>CM047817.1:52341816-52976908 GCA_026214975.1 Gentiana macrophylla
TGCTATTTTTACTTTTTGGGATCATCTGTTGACACAAAAATCACTTAATAAATGCTTCAAGAAAACATGTGCAATATAACAACAAAAAAGTATCCACATGCCATACACGTAGAATCTCTTTTTCTAAACTGAAAAATTGTTGTGAAATTTGACTAATTTGTGATAATACAGGTTCATCTAAGACTCAAAAACATGTCAAGCATGTGTTAAGGATCATATCTGAAGGATCAAGACGCTGCGTCAAGCATGTACACATGCAAATTGTAATGATAAGTTTTGACTCAAACACATTTCAAGCCTCATGTTGAGAGTATTTTTAGCACATAAACAACAACATTCTTGTTCTCATAGGCAACATAACAAGAACATTTTAAGACTCAAAATTTATGGTAGAAATGGATAGCAAGGCTTACTTTTTTGCTACCAAGAACAGGGATAGCAAGACTTGATTGGTAAAACAACGTTAAGTTTTCATTTGTGCAAGAAGTACAAAAACCAGAGGTAGAAGAAAAAATACCTATAAACCTATCATCAGTCAACTTGTTTTTTTATCACCATTAACCGCACCAGGTAATGGACAAAAACTTCAATGAACAGAGAAGGTAAAGTATTGACTCTTTGTGAGTGCAAACAATACAAGATCTCAAGCAGACTGTACAAGGACTCAACAAATATTCATGTTGAAACCAATTTCTCTTCTTTTGTTACCATATATGGAACCCCCCAAAATAAACCCAAATGTGTGTGATGTAATTTCTTTTCTTGAAAAGCAATAAAGTAGGTAGCAGTAAGACAAAGTATGAAGTATATTTTAACTATAGATTTGGATGCTAATTAACCTTCTATACGACACAAGAAGTTCTCCAAAACAAACCAGGCATGATGTAGGGCATAGTTTAAATTGGCAAGCACATCAGGCAGAGAGCAATTGATGTCTTGGACAAACATTTAGACTCATCCAAAACATGTACATATATGATTAAAATAGAAAACCAAAAGCAGATCACTCCAACACCATCGGCAAGAACCGACATGAGCCCAAAACATTAATGGTCATTTTGAGGTTAACACACAAGGGACAGCTCAAACGACCCTCAATACAGACTCTGCCATATCAAAAAAAGTTGCACATATTGACCACATTCAACACATATAAGGTGTAGTCTCTCGTATTCATTACAAGAATGTCCCCAAAAATTCCAATTTTCACAAAAGTGGTTTAATGCAAAGAATTAAAATATTACATTCATACCTCACACAAACCATCTAATCTAACAGAAAATTTAACTTACATGAAATGAATGGTTGTTAGGTTAGATTAGAGAATAACCCACCTTGATTTGTGGCTGCATCTCAAACACTCTGTTTCAATCGAATTTGATTATCTCTTCGCAATTGAGCCCTAAAATTTAAATAAAAAACCAACATCATCAATTACATATAAAGAGGAGTACCGTATGTGATAGAAAATGAGCTTGAATCAAAATCTCAGGCTGAAATTGAAAAGAGGATTACTGTCCAGAGCATGGAACAATCTGTTTGAATCGGCGCTTTTTTTCTTTTTATTTTATCGGAGAGAGCTTTTACGGTAAGTGTTTGGATGTCTAAGAGTTTATAGGGTATTATGCAAAGGTCTAAGTTAATCTAAAACAGAGATAAGATATATGGTCAAAATAATTAGTGGTTTTTTGGTGAAATGATATTCTCGTAAAAAAATTTGGGATTAGGACTAAATTTGGTGGATATTACCCGCCTAAAATTTGGCAAATTTTAGCGCCATTATGTATAACGAAAATAAACTTGGATTAATCGGATCGGTTGGTTAGGATCTAGGAGGTTTTAAGTCAATTTTTTTTTTAAAATTTCATACTATTTTTTATGAACAGCATAAAATGAAAAAAATTATCGTAAATACTGGTTATGCTAAGTATTATGTATTTTAACCACATATTTTCTCTCTTTGACCGTATTATAAAAATCATTTCAAAAAAAATTATGAATAATGACAGGAATTTTTAATTGGGCCACTAATGATGGGAAATATGATCACTAATGAGCGGGAATGAATGTTTGGTCATCAATAAGCAAAATAATATAGTTTTAATGTCATTATAACTCACCCTTAATGATGGGATTTGCCTCTGTCATTATTTTTTTGTCATGAAAGCCATTTTTCTTGTAGTGTCACGTAAAATTATAAAAATACGTCATTTATATTTCTGCACTAAAGAGTGTAGTTTTTTTTCTCGATTTCCTTTTGCTGATTTTACCTTTCTGAAATGAAAATCCACGATCACATGCAACAGAAACTTGAGTCTCTACTTAAAAAAAAACTAAAAAGAAACACTCAAAAAGAGAAACTAAAATAAAATATAGCGAAATAATGATTAAAAAGTTGAAATGTTATGTTGAAATTTGTGTGTTGAAGAATTGATTGGTGAGAGAAATTTTAATAAAATATTATCTTTGAAAAGTAATGGTTAAATAATAGTAGTAAATGAATAAAATGAATTGATTAATATTATTTTATTTGTTGATGTTAAATGGTAGTGAGAGAATTTATAATAAAACAATAAAATTAATAAAATAATGATAAATAATATAATGAAATGAATAAAATATTGTATTGGATTCATATTAGATCCAACCCACTCAAACCAAACAAGGCCTTGGGTCATACCTGCAGGCATTTCAAAGCTCCAGGCTCTAATTCGTGGAAGGTATTAACTATTATCCCATCAACCGTTTGGTATTTTTTCGCACTGTGTACAAAGGCTTTGTATTGAAGACTCTGACGGTTAAGCAAAGGCTCCGGAGCATCTTTACCCGGAAGTGGAATACAACCCGGTAGCCGAATCGGTTCAAGTAGTTCCCCATACTCACAAGAAACACGTTGATCAAGTTTCGGGAGATATAGAATTGAAGACAAAGCCATTGCATTCATAGTAAAGAAAAGATAGGAGAAATCTCGAGTTATCTAGCAATATCAATTGCTTGATCTCAAAAATATCCACAACAAGGGCCACAATTTTCAACTTTTCTTCTGATGATAGTAAATCTGCCAGAACTTCACGGATTGTTGCTAGAGATCGACTAACAGCTAATGTTCCGAGTATTTCGTGCTTCATATTAGTAGGCAGAGTCACTGAAATCGGGTTGGGGAAGAAGAAGAAACTCAACCCGGTAGGGAGCTGGCGGGTTGTAAAGTAAGATGGCTGGACCGCACTCCAATTCGGGCCGAGATCCGGGATGATGAGAATAATTCTTGGTAAATTGTGGTGAATGACGAATTTCTTGGCGAGCTCGAGAAATGGTATGAAATGGCCCATTCCGGGCGAGGGGATAAATACTATATGAGGCAATTGATGATCCATTAATTAGGCTGAAGATGGATTAAAAGAATATATATAGAAAGGATATATATGAAGATTTAATTAATGGAGTAATTAAATGGAGTTGGAGTGAGAATTGACGATAGAATATCTATTTTAGCTATCAATTTATAATGCATTTGCCGCCCTGAAGGATCGATGTCACTTTATTTTATATTATATGAGTATTTGTTTATAAAGAGTAGTTTAGATCTTAATAAAGACTTAACCAGGACCTTTTAAAAGATATTTGATTATAAGGATAAAAATACTAATTGGACAAAATTAACCCTGTTACTTTTTTCGGAAGGCGAAAACTTTATTAATATCGGATAAACCGAACTTACAACGCGGTCAAACCCACACTACAACGCAACAAAACCGCACTACAACACGTTGATCAAGGTGTTTGCTAGGGAAGGCAATGTTACAAGAGCAAAAGACTTTCCTTTTTTAGAAAGGATTTATGGTGGGAATTTTAAATAAAGTCTTGGTCATTTCTTCATTGTAGTGACGTCATATGGGAATCTTTTGTTGCTGTTAGTTGTTAGGAGGTGCTATGTGTAGAAGAACATAATGGGGTGTGGTGTGAGTCTGTTAGATGACTCAACCTAGAGTATTTAAGGAATTTTGCTGTAATTTGGATGATTATGAAGAGTTAATGAAATCCTTCCCTATTATTTTCTCTCCTTCCCTAATTTCTGCAAATCTGAACTCTCTTCCTTCCCTTATCCCAGTTCTTCTCCTTCCTTTTCTGTATTTTCCTTGTTACTTTGTTCCAAGAATAAAAGTTGAAGAACATTCCCTCAAAATTTCGTGACGATCGGAGTCAATCTCGATGTCCGATCATTTGCTATAAAGTTCTTTCTTTATCACGAGAAAAGCACATCAGAATTAAAACCCTAGCTGTGAGTTCGTCAATTTCTGGAAGAGATTGGACCGTTGAAACGAAGATCCGACTGTTCAGATCAACTACCATGGATTTATGAACAAGCCCTAAAAGTTTCAGGTCGATCGGGATTTGTCTCGATACCCGATCGTCCCGGGAACACACTGCTGTACGCGATTACAAACAGATGTCAATAGATTGGATCGGCGGCTTCTTGGGATCAATTGGACCGTCAAAACTCAGATCCAACCGTCCATATTCAAGTAGGAGGAGTAAAGAACAGGTCCATAAAGTTTCGTGGCGATCAAATTTCGTTTGGATGTCCGATCATCGATCAACGCAGCAGCGGATCAGATCAGAAATTTTTAAACCCTAGTTAGGGTTTGTTTTTTATTTTATTTTTTAATAGGTTAGATCTGGGGTTACCAACGATCCATCTCGGTGTTTAATTTTTCCGTTATTTTTCGTGTATGATCGAAATTATGTGATAGAACCGGAAAATTGCCATGACATGCATCATATCATGATTCCACTCCAATGCATACATGTAGCTAGTTTATTTGAATAAATTAGGCATGTATAACTCGTATAATTAGTTTAAAGGCTTATTTAATTAATATGTGGTAGTTAATTAATTAAATAACTAATTATTAAAACCGAGGAACCGGGTTTTTGTCAATCGTTACGATTTTAGTGATGGATTCTCGGTGAATCCCACTTGGATAAATCGTTGAGCTTTTTGGTGATGGCTTCTTAGTGAACCCACCTTAAACACAAGCGAGATTACGTTTACAATTTAGAAATCGGAAAATCTTAGTACATGGGTTGGAAATGGTCTAACCATGGTTGGCGAGTTCAACCGAGCCGCTCAATCGACTCCCCTCGCGTGTGATATGCGTTACGCTGATTCGACAGGACTTAGCATAGCCCGATAAGCCTTCGGGCTAAGCGGGGCTTCTCTTGCCGGATTGGCTCGAGGCACATCACATATGTTCCAATGAATAAGGCGGGCGATGCTTGCCTACATAACCGACCTGTTCGGAGTACTTTGATTTATTGTTTCTATTGTCAAGACCGAAACCGTAATTAGTAAACCCACCACTTTTTGAAAATATTGAGTGGAGGCGGGAGAAGGCGACGGCCGACCCCACGGCCTCTACTATAGGTGCAAGCACGTGAGAGAAGGGTGACGCCTCGAGCCGCTTTGATTTCGGCCCCCTACGGATGGTGTTCACCCCTATCAAAATTCAAGGCTTGGTCTCCGAAAAGATAGGATTTTGGGTACTCGTCGGGTCAGGCGACCGACACTTCTGAGGGCATACTCAAGGCGTACTTTGAGATCTCGATATAGTAGGTCACACTCATTGTCGATATTTTGAAATATCTAGGCTAGAAAAGGAAGGAATCAGTGATTAAGGTCCGGGATGTCGATTCCCGTGAGATGTTTGATTCTCGAAGATTAATCGAGAGAGATTGTCTCAGTTTAACTATCACCTCTTTGACCTACTGCCTACTACTGGCGGCTTTGAGTGTGAGGTTAAATCCTTGGAATGGTAGGATAAACTCTTTTATAGTTTATTATTCTAAAATAAATCTAGTAGTGAAAAATTTATTTTTGAATTTAATTTTCTGTCATTTTATTTACAACTAAATCTCTAGGCTACTAAATTTGTTAGTAATAGGACTTCATTAAAAATGTGGAGAGTAACAAGTCGTTGTAATTATCAATAAATGCGATTAATTTTTCGAAGAGATTTTCCCTTGTGCCTTTAAAAACTTAAGTGACATAGTATAGGTATGTCTCAAGGTGTCACTCGTGTTGAGCGAGAGGCGACCATACTTAGTTTACAAAAGATGATATAGGACTATCGAGACAAATTCATTTTAGTGAATTTTAAAAGTGTAATTACACAACAAATTTCTAAATTGAAAAATTGGAAAATCATATACATAAGGCGTTGCTAGTTAGGCGATATTTGGAACCGATAAACTAGTGGGAGCCTTAGTCTTATGATTTGTTGTTTTTAGAATCATTAGAAATGTGTAATGGGCGGAACAAGATTTTCTCCATTCATTGGAAAAACAAGAATAAGCGTTACTAGTTAGACAATATTTGGGCCCGATAAACTAGTGGGAGCTTAGTTCGGAGATTTTATAATCTTTGAAACATCATGAAACAAGCATTGCTAGTTAGGCAGTTTTGGAGCCGATAAACTAGTGGGAGCTTAGTTCTAGGTGATGTTCTAATCTTTGAAAAATCATAAATACAAAGTATTGCTAGTTAGGCGGTATTTGGAACCGATAAACTAGTGGGAGCTTTGGTCTTATGATTTGACGATTAGAAAAATCGATAGTCTAAGCAAGTAACATCGAACATCAAGAGTAGTGTCTACTCAGATGACTGCTAGTTCAAGGCTATTTTCCATCTAAGGAAAGTCGAGAATGGGAAAGAACGTTTATACGTGTTAGTAAATCTAAACTAAGTAGTTTTAAGGCTAAACCGGAAAATTAATAAATTGGAAATCGGAGGATAAGGAAAGTGATTTGGATCAGCGAACATGCATCCTTAGCAATTTTCTCAAAGCTAAAGTTCTTTGGAAGAACTAGGTAGCTTTGCATTAAATGATAAATAAAATAGACAACGGGCGATTATTTGAGATAGACTAGTGGGAGTGATATAAGGAAATGAATCTCGATTCACTTCTTGAAGTATCACAGAAAATTCATTTTCTGTTTTGGATTCGTTCGAATGAGCGTATTCATTTTCAATAGGATAATTTGTTTGTCTTATTGATTGATAAATATAACATTCGTAGTACGAACCCAAGACTCGGACTTTTGTTTGATAAAGTCGAACCGATAAGAAATCTTTGAATAGATATATGTAACACAATATAAGCATAAATGGTTTCCAGTATTTAAATAAGCGCTTCTTTCTATTCTATTAATTAGTGCATATTCCACTAACGACAAGATCAAGAGCGGCTTAGGGTGATTCTATCTCGATCAAAGGAACCTGTCTCAAAGAAACAATGCCTAAGTTTCCTTTCAATCGGAAAAGGGTAATAGATTTAAAGAAGTTACATAGCTTGTTCATATCGACCTTGAGGGTCATATGAAAGATACAAGCTAGTAGGAGCTTCGAGTAGTGACATATTGTGCGATAACTACTCAAAACTCCGGTAAGTTTATCCAAAATATTTGGAGAAATCTCGATTTCACGAGAGATAAGTATTCCATACTCGAGAAATAGGTTCTTGCGTAGTCTTGGGGTGATGCCGGCCCGCCCTCGAGTGAAATGTTTTCACTAAAGGATACACCATAAACTTGCCTTATATAGTCATTGGTGTGCTCACGATCTATTCTTGAACTCATTTAAGATATTAGTTGCAAAATAACGGTTTACGTTGTGATGAAAAACCGAGAAGTCTACCTAAAAGATGCCTACGCATTTGTGGATAAGGAATGAATTCGGTTCACCCCACTTCCGTAAATATAGACATTTAGCATTTAGTGCTTGAAGGTAGGACTAGAAATTTTGCATACACGTTCAGGTCGTGAAATATCTTAATGCATTGAGTAAAGGTTGGTTATAAAACTCGTAAAACCGAGAGAATGGCGGTTATCTTTGTCAAACTCGATCGATAGAGTCTATAAATAACAACCTTAGATCTTGAAGTATTTGTACTCAAGATGTTACTAAGCGATTTGTTGATCCACATCCAACACTAGCGATTGGTGATGAAACTAATAAGAAGCGCTAAACTAGATCAATATATCAATCCACCCCGAGCAGGTGGGAGTATGATTTGTCCATTACACATTGCGGGACCTTTACGGTACATAGGGTAGATTGATGACCTATAGTCCTTTGTGGTGTATAGGATCTCTGATCATAGAGGTTGGTTTAAAAGCCATAACCACTGTGAATGGAGTTTGATACTCAGTTCTGTTGAAACTCTTGTAGAACCACTGAGTGTCTCGGGCCCGGTGGGGAGTAATTGGAACTACGGAGAAGAGTCGAATGGATCGGAAAGTTTAACTTTCAGCGCAGTCGAGTTATTTAGGGGTGATTCACTAAAAGGTAGAGAGTTAACCGGACCGTGATCTCTCTTACCACTCAGTCTTTCTTGATTTCGTCAGAAAACGGGAAATAAGGGTGATTCCGAATACTTCCTCGCCGAACAACGGAATCTGAATTCATTCAGAACAGAAGGGTTTTAGCTAAGAACAAATGGCGGATTCGTTACAAAGCAGAAAATAGGGGGGATTCCCTAAGACCATTTTGCGAGACTAACGGCATCTTCATTTATTCGGAATGAACTTTTGGCAGGATGCCTGCCATATCTTATATCCTTTGGGGATTAAAGCAAACCTCTCGGTCATTTCAAAGTCATATATTTTAATATATGGACTTGACCAGAATATTGATAAGTCTTTCGTTGGATTGGGCTTCGATATTAGTAAAGTAGTATGTAGATTAGTGTTTGTGAATGGTAACACTGAAAGCGATTGGGAACAACATGGGTGTGTTATCTCGAAGTCGAGTCGACATGCCATCGGGATTCATTCCAAAGGATTTGATTCGCTCAAATTCTCAGAGAATCGATCATTGGAAATCCTATCCATTCACTTGGTTAAGATATTCTTGCATTTATGCAACATTCAACGATGTAGTCTACCCTACCTCTAGGGAATGGTTATCTAAACTCAACGGATGAATACTAAATAGGATGTTTAGTGAATCCTCAAGTCTCTTGGGAGAATGAGGAATAATATGCAAATATATTTGGTGCGAACTCGAATATAAGTGATAATCTTAATCATGACTTTTGGAGTCGATTAAGGATGATCGTTAAGTCGATTTTGTCCTCGAGTGTTGAATCAAAGGCATATTGCAATCGTACCACCGGGTTAGATGGATGGAAAGCGATGTTTTGATCCCAAAGATTGACTCAAGAGCGCCAACCTACGATCAGTGTACCAAGTCACATGGTGTTCGGATTCTAAGTGCGCGCGGGTCAGCGACCTACCTACGGCGGCACACTCGGTCGTGCTTGGAAGGATGAATTACTAAGATGCGCTTGGAGAGTGCAGATTTGAGGATCGTCTCACTTGTTTTGAACAAGTGGGAGAATGTTGTAGATATAGATATAAAGGGTGTTCTCTAAAACAATTAATCCACTTGCCTTTCGTGCAAGTGGGAGATTTGTTAGTGTAGTGCCCAAAAGACAATTATGTAATTGTTTTAGGATGAAATTAATAATTCATCTTATTATATGCATTTATGTTTATAATTAAGACACTCTTGAAAACCCTAAGTACCTCGTATATGTAATCACATAACTTTCGGTGTATGGCTATACACAAGAGGATTGAGTTAGTGAGATGTACTTAAAATTAACTTAGTCCGTAGCGTTGATTAATCTCGATGCAGGTCTCATGATTAATATGCTAATAATGTGCCCAAAACACTTTAGGTGTGACGGTCTTATCGGATTTTATCGGTAATAGGAGTACTAGTGGGGCATTTATATATGATGATAATCATATGAAATTTGGACCGATTTGATTTGAGTTCTCGATATAATTCCGTAATCGAGATGTCTTATCGAATAGCAAGATGATCATTTATGGATTAATCTCAATCTGAGGTGATCTGAGACAAGCTGCTTAGACTAGGGTAGAGTTTGATGTGTTAGTAAGGATCACTTGAAGTATGTGGTCCAACACTTCTCGTTGGCTCTATTGCGGAATGAGTGAGTAATCTGTGCTATCACGAATATGGAATCCATTCCTTCCTAAAGGAAGTAGGACAGGCGATTCCCTTATTTGTTAATCCTAGAAAGCGATCGATCCATGGAGTTTATGTTAGACTAATTAGCTACTAGTCGGGTATGTGAACTAATTGATCACTAGGGGTTAATGGTAAATAAGGATAATATGTTTGAGAAGGGTTTACGGAAATATCCCGACTCGAAATGAGCGATCTATGGAGGATTTATCCGTATGTAATGATTATATCGGTGGACACCTTATCAACTCATGGTTGAGTGTAAGTTATCTATATTCGGCGAGTTCGGTTTCGGGTTTATGGTGGTGTAATCCCGGAATTAATAGATTGAATATTATTGTTCGGTCCGACGGATAATATTATTCAATTTATTATAACTCTTTGAATATGGGTCCTTGGTCCCTGACGTGGCTCTAACATAGCATATGTTTTCTCGTCGTTTCACCTCAATTATAATTAAATAGTTGGATTGGACTATTTAATTGATATGTGATTAATTGTTTAGTTGGACTAGATGATTAAATACATGGAAAAAATTTTTAGTGGACTCGGCCAATGTGTGTGGAAAAATGCGTGCGGCCTTATTTAATTAAAAAAAGGGGCGCATTTTTGGTGATTATATAATTAGAGAGAAATTAGTTTTCTTGGATAATTATTTAATGTATGATTTAATCATTTATTTGTTAAATGATAATTCATGGAATATTAGATAATATATTTATTTAACCTAATTTGTTTGGGATGTATATTATATTTATCTTTTATTGGAATAAGGATTATTATAATTGATTTTGTATTAATTATTAAATCCTTGTGGAACAAGGATCTCTCTAGCTTATATAAGAAGAGTTCCATTATACCAAAAATCACTATTCACGTCACTATTCACAAGAGAAATTGGCTGAAAATTTTCTGCCTCTATTCTAGGGTTCGAGTTGGAAAAATTTTTGGGATTTTTCGGTAGCATATCGAGGAGGTCAGCGGCTTGAAACACCATCCACTGGTGGTGCTTGGAACACGTTGGAAGACTTTGGCTTCTCAACTAGGCTCTCAACTTGTTTTTGACGTTTTTCACCATAAAAAGGTTGGTGATCTAACCCCCTCGTAGGTTAGATCTATTTATTTATGTATTTTGGTTGACTAGATCTAGATCTTGTAGTTTCCGCTGCGTAATCGGGTGGATCTTTGATCCATCCGGAGATATTACATCCTACAACTGCATCGCGGTGTCTCTTCATCGGGGGTGGCTACTGCATCATGGTCGCCTCTGCATTGCGGTGGTCAATGCATCGGGGGTGGTCAATGCATCGGGTTGGGCAATGCATCGCGGTGGTCAATGCATCGCGATTGTCAGTGCATCGCAGTTTTCGGTGCATCGTTGTGATCAATGCGTCGTGATGGTCAAAGCTTCGCGGTGGTCAATGCATCGGGGTGGTCGCTGCATCGCGGTGGTCAATGCGTCGATGTGGTCAATGTGTCACGATGGTCTGTGCGTCGCGGTGGTCAATACATCGGGATGGTCACTGCATCACGGTGGTCAATACGTCACGGTGGTCAATGCGTCGCGGTGGTCAATACATCGGGGTGGTTAATACATCCGAAGGTCGATGACATCGCAGTGGTCACCGGAAAAAAAAAATTAGCATCCAGAAAATAAAAAATAAAAAAATTTAAAAAAAAAAAAAAAGCTTTTTAGTTTCCAGAAAATAAAAATAATAATAATAACAAAAAAGAACAAACAAAAAAAAAGGACACAACTACTAGCAGGCTTGCAACGCTGTTTCATTTTGCCGAAATTCAGCGCATGATATTTTATTTTTATTAATTGAGGGTAGATTGGTCAGTGCTACTACTTTTATGTCCCTTATAATCAATTAAAATTTAAGTGTGTTATATTTACTAATTAAATTCAATATGTGTCATTTTGGACCATCGCTCTATATTATATACAATTGAAAATGAAAAGAATATCTATTTATTTACGACCATAATGGTGGATCAACGCGCGTCGGATAATGTGGATGCAAACCATCTTTGGATTCTTACACACGATAATGTGGAGTACAACCACAACTTTCCAAAAGAAATAGTGGACTAACACAATACAACCATAGTCATCATATTTGGAATTCTCCTTCGAGCGAATGATTTATAAGACCGACCTTCAGTTCGGCATCATATTTGGAATTCACCATCATATTTGGAATTCACCATCGAGCGAATGATTTATAAGACCGACCTTCAGTTCGGCATCATATTTGGAATTCGCCATCGAGCGAATGATTTATAAGACCGACCTTGATTCGGCATCATATTTGGAATCATATTTGGAATTCGCCTTCGGGCGAATGATTTATAAGACTGACCTTCAGTTCGGCATCATATTTGGAATTCACCTTGGCGAATGTTTTATAAGACCGATCCTCAGTTCGGAATCATATTTGGAATTCGCCTTCGACCGAATGATTTATAAGACCGACCTTCAGTTCGGCATCATATTTTGAATTCGCTGCGGCGAATGATTTAAATGTTAGGTGTAGTGCCCGAAAGACAATTTGTGTAATTGTTTTTAAATGGATGACATATTTTATCTCACCTTATTACTTGCTTTGTGCTTGTAAATAATACCTTTATTGCAAACCCAAGTATATCGGTATGTAACAGCTTAACTTCGGTGTATGGCATGCACGTGAGGATTGAGTTAGTGGTGATATACTTAAAGCTGTTAGTCCGTGGTGAACTTAATCGAGTTTAGGGTCTCTTGATTAAAACACCAATAATGCGCATGAACACCTTAGGGTGTGATAGTCTTATCGGTTTATCATGAGAAGGTACCTCGTGGGGCATTTATATATGATGGCATTCATATAAAATTTGGACCGATTTAATCTGAATTTCTCGGTATAATTCCGTAATCGAGGAATCTTATTAAATCATTAGATGATCATATATGGATCCACCTTAATCTGAGGTGATCACGAGTCTTTGCTTGTCTCGGGGTAGTGTTTGATGTGTTAATTCACGGTTCACTTAGATATGTGTTCCAAGCCACTTCTCATTGGCACTATCTCACGATGAGTGAGTAGTTCTGTTTTCTGAGACATGGAATCCATTCCTTCTGCTGGGAAGTAGAGAGGCGATCCCTTATTTGTTAGCACTAAGAAAGTGATCGATCCGGGAGTTCACATTTGACTAATTAGCTACTAGTCGAGATATGTGTACTAATTGATCATCGAGGGGTTAATGGTAAATAATGATAAGATATTACGAGTCGGGTTCACGGAGACTTCCCACTCAGAATGGGCGATCTATGGAGGGTTAATCCGTATGTAGTGATTATATCAATGGGCGCTTATTCACTACATGGGTTGAGTATAAGTATACATCTATAATCGGTAGAGTTCGATTTCGGGTTTATGGTGGCGTAATCCGGAATTAATAATTAATGTACTTATTACATTCGATGAATAATTAATTATTGGGAATTTCTTGGTTATAGGTCGTAAGTCCGATGTGTAGCTTACGTAATTGGAATGATATTCTTGTTATTTGGGCCTCAGTGATAATTAATTGGTAAAAGGATAATTAATTGATATGCATGGATATTATTTAGTTGGGCTAATTAATATAATACTGCATAAAAGACATTTTTGTGGGCTAAAACCCTAGTTAGGTGGCGCCATTTCTCCTTGAATTATCACAAGAATTAATTTTTGTGATGTGGAAAATAAAAGATATTCTTGTTATATGATTGGTTGGATGACTTGTTATTTGATTTTCTATTGGTCAATACATGTCACAATTAGTCATTAAGGAAAATATATTTTTATTTTGTTTAATTAATTAATTATTTAATTAATTAATACTTGGAGGCCAAGGATGTCTTTCTCATATAAAAGGAGAGTTATTCCAGGAAATTGACATGGCAAATTTGAAATTCACCACAAATAAAGGAGAAAATTTGTTTTTCTTGCCTAGGGTTTTGGAAGATGAAAAACTTTGAGTTTTTCTTGGTGTTGCATATCAAGGAGGTTCGTGTATAAGAAGGGTGTCCACCAACCGCCGTTTGGAGAAACACATCGGAAGATCGAGGCTTCTCTTCCGTTATTGGTAACATGATCTTAAACCCCTTGTAGTAGTTTAAGTCTTTTAATTATGTGTTTTGATATATAAATCGTGATCAATCCATTTGTAGCGTAAATCTAACTCGCTTAGATCTAAGAACCTGCATCCTTCATGTGGTATCGAGCCAGGTTCCACGATTTATATAATCATAATCGTAGTTAAATGATTTAAAGGAGTGGAATTGCATGTAGGTGATATTTTACTTATTATTATGCATTAATAATTTTTAAATTGCTATGGTTGAAGAGATGGATTGGGGTTGACACCGTTTTCCCGTTAGATCTATTGTAAACTCATATAAACGATGAAAATTCGTTCATATGAGTATAGGAAATTATGTAATTTATTTTTTATTGCAAGTTTAATTTCCAGAAAATAGATCTGTACAGTAGCTGTTTAGTCTTTTCATTTTTTCCGTTGTTTCAGCCGTTAAAAGGAAGATCCCTCCAGTCAGAATCAATATTGGAAGTGGATGAACAATCCCACAAAATTTGGCGTCGATCAGAGTCCTTTTGGATTTCCGTTCGTGGGTGAGAAGAGGCAGCTGTAACAGAAAAACGCAGGATTCACAAAAACCCTAACTGTGACTTCCTCGATTTTCTGGAAAGTATGGGACCGTTGAAACGAATATCCGACCGGTCAGATCGAAAATCATGGAGTTTTGGACGTGAGATAAAATTTTCAGGACGATCGGAGTTCATCTTGATCCACGATCGGCCTCGAGAAGTATATGATGCGCTGCTGTAAGAGTCAGTTTCAGCAGCAAGTTGGGCGGCTCACTAAGGAAGATTGACAAGTCAAAGCTCCGATCCGACCGTCCATCTTGAAGTCCGAAGAATGAGGAACAGATCTGGAAAGTCTCGTCGCGATCCGAGTTCGTTTGGTTTGCTGATCGTCGAAGATTTTGAACGGCTGCAGATTATGTTAAAAAGTAGTAAACCCTAGTTAGGGTTTGGTTATTTATTTTCGAATAGATTAGTTACGGGGGTGCCAACGGTCCATCTCAGTGTTTATTTTCCGCACTAGTATACATGTGTGGATTGTATGAGTAGAACCGGAAAATTGCCATGACATGCATCATATCATGAATTCCACTCCATATGCATACATGTAGAATTTAATTCGAGGAATTAGTTAGGCATGTATAAAACACACGATTAGTTTTAATTAATTGTTTGATATTAATTAGAAACTAATTAGGGTAAAAACCGAGGAACACGGGTTTTTTCAATCGTCGAGGTTGGGTGATGGATTCTCGGTGAATCCCACTCTGCGAAAGCATAAGGAGTAAAATCCGAAACCTGCGTGGTGAAGGTGTTGGATTCTCGGTGAATTCCACCTTACTAAGGCGAGATTACGTTTTTGTTCCGTAGTGTCTCGTGAATGTTTGATGTTTAAGGATTGGATAATCACGGGCAAAGCAGGTTTGAAAGTGGTTTAACCACGGTTGGGTGGTCAACGGTAGCTACGGCTCAATCGACTTCACCCTCCACGTGTGGCGTTTGCGAAGTGCAGCAATCTTGAGCCATCCGAAGAGCCACTACGGCTCAGCGGAGCTCTCTAGCCTTGACCCGTCCGGCGGCCACATATGTTCTAACGAATAGGTCGGGTGGGCTAGCCCACATAACCGACAACATTCGGGCCTATGATTTATTGTTCCTTAATGTAACATCAAGTCCAAAAGCGTGATCGATAAACCCACCATTTTTTCAAAATATTGAGTGGGGAGCGGGAGAGGCGACGGCCGACCCCACGGCCTCACTGTTGACACAAACAGCGTGAGAGAATGGTGGCGCCTCGTGCGGCTTTGATTTCGGCCCACTAAGGAAGGCCTTCACCGCTATCAAAATTCAAGGCTTGGTCTCCGAAAGGATAGGATTTTGGGTACTCATTGAGTCAGCGACCGACCCTAAGGCGGCACACTCGGGGTCTATCTAAAGATCTCAAGCATAGTAGGTCTCACTCATAAAGGGTATTTTGGTAATACCTTGGCTGAAAAAGAAAGGTGATTGGCGATCACAAATGAGATGTTCGATTCTCAAGTTGATCTTCAATATTAATCGAAACCTCTTTGACCTACCTAAGGCGACTTCGAGGCATTAGATTAAATCCTTGGAGCAGTAGGATACACTATAAGTACTTAGTTTATGTTCTAAAATTCATTAGTAGTGTATGATTTGGATTTATTTTTCTGTCAATTTTATTTACAACTATTTATATATATCTACAGGGTGCTAATTTGCTAGTGTAAAATTGACTAGTAATGAATTCGTTAAAAGTGGTAAGTAACAAGAACGTTGTACTTATTGATCTTACATGCGATTAATTTTTTGGAAGAGATATTTCTCTGAAGCCTTCAAGACTTAAGTAGCGTAAATAAGGATGTCAATGTTGTCAATCGTGTTGATCGAGAGACGCATTGTAGTCGATTTGAAAGATGATTGGGACGATAAAATTCTTCTAGTGAATTTTAATGGTGTAGTGTCTACATGAGAAATTTTCTAATAGAAAAATTAGAGAATCATAAATTAAAGTGTCGCTAGTTAGGCGGTATTTGGAACCGATAAACTAGTGGGAGCTTTTGTCTTATGTTTTTCTAATTTAGAAAATTAGTCCCACTTTGAGTAACAGCTTTCATTAGACATCCCACAGGTTCACGAGTAGTGTCTACTCAATTGAATTTGCTAGTTCAAGACTATTTCCTTTTAAGTAAAGTTGAGAATGGGAAAGAATGTCTATAAGTGTTAAACATCTTAAGCGAAGTTTTGAGGCTAAACCGAAACATTAATTAAAGAAAGTATAGGATAAGGAAAGTGATTTGGATCACTAACCAATGAATCATAGCGACTTTCTTAAACCGAGTAACTTGACTCGATAGCTTAGTTCTTTGGAGGAACAAGGAAGTTGTGCATTAACGATTAATAGAGTAACAGCGGGCGTAATTTCACTAGAATAGTGGGAGTGATATAAGGAAATGAATTTGGATTCTATCCTTGAATATCACGAGAAAAATTCATTTTACGATTATAGATTCGTTGAAACAAATGGATTCACTTTCAACTCGATATATTGTTGCCTCATAGAAATTGAATATGACATTTGTTATGCGAATCCAAGACTCGGACTTTTGTTTGATAAAGTCGAACCACTAAGAAAAATTTGAATAAGTATAACACATCTAAAACTATTAAAGGTAAAAGGTTTCCGTATTAAGATAAGCGACCTTTCAATATCTATTAATTAGGGCATATATCCTAGAGATAAGACTGATGGATAGCTAAGGGTGATTCCTATCTCGGTCTAGAACACTATCTCAAAGGAACAATGACTAAGTTTCCTTTCAATCGGGAAAGGGTAATAGATTTGAAGGGTAACATAGCTTGTTCACCATGACCTTCGGGGTCTAGTGAGAGATACAAGCTAGTGGGAGTTTTTGAGTGGTGACATTTTGTCCGAAAACTACTCGAAGCGTGATTTAGTTTATCAAAGAATACGAGAATGAGTCTACGATTTTAGCGAGAGAATAGAGTATTCCATGCTCGAAATAGGCTATCGCATAGTCTTGGGGTGATGCTCGGCACGCCTCTAGTGGAATGTTTCTCTTTGAGGAAGAAACCATAGACTTGCCTCGATATAGTTATTAATGTGCTACAATACCTTTGTTAAACTCGATTAAGATAATTGGTTGCAAAATAACGGTTAACATTATTATAACCGAGAAGTCTACCTAGAAGATGCCGGTGAATTTATGGATAATGAGTGAATTCGGTTCACACCACTTCCATAAATGTAGGCATTTAGCATTTAATGCTTGAAGGTAGGATGGAGATTTTTGCATAACGTTTGATTGTATTTGTTCGTGAAATATCTTAATGAGGCAGTGAAGGTTGATTATAAGATTCTTGAGATCGAGAAAAGTGGCGGTTGAATTGTCACAAGCCTTACGATAGAATCTATAAGTAACAACCTTAAACCTTGGAGTCTGGTTACCCAAAGGTAGTTACTATCGATTTAATCGGACCACGTCCAACATCGGTTGTTGGTGATTACACCGATAAATACTACTAGATCAGGATGTCAATCCACCACGCAGTGGGAGTATGGTTTAACCATTGACCCATTGTGGTTTTGTGGACTTTATAGTCTGCTGGGGTGATTGATAACCTGTGGCTCTTTGTGGGCTTTATAGGATTCTGATCAGAGAGGTTGGCTCGAAAACCTTATCCCTGTGAATGGAGTTTTGGTACTCAGATTACATTCGACCTCTCGTAGAACCACTGAGTGTCTCGAGGCCCGAGTGGGAGTAATTGGTTCTACGCCAAAAGAGTCGAATGAATAGGAAAGTTTAAACTTTCAGCGCAAAGCCGAGCGGTATAGGGTGATTCACGACAAGTAGAGAGTTAACGGACCTTGAACTCTCTCACCACTCGAGTCTTGCTAGATTTTAGTTAGAAAGAAGAAAATAGGGGTGATTCCACGAGACTTTCTTGCCGTAAAAAGCAGATCTGGATTCATTCGAGCAGAAGGGTCTTGGTTAGGGCAAATGGCGGGGATGATTGCCGGGGCTTATATCCTTTGTGGACTTAAGAGAACCTCTCGGTCATTTAAATTCACACGTTTTAGAATATGTGGACTTTACAAGAATATTGATAAGTCTTTCGTAGGCTGGATATCAATATTGGTAAACTAGTAGTATTAGTGTTTATGAATTATAACCTTTGAAAGCAGTTGAAAAAAACATGTGTGCTATATCGAAGTTGGAAGCCGCAGGCCAAGATTCTATGGATGAGAGAATTGGACTATATTCTAAGAATTTGATTCGGTCAAATTCACGAGAATGAGTCATTGGCTATCCCACCTATCTTATTGAATAAGATGATTATGCATATATGGTTGCAGCATTCATCGAGAGTAGTCCTATCCTACCTCTCAGGAACGATTCTCCAAATCTTTGGATAAAGAGAAAATGGGATAGAGTCTCTCTTGGATAACGGCAAGTCAGTAGTAGTCGAATCTCGGATTCGAGCATTGAATAGCGGTTTAGTACGTCCTCAAGTATCTTTAGAGAACGATGAATCATATGCTTGTATATTCAGGTGCAAACTTGAATATGGTTGACTACACTGATTTTGACTTGTAGTCAAATTAAGGATGATCATTAAGTTGGTCTCGGGCTCAGTGTTTAATCATAGTGCTTAGAATTTCCTTTTTGGTCTGGAAGTAATTCCAGGTCTGATAAGCCGATATCACTTCATCGTGAAAACAGTGAAGAGATAGCTTAGAAGGATCTTCTCGGTCATAAAGAGTCAAAAGCATATTGAGAGAGAGTACCTTTGATTGGAAGGACCTGCCACGTTTCAATCCTAAAGATGCGTCTCTCGAGTCGACAACCTAGCTAATCGAGTGTACCAAGTCGAGTACTTGGAGAGTGCGGCATTGATGGATATGTCTCATATGCTTTTAGAGCAAGTGGGAGAGTGTTGTGAATAAGATGAGAAAGGGTGTGCTCTAAAAACAATCGTTGCTTGTCATTTCGTGCAAGTGGGAGATTGTTAGGTGTAGTGCCCGAAAGACAATTTGTGTAATTGTTTTTAACAATGGATGACATATTTTATCTCACCTTATTACTTGCTTTGTGCTTGTAAATAATACAACTGCTTTGCAAACCCTAAGTATATCAAGTATGTAACCGCTTAACTTCGGTGTATGGCATGCACGTGAGGATTGAGTTAGTGGTGATATAATTAAACTATTAGTCCGTGGTGAACTTAATCGAGTTTAGGGTCTCTTGATTAAAACACCAATAATGCGCCTGAGAACACCTTAGGGTGTGATAGTCTTATCCGGACTATCGGTAGAAGGTACTACGTGGGGCATTTATATATGATGGCATTCATATAGAATTTGGACCGATTTAATCTGAATTTCTCGGTATAATTCCGTAATCGAGGAATCTTATTAAATCATTAGATGATCATATATGGATCAACCTTAATCTGAGGTGATCACGAGTCTTTGCTTGTCTTGGGGTAGTGTTTGATGTGTTAATTACGGTTCACTTAGATATGTGTTCCAAGCCACTTCTCATTGGCACTATCTCACGATGAGTGAGTAGTTACGATTTTCACAGACATGGAATCCATTCCTTCTGCGGGAAGTAGAGAGACGATCCCCTTATTTGTTAGCCCTAAGAAAGTGATCGATCCGGGAGTTCACATTTGACTAATTAGCTACTAGTCGATATGTGTCTTGATTGATCATCGGGGTTAATGGTAAATAAGGATAAGATATTCTCGAGTCGGGTTCACGGAGACTTCCCACTCGAGAATGGGCGATCTATGGAGGGTTAATCCGTATGTAGTGATTATATCAATGGGACGCTTATTCACTCTACATGGGTTGAGTATAAGTATACATCTATAATCGGTAGAGTTCGATTTCGGGTTTATGGTGGCGTAATCCCGAATTAATAATTAATGTACTTATTACATTCGATGAATAATTAATTATTGGAGCTCACTGGTTATAGGTCCATGGTCCCCGATGTGGCTTACGTAATTGGAATGATATTCTTGTTATTTGGGCCTCAGTGATAATTAATTGGCTGGGCTAATTAATTGATATGCATGGATATTATTTAGTTGGGCTAATTAATATAATACACATAAAAGACATTTTATGTGGGCTAAAACCCTAGTTAGGTGGCGCCATTTCTCCTTGAATTATCACAAGAATTAATTTTTGTGATGTGGAAAATAAAAGATATTCTTGTTATTTAATTGGTTGGATGACTTGTTATTTGATTTCCTATTGGTCAATACATGTCACAATTAGTCATTAAGGAAAATATCTTTTTATTTTGTTTAATTAATTAATTAATTAATTAATTAATACTTGGAGGCCAAGGATGTACTCTCATATAAAAGGAGAGTTATTCCAAGGGAAATTGACATGGCAAATTTCGAAATTCACCACAAATAAAGGGAGAAAATTTGTTCTTTCTTGCCTAGGGTTTTTGGAAGAAGTGTTGCATATCAAGGAGGTTCGTGTATCAAGAAGGGTGTCCACCAACCGCCGTTTGGAGAACACATCGGAAGATCAAGGCTTCTCTTCCCGTTATTGGTAACATGATCTTAAACCCCCTTGTAGTAGTTTAAGTCCTTTAATTATGTGTTTTGATATATAAATCGTGATCCATCATTTGCTGGCGTAGATCTAATTCGTTTAGATCTAAGAACACGCATCCTTCATTAAAAGACCGACCTTGATTCGGCATCATATTTGGAATTTTCCTTGAGCGAATGTTTTATAAGAGACCTTCAATTCGGCATCATATTTGGAATTCACCTTGGCGAATGATTTATAAGACCGACCTTGATTCGGCATCATATTTTGAATTCACCTTCGAGCGGATGTTTTATAAGACCGACCTTCAGTTCGTTATCATATTTGCAAATCACCTTCGAGCGAATGATTTATAAGATCGACCTTCAGTTCCGCATCATTTTTGGAATTCGCCTTCGAGCGAATGTTTTATAAGACCGACCTTCAGGTCGGCAACCTATTTGGAATTCGCCTTCGAGTGGGCCTTCTACAAGATCAAAGGCTCTCAAGCCACCAAAAGCAGTCTCAATTCATGGCACAAGACACAAGAGGCGAAGCCAATCAACAACACACAAACAACAAAAAGACCTACTCTAAGTACGGCATTTAGGCAAAGCTAACAAGCGATCCCCCACAATAGCGAGCCGTCACAGTGTCTCAAGGAAACATATCCGCGAGCAGTCTTTACTCCCCACCTAACATTTTTAAAAAATGTTTAAGGCACTGAGTAGGGGGCCATTGATAGGCCTAAATCGTAATTCGGTCCGCGGATCCTTACTCGGGTCCGTCCGGCCACCAAAATAGTTGATGAGGCCACCGGCTATTATTGTCCATAAATTCTCAAGTCAAGTAGGGTCACGAAGCTTTTGGATCCGCTCAAGCCCTTAGCCCCATGAGGCTCCAAGAAAGACTAGGGGCGGCACATAAATTGCTTACATTATCGGGTCCACCAAATGACCTCACATGCAACATCTAGCTCATGCAGAGCTCATTAGTATAGATAAATGTATATTTGTCTTTGTGTCCTTATTTGTAAATAAACCGAACTTTAGTCGGTAACTCCCCTATAAATAGGGTCCCTTGTAACCCATTTGGGAGAGACACAATTTAATCAATAAAAAAGAATAGCAAAGCCAAATTTCCCCCACTCTCTCCTCATATAAAGCACCATCGCTGAATCCATTGTCGCCACTTTGGGCACCACCGGCAAACACCACTTTATACACTTTTATAGACATATATCCATCACAACATCATCACGACAACCCGAGATAATTTCGACATTATCATGAGGATAGGAAAAGAAAGCTGGACTTAGTTTCTTTTCATGTATTATATTTTAATACTTTTACTTTGTAACTCAGTTCATCAATAAAATCTCGTTTCTCGAGTTCTTTGTGTTTGTCATTTTATTTTGTCCTTGTCTTTTGCAATACATTTAAGGAAGGTATTGACATCATCAAAAAGTGAGGAAATTGATGGAAATAAAATTTATGTTTTGATGATGATTCATCGATTATTCAATTATTGTTTTTAACATCATTGATGAAGTGTCATAACATTTGTTATAGTGCAAAGCAAAAGATGTCTAGAAATCAATGAATAGGATTTAATAGAGTCCGATAATTGTATAAGTAAATTAGACTAGCCTTTGTAATAGTTCTAGGGTCGGAAGCGAGAAAAGAGAAACTAACTAGATGATATTAAGAAGGCGAGTTTACAAGCGAAGATAAATCGGTTTGGAAAAGCGACTCAGAACACATCTACGAAATTGAGGCGAGGTAAGTTCATAGAGGACAAAGACTCGGTTGACTTATCTAGAAGTGAAGGCGAGGGACACTGGACTCGGTTGTAGAAGATTGAAGAAGCGAGGTTCCATCTCGGTTATGAAGATCAAAACCGAGATTGTAAAATTAGCATTCAGGTAAGTCTGTGATGGCCTGAACTGACTTTATTGATCCTGTACGAAAACCTAAGATACATAAGGACAATGATATCTTAGTTGGTTGATTTATGGATTTTGGTGTACTCTGATTAAGCCATTAATGATCAGATGAAAAAGAGAGTTATATGATTTTGAAGAAGAGTAAAAACTCAGTTAATGCTCTTAAGGTGGCCGACCAAAAGCAGTAAGACCAATTTTCATCTTTGAGGCTAAAGAAAGCGAGCGAATCGACCATTATAAAACAAGCGATTTTATTAGATACACAGAAATGTCAGAAAGGACACATACATTCAACAGAATAATCTGCACCAGCAACGGATACAAGGATTCAAATTCAAGCGTTCAAATTCATTCAAGCGTTGGAAAGACCCCTATAAGTAGGTCACTTCTACATCAAGAAGTAGTGGAGTTCTAAGAAATAATTGCATTTAGAAAGATTCCACTAAGGAAAGTGAATCAAAAGAACTCTGCTACATTCTACATTGCAATATCAAGAAATCAACAAATTGTTCATAACAATTCAAAGAAAGATGAAGATCAAACACTTGAAGAAAAACAGAGCCGGAGCATATTATATATATCTAGAAGAAGAAGCTCGAATCACAAATTGAATCATAGTTATTAATTCAAGCCTCAACTTTGATTTCATCAAAGGTTTGGACTGTAATACACCAAGATGGTGTGAAGGACAGTTGAGTGCAGTCAGGAAGACTGTGTTTGTGAAGAGCTGGTGAAGAGGCAATCCAACCCTTCAAGGACAAGTGGAGCAAGCTTTGTTTAAACAGCAATCCCACCTGTTGAAGACTGAAGCTGGAAGATTGTGAAGCTTGGGATTAGTGAAGGAAAATCTGTGTTTTACTTTACTTTGTGTCTTGTAACTGTAAACCTCAATAACATAGTGAATTTGGCCTCTTACATCATAGTGGAAGAGGAGGGTGATGAGATTACACCACCTGGAACCTCTATAAATTCTATCTCATTTATTTATTTACTTGACACATTTATTTATTGCATATTGCACCTCATCATAGACTCAGCAAACATCAGAAACTGAGTCAGCATAACACTGAATTTCAACTAGATAAACTGATAACTCTAGTTTTACTTAAAAGCTTAATTTAATCCGCTGCCGGTTAACTCAGTTAGGCATAAGTCAGTCTTCACTTATACTCAACTAAGTTAGCTAAACTCCGCACAAGTTTAAAGTTGAACTCAATCTGGTTTAAGATTTAGTTTTTAGCGTTTTTGGGGACAAGTTTGTCCCCCCCACTAAACTTGTGTTAGCCTTTCCAAGGGACCAACACTATCTTGGCTAGAGCGATTTCTCAAAGCATGTCATTACTAGTGAACTGTAAATAAGTGACATTTGATGAAACTGTCTCAGTAGTCCTTCCTCCATTTTCCACCAGATTGACAAAATCATCGAATCTTTGTTCACTGTTTCTTAACTAATTCCTCAGCTGAGCGATATATTCCCTAACAGCTTTCAATTCTTCCAAGAAATAACCTGGTATTATGGCAGCAATACCAGCCATATTTTCAGTAGGTTCTTCAAAATCATCATCTGGACTTGGTTGTTTTATTAGAATAGCCATGGTTCTGTCCCATTCATAGGGTTCAGGACTTTCCTCATCCAAATTAAAATTATTTTCATGGATAGGATTCTCTTTTTTAGATCTAAACATTGAGTCAGACTTGACAAGAGTCGTATATTCTGTGTATCCCAAACCGGACTTGTCTTCTGGTCGATTGGATGGTTTGTACTCAGAGAAGATTGAAGTAGTATGATTGATCTGAATGTGTAGTTCTTTATTCAGATCAGGTCTTGTTTCATCAAATATTGCCTATTTGTTACTTCTCAATTCAAAAAGTTCAACTTTCAATTTCAGATTAATTATCAGTCTTAAGATATTAATTTACTTTCTTTATAAGATCACAGTTTATTTGAATTTCTTCAAACTCACTATTAAGAGCTTTAAGAAATCCTTGAGTATCTGTATTCTCAAGATTTGGAATTGCAGATTTGGAGCATGAACCGGATGAGGATGCTGAGTGAGTGAATAGTGATATTACCTCATCATTGTCTTCTAATGCCATGAATGCATTGTCATCTTAGTCGGGCTTGACTCTCATGAGATGAGTCATCGTCTACTTTGTAAGCTCATTCATTTCGGCCATTTTCGTATGCTCTGTCATGTCAGTCCTAATCTGTGGTCCTTTTGATTTGTTCAGGACAGTCTAATTTGAAATGTCCTTGTTTGTTGCAATTAAAGCACAACATATCTTCTTGCTTCTTTCTAACTTGATGATCTTATTTCTTTTGAAAATCTCTTTTGTCCCTTCTATCATCTCTGTGATCATCTCTATGATCTTCTCTATGAGTGTTTCATCTGCCATCTCTCATATCATCTTCTCTTCTTTTGCAACTATCATCTCTTCTATTTTGATTTTGACACTTCCTGGTTGAGTGAGATAATCCTTTGACGTGCCTCATTATTAAAGCCATCTGATCTTTCTCCAACAGCTCGTCTTGTCTTCTTTGATGTTCATTCACACCTTGCAGATGCTTCAACAGGTTCGCCGTTTCCTTGATAACTTGGTTGATGAATCTGTGTTGGTGCTATATCAAATTAATGATACATGGATGAGAGCTTTATTTTGAATCTGACTCTGAAGAATCGATTGCAGCTCTCTTGATCAAGTAAATCTTGGATAAATTCTGTTTGAGCACCTTTGTTGATCTGCTCGATTTCTGGATTTAGATTGGTAAGCTTTTAAGATGAAGATTTTGGTGAGAGATGATTTTCTAGATTTTCTTGTATAGTTCGTTTCTCTTTTAGAAATTGCTCAACTCTCTCTTCTCTACTTTTTCCAGTTGTTCTTCTTCATCCTTACATAGTCTTCGTAGGGTAGGTGTGCCGTTGGAAAGCGTGTGTGCTCTCGATTGATTTGTTGAGTTGTCACTTGATATTTTGAAAATAGTTCAATTTAGCCTTCTCAACCGTTGTAGCCTTTGTACATGATGGCTTCTAGAAGATAGCTTTATAGCATCTAATGCTATTATTCCACTTGTATGATTTTGTAGCCATTAGATCAAATGCTGATCGTATGGTTGGCTAGACGCCCTTTAATTTATCACATCTTTTTTCTTTTTGTCATTTGAGAGCATTTGGCAGTCTCTAATCTGATTCGTTACTCGTCTGGAACCTTGACACTTAACTTGTCTGGTCTTCAATATATCTGGTCGTCTGCTCATTGCTTTGCTTTCTGGTCTGCTATGCCTCTGCTGATTCTATCTTGAGTAGTCTTGATAGATGGTTGGACAAGAGTCTGGTCTTCCATTCGTCCGGTCTTCGAGTCTTGAATCCTAGACTATACTAGTCTATATTGAAATAGTGTCCTAAACCCAATCGGGTTTGACCGGATCCGACTAGGTCATATCATTTCTACTATTTCTTTATGTTTATACATATGATAAATGGCTTTTTTGTTATTATATATTTGTTCATTTAATGGACCAATTATGATATTTTTATATGATAACGTTCCTTGTGTCAAACAGTGATAGAGAAATCATAATAGTGATTATGGTTGATGAGATCTTGAATCACTTTAATTGGTTTTATACTTAAATATCTCTATTCGTATGTGCAATTAAATGGGACATTAATGGTATGAGTAGACTAGCACATATTGGATGTCTTCTATCTTATGAAGATATGGATAGATCTCGGCTATCGAAGTGTAAGGACACTTGGACTATACGTGGACGTGTATTAGAGAATGCATAAGTTACACTGACCCACTGACTTTATTAAGTGTCACACTGTGTGGCGGTTGTGCAATTATCCTAAGACCGGAGTCTTCATGGCATCACGGTGTGGATTGGCATACTTTGTCACTATTGAGGTTTCCCCGAGCCATAAGGAGATCATGCGGTATATGATTGGGTGTGATACTACAAGAAAAATGGGTTTTAATGACGGGAATTCCTGTCATTGTATGCCATTTTCTCGTCATTAAATACTATTAATGACGGGAAATCCCCCTCATGCCCCCCTCATAGTCGCCCTTCTAATTAAAGCATTCAATGACAAGAACCGCCTCATCATTAAAGATATCAAGGATTTAATGACGAGATAAGACTATCATTAAAAAAATTTCTATTGTTGAGTAATTTCCTCATTATTATACTATTTGCCTCTCATTAGAACTGAAGATAATGACGGAGATTACCGTCATTAATAAGTGAAAACCCGCTCATTAATTAGCAATGGGCATTATCAACAAAAGACATATAATGACCGGGTATACCGTCACAAAAACCGCTTTAATGATGATAAAATTTGTCATTATGTTACAATATCACCCACATTAAATCCGGGTCATTATGAATAAATATTAAAATATTAATTTACACATTTAAATATATCACTCTCTTTGTAAGTTGAAACCATTTGGATTAGTCTACGCAAAATATACGTAGTTGCAACAATATGCATTTATATATCCAAAATATACATAATGGTGGAGTTGTTTCAAGATATTCAAAAAGATAAGTTAGTTACATATAAATGCATAATGATAGGATTTTCTAATATCACATCCCCAAAATAAAAATATCTAACAACCATAAAAGTCAGTCACCAAAACATCAAGCACCTTCAATGATTCATTTCTACACAGCAAGCTACTTGACCAGCAAAATTACACCATCTTTAGATGTGATAAGTAGCAATCCTTACACATATATCTTCCAAAAGCATCAAAACCTTTCAAAAGCCTGCATACATGTGCATGACAACATAAAGGAAATATAAGGCAAAGTTTTAACAATCTAACAATGATTCATAAGTAAAAAAGTAAACACGTTCCTAAGGGGTACAATGAACAACTACAAGTGGTTGTTCTTAAGGGGTACAACTAAAAACAGATGCAACAATGAACCAACAAGCTCAAGAACAACTACAAGTGGCTATTCATCCAGAATGGATCATGTTACTTAAGAGGTACATATTTGAAGAAAGAGATAAGTATCAAAGCTGAAGGAAATCAGGGCACTGGGTTGGTATTAAAGCATTTCAAGCTGCTATATGGATAGTGTCTTGACTATAATGGACTAGCAGAATGAAAGACTAAAAGTTGTGTTTGACCTATCGAACACGAAAATATACCAATCAAAATAGGAGAATTCTGTACTTCTATAAATACCTGAAAGCATAAAACATACTATTGTCATAGTTAACACCCTTAACCCAAAACCATAATAAAATACCACATAAAAAAAGTGTGCACGATGAACTTTATAGACCAACCAATAATAGGCAAATTCACAATCCAATGCCCACGAAGGTTTGAAAAATATCAACAAGAAAATGAAATAACAATATACATTCATTCCACAGTACCATTAACAAGTCTTCTAGTTGTAATTAATCCAAAAGGTAACACATGTGAATTAGTCTTCTTTTTATGTAGGCTACAGATTCGGAAGACTATACATTAACAATAATTGTTGGAAATTGAAAATGATTAAGCAAATATTCATACCATTCAAGATATGTATTGTACCTCTTCTATGTATTCAAAGATAGAAACAATCATTTCATTAATGACACACTAATCCAAGAGGTCCAAGAGCACACAACTTTTTTTTAATGAGGCTGCAATAGTGGATAGGCACTATACGTATCGAAAATAAAGAAGTGATCTTTGCAAAGTTGAGCTTACATTCGTCTACCGAATATCGGTGTGGTGTCCCGAGAGTAGGTAGATTAATTGGTTGGGTTGCGATAACAATAACAAGTGCCTAAACAAAGAAGTATGCTAAGAACATAAGAGAAGGTAGTATTATGTCTAGTATAAAGAGTTGCTTGTTTCTTCACAAAATATACCATAAACAACAAGAAGATATAGTTCCAAATGGCTTAACTTAAGGCAATTAGGTGGAGGACTTGCAAGATTAAGGTCCACTCAGTTCTGTACCAATGCATCAGTAAAGAATTTAATCTGCCATCGAATAAATATGAATCAAGTAAAGCACTAAACTTGAGAAATCCCATTTGTTCTTTCCTTTACAAATAGAATAGAGAAGATTCATGTTATGCTATTTCTTTGCTTTTCCATATAGTTTAATTAAGGATTTTGTAAATGTTCTTTGCCTCGAAGTAAAACTATTCATTACTTGTTTGTTCTACCTATATATCCTCTAGCTAAGTTTCTTTCACAATCCTTATGTATTTTATTAAAGGCAAAAACAATACTCACTCCAATTGAAAACTCAAAACACAACACTCACAATCCCTTGAAAGAGAAAAAAAATGGTAGACAAGCAGTCTACCACACACAATCTCACATACACTTACCCAGAGCTAGTAATAACCTGCAGTAGCATCCGTATACTATACACGCAGAAACTAAAGTTTGAACTTTAAAGTCTATACTAAACAACAAGCATTATGAAACTTAAAAAAATGTATATTTCATGCTCTCTGAAGCAGCCTTTTGGAGACCCGGATCGAGTCTCCAGCTCTTTCCACATATCATGAAAACATTCTTATAGGCCTTTTTCATTAATTGAACATTATGACCAGATTAAAGGGTAGTAAATACTACATACCTTATCAAGAGCTATTGTTCATCGTCACACGATGGTAGTTCATCTGAAGTTGGAATGTTTGCACCATCCATTCGAGCCAATAAACTTTCAATCCAATCAACGCGTCTCTTAAGGTCATTATTTTCTTCTTCCTTATCATGGAGCTTAGCCTTAAGTACTTTTACATGAGTATCTTCAGAATCACCAAAATGTTTCCTTTTTATCCCAGCACCAAAACCAAAGACATAGCTATGGTCCAAAGCAAGTTTCAACCACCTCGATAGGTGAGAGTGATTCATTGGCTTGAATAGTCTTGACAATCTCATCCTACAAACTCGAGTTTCATTTGTCTAATAAAAATTGATAAATAAAAATTTTATGCAAAAGTGTTATGTACTAATACACGTATTTTTCTTGCTCGCTTGGGACCCATTTCTTTCCTTTTTTTCGTCTAGTCGCCTCGAAGATTTTTGCAACGTCGGGTGGGGTATCTACCTTACCTCCCTATATGATGTAAAAATGGCAACTAAACTTTAAATATATATCCAACTGAAAACATAACAAATCTAAAACAATAAGACTAATTGTATTTTTACCATCTCATATATGATATGTCTATCATGGTGGCTACGGTTCGATGAGGCATCACTCCTTTGACAGATTATCGAATTTGGGCACTAACTTTCTACATTTCTCATAAAGAGACATTGCAGGTCAAAAGCCTTCACTTGCAACTTAACAATGGAGTGTAAATATATTTTATTTTTTACGAAACTTATCACTTAGGAACTTATTTGTGGCAAGCCACTCCCAATCTTTATTATTCATCCCTGAAGGAACATTTTTCAACACAAGCTCTTTTGTTTTGAAGTCTTCACGTACTTTTTATTCAAGGATGACCTACATGCTGTGCATAAAGTATCCATATGATCCAAAGTATGTTCACGGTATAATTCCATATGTGGATTGGAAAACGATTCCTATAAAATATCATGAAAATAAGAATTACATGTGGAGAGAGCATTTTGTTGTCCATTATTTGAAGAGACTATCATTAAACTTAGACACACTTACCACCTTGAAACATTACCAAAAAACAGAGAATTTATTTCACAAACCTTCACCGCAGCCCACATGTGTTCCTTGTTATCTTCAGTCATCTCCTTCCAAGAATGCACTCGTATAGGACACATATGCTTGTTCCGCACAATTTTTCCCAAGTGTGTAGACCAATAACTATGATTTGGTCCTACTCCACGATTATTATAAAATTCAATCGCAAGTTTTTATCCTTTTTTAGAGCAGCGATTTTTGGGTTCTTGTTGACTCCTCTAACTTTTCTCTCCATTTTAGTGGTTGAAACTGATCATTAAATAGAATATTATATAAGTGTATGTTATATTTTAGCTAAAACACAACAAAAGATTTATAATGCATTATATATGTAATTACCTTTAGCGTTCTTTATTGCAGTGTCATAACTTGTTTCATCACTATAACCATCATCTTCCATCACATCTCTCGATGTCATCGGTGAAGCTCTTGGGACAGAAACTGCAACGGTACAACAGAAAATAAAGTAGTATTAATTTTTTTTTCCAATAACAAATTCAAATTTAACTTTATTTCTTCATTGTTACCATCATCTTCCATCACATCTCTCACTGGTGAAGCTCTGAGGTAAAGCGCAATGGTACATAATAAAATAAATTATTTTTATCAAAAAATAAAATAAAATGAAAGAACTCTAACTATTCACCTAATGACGGATTGTCTTGAGGCAATTTGAAGAGCAGTGGTTGCACAGTTGGATCCTTATATAAATATAGTGACAAGTTCTCCTCATCTTCGTGTTCTTTCAAGAAACCGAGAAACTCTTTGTTGTTTGTCAAAGGCTTACCATCTGCATCCGTAACTTTGATACCAAAAGAATAAATGTCGATGAACCGTTTACATATGCTCAAGACATCCAAGAAAGAAATTTCTTCCGTTACATTTCGTTCTTCCCATTTATCTTCACCATAATGAACAAAGAGTTTATGGACTAGATATCTACCTGTAGGAAGAAAAACTAACAGTGGTTACAATTATATCAATTTATAATACATTTCAAAATGTAATTAAATTTAGTAATTTACGTGTTCTTCCATGATAACACAAGTCAGTAGTCTTTTGAGCTACCACTTGTATCCTTCTACTTCCATGTCCAACATTTGATATTTTTTTCGCACACACACGATCTTTCGCCAGCTGGCCAGGAGCTATGAAAGATAAAGGCCTTTGTTTACTATTTGGGTTCATCTGTTTACACAAGAAGAATAAAAAGAACACTTACAGAAAATACATGTAGTATAACAACAGGGTCTTTTTTTTTATCAATTATATTAAACAAAGAGTACATAAACGGAAAAAATAAATAACAAAACAATATCTGTAACGCCCCGTTCCCGGACACCGAGTCCTTATCCGGAAATCGAAACGTTCGGCACGCATAATATTAAATAAATAATATTACACGTAAGCCTCTACTATGTCGTATCAAATTAAAGCAAACAGAAGCTAAAAAGACTCGGGTAATTTTTTTCAAAAAACCAAGAATAGAAATACTAAAGGTAGAATAAAATGTAATACTTATTACATCGGAAAAACCAAACGAATCCAAAAGTACGAATCTTAAAAACTAGAAGGGAACTACAAGATTCAATAATAATCCAAGTCTATGAAATAAATGTAAATAAATAAACAATAAACAAGGTCTTCAACTCCGGCGTCCTCAAACGTCGTCATCAAAGTCCTCCTCGAACTCCTCATTTACCAGTTTGTCTTCTCTCCCCCAAACACATAAATAAACATGCATTTGAGGTAAGTACATTTGTACAAAGTAAGAAGTAGAAGCTACAATTCAATTAAAGTTATAATTAAAGATGTTATCTTAGTGAGACCGACTCAATTTAGGGTTCTCTCCATGCCCCTCGACATGTCATGACAATACATTTCTAGCTTAGCTTATCTTAGTTACATCATTACCCAAGGAGACAATGCATGGTGAAAATTGCACCACGAGATATACTTGCCAACTACGATGATTAGCACCGATAGTCCCGGGATCTCCCCGGTATGCATATACGTTCGATGGATTTCCTCCACTACCCTTCAGCCTTTTGAGCCAGTAGCGTTGTCCACCTTTTATGAATGCATCACATCACCGATTTGAATCAGTGCCTAACCAAGAATAGATGACGTTTCAGCTTTTACTACACTTATGTAATTATTAATGTGAATTAACTAGTCACCTAAGTGTTTTCAGAATAATACTCACCTTATCAACTCTACTCCCTCACTTAGACAACTAGACATCACATCCTATCAATTACACAAACATTGATGAACCCTAGTTCATCAAAGCACAAGGCCTTTCATGCCCTTCCGACGGATCCGAACTTCAACTCCCTTTAAGAGTACATTCGGTGTTTTAATTGAACGAATCAGAAACTCAATCGGGGCTTGTTCATATTTAATTAATCTTAACATAACAGGATTAAGGGTTTAAAATAGTGAAAACATGATTATGAAGTCAAAAACCAAGCTAAGGTGCTAGAATAGTGAAAACAAAGTAAAATAGGCTAGACGCACGTTTGGAACCCTATGGACGCCCGTCCGCAATCAGACGCCCGTCCACTAACCTTGGACGCCCGTCCGCCAAAAACATCTACATCCTGAATCAAAAATCTGACCTCAAACACCCGTCTGCCTAATGCAGACGCCCGTCCGAGTTACTAGGGTTTCAGACGCCCGTCCGACTAGTGCAGACGCCCGTCCGACTGGGTTTTTCCCAAAACGCTAAAATCTTCACAACTCGATTTCTGAATTGTTTCTAACCTAATTAACCTCGTTTTCAGCACAGTAACACATAGAAAACATATTTAAACATTTATGATCCTTTGATCAACGAAAAAGCACAACTTCCTTGCATCTACGCATCATAAATCTTGATCTAAACCTCAATAACAATAATTGGAATTGTAGGAAGAGCCTCTTACCTTTTAAACAGCAAATTCCAACTCCAAACCACAGAAAACAGCAGCAAAAACTGATCCTTTTCTGCCGGAAAACATGTGTGATAAATCCAAACTTAGATTAGATTCAATCACACGCTTCTATATGACAAAAACTATGAATTGATGAGTTTGAACCCATCAAACTCGAAGGTGAGCTGAATTAGGGCTTACACATACCTTATCAAAGCTCCAACTTTCTGCCATGAAAATTTTGCCTTCTTCACAACGATTCCGGTGCTCGACTCTGATTTGAAAACCGTCAAGGATTGAATTAACAACTGATGAAAATTCCCTTAGCTCTAAATCTTGCTCACACACGCGGAAGGTGAACTTTGGAGGTGGAAAATCTAATTAAAAGATTATGGGGCTAATTAGGTTGATTTTCCCTTAAATAGGAAAAATCCCATAATTACCTAATTTCCATGATTTTCCATAATCACCCTTATTAAATCAGATTTTCTTCCTTAAATATTTATATATATATATATATATCTCGAAAATACATATATAGATATCCAAATTATTAACTCCAATAAAAGGAACCGAACCCAATATTTCGTTTTCGCAAAATGACACGTCTGCCCTTTCCCGAAAATCGGAATATTACGTTCTTCCCCCCTTAAAGGAGTTTCGTCCTCGAAACTTAGAATATACCTGGTAAGTCCATAAAATCTGGGAACTCGCTGATCATATCGTCCGCAACTTCCCAAGTAGCTTCATCCGGTGAATGATTGCTCCATTGCACCAGGACCAAAGGAATCAACCGTCTCTTAATCATCCTTTCTTTCCGGTCCAAAATTCTGATCGGTGTCTCATCATACGAAAGATTATCTTGAAGAATCTCCGGATCAACAGTAGTCTCAACATCCGTTTTGGTCAAACACTTCTTCAACATCGAGACATGAAACATATTGTGGACTCTTGACATGGATTCCAGTAACTTAAGCTTGTAAGCCAACGGTCCAACTCTCTCCAGAATCTCAAAAGGTCCAACGTACATAGGGCTTAGCTTTCCCTTTTGTCCAAAACGTTTCACTCCCTTCATTGGTGAAGCTCGTAGGTAAACTCTTTTGACCAACTTCGAACTCAAGAGGTCTCCTTCTAACATCTGCCCAGCTTTTCTGTCTATCTTGAGCCGCCTTCAAATTCTTCTTAACCAACTGAACTCTCTCTTTAGCTTGCTCAACCAATTCCGGCCCGGTGATTTTTCTTTCCCGACTTCATCCCAAAACAGCAGCGTTCTACATCTTCTTCCATACAACGCCTCAAATGGTGGCATGCCTATACTTGCGTGATAACTGTTGTTATAGGCAAACTCCGCTACCGGTAGGTAATCTTCCCATGATCCGCCTGCTTCAAAAACACAAGCTCTCAGCATATCTTCTAGTGTTTGGATGGTTCTCTCAGATTTTCCATCTGTCTCAGGATGAAAGGCCGTACTCAAATCCAACTTGGTTCCAAAGGCTGCTTGTAAACTTTTCCAAAACCAACTGACGAACCTCGAGTCACGATCCGAAACTATCGAGATAGGTACTCCGTGTAACTTCACTATATTATCCAAGTATAGTGTCGTCATCTTCTTCAAGGGCATATCAACTTTATACGTTAAGAAATGAGCGGATTTGGTCAATCTATCCACAATCACCCAAATCGCATCATTGCCGCCCCTCGTCTTAGGTAAACCAATGATAAAATCCATAGTGATCTTATCCCACTTCCATTCCGGGATATCCAAAGGCTTAAGCATTCCCCCTGGTCTTCTATGTTCTTCTTTAACCTTTGTTCGGTAAAAACGAGTTTTACAATTTATAACCGAAACACCCCAAGTATAAGGTTCGTAGTATAGGGTGTTTACGGGTCGTCCTAAGGGAGTCGAATGTTTATCGGATTAAAGTGCAGTTATTCTATCGACTATGTCACGAATATTAACTAAAACTAGGTTTAAACTAATTAAACTAGGGTTTATGCTAATTATGAACAGTAAAAATGACGATGAACAGTAACTTGGAAACTTAAAATATACAAAAACAACTAGAATCTTAAAACAACTAAACTTAACAATCAACGATTGATACGAACTATTTGGTTTATCAAATAATTAAAACAACGGCAAGGCAACGGGAATCCACCGATCAATCAACCCAACCCCAACTAGACGGCAAGTTAAAGATATAATTTTTAGTAGTGATCTATCCCGAATTCGATTAAATTTCTCTAAACGAATTCTAGGGTTTCGTTTTCTTTTTCAAGTAAAACAAAACGACATGCAAAACACGATCACGAGATTATTTCTAATACTCCTACTCAACTAACTATGATCAATCTCTTGAAACATAATCAATCGCATCAATTGAAAAGGTCACAACTTGAACAATATTTTCATATAAATTCAAAGCGTAAAAGATGGTTTCATCGATCTCTCGATTCGAATAAAACATAAACGATAAAAAAACAATATCCAATTGATAAAAAACTATAACTTTACTCACTAAACATGTAGCAAAAATCTCTCTAGTTGGTGTTGATGTTGGTCGGTTTCATCCGTTGTCCCACCGCGAATTGCTTAGCCAACAATCATATTGGTGATCATGATTGTTGGGATGGAAGAAATCATCTTCTTTTAGGTTTGGAAATTGCGGTGAAAGGGTTTTGAATGAATGAATAATGCGTATTATATGATATATCGCTCTCGCGCCGAATGTCTTTGCTTATATAGAGGTCAGAATCGACTTAGGACGGATCTAAAAGATAAATACGCTAAAAATCACGACCGACCGAATGACGCCACTCGGTCGATCGACGACATGGCTCGGTCGACCGAGCCACTTTTCTCGCACGCTTTAAATGTTTTTTCCGTCGACTTGTTCCCCACGCATTCATCGCCGCTACCGATCCGATTCCTTTTGATTTATCTCTCAATTAATACTCCGATTTTCTTCCTTATTTTGAAATCACTTGATTGAATGAGATTAATCTTCTCCATTAATGATATCCCCATGCATATCTTTTAATTTTCTCGCAAAATTGTTGTTACACCAAGTCATCGAATAATAATAATAATAAAATGTGCAACAAAAATAACAATTTAAACCCATAATTTCCTCATAATTAAATTATAATTCCTCAATAACCATTATAGGAATTTAACGGTTAAAACACGCTTTTCTCATTTATTTCCCTTAAAAATAAGGTAAATTGTTTAGGATTAAGCCCAAAATATAGTAAAATATACCCTAAACAACTCCCCCACACTTAGCTTTTTGTTCGTCCCGAACAAAACAATCAAAACCGGCTCACTGTACATGTAATCCACATAGATTCCCAACTCACGTAACAAAAGATACAACAACTATAGCAGGTGATACCAACATAGAGATAGATTCTGTGTGTGTGTCAAGCCCTTTTCAATCTTCACAATCCTCTCAAACAAATATCCTCTCAAATAATTTTAATGACTATCCTAGGTATAGGCAAGAATCGCTCCAAACAAAGTCCTCCCGCGCACTCACTCAGAGATAATCCCTACAAAGATATCATTCGGTTTATACTGGGTATAAGTTCAACGATAACAAAGTCTTTAATTTTTTTTCACTTTCTTTTTTCTTATTTGACGACATCGAATGAGCTCTTACCCATCATAGTAGAATAGGATGTTTCGGGATAACACCCTACCTTACTCAAATCATAGGGTAGCTTTTCCTGACTGTCGTGAGCTTTAGGTCATCATAGTGGAATAGGACATTTCGAGATAATGCCCTACCGCACTCCAATCATCGACCAGCTTTCGACACACCCATTTATTTATTATTAACTCAACTTTTTAAAAACATTAGTTACGCTTCACTTATCACATTCAAACCTTCGAGATATTCACAAAGGCACGTCTCGAACTTAGGTGTTACTTCTTCGTTACTATTAAGAACAAATCTCTAAGATGAATCACTAAAATAATGAAAGGATATAGTTCAAAAGTTTTTGCTTTGATATCAAAGGCTTTCGTGAGTGTAAAATGAATACTATCTCAAATCAAGAAAACATGCTATAATTATCTCTCAAAGTCACATAAAATCATTGTCAGGAAACTACAACTAGCAAGCATTTGTTTCAATTACATGCTCAAGATTTACAATTGTCCAAGTTTACTTTGAAAAATTTTAAAATTGTTGAGAAAATCACATTTACTCAATTTCAGAAATATAGCATGATAACATACCCAATTTAGACACCCCCCCACACTTAAGTCACATTATGTCCTCAGAATGTGCAAATAAAAGAAAAGAATACTTAGCTGGTTGTCAAAACGATTGTCGGACTGTAGGTTGATAGTGGTCAGGCCGTAACATGAACGTACCGCTGCAACTCATATCACGAACAGACAACACTAAAGGAATAGCTGGCAACAACCGCTCAACAGTATCTGCAACACTCGACATAGCATATAATCTCGGGGGACAAGGGGTATATGAGTAAACATGAATGCACACAGAAATGGGCCAATTAAACCATTCACAAATAGGACAGGGATAACCAACACACAACTCACCAAGGTTTTATTCCTAATAACCTCAAAACTTAACTAAAAAGAAATACTTAAAAGACTAGGTCGCCTTCCCAGAGCGCTTTCTTTAATGTCATTAGCTTGACAGAGATTTCAAAGTTAACCCGGATCGGGCCACTTTGGCTTGATCTAGCCGCCACTTCCTCATCGGAATCGAATGAAGGACAAGAGTGTGACCACAACAACAACAACAAGTCAAGTGCTCTACTAAGTGTTTGAACTTAACTCCGGATAGCATCGACTCTTTTCTTCTTGTTCTTGTTTCTCGATTCGGCCGAGGTGAGGTATGCTAATGAGCTCAGGAGAGGATCTGCAAGGATAGGGGTAATAATGTCATCATCCACTCCAAAGAAGTCGGATGGAATCTCTTCACAAATAAGCGACTCAACCGTTTCATTTCTCTTTTGAAAGTATAGTACTTTCGTGCTTTTCTTTAGGTTGCCCAAAGTACTTCTTAAGTCGTGACCATTGACCTTAAACGGTTGATCGCCGCACCCTTTCAACGTAATGGCTCCACCAGGATGAACATCAAGAATCTCAAAGGGCCGGACCATCTAGATTTAAGCTTACCAAAGAAAAGATGGAGTCTCGGTGTTATACAAAGAAAGCCATGTCTCCCACTTTGAATTCCCGATCTTTAATCTTAGCATCGTGGAGCGCCTTCGTTCTTTCCTTGCTGATTTTGGCGTTCTCGTAGGCCCTGAGTCTAAATTCATCGAGCTCGTGTAGTTGCAGTAATCTTTTCTCCCCACAGAGTTGGCTATCGAAGTTTAAGAATTTAATAGCCCAGTAAGCTCTGTGTGCTCCACTCGACGGTAGATGGCAAGCCTTGCCATAAACCATTTGGAATGGTGACGTACCCATAGGGGTCTTAAACGCGGTGCGATAAGCCCAAAGTGCGTCGTCCAACTTCGCACTCGCTTGGATCTTTGAATTCACCGTTTTCTCCAAGATCCGCTTAAGGCTCCGGTTGCTTACCTCGACTTGGCCACTGGTTTGGGGGTGGTATGGTGTACCAATTCTATGCTTGACACCATACTTCTCAAGAATTTTATCCAGTGGTGCATTACAGAAATGCGAACCTTCATCACTGATAAGGGCTCTAGGACAGCCAAATCTAGTAAAGATATTCTTTGCAAGAATTTCTTAACAACTTTGTGATCATTGGTTTGGGTGGCTATTGCCTCTACCCACTTGGAAACTATAGTCCACATGCACTGTAATATATTTGTTAGAGCATGATGATGGGAACGGTCCCATAAAATCAATGCCCCAGACGTCAAAGACCTCACATTCCAAGATAGGCCTCAAAGGCATCTCCATCCTATTACTGAGTCTCCCTACCCTTTGGCATCTATCACGCCTCTTGCAAAAGGCTTCAAAGATCTTTAAACAAGGTAGGCCAAGAAAACCAGCTTGAAGGATTTTGTGATCTGCTTTAGGTGCTCCGTAGTGCCCACCAAATGGGACCACTATGACATTGCTCCAAGATATCCAATTGTTCATGCTCCGGAACGCACCTTCTAAGCAACCCGTCCTTGCAGACTTTAAACAGATATGGATCCTCCCATACGAGATACTTTAAGTCGCTGAAAAATTTCTTCTTTTCCTGATACGTCATCTCTTCTAAGTGTCCACTTGCTAAGTAGTTGGCGTAATCAGCATACCACGGCCTCCCAGTCTCTAGCTTCATTAATTGCTCAGTCGGAAAGTCAATGCCTATCTCCTTAGGGATTTCGCTACCCTCATTTACTAAGCGAGATAAGTGGTCACCACAACATTATCACTACCTTTCTTGTCCTTAATTTCAAGGTCAAACCTGTAGTATCGTAATCCATCCGAGTAACCTTGGTTTAGCGTCTGCTTTTCCATAAGGTAGCGTAGTGCTGCGTGATCTGTCCACACCACCACTTTGGACCCTAAAAGATAACTTCTGAATTTGTCAATAGCAAAAACGACTGCCAAGAATTCCTTCTCGGTAGTGGCGTAATTGCATTGAGCTGGGTTCAAAGTGCGGCTAGCATAGTAAATCGGCCTGAACTTTTTGTCAATTCTCTGCCCTAGAACTGCGCCCACTGCGTAGTTAGAGGCATCGCACATTAATTCAAAAGGTTGAGTCCAGTCGGGCGCGATTAAAATGGGGGCACTGGTTAGCTTATCCTTTAAGCTATTAAAAGCTTTCTTACACCCATCATCAAACAAGAACTCCACTTCCTCTTTCAACAGGTTGGATAAAGGCTTTGCTATCGTCGAAAAATCTTTAATGAAACGCCGATAGAAGCCCACATGTCCTAGAAATCCTCGTACCTCCTTCACTGTCTTCGGGTACGACATTTTCTCGATGGCTTCTACCTTAGCCTTATCCACCTGAATACCATCACTGGACACCTTGTGTCCCAAAACAATCCCTTCTTCTACTAGAAAATGGCATTTCTCCCAGTTAAGCACTAGATTTTTCTCAACGCAACGTTGGAGTACCATATCTAGATTCTTTAAGATTTCATCAAAGCTGTCGCCGTAGACTGAGAAGTCATCCATGAAGACCTCCATGCACTGCTCCACAAGTCCATCAAAAATGGCTAGCATACACCTTTGAAAAGTCGCAGGTGCATTGCATAAGCCAAAAGGCATTCTGCGGAACGCAAAAGTGCCCGATGGACAGGTAAAAGTTGTCTTCTCTTGGTCATTAGGGTCGATGGCTATCTGGAAATAACCAGAATATCCATCGAGGAAACAATAATACTTATGACCACTCAGTCTTTCTAGAAGTTGGTCAATGAAGGGCAGGGGAAAGTGATCTTTGGCAGTGACTTCATTTAACTCACGGTAGTCATCAATGCAAACACTATAGCCACCACAAGACGTAAGGCAACTTCCTCCCCTTTTTCATTCTTTTCAACCGTGATACCGCCCTTCTTTGGCACAACTTGAGTAGGGCTGACCCACTCGCTATCAGCTATGGCATAAATAATTCCCATATCAAGCCATTTGATGATTTCCTTTTTGACAACCTCCTGCATATGCGGATTTAGCCTCCTTTGAGGTTGTCTAACCTTCTTCGCTCCTTCCGTTCGAATCTTATGCATGCACACGCCTGGCCTGATTCTCCGATATCGCCCACCGCCATCCGAACGCGAGGATATGTTTCTCAAGCACTTTGATCAATTCTCGCTTGCCCGGCTCGAGTTTAGATGAGATGATCAAGGGCAACTTATCACCGCCCTTAAGGAAGATGTATTTTAGGTGTCATGGAAGTGGTTTCAACTCTAAGTCACAGGTGGTTGCTCTATACTAGATTTTAAAGGACCACCTTTTTCCTTGTGAGCTTGGACCGTTGGATCAAAACACCTCATCTTCCCGAGGTGTGACCCCGTAAAGGTATTGAATGACATCATCTAGAGGAATCCTCCCGTCTACTTCCATTTGTTCTTTCTTATGCTTAACCATCTTCTTAAGTTCTTCTTCTTCAAGCTCTTCTCGCAAGCCGCTCCCAATCATCCAACTCCCAATGAGTAGTTTCTTTCCGCAATTCTATTTCGTCCCAACTTCCCATTAAAACTTCCTCCTCTCGCGAGGTTAAAGTCCGCCTGGTTGAGCTCCTTCAAATCATTGTCGCCATCCCTGGAATATCCTGCATTTTCCGCTCACTCATAGGCTCTCGATGCGCAAGTTGTTGAGACAACTCTACAAATGATTCCTCGCCTGCTCGCGAATTATAACATCCAGGGCTCCTATCTCCGTGAGCTCTTCATCGTGGTCGAATTCATCCCCATAGATTGCTTCAATGAATGAGATCTCTGGCTCAAGCTTCCGCAACTTTTTCCCGCCGAGGGTAATGGAAGTGTCCCCTACTTTCAGAGTGATTTGGCGGTTTGGAAGTCAATGGTGGAGGCGTATGTTTAAGAAAGGCCGCCCGTAATCGTGGGCATCTCTTGTCGATCGGTAATCCAAGATGACCCAACCGGCTTGGAAAACTAGATGTTTAACATGGATAAGGACGTTGTTAACACAACCACCGCTAAACGGCTAGTTCGGTCCACTAATCAAGAGAGACGGACGCCTTTAGCCTTTTGTCCAGCCCGAGACTCTTTGCACGCTCAATGGCATCACATTAACAGAGGCCTCGAATCGCATAAAACATTGTGGAACGTGTGGCCTTCAATCGCACAGAGATTGAAGGTCGCCCGGGTCACTCGCTTGATTGCAACGCTCTGTGAAACCGCTGAACACTCTTCTCTTAGCACTTCCTCCGCCATTTCCTTTAGCTTTTTTACTTCCACAGCATCCTTAAGATACTTACAAAGACTTAGGCATCTCGCTTAATACCTCAAAGCAAGTGGCATAGTCACCATAGTATCTCTAAGCATCTTCCTCACTCCGCCATATCGCTTGTCGTCGAGTTTAGGTATTCTCTCTTTTCTTTGCCGGATAAGGAAGGGTTTTCGAATGATTAATCATAGGTTGACTTTTTTAATGGCTTCGTCCTCCTTATCCTTCCATCCGACAAACTTCTCGCTTTTCTTTTAGTCGGGGTTCACCACCGACTTCCCTCTCAAAGATCCTCATCACTATCCCCGAAAAATCATCATCACTCGCCTTCTTCCTCATCTGTTACCTTCTTTGGAATTTAATTTTCGATTGCCCCTCCCGAACTCATGGCGCCGAGAGGGCTACTGCTTTTCCGACATCTTTCGGTCCAAATGCCTTACCGCTTCGAGGGTGACTCGCATTCAACTCCTCCTCTCCATACTCCCACCGAGGTGTGATGGCAAAGTGCAAGCATTGATATCTCGCCTTAGGGTTTTTATCTCAGATAACTCGGGCGCCTTCCTTGAGGTCTCGCTTGCTTGTTGATCACCATCGACCAACTGTCTCTCCATCGTCTTTTGACCGGTGGCTAGTGTTTTCACCATGTCAACTAGCTCATCGAATTTCTTCGAGAGATGTAGGTGGGCTGTTGATTTTGGCGTTGGGCCCCGCTTACCTTGGGGTCTTGGGTTATTGGATGCACCAAAGGTGTATAATAACTATTCCGCGGATTTTAAAAGTTGCGGTTTTGAGTTTGACTCGATTGACCGTAATTTTGACCAAGCCTCAAAGGTTGATTCTCGGTTCTCCATGGCTTGTACTTCCTCATTCATCACATTCCCGACTTGTATGCCCGAGTGATTCACATCCGCCGCCCTTCTTGTCGCTTCATTTGTAGATTGGCTAGTTGCTTGTTCATTATTTCCATTTGAGCAACAAGCGCTTTGTCTCTCGAGTCACTTGAAGCAGACCCTCCTTTTGCTTCCGCTTAACACGGGTCTTCTTTGAGTTGCCCACATGTTATTCTTAGCTATCGTTTCGCTACCCTATAGGCGGCATCATCTCCTCCTCCTAAAAACGATCCATGAGTCGTGGAATCCAAGTAATCTCTATTGGGTTGCGTAACACCCCGATAGAATAATTCTAGAAGCTCATGTCGAGTATATCCATGGTTAGGGCATTTTCTCATTAACAAATTCAACCTCTCCCAAGCCTTTCCCACACTTTCTCCTTCTAATTGCTCGAAAGTAGCTATATCTCTTTTTCGCTCCATTATCGCTCCAGTGAAACGAATTTCAGAGCAAAGGCTCTTTAACATCACCCGCTTATGAAGAGAGTGATGGGGTAAGGATTTAAACCAACGATTTGCTTCACCCTCAAAGCAAACGGGAAAAGTTTCAATTTAACAACTTCGTAGGAACGCCAGGGTAGTGACTTGCTTCATGATTTGCACAAAAGTAGACAAGAAGTCATGTGGGTCTTCGCAAGCAAGTGCCATGGAATGAACTATTTTGGACCATCCCCACAACTCCATTCTTTAAATCAAAATGCATCCCTCCCATCTCCGGAGGCCGGATTGGTCTATGCCCTTCCAAGAAGTCTTGATCAAGATATGGCGATAAGTGGTCTTGTCGCGACAACAATACCGCAGCCGCCTGGGTCATTCTGGTTGTTCGTTGAACATTCTCGAGGTTGTTGTTGCATCTGCTTTGGTTTATCCAGGCTTGTCTTGCCGTTGTTGGTTCTCGCAATATTTGCATCGTAATTTGGTTTAATTGAGCGGGATCTTGGTTATTATTCCCTTGGTTCTCCGGTTCGTCATCGCTAGAACGTGTTCGCCATCTTGTCGTAACTTTGAAATAATCTTCTTTTGACAATGTCTCGCCAGTTCGGGTTAAAGATAAGATTTCCTTCTTCTTACCCTGGTTTGCATAAACCAGAGAAGGTATCAGAAGAAATCAACCTTAGGGTTGATAGAGAGGAAAGAGAGAGAGGAAGAAAAGAGAAAGAGAGAAGAGAGAGAGAATCTGGCGTTCGGTGTAAGTGGACGCTAGTTCAGAGAGGATTCGTGAAGTGACGCTAGCTAGATTTGAAGATTAGTTTTTATTTTTTTTTTTTTTTTTTTTTTTTTTATTATTGTTCAAAGCTAGAAAAGATGAAGAAACAGAAACAGAAAAGAAACCTACCTACTAAAAAGCTAAAATAGGAAAACACTAAGACGGGAAAAATGTGTTGAAATCTTCTAGGCTAAAATGGAAGGGAAAACAGTGGATTTTGACCTCGAAAACGCACTGAACGGCCGACGGCCGTTCACCACGTCGTCGGCGCCGGAACGAAGCTTTCGAATTGGGGTCCTGCGCTCCAAACGGACACTGAGCCGAAAGTTACGGCCAAAATACTACCGCGTGCTAAAATGATCCTTTGACACGTAAAATCGCGACTATGAAGAATCCGACAACCGTTATCGACCCGCAACGGCGCCAAAAACTTGTTCGGTAAAACGAAGTTTTACAATTTATAAACCGAAACACCCCAAGTATAAGGTTCAGAGTATGGGTGTTTACGGTCGCCCTAAGCGGAGTCGAATGTTTATCGGATTAAAGTGCAGCTTATTCTATCGACTATGTCACTTAATATTAACTAAAACTAGGTTTAAACTAATTAAACTAGGGTTTATGCTAATTATGAACAAGTAAAAATGACGATGAACAAGAATTTGGAAACTTAAAATATACAAAACAACTAGAATCTTAAAACAACTAAACTTAACAATCAACGATTGATACGAACTATTTGGTTTATCAAATAATTAAAACAACGGCAAGGCAACGGGAATCCACCGATCAATCAACCCAACCCCAACTAGACGGCAAGTTAAAGATATAATTTTTAGTAGTGATCTATCCCGAATTCGATTAAATTTCTCTAAACGAATTCTAGGGTTTCGTTTTCTTTTTTCAAGTAAAACAAAACGACATGCAAAACACGATCACGAGATTATTTCTAATACTCCTACTCAACTAACTATGATCAATCTCTTGAAACATAATCAATCGCATCAATTGAAAAAGGTCACAACTTGAACAATATTTTCATATAAATTCAAAGCGTAAAAGATGGTTTCATCGATCTCTCGATTCGAATAAAACGTAAACGATAAAAAACAATATCCAATTGATAAAAAACTATAACTTTACTCACTAAACATGTAGCAAAAATCTCTCTAGTTGGTGTTGATGTTGGTCGGTTTCATCCGTTGTCCCACCGCGAATTGCTTAGCCAACAATCATATTGGTGATCATGATTGTTGGGATGGAAGAAATCATCTTCTTTTTAGGTTTGGAAATTGCGGCTGAAAGGGTTTTGAATGAATGAATAATGCGTATTATATGATATATATCGTCTCTGCTCGAATGCTGCTGTTTATATAGAGGCTGTAACCGACTTAGGACGGATCTAAAAGATAAATACGCGAAAATCTGCTGACCGACCGAATGACGCCACTCGGTCGATCGACGACATGGCTCGGCCGATCGAGCCACTTTTCTCGTGACGCTTTAAATGTTTTTTTCCGTCTGACTTGTTCCCCACTGCATTCTGCCGCGCTGATCTGATTCCTTTTGATTTATCTCTCAATTAATACTCCGATTTTCTTCCTTATTTTGAAATCACTTGATTGAATGAGATTAATCTTCTCCATTAATGATATCCCCATGCATATCTTTTAATTTTCTGCAAAATTGTTGTTACACCAAGTCATCGAATAATAATAATAATAAAATGTGCAACAAAAATAACAATTAAACTCATATATTTCCTCATAATTAAATTATAACCCTCAATAACCATTATATGAATTTAACGGTTAAAACACGCTTTTCTCATTTATTTCCCTTAAAAATAAGGTAAATTGTTTAGGGATTAAGCCCGAAAATATAGTAAAATATACCCTAAACAACCTTCTGACAAATGTCGCACTCTGCAACGAACTTGGCTATTTCCACTTTCATCAAGGGCCACCAAAACCTTTCCTTCAAGTCTCTGTACATTTTAGTAGCTCCTGGAGGAACTGCAAAGGTGATCCTTTGCGCCTCTTTCATGTCTCTCTGTCTTAAATCACCAACATTGGACACACACAAATGATCCTGGTACCAAAGGTTTCCATTCTTGTCTAACACATAGCCAACCGTAGGCTTTTCTCTTGCAACTCGCTTCAAGTCAACCAAAACTGGATCTTCATCTTGCGTCTCCCGAATATCATCCATCAACTCAGACCTAGCTAACAACGGTTCCACAAACTTCCGGTCTTCAATTTGATCAAAGCTTCGGATTCTCAACCCATCTAGCCTCTCTGCAACAACTTCAACACTTGAAACCGCAAACACTGGCTTTCTACTCAAAGCGTCGGCTACTATATTTGCTTTACCGGATGGTACCGAATATCCAAGTCATAATCCTTAACAAACTCTAATCATCTCCTTTGTCTCATATTCGATTCTCTTGGGTAAAGAAATACTTCAAGCTCTTGTGATCGGTGAAGATCCTGGCCTTAACTCCATACCAGTAGTGCCTCCAAATCTTCAAGGCAAACACTACTGCTGCCAACTCTAAGTCATGTGTTGGATAATTCTTCTCATGCACCTTCAACTGTCTTGATGCGTAAGCGATCACCTTACCTCCTTGCATTAACACACAACCCAAACCTTGTCCCGAAGCATCCGTGTAAACGTCATAATTATCAAAGATCTCCGGAACTGCCAAAACTGGGGCTGCAGTCAACTTCATCTTCAACGTCTGAAAAGCCTCTTCATACTCACTGGTCCACTCGAACTTTACATTCTTTTGAGTGAGCCTGGTAAGTGGTGTAGCTATCTTCGAGAAGTCTTGTACAAACTTCCTATAGTAGCCAGCCAAGCCGAGAAAACTTCTAACCTCAGAAACTGTAGTCGGTCTGGACCACTTCTCAACTGCTTCAATCTTTGAAGGATCAACCTTAATGCCATCTCCAGAAATGACATGACCCAAGAAACTCACTTGATCTAACCAAAAGTCACACTTTGAGAACTTAGCATACAACTGGTTCTTCTTCAAAGTATCCAACACTATCCTTAAGTGTCCTTCATGTTCTTTCTCATACTTAGAGTACAACTAGGATGTTGTCTATGAATACTATCATGAACTTATCCAAATATGGCATGCAAACACGCTGCATTAAATCCATAAATGCAGATAGGGCATTAGTGAGTCCGAAAGGCATGACTAAGAACTCATAATGTCCATACCTCGTACTAAAAGCCGTCTTCGGTATATCTGCTACCTTGATCTTCAACTGGTGGTATCTTGATCTAAGATCAATCTTGGAAAATACTCTCTTGCCTTACAACTGGTTAAACAAATCATCAATCCTAGGCAAAGGGTACTTATTCTTGATGGTATGATTATTCAACATTCTGTAATCTATGCACATCCTCATGCTACCATCTTTCTTCTTAACAAACAACACTGGGGCTCCCCAAGGCGAGGTACTAGGCTGAATTATATTCCTCTCAAGCATATCCTAGAGCTGTGCTTTCAACTCCTTCAATTCAGCCGGTGCCATCCTATAGGGTGCCTTAGCAACTGACGCCGCTCCGGGTACCAAGTTAATCTCAAATTCAATCTCTCTACCCGGCATGTTTCCTGGTAACTCTTCTGGAAACACTTCAGGATACTCGTTCACTACAGGGGTTTCCTCTAACTTAGGCTTCACTTGCTCCACATCCACTGCATACAACTAGTAGCCTTCACAACCTTTCTGACAAGCTCTCACAGCCTTAACTGCTGAAATTTTAGGGTGACACTTCTTACTGGGCTTATAAACATTTCCCTAATAAATTTATCTGATTTTCCCGGTATCTTAAAGGTCACTCTCTTTTCTCTGCAATCCAAATGGAAAAAAATTCTCGGATAGCCAATCTATTCCAAGAATTACGTCAAAATCCGAAAAGTCCAAAACCGTAAAGTCACTTTTGCAACGATACGTTCCAACTCGAACATCTACTTGCGACATCTACTTGGTTACCTTAGTCATTCTTCCTAAAGGTGTTGTGATCTCCAAGGTGTTTCTTAGAGGTTCCATTGGTAAGTTAAGCTTCTTAGCTACCTTAGTTGACACAAAAGTGTTAGACGCTCCCGTATCAAACAATGCCGTAACTGCTAAGTTGTCTAATATTATTGTACCTAGAATGTGAATTCATTTATTTAAATACAGTACAACATGATTTAAATCGTGCCATAAAGTACTTTAATAAATTACAATAAACAAAAAGGTACCTGAAATAACATTATCGTCTGGTTCCGCTACCTCAGCATCCACTGCAAAGACTCGAACTGGGCGACTCGGGCCGCTTTTTCCACTTCCTTGCCTCGGAATATTTGAACTCCCCTTCGTTGGACACATCTTGGCAAAATGTCCTAGATCTCCACAGTAGTAGCAGCCGCCCGTATTATCCTTACACTCACCTGAGTGATTCCTATTGCACTTAGAGCATAAAGGTGCTCCGGTTGGAGGTTTACTCGCTGCAGGGTCTGTCGTTTTCTTGAAATTCTGTTGCGGTGCACCCCGGCTATTGCCCTGGCTTGTTCCAAAATTTCTCTTATTCCCAATAACCACTGTGGCCTTCTTTCTTAAGGTCTCAACCTCCAATGCCTTTTTCAGCAACTCAGCCATATTCTTAGCCTTGAAACCTAACATGCCAGACTGTATCTGATACGATAACCCTTCCTTGTATAGGGCCATCTTCCTCTCCTCTACCTTCAATAACTCGGGGTAAAACCTTCCCAACTCATTAAACCTATTGGTGTATTGCGATACTGTCATGTAGTTGCCTTGCTTAAACTTTAAGAACTGGCTTGCCATGTCTGCCTGCACTGTCGCTGGAAAATACTCATTATAGAACATTGCCTTAAAGATTTCCCAATCTGTCACTTTCCCATTGCTGCTCTATATCGCGTCGATCCAAACTTCAATTTGTACCCAAAAAGAAACCTAATCAGCTAATCGTGCATCACGGTCTGGGAACATTGATGTTCTACAAGCTTTCTCAAAGCTTCTCAACCATTCTTCGCCTTCGAATGCTCCACATTCCCAAAGAAGTCTTGAACTTTGTTCCTCCTTAATCTCGTATACCAATCAACCGGTGGTGCTTGCTTTCGTGCCGGTCATTTGAGTGGGGCTTATGGGTGGCGGTGGGTCTCCGTACGGTATCTCTTACTGGTATGGTCTTTGCTGGTGGAAACCGTAGGGTGGATAACCATAGCCCTGCTGATGATCAAAACGGGGTGAAGGAGGTACAGTAGGTCGAGGAGTATGACCCACTGGAGGAGGGTAAAAGGTCTGATGTTGCTGATGATGGAAAAATGGTGGCGAGGGGTGGCTCACCGGTGGAGGGTAAACACTCACTGGAGGTGGATAAATGCTAGTTGCTGGGGGTACGTAGACTGGTGGAATGTCTCCCACTACAGTGACTCGTATAGGTGCTTCTCCTGGTTCTCCATAGATGTAGTTATACCTCGGTGGAGGGTAGCTTACTGGTGGCGGTACTAAACCCGTTGGAACATCACTTATCAATGAAAACTGACCCGAACTTCGTATATGCCATTGTGGGCGTTGCTCCTGATGAGGTCGCGGTGACAAGCCCTGCTGAGACCGTGGTGTAGGGGTTGCAATATGAGGGGGATGAGTGGGGCTCGGATGTGGTGAAGGATTCTGCCTCACGAAACCGCCTCTAACAACTTGGGTCGGACTTTCTCGTCGAACTCCTGATGCTTCAGCACCTGCTCCGGTTCTAGTGAACACCATCTTGATGATCAAGAAAACCAAAACGTCACTAAGGGGCCTAAAGAAAACTTATCTTAAAGAAAGAAAGCATAAAAGACGCTTTGCTCTGATACCAACTGTCACGCCCCGTTCCCGGACACCGAGTCCTTATCCAGAAATCGAAACGTTCGACACACATAATATTAAATAAATAATATTACACGTAAGCCTCTACTATGTCGTATCAAATTAAAGCAAACGGAAGCTAAAAAGACTCGGGTAATTTTTTCAAAAAACCAAGAATAGAAATACTAAAGGTAGAATAAAATGTAATACTTATTACATAGGAAAAACCAAACGAATCCAAATGTACGAATCTTAAAAACTAGAAGGTAACTACAAGATTCAATAATAATCCAAGTCTATGAAATAAATGTAAATAAATAAATAATAAACAAGGTCTTCAACTCCGGCGTCCTCAAACGTCGTCATCAAAGTCCTCCTCGAACTCCTCATTTACCTGTTCGTCTTCTCTCCCCCAAACACATAAATAAACATGCATTTGAGGTAAGTACATTTGTACAAAGTAAGAAGTAGAACCTACAATTCAATTAAAGTTATAATTAAAGATGTTATCTTAGTGAGACCGACTCAATTTAGGGTTCACTCCATGCATATCGACACGTCATGACTATACGTTTCTAGCTTAGCTTATCTTTGTTACATCATTACCCAAGGACACAATGCATGGTGAAAATTCCACCACGAGATATACTTGCCAACTATGATGATTAGCACCGATAGTCCTGGGATCTCCCCGGTATGCATATACGTTCGATGGATTTCCTCCACTACCCTTTAGCCTTTTGAGCCAGTAGCGTTGTCCACCTTTTATGAATGCATCACATCGCCGATTTGAATCAATGCCTAACCAAGAATAGATGACGTTTCAGCTTTTACTACACTTATGTAATTATTAATGTGAATTAATAAGTCACCTAATTGTTTTCAGAATAATACTCACCTTATAAACTCTACTCCCTCACTTAGACGACTAGACATCACATCCTATCAATTACACAGACATTGATGAACCCTAGTTCATCAAAGCACAAGCCCTTCCGACGGATCTGAACTTCAACTCCCTTTAAGAGTACATTCGGTGTTTTAACTGAACGAATCAGAAACTCAATCGGGGCTTGTTCATATTTAATTAATCTTAACATATTAGGATTAAGGGTTTAAAATAGTGAAAACATGATTATGAAGTCAAAAACCAAGCTAAGGTGCTAGAATAGTGAAAACAAAGTAAAACAGGCCAGACGCCCGTTTGGAACCCTATGGACGCCCGTCCGCAATCAGACGCCCGTCCACTAACCTTGGATGCCCGTCCGCCAAAAACAGCTACATCCTGAATCAAAAATCTGACATCAAACACCCGTCTGCCTAAGGCAGACGCCCGTCCGAGTTACTAGGGTTTCAGACGCCCGTCTGCCTAGTGCAGACGCCCGTCCGACTGGGTTTTTCCCAAAACGCTAAAATCTTCACAACTCGATTTTTGAATCGTTTCTAACCTAATTAACCTCGTTTTCAGCACAGTAACACGTAGAAAACATATTTAAACATCTATGATCCTTTGATCAACGAAAAAGCACAACTTCCTTGCATCTACGCATCATAAATCTTGATCTAAACCACAATAACAATAATTGGAATTGTAGGAAAAGCCTCTTACATTTTAAGCAGCAAATTCCAACTCCAAACCACAGAAAACAGCAGCAAAAACTGATCCTTTTTTGCAGGAAAACATGTGTGATAAATCCAAACTTAGATTAGATTCAATCACATGCTTCTATATGACAAAAACTATGAATTGATGAGTTTGAACCCATCAAACTCGAAGGTGAGCTGAATTAGGGCTTACACATACCTTATCAAAGCTCCAACTTTCTGCAATCAAAATGTTGCCTTCTTCACAACGATTCCGGTGCTCGACTCTGATCTGAAAACCATCAAGGATTGAATTAACAACTGATGAAAATTCCCTCAGCCCTAAATCTTCCTCACACACACAGAAGGTGAACTTTGGAGGTGGAAAATCTGATTAAAAGATTATGGGGCTGATTAGGTTGATTTTCCCTTAAATAGGAAAAATCCCATAATTACCTAATTTCCATGATTTTCCATAATCACCCTTATTAAATCAGATTTTCTTCCTTAAATATTTATATATATATATATATATATATATATATATATATATATCTCGAAAATACATATATAGATATCCAAATTATTAACTCCAATAATAGGAATCAACCCAATATTTTGTTTTTATGAAATGACAGCGTCTGCTTCCTAGAAAATCGGAATATTACAATATCGCACACATATCTTTAACCAATTAATTCAAAAGCATAGTTCAAGAATGAAAATGCAAATATCAAGTACATACACTTTTAAAACTTTATCACACATCCAATCTTTCACCAATGAAAACAGTAGCTACGGTAAAACGAGTTAAGGTTGGGCATGAAACATGATATTGGTAGGGTCACAAAGAGAACAAAAAATGTTCTGTTTTTCATCTCAAAGCCTGATGTCTTAAAGGTCAAAATTCTGAGACATACGTTATATTTGGTGAAGGAGAAATAGAGGACTTGTGCTCTCAGCTGCAGACACAAGCAACTCAGCAGTTCAGAATGCCTGACATGGGTTCTATTCTTCCAAAGTCTGACCTTTATGGTTCAGCCACTGCTGCTGATGACGGTTAAAATATACCTATTTATGTCATCAATTATAACCTTAAATCGGAGTTAATTATATATATTTCATATTAAATCACGTGTTTATATTTATTATTTATTGATAAGTGATTATTAATGTGATAATTGGTATTTAGCTATTTTTATTATAAAAGAGCAATTAATTGTGTGATAAATACTGATTTTGCAGATCATAACAAATCGGGAAGATAATTATCCACTACAAGAAAAAGGATTTTTTGCGACCACAGAAAGTAGTGACAAAAAGATGTTTGTAGTCGCAAATACTTTTCTAGCGACCACGGCTGGTCGCAAATACGTAGTCGCAAAAAGTTTGTCGCAAAAAGTGCATTTGCGACTACATGCTGTAGTTGCAAATACCGGGACACTTTTAACGACTACATCCAGTCGCAAATGATGGTAACCAGTCCCAACGAAGACACTTGGCAGCTGACGTGGCAACCATTTTTGAGACTACGTCGTGGTCGCTAATATGTAGTAATTGACATGGCAATGACACTTGGCAGCTGACGTGGATGCTGTTTTTGCGACTACTAAGCAACTATGTGTAGTCGCAAATTATAAATTTTAAAAAAAAATGGTAATATTGATTTCTTTTACAAATACAGACGGGTTTCTTAAATATACAGATAAGATGACAACAATTAAAGCTAAAATGACTAACAATGTAATTAGAAGTACAAAACATATTATATTACAACAAAATATAAATGTCTAACGATAAACCGAAAAGAAAAATGTTACAATTACAGAAAACATACTAATAAGATCTCTACATCAAATAATCTATGTATCAAGTGGTCTAGGACCAGTTGACTTGGATCAGAAGTAATAGGAAGAGATGACGGAGGCACCTGAACTGTGCATTGGCTAGGGAAAACCATAGCAAATTGAGCTTGCAAGTGCAACATCTGCTCCAATAGTTGTGCCAATAGCTCACAAGTGCACCACCCATATCCTTTATCTCCCGTAAAACACATTGATGCTCCTCTATAGTGACTGAAGTCGTATACGGGGAAGAGCATCAGGACCCTATAACACGATACAAAGTTTTGTTGACATTATAAGAATTGCTCAATAAAAAGAAGCACAAGAGCATAGCTTAAAATTTTATCATCGGCATTCAGAAACAGTTAAATAGACAGTATTACAATTCATATTGTTTACAGAACTGTTTTTTTCTGCACACAAATTGAATCCTAAAGACATGGACAAAAAGGTAATCGATGAAACAAGGAAAAAAAGCTCTTTAATGTTGATTGTGTGTAAACAATGTTCGAGTATATTGTGTTCTCTAAGATCATCTCGGAAATAAGATATGAATATTGAATTAGTTGTTATACATGCACAATTCTTTACATACCTGAAATACATCAGAAATGAACCTGAGATCATGTATCCCAGTGATCTTGAGACGGCACGGTCGGGGGTCGGTTAGCACATATTGAATCTAATTCCCTCTGTAACTTCATGGACCCGGAAGTATACGCGAAGGTTAATCTTCTATTCATTGTAGCCCTTTCAAGAAAATAGACCATCGTCGTAGTCAAAGTCTACATCAAAATGGTCCTGAAAAAAGAGCAAACAAATTTAGCTAGATATATTGGTCATGCATTTCAGTGCTAAAACACCTTCTGATCTATTTAATGATCATAAATTGAAGTGGACATTCTGCAAACAACAAGTAATCAGCAATAACATTACTATGATAAGTATAGAGCAGCCAATTATCAAGCAATGAGTTCAAACACAAAATAAGTCCCAAGCAATGGATGCATCAATATCATACAGCTTAATTCAATCATTATTTTTGCTATCTAGAAGTTTACTTTTAAAAACCAACACATAACACTCCTAAAAAAATAAAACAAAAAAAAACACAAACCACTACTATTGACGAAATATTAAATTATATGTAGATTTGCAGAACTTATCAAGGATGGCTCGAAAAAACATTACAAGTTTCCAATACAGGCTAAACAACATGAGATGCAACTTAACCACTATATGCAGAGCATAAAATAAGCAATGGATGTATCACTAACCTCCCCTTTGGAGCTGATGTAACAAACTGCACGAGCCTCCAACGAAGCCAACATAAATCCGATCCCCAAAAGAAAAGCTCTGGTTTCATATTTACAATAATTATTTTACAAGCCTTAGAGAAGATTTATGATACAACAAGTATTTAAAAGTTACATCAAGCTGAGGGATGCAATGTTTTCAACTCTCCCTCACATACCTCTAATGCTGAGTAACAATACATCGCATCTCTCCACATGATACGACTTGTTATTACCATCGGTACCATAATTCGATAGGGGTTCATGCCTTTGGCCCTTCAAATTGGACTAACATAAACCCGTAGTAGTTGCCTCTGAAAACATAAAGCAATACATATACCTTTTTTTTGTCAACCAGAAACACACTAAAAAGATATCTGAAGGATAACTCCTCTCACTTGAATCACCTTCATGAAGGTGCGGCACTCGTACAGGCAGTCACCGGGGCAGCATTCTACAGTTTTGTAGTACTGTATTTCTTGGTGATAAATCTGCAAGAAAAATGACAAAATATTATAGGCTGCTGGCAAAAGCATAGAATCTCAACTGCAACCAGAAGGCAGGAAGGGCAGACGGAACACAAAGAAAAACCCCTCCTTCCGTTAATTTCTAATTTTTGAAAGTTGATTTTTATGTGGTGTCCGTGATGGATATGGTGTGTAGTGCCTTTAAAGTCTCTTCTTTAAATATGAAAGATATTAGTTCCACAGAACGACAAAAGTGATGAAATATACATGCCCCTGTATCACTATCACCAGATATATAACAACAAATGGGAATAACAAAAAGACTCAAACTGTGCAAGCTATTCACCTGAAAAAATCCTTCCACACAATTCGTACATCAACCAGTTCAACCCGGTACCTGAGCCGCTACTACCTTTATTTTGACCAGATGAAGTAGATATTGTTTTGCATATGAAAAAAATATCATGTCATTCCAATTGTGAACCTTCCAGTGCAAAAATACAAACTCAACAAAATTGTAGTCATTACTCTTAATCATGTCATACATACCTTGATATAGATTTTTCAACTCATCAATCATAGAACGTGGAGAAAGACAACCCATGGCAAGCCACAATGATATTTTAGAAAAGTTGGCACCACATATGCTGTCGTTAGTCCCGTCTTTGCTGCTTTTATGTGACTGGGCTTTAAATTACGCTGCAAATCTTCTCAGCCCCTCTAGTGCTTCAGTCTCTCCTCCAACAAGAAATGCATTTGGAGCCGGTTTTCCATTCTGTGTAGAACATTCAGCATTAGCACGAAACCGGTAAAAATTATTTCAGATTGGAATTTAAGGATAATAGAAGACTATGGAAACTGAAGCAAAGAATAGCATCTAAAATTAATGTAACCAATCAGAACTATAGCATTCTGAAACGGTTTTAAGCACTCAAACCATTACTCATGCTCTCCACGGTCAAAGCTTTACCACTAGCTTCTGTAGGAAATCCCAGCAAAATGCAGCTAACACTTATGATTTAAGTAATCTAACTACTTTAAGACTAACTATTTATATGAGCAATGCCAAAGTTGACCAAGCAAGTTTCAAACATCATCTACCTGGTGTTCAGGGCTCAAGCTTAATGCGTTGTAGAGACAAACATGTTTAGATGTCAATAACAATTAATTTTGCGATGAAAAAAAGGGGGAAAACAGAGACCAATTTCACATCAGAAACCAACCACAATAACAACCACACTAACCAGATTAAGAGAAATCTCAGATTGAAAGCACAATTGAAGTAGTAGGGTGTCGTTGTCCGGAAATCATCCAATTTAACCAATTTTCAGTGCATATGCCGAACGAATTTAGCGAGATTGCGGCGCACTTGTCGGAGCTACAGTCAGAGTAGCGAGCAGCTGCATCATAAAATTATCCTTGCCAGAGACGATGAAATAGCATCCTCATGGGTGAAGCTGCTGACGATCTGACCACCTAGATCCCTCCGAGAATCCTTGCGGCGTAAACCCTAACCTCTTATGAAGATTAAGAAGACGTTTTTTTGGCGATTTATTTATGGTTATCTGGGCTATCGTCGGAAATAGAGGACGCCGGAGGCACCCCTATTCTGATTTGAATCGAGTTTTGCGGACTGGTAGGCAATCGCTTCAGCTCCCAGCCATGGTTATTTGGATTTAACCTGCAAACACGTCTGAAAAGCAAAGAAAAAGAAATATAAAATACCAGCTGACGTGTCACTATTAGCGACTCCACGTGGTTGCTATTATAAATTCTTTGAAACCGCGTAACTTTTCATCCAAAAACGAGAAACCCGCGAAGCTGAAAATTGAGGCGGGTAAAATATTAGCGACTACACGTTGACCGCTAATATGGAAAAAGTTTTTTGCCATCATTATTGTTGTCTCAAAAATAATTCCCTCCATATTAAAAAGAAACCGCGTTTTTTTATTGCGGCTATTCTTCTGTTATTTGCGGCTACAAAAAAATATATATTTATTCCCATTGCCTATGGCTATTTGAGACTATTCCGTGGTCTCAAAAACATTTAATTGAGACAACTTCTAGTGGTCGCAAATAATTTAGTCGCTAAAATATCATTTTCTTGTAGTGATCACGCAATCGAGAAATCTCAAGATAAAAGAGAAGAAAATCGGAGCATTGAAGAAAAGATTAATCAGATCAATTCAAAAGCATGGAGTGGGGAACAAGTCAGATAAAGCGGAGTGAAAACGCGTAATAAGGGAAGGCTCGGTCGACCGAGCCTAGCCATTCGGTCGACCGAGCGTGTAGGTTCGGTCACCCGAGCCTAATTTGATAAATGCATGTCAATCTTACGGATTCTCCCTATGTCGGCTACAACTCCTATATAAGCAAAGACCACGATCTTGAGAAAAACACACCACTACAACACAAGGCCAGTTTATACAATTTGAGTTTTTAAGTTTTAGTTTTCTTTTCTTTATGTTCAGTACATTGTGGATTCATCGGATTCTCCGGTTGGGGGAGCGCATTAAAGAGTGGGAGTCACTATCGTCTTCGAGGGTATGACTATTCAATTATGCAATCTTTATTCGTAGATCGATGTATTTTATTATGGAGTAGTTTTTCTTGTATTGATTGCGTGATGTAGATTAATTTACGAACCCATGTGTTTAGGTTAGAAGCGTTAAGAAGTAATCATGATTGGTACCAACACGTAAGCGTGTTCGGTCGACCGAGACATGTCATTCGGTCACCCGAGTGCTGTCATTCGGTTGACCGAGCATGGTGATGTGTAGGCAATATTATGATCGGCCGACTACGTCGATTCTCTCGATTTGAAATTAAAACGAGTAATTAAACTCCGATCAACTTAATTATTTGTCATCATAATTTAACATGAAACCCAAAAGTGATTGTTACTTAGGATGTAGATTGAATCGGCATCTAAGAAGTACGCCTTACCCTAGGAATGTTGCTTATATGAGGTTAAAGTTTATACCGGCATCCCTAGTTTCGTAATTGTGTCAGAAGTTATATGAGATGGAGGCATTAAAAAGCGAAGTCACGTAATGGAGGCACGATGATTTAGATGGCCTAACCGGAGCTAAATCTACCTTGGGGATGACTCCGTAGTCATAATAATCAATCTTAACGTTTGTTTTATCTCGTTATCATCCTAATTCACATAGGGAGTTATAATCTACTAGCGTAATCAATACCATTTGTTTAGATAATATCAACCGTATTATCCGTGTTTTAGTAGTCTTTAGTCATGCTTTGTGGGCTTTTGTGTCTTGTGGTTGTCACTATTTTATTTACTGCATTTAGTTGGTCATAGACCGCCCTTTCAATTTAGTTCTAATAGGATAAAGTTGTGTTTTATTTGTGCCGAGTCTCTGTGGGATCGACCTCGACTCTATCTAGCTATACTACAATTGAACCTAGTTCTCTTGCTAGTGTGTTAGTAGGCATCGAGTTAATAATTTAACTTGACCTCCATCAGCTGCGGCACAGGTTGACGAGGAAGAGGAAGAGGTTGACGACACTGGTGTCGAGCCTCATGACATTGATTTGGTCATGACTCATGCAGGTGTGTCAAGGGGCAAGGCTGGTAAGGCTCTCCAGACACACAATGGAGATATGTATAAGGTCTTGCTGGCATTACATACCAGCTACATAACATATCTTGTTTTCATCGTGCAGCACTAGATGGAACATGGAAGAACATGTCAATGTATAGAATAAATTTGATAAAGCACCCTTACAGGTACGCTTTCAGCAACTAACTTGACTGTTCGGACGAATAATTGAAGCATAATTGACTAAGTATATGCAGTGAAAAATCATAATAGTCATCACATAGACGCCAAACTATATATGTATCCAAACATTAAATGATTAAATATTAACGGTACAAGTTCCCATTTCTTGTTATTCGACAGACCTCCAGTGTTGGTGCAATCATGGAGCTTACCACCTAGATTGGGATTGTATTATCTGCAATTTTTTATTTTTATTTTTATTTTTATTTTTAAAATGAAACAGAGCAATATTATTACCTAAAGGTGAAGTCTTCACAACAACAATGAAAACAAGGCGAAAAGAAATCAACAAAGTTATACTTTAAGCACTCTTCACATATATAGCATATGCTTAATCATTCTAAGTTAACGTGAAACCTAACCAAAGCTGGTAAAGAAAGCACTTTTGACACATGTAATGGCTAGCTAGTACTCTGCAGTTAGATACACACACTATTAAAAAATGTCAGTATGGCTAAAATTTGGTTCCACACAAGATATGATATCAGCGACATGTCCAATGAAATCATGTCGTCTAAACACCAGGGACTGGGGGAGTTTCCCCACGACAAGCCTCTGAAAGGAGTTGTTATTGTGGTTGTAAGAGTAAACCGTAGTGAAAGGATCTTCGGATGTAGCATTCGCCAATAACAACTCACCAGTAGGAAGATTACCAACAGGAACAACAATAGGCAGAAAAAATTCCATCAATCTTCTCCGCAAATCTTCAGGCAAATAGGTTACATACTTGGTCCAGATAAAACCTTGGTCGTCATTAAAAATATCACTCCTCACCTTACGCTGCAACTCACTAGGCAACAAGGTAACATGTTTGGTCCAGGCAAAGCCATCTTTATCGTCTAAGATGTAGAGAACCAATTCGTCCACATCGGAATCCCATTTAAATAATGCCAAACGTCCTTTGAACTATGTAATCCAACTGCTTTTAAAATGTCCATAAGTTTTGGAAGAGGTTTTTGGTCTTTTTTTCCCAGCTTCGTTAAAGACACGATTATTAAATGTTCTTTTTTAAAGACATCATGATAATTTGATCATTTCGTTTCAAAAAAAATCTTACTGTTTCAACAAAATATCTACTATATTACAAACTTTTCAACTTTGTTCCAGGACAAAGAGTTGAAAACCTATGAAGAAACTATAAAAAATGAACCTAAAATAAAAACCACATATAAATGTTTTAGTTATTCACCATTACAGGTGGTGTTTAGATCATCTAAATTAACATCTCTGTCCTTAAACAGAGGCACATATATTCAAACAAAACTTCCAAGGTTGTTTAATATCAGTCATACATTTGCAAAACTAGAGTAGTGTCATCAATCCAGCTTATGCTGGATGATTCCTTCTAGATACGAAAATTTCTTTAAGAAGGTACATAGATAGGTGATTCTATGTATTGGTACACTCTGCTTTTACATCTGAATTAAGTACTTCAAATAGAAAAAGAATGTCCTGGAAAGATCAGTAAAGGTTTTTGAATCCCTCAACCATAACTAGCCTAAAGGGGAAGAACGTCTCATTTGTGGGTAATAGAATGTTATAGCAAACTATACCTTGTGGAACTTGGGAGTAGGCTACCTGTCTACAAAGATTGGCTTTTCTAGTAACTTTCTACCCTTTTTATCTATATCAATATTTTTTACTAGTTACTGCAAATTCTTCCAACAAAAATATTTTATCCATGATATTGCAATACTTTCCTAATCAGCTTCAACAAATGAAGCAAAGACATAATGATGAACAACACGTTGAAATGCATCAAGACATCAACATTACACCTCCACAATAAAAGAAGGCTGCATAAGAGAACCACTACATAACTGACATGGCATTGTATGAATAAACTGCATATAAAGCAATAAAGCATCCCATGGTGAATCAAGCAGCAAAGTTTAATGGAGGTGAATACGCACAAAACTCATTGAACGTTTGTCAAAACATGAAGATATTGTGTTGAATAATAATCATATTTCTTTTCTAATATGTTTCCATTTTGCACCTTTTAATCTTAATCAGATAGGTCTTTCAATACATATATATCTAACCTCAGTAAAGTTTTGTTTGGAAACAATCTTGTATGAAAAACCAAGCAAGGCCACATATTGCTTAGGTGCACTAAGCTAATGTACTAAAAACTGAGAAAGAGCCCAACAAACAAATTTTTGAGTATTACAAAACATCATTAGCCCCCAGCAATATAGTTAAACCCATGACTAAAAATAATCAAACCCCTGCCCATCAATACAGATTTAGTTCTCGCATTAACAAAGACGATTGAACAGATTTCTCAATGAGTGAGCATCAGCGATTCTGATCTCCCCAACTTTCAACCTCTAAACATCAACAACAAAACAAAGAATAGAATAGAAGGGTATGGCCCTTAATAGAGGTGACGCCAATTGATTACAAGTTTACCCAATTTCATTGATTATGGTCAGCTTCAGGCTTATAATCAGTACAGGGGAGTTGAAAAAAAAGATTCTCAAGAAGGACGCAAAAAACCTACTCACCGTTCAAAGGAAGGGTCTTGACTTGCTTTGTCTGCAATCGATTAAATCGGATGAAGGATATGATAGAAAGAGATGACGGAGGATGACAATCGCCGGAAAGATGATCGATTTGCAGTTGTATGACATACGTCGGAATTGGTGGAGGGACCGAATTAGCTAGCAGTCGACGGGAGGTTTTTATATTTCTAGATTTTTGGTTAATTTGGTTTGAAGTCTTTTAGGTTAGTGTACATAATGAATTTTAGGAATGGTTTGCCTCAAAAAAATAATTGGGATTGTTTTGGTGGGAGTTTACCCGCCTATGTTTTGGGTTATTCTTTAAATAAAATTTGGGAAATGCTTATCATGGAAAAAATTAATTTATATTATTTCTTAACATAATAATGAGAAGATGATTTTTTTGTGTATCAATATAAACGAGATAAGGAACCAACAATGACGAGAAGTAGAACATCCTCACCGTGTATACATGATTTAATTATATATATATATTCCTCTCATTAAAAGGCGTATATAGTGACAAAATTTCGGCCCGTCATTAGATTCCCCTTATTATAACCCATTTTTCTTGTAGTGATACTAAAGCATGCATAGGATTCCTGTTGCTCATCCGGAAATCGCGTATCCTATGATTAGGAGTAAATATCCGAAAGGGCCTTCTTATAAGGAATGTCTTATTCTAGAAAGTCTTTGCAAAGCGGAAGTAATTGTTACTTCAAGAGAGTAGGATATCTAGATTATAAGATACGGTCGTTAATTTTGACACTCTTGATACGAACGTATGAATATTATTACAATGACAGGATTTTATGTACACGGTAACCATTTCACATGAAAGGTAGTAGTCATTGCATTTGACTCTTTCGATGATTAGGGGTCGTGGACGTGTTGCTAAACGCTATCCATGATCGTTAGGTATGAAGGGCATTTTCGTAATTACACTTTGTGTCTATGGCCAACATATTCGGAAGCCTATCGGGTCACACACACAATAACATCTAGCAAGATTAAAATGCGGTTATAGTGATAACCAAATAAGGAAAGTTTATCTCGACTATAAAGTGTTATACTGATAAATTAATATGGTGGTATTTATTTGTTATAAATAAATATAATACAAGATATTAATTGTGTTGATTAATTAAATATACATTTATTATATATGTATGTCGACATATATATGTATATATATGATATACATGTAGTTTGCAAATTAATTAATCATAGTATTATATTAATTAATTAAGAATATTTGGAAGCCAATAAATGGTTATATAGTATTAAGTTTGAAGTGTATAAGATACACTTGGATTACAAGAAATTAATTAATAGTATTATCATATATTAATACTATATATTAATGAATATATATATGCACACATGTGTAAATGTATTTATGGTAATACATTAAAGATATATTCAATATTAGATATTGGCAATATCTATGTTGGAAATATTTAATAGAAGATATTGAGTTTTTAATGAGATAAATCTTGAATATCTATTTTCCTTATTTTACCATTAAAAGGTTTTCTTTCTCCTTACTCCATGCAAGAAGTTTTTCCTATTGGAAATAGGATCAAAGGGGCACCCCATCTACTATTTGGGTGTCAAGATCTTTTGTACAATCACAATTAGAAAAGTTCAAATTTACTAGAAAATTGCGAGCTTCCTAGAAAGAGTTTGAGAGAGAGAAATGGTAAGTTTAGCAACGGAGTTTTTCTAGCAATCCATGATGGGATTCCGGCGGGCTATTCGTGTGGACTAGCAGTAAAGGCCGAAAGCTAAAACCGTAGACAAAGAGACGATCTATTTTAGATCATCCAAGGTATTTCTTAGTCTACTTTCTTTTATGCATGTTGCTTAAACGAAATCGATCTTGGGAAAAGGAAATCAAAATTTTGAATTCCGGTGCGTTCCTGCGTAGATTTCCTAACAGTGGTATCCGAGCGAACTACGTGCTTAGCAATAAGCATTAGTTAATTTGCATTGTAATTATGTTAGATGCATGATCTTGATTCACGAAACGAAAAACAAAAATATACATTGGACATGGGAGCTCACGAGCGGCGGCTCTCAAAGTATAACCGCCAGGCGTGGCGCGGCGGCGCCTCAGTGGTGCTATCGGCTAGTGGTGTATGGTGGATCTCAATTTTTTTTTCGTGTTTTGGGATCTCTTTATAGTACTTTGACATCTCTTTGCTTAGTTGATGCCACATGGCATTATTTGGTAATATGCTTAACCTATGAATAATATGGTCCTTTCCAAATTTTATTTGGAATAGGCCCAGGCCCTTTTCAGATTTTTGATTTTGGAAATGACCTACGTTGGTGTCTTTTTGTTTTGGCCAAAGGCATCACTTTTGATTAAGAATCAAAAGTAAAGAAACAAAAGAGATTTAATTTTAATTTTGATTTATATTGGAACAGTTCTATTAAATAAAATTAAAATTGATATCGATTGAAATTAAACGTTAATTTTATTTTGATTAAAATCATTTAATTGATTAAATGTTAATTCGTTAATTGATTATATAAAATTATTTAATTGATTAAGCGTTAATCGATTGGTAATTTTAGATTTTATGTTTTTCATAAGATTTTAATTGTATGGATTAGATATTGTGTAGATAAAATATGATTATATGGACCCCGATAGATCATGGACTCGACCAATAGGATAGATGTGAATGATTTATTTTCCGTTGGTTTAAAAATTGTCTTAGGCCGTTATGAAGAACGTGACCTAGTTTATTTTCTGCATATATCCCATTCCAGTTAGCTCCCCCCCCTCCGTGTGCGGCGGGTGTTTTTATTAGAAAGAAGACATAGAGATCCTATTAACGGTTCGTGCTACCCTTTGATTGTGACCCATGGTTTCGTCAGTATGTATTTGAAACCAACTTACAAAAAGTCCATGAACATACCGGTCACTTTATGCATTAATTTTATTATATGATTCGATAGATGCATGACTAGGCACGATGTAGATGAATGTGTTGGATATATGATTATAAGGATAGATATATTTGATGTGACCGTAATTAAAATTAATTAAGTGAATTAATTTGTAAAATACTCCCACAACAAAAAATAATTTGAAATTTTGCCTCACAATATTATTATGACTGTGAAGAGCCCTTGTTTGGATCCAACTGATCGGCCCTCGTTGGGAGTTGACCTACCTCGGGTATATCGTTATTATTGAGGTATGATTGTTTGAGATCTCATAAATATTAGGTTTTGACTTAACTAAAGTATTGCGGTGATTGGCCCTTGTCAGGACCATCTTATTTTAGAGACAATGGGTTGGAAAACACATACAGATGTGTAGTGTCAAAGAGTTAACTAGTCAACTACCAAGAGTCATATAGAGATGTGATTGGTAAAGGGTTACCTACCCTTTGAATTATTCCGGTTGATCGGCCCTTATCGGGAATCGGGGTAACTAGATGGGATCTTGACCACTAAACAATTTTGGAAAATTCTTGGAAGTCAATTGGGTGTAGTTGACTAGTGGGAGCAAAATCATAAACCAAAAGACAATTTTTGATTTTGCATTTATAAACAACAACACTCTTTTTATCTTTATTTTTATGTTGTAGATTTTTAGCAAACTTTTATTTCTATGTTTTTATATTCTCGATTGTTAAAAATGAAACTAAATGACTGTTACCTTTTGAGAAAAGTTCTCAAGTAAGGTTAAGTAATTTTAATCCTTTTAAAGTAAGCAAAGACACAAGCAACTTCGTTATAGTAGTTAGAGACAAAGAGACTACATATTTAATGTAGTGTTCTGAGACTTTAATTATTAGTGAAAACGGAAGCTCATGATATGATTAAAATCACTTGAAATAAGTTTCAACAAATTAATCATATATTGGATACGACAATACCCAATAGGTCATTTGTCATACGATGACAATTAATTCAATCATCAGATGATTTGAATGTGAATAAACACAACATATTTCGGAAAGGTTGTAAGACTCATGTATCGACTTGATTTTTTAACTATTGCTTGAAAGTTAATTAAATAATTCATGTTTTGAAATATGATTCAAGGTCATATAAACTATCTAATAAATTTTGGATTTTCTTTATGAAAGAAAAATTGAATATATAGCTCTTGTGATTTTTCTTAAGCCTTATGAAGACTAAATTAAGAAATATTTACAAGTGTTTAAAGGATTAAAAGGAAAGTTAGGGCATGTGCTTAAATAAGAGAACTTATCGAAGTCTCCATTCTAAGCAAGTAAGTTGAGATAAATCTATCTAAACTCAAGTCAACTCTCGGGTATATGATATCTTACGAGTAGGATTGAAAAAAAAAAAAAAGTATAGAATATCGTAAGATATAGAAAATGAAGCCAACGGTGCAACATCTGCCTTATTATAATATAAGTCTTGTAAATCGATTAAGTAACCAAATAAATGTTATTGTGCGGTTCTTACGAAGAACGATCTTGATTATTTGTTAGGATTTTTAGTAGACAAATTCAATTGTAAGGAATAAGTGTTATTCCGATAAAGTGGAATAGTCACCGAATCTAACATACTAGATTGATGTCCCTATATTGTCGATGTAGGTGATGAAGTCTCAACCAAATATTTGTATGGCTGTTATCCTGATATTTGTGGTGCTTCTAGACATTGTCTCTGTGGAAGAGAAACGTGTAATCAGATGCCATTATGATGATGTCTGAACCATGTGAATATAAATCATGTGGGTAATACGTATCTTAACTAAAGATGACTAAAATACCCTTTTATGAAAAGGTTACAAAGTCTAGAAAATTGCCTAAAGCCTAAACATACTGATGTTCGTTGGCTTATGTCAATTAATGCCATAAATAATTGTTTATTAATCTCTATGACTATTTTTAGAAATAGTTGAATGTGCTTAGTGAAATACAACAATTCACAAATCCCAAAAAGATTGAGCAAGTATGAATATGAATTATCTTCAATTGGATTGAAGTAATTAATACCTGAAGGGTGTTTCAGAAGTTGTCTGAAATGGGAAAACAGATTCTCCCTTGAAGGATACCATTCTTAGGATACACAATTAGATTGTGTTTCTAAAATGGAAATAAGCAGTTTATATGATAAAGATGCAGCAGAAGCCATGCGAAATATCCTTTACCCGTTTTGGGATAGTGCCCTTATTTTATTTATATACTTAACCAGGTTCCAAAAATAAGGTTGAATAAGTTCCGTATCAGATATGGAAGACAATGACATCGAATACATCTTAACCGATGTTTTAAAGTTGTCGTGCTTCTTGCAAGCAGGCAATGTCTGAAAGGCTTAAAGCCTAGTATGACATATGCAAATTTTATGGGATATCTTAGCAAGTGCGCTAGATATTATTTACTTACCATGGAGCAAAAGTGTTTTTCTCCAAACATGCTCTCTTTTAGAGGAAGTCTTTCTTCCAAAAGAAGCAGTGGGTGTAATTAGATCTCAAAGAGTGTGAGAACCACAAAGAGACATTCAACTGTTGGAACAAAGGCAGGCGCCGCATAGTGATGTGGTGCATGACACTGCTCAGTGCGCACAAGTATTCTATGAGTTTGCAGATGACCACATGCCTAAAAAGGCTACTTGTATGTTTATCTTCAAGAATGAAGACCTCTTGGCTTATTAAGGAATGCTTGAAAGGCAAGATTGCGAGATCTGGCTTAGAGCCATAATGTCTGAAGTAGATTCCATACCTGACAACTAGGTTATGAACCTAGTCTGTCTTATGAGAAGGGAATTTCTCTAAAAGGTGTAGGAGGTCTTATGAAAGGTTGACATGGATAGTAATACGATTACTAGTTACGCTAAGTTGATGGCTGAAGGCTACGGGGTGCAAACCTTGAAATTACCTTTTTTCTTTCATCTATGCTTAAGTCTATTCCGATTGAGCTTGTTGTTGCTACGTATCATGGCTATGTGATAGTGTTGAGAATGTTGGGCCAATGGCTTGATGTTTATAGATGATGATATGATATGAAATCTTGCGAGGTCCATTTATGGACTCAAACAAGTTCCTCTATATAATTTCCTTAAATTGATAAATCCAAAGAGTTTGATTTCATCAAGAGGAAATATATATGCCTAATGTGCAAAAGGGTTAGTGGGAGTGTTATGATTTTTGATTAAGGTGTTACATATCCTTCACAGGAATTGTCATCATGTTACATTCAATTAATGTTGGCAGTTCAAGGGCTTTATGAAAGATCTTGAAAGTAGCAGTTCTTATTATAGAAATAAGAGTCTATAATGATAGATTTAGACACTGCCTGATTGTCACAGTTCTCCTGTGTAGATGAGATGCTAAAAGAGTTTAGCATAGATCTTGTCAAGAGATACTGCTAGCCAGCATTCTTGGGATCTATTTATGACAGGATGTCAGTCATGAAGATAGGGTGAAAGATGATACTTATGGAAGGTTCCCTTTGATACTGCAAAAGGATCCATCATAAGTGTTGTGAGTTAAACCAGATGTTGATTTGTGATGATATGAAGACACCGACTTCGGCTATTGATGTATGGAAGCCTCAGCCGCCTATTGATCACTTTCAGTATGTTGTAAACTAGAAAGCGGTTATTCTGTTATAGTTTGTTATAACTGTTTGTAACATAGTTCTGACTGATCCATGAGGTGTATGAAGCTATAAATACCCCATGATCAGCTACATTTGAAGTAACTTGTAATTTTTACTTGATCAATAAAAATTTACAACCTTTATCATGGTATCAAAGCAAAAATTTGTGAATTTTTAAATGCTTTCCTATGTTTTTCCTTCAATCTTTGAAGAATATTGAGAGTTTTCTTCATCTTTTCTGAGTTTTCAGTTTCTTGAGAGTAAACTGTCATCTCTTATTCTGTTTTTTTATCAATTCTTGATTGGTTTTTCACTATCAATGTTGATTTGTGATCAATTCTGGAATTCTTGGAAGCCATGGCTACTATGAAACAAGAAATAAGTCGTTCCAGTCTATTCTATGTTCATCCAAATGAGAATCCTTCCCTGGTTCTTTTTCAGCCATTGATGAATGACAACAACTATAATCCATGAAAAATGTCCACGGAGATGGTGTTGATCACCAAGAATAAAATTGGCTTTGTAGACGGCATAATTAAATGGCTAGAAGCAGATTCTGTAGACTTCCATGCATGGAGACAATGTGATACAATGATAAGATCATGGATCTTAAATTCTGTTGAAAACACCCTTGCATGAAGTTTGATGTATTTCAAGAATGCACATGCAGTTTGGAAGGATCTTGCAGCAAGGTTTTCAAATGTTGATGCATTAAGATTTTCAGATATTCCTAAAGAAATGCATTTACTGAAGCAAGGCACATGTTATGTCAATCAATATTGTACAAAATTAATGATTCTTTGTGAAGAAATCAAGACCATCAAGCCTATTACAGTCTGTTCCTTTGATCCTCAATGTCACTGGAATGCAATCAGCAATCTGATGGATCATATTGAGGCTGAACATGTCATTAAATTCCTTAAAGGATTAAGGGATGAATTTGAGCCAATGGTCTCACAGGAAATGTTGATGGTGCCCTTTCCAGAAATTCATGATGCTTTTGCAATGACAATCAAATTTGAAAGACAGAAGTTGTATGTGGCTAACAAGGCCAAGAATCAAGATTCTATGGTTCTCTTGTCACAAAAGAATGGGCGAGGCAAAATCAGATTGTCGTGACCTAACTCTGCTTTGCAAATCCTGATCAAAAATCCCAAAATATACAATGTAGATTTTATGGATTCAATGATCGATTGAGGAGACTTGTTACAAGAAGCATGGTTTTCCTCCTGGCTTCAAGTAAAAAATGGCAATATGGTAGAAGAGGAGCAATCAGCAAAAGAAGATCGGGCACCAAGCTGCAGTCTGGCTGGACCAGGGTTTCCCAATCTTCTTCGCACAACAACTTGACAAGTTGATGGCTCTATTGAATGATCCTCCAGACATCTGGGGTTTGTTGGCCAACTCGGCGATGTTGTTACACACTATTCACCGCTACAGAACATGTGACCTAAATTTAGTAAGATCAATACAATGGATCTTAGACTCTAGTGCCACAGATCATATTGTAGGATCATTAGATCTGTTAAGTTATCCCAAACCATCTTCTGGTATGAAAATAGGATTACCTAATGAAAATAATGTCTCTATCACACATATAGGAAAGTGAGGATTAACACTCAACTAGTTCTACATGATGTGTTTTGCATTCCTAGTTTTAAGTATAACCTTTTATCTTTACCTTCTTTTATTAATCATACAAAAGGTGTAGCTATCTTTTATGCTAACAAGTATGTTTTGCAGGACAAGAACAATTAAATGATTGGTTTAGCTAAGTTACAGAGAGGACTTTATGTCATGGACCAACCAATAAGACATTCTGTTACCAATGCTGTAGAAAATCACACTCTATCTGATAGATTAGATAATGCACTTTTATGGCACTACAGACTTGGGCACTTTCCAGACAAGAGACTGCAAGTCATCATTTCACAGTCTGCTGATGTAAAATTTTGAAATCATGATCTTTTTTATGTCTGTCATATGTCTAAACTGAAGAAAATCCTTTTTCTTTAAGTACCACTACTGTAAATGCTACTTTTGACCATGTTCATATGGATATTTAGGGTTCTCTAACACATCATACTATAAATGGACAACAATATTTTCATACTGTTGTAGATTATTTTTCTAGATTTACTTGGGTTTCTTTTATGAGGCTTAATACTGAAGCCTCTGACCTTGTTAAATATTTTGTTAAGTTTGTTTCTACTTAGCTTCATAAATTTATTAAAGTAATTAGATCTTACAATGGTGCAGAATTTCAACTTACTAACTTTTATTCTCAGCAGGTGTTCGGAGGATTTTGCATCACTAAACAAAAAGAAAATTTATAAACCCTAACCTATAGGCAAAACTAACTCCTAACCGGCCGAATACCGGGTTGTTGATAGTAGAGCGAGATAAGTAAGGGGTCAATCCACAGGGAATTGGGATGTTGAATCTAGTTTTATTAATTCTCTCAATTGCTACTCATGAAAACAAATAAACGAAATAAAAACATATAACGAAGATAGAACAACTAAAATAAATCTAACCTATAACAAACAATAAAAACAACCTAGACTAAAGATACATGGGATCAAACATAATACAAACCAAGTGATTTCAATCCTAGTTCATCTCATGATTTTAATTCAAATTGTGGTTTCACCTTTACACGAGATACGAATTCCTAATTCCTTAGTGAATTCAATTATCGATCTTTCCTCTCCCGAATGTTGAGACCAATTTCCATACAAAACGAAGGTGTAGATTCAAGTTAACTTCCGTATTTTAGAATCTAGCAACCTAGATAATTAACCAATTAATTTGTCACGAATTAACGATTAAAGATCCTATCTTTCTACGGTGATCTAGTTTACGCAACTTCCGTATTGTAAAACATCAATAGCAAACTAATCTTTCGATCTAATTCACATGGCATCTTAAATTGCATAGAAAAATACAAAACGAATCAAAGATCATGAAAATAAACGAAGATTGAATAAATCAAAAAGAATTAAACTCACATAGTTTATACACGGTTGATCTCCATGAATCAACAAACGAAAATGAACGATCCTAATCTAACCTCGGGTCACCCGAGCACAAGGCTCGGGTGACCGGCCTTGAGACTCCCAAAGTGCGGCTGCTCCTCTAGGTTTTAGTGTATGAGAAATTATGGTCTGATTTAGGGTTGGGGCGCAGCTGCTTTATATAGATTTTTAGGTCGGCCAGGCTAAGTCGGCGGTGGACGCCCGTCCGTTTTCGGTGGACGCCCGTCCAAACAACGTCCAAACTCTCTGAATCACTTTTCCTCTTCTGGACGCCCGTCCAGCTTTTCAAACGCTCGTCCACCATGGACGCTCGTCCAATCTTACGGATGCCGGTTAATTTGGATCAATCAACTTGATTTCTTTCCTTAAATCTTCTATTCTTCCATAAATGTGATTGATTCCTTTCCAACTTCGAATTTGGCTCTCTAAAATCCTTTTTTCCATCATCAATGAGTATCTACAATTAAGGGAAAACATACCAAAGCGTAACATAATTCCAAAATAATATAAAATCATCATTTAAGCACATAATTCGTTACGTTTTGCAATTTAACTATTGAAAACACCATTTACTCAATAATTCAATATAAAGCTCGATTTCTATGAAAAACATCCAGATATGGGGAAATTGATATAAAACATATCCTTATAAAACGTATAAAATCACCCTTAACAGCAGGGTATCATACATCAGACATCTAGTGTAAGTACACCTAAGCAAAATGGTATTGCTCAAAGAAACATCAGCATTTGCTGAATGTTGCATGAGGTTTGAGGTTCTAAAGTAATCTACCAATTGAATATTGGGGTTTTTGTCTTTTACACGCTATTAAATTTATTAATGCCACACCTACACCACTACTGAAAGAAAACACTCCACATTAAGTTCTTTATGGCACCAAACCAGATTATTCTATGTTTAAAGTTTTTGGTTGCTTAGTTTTTTCATGCACACTTCAGTGCTATAGGACCAAATTTGACTCCAGATGTAGGACTTGTATCTATCTTGGGAATGCAACCACCCTCGAGGGTGCTATTCTCTTTCATATTACCAACAAAGATTTCTTTGTTGCTAGAAATACTTTGTTGGACTTATTTCAAGTTTTAATGATGAGTGCCAGACTAGCTGTTATAGAACAAAGGAAAAAAGATGTCTAGATCAAAAGTATAGGTTTATTAGAGTTTGATCATTGTATAGGTTTGATCAAACAAGCATTGTAATTAGGTCAGCTGACTGTATCAGCAGACCTGTCTCGGTGAGTAAGGTAACTAGGTCAGTAGACTAGTTAAGAACCTACTGAAGACTGAAGGCTGAGGGTTCAAACTCAGTTATTGAAGGCTAAGGATCAAAATTAGTGCTTAAAGTCAAGGATATGGAATCATAATTTAGGGAAGTCTGTGTTGACCTAAACTGGTTACATATACCTTGTGTACATGGTCTAAGTTCCTAATGTTAAGTGGTGATTGGAACATAGCTATGTTCAGAATGGTGTACTCTAACTTCATAATAAAAAGTTAGATGAAAAGAAGTCAGCTGAAGTGTTATTAAAACACAACAGAATTTATCTAGCTGACAGATATGTACATCAGCAGACTAAAATAAGTCAGATATCTATTGAGTATAAATCTCGATTTAATCAAAGGTTACTTTGGAAGATTACAAGGATAAGGATGGATTACAAGCCTTGATATGGTCGACAAATAAATGGCCAAGATGAAAAGAATGTTGGAAAGATTCAGATGATTAACCAATGGACATAAGTCAAAGGGTGACAGATCAAAACCGACAAAAGCAATCGACGATTGTCGACCCCATGAAAGAGAGTAAATCAAGTCAAGATGGAGACAAATCTAAAATGGCTATGTTTGAATTGCACCTATAAATAGAAGACTCTTGATCCAGATACAAGTGATGAAAGTAATAATCTACTCTAAGCTATCAAGTTTCGTATCAAGAAAATCACCCAACTGACATCACTGAGCTTAAAGCTACTGATCCAGAAAACTCTTCAGGTGTAACTTGCTATCAATTTACATCAAGTTCACACACTTGAAGACATCAAGCTGCTGATCATTTCATCCTGATCAAGCTGCTGATAACTGAATCATTTACTTGATTCAACCTTTCTTTTACAAGAAACCTGCTGAAGACAGAGAAGCACTTAGGTGTAAAAAACTGTTGTTTGTGGTGAAGAGACAATCCTACCCTTCAAGGACCATTGGAATACTTTGGAGCAGCAATCCTACCCGTTTCAAATATTCAGTTTGTGAAGCCATAGTCATTGGTGAAGGACAGACAGCTTAGGGATTTTTGTAACTGCAACCTCAAAGATCTCTAGTGAATTTCCTCCAACATCACAGGAGAAGAGTGAACAGACAGAATTACACCACCAGGAACCACTATAAAAATTGCCTACATACTTTCTGTATTTACTTTCTGCATTTAGTATACTGATCACATCAACTTACTGAAACTAGCAAATGAATCACACATTTACACTAATGAGCATCTAATACTAGTATAATCTTTTTAACAACAAGTTACAAGGCTTAATTTGAATATATTCCACGGCAACAAATCCAAGAACATCCATTTGTCACAGACTACTAAGTGGTCGTGAGACTCATCGAGCGATCGATGAGGCTATTTGAAATTCTTTGAGTTTGTTAACTCCAAAAAGTTTTAAGTGTTATGTTTTTTCACCCCCCTCTAAACTAACCAAAACATTTTCAAGGGACCAACAATTGGTATCAGAGTAGTGCTTCTGTGCTGAAGTAATCCTACTTATTGTGCTTGTGAAAATGCTTTGAAAACTTTTTCAAGTTTCTATTTTTCAAAGCTTTGCATCATGGATAACAACCAGTATGCTAGAACCATGTTGATGTGTTCCTTAGATCATTTTGATGAATAAAAACATTGTATGCAGGCTTTTCACGCTGCAACACACGATGAAATGATTGATGTGCTGATTAATGGACCACTGTAAATCACAAAAGCTATAACTGTGGATGGTCAAACTCAGTTTGTTCCAAAGCCAAAAAGAGAGTAGGGTGTTGAAGATAGAAAAAGACCAAACCTCAACAACTTGATTGTCATTTAAAGTTGCTGCGAGAGCCGTTGTCTTAGGTTCCTCCAGAGCCTTGATTATTGTAGCTGTACTTGTCAAATCCTCGTTGAATTCATAAGCCTTCAGGTTTGAGAAGATTTTGAAGGAATCTTCTATATCAAATCTTCTCGATTCTTCCATTACTATGACCTTCATCTTCCAGCACATGGGTAAAGCCTTCAAGATTCTTGTGTTGATCTCTTTCTTGGTGTACTCAATCTTGCGTAATACTAGTACGTCCATCATGGCGCTGAATCTTGTTTCCAACTGATCAATATTCTCACCTGGCTTCATCTTGAAATTCTCAAATTTTTGTTTTTGCAACTGAGATCTTGTTTTCTTTAATGGAGTCAGTTCCTTCACAAACCAATTGGAGTTTCTCCGATATTTCTTTTGCAGTAGTGAAATCCTTGACCTTCAGATACATGTTGTTGTCAAGACTTCTGAGTATGATATCCGTGGAAACATTGTTCACGTTATCCCTTTTTAGATATCTCATCACTGGTCCACTCGCTTTTGGGCTTGGGAACTCTAACTTGTTCACCATTGACAGTTTGCATGTGAGTGATTTGAATAGGTCCATCAGTAAGTACGTCTATCATATCATCATGAGAGAGGTCGCTAAAAGGCTCGCAAACTTTGTTTATATTCATCAAATCTGTCCATGTTGCACATTAGCATCATGCGGCATACCGATTGTTATCCATTGTGAATGAATGAAAATGGATTATGCAACTCCACCACTTAAAAAGATCTTTCACACCAAACTGAGCTTTCAGGAGAGCAAATAAAGAATCAAAGGAAATTGTTGGTCCCTTGATGAATGTAGAATACACTTGAAGAATTTCTGGATCGGTAGCTTTAAGTTCATTAGGTTCAAGAGGTGTTTTTTTCCAAGAAAATATCTCTTCAAAGTTTATCAATTTTCATCATCTTGTTTCGAGTTGAAAGTCCTCTATTTAAAGATAGGAGAACATGTGACTTGTGTTTGAAATTCAAATGTAACTTTGTTCCTTGGGGTGGGGTGAATAAGCGTAACACTTAAAACTTTGGAGTTAACAAATTTGCAATCAATTTGAGTTTAGGGGGTGAATTTGTGCAACGAGAATTATATCAAAATTAAGCCTTAATACTTGTTGTTAAATATGATACTAAGTATTAGATACTCAAAAGAGTGCAAGTGTGTGATTAAGTATTAGGTTGCAAGTGTAGATTGATTTGCTAGTTGATGGTGTAAAATAAACTAAGTGCGAGAATGTAAATCTTTGAAAGTAAGTAGGCGATTTTTATAGTGGTTCAGGTGGTGTAATCCTCGTCACCCACTCTTCTCCTCGTGATGTTGGAGGAAATTCACTAGAGATCTTTGATGTAGCTGTTACAAAGATTCCTAAGTTGCTTGTCCTTCACCAATAACTATGGCTTCACAAATCTAAAATCGGGAGCAGGTAGGATTGTCGCTCCCGAGTCTTCCACTGGTCCTTGAAGGGTAGGATTGCCTCTTCACCACTCCACCACAAAAACGATCTTTCACACCAAAGTGCTTTCACTGTTTTCAAGAGGTTCTTTATAAAATAAAGATTGAATCAAATAAATGATTCAGTTGCAGCAGCTTGATTAGGATGATATAATCAGCAACTTGCAGTCTTCAAGTGTGTATGATTGATGTAGCTTGAATGTAGAATACACTTGAAGAATTTTCTCGGATCGGTAGCTTTAAGTTCGAAGAGGTTCAAGAGGTGTTTTTATTTCTCGGTAAAATATCTCTTCAAAGTTTATCAATTTTCATCATCTTGTTTCTGAGTTGAAAGTCCTCTATTTAAAGATAGGAGAACATGTGACTTGTGTTTGAAATTCAAATGTAACCGTTCCTTGTTTTTGTCCCATCTGATTTGCATTCTGTCACTATTCATAGGATCGACATCATTGTAATTCTTTTTTGACAAAGGCAATTGGCATCACCTTTGACTTGTATCCAATGGATAAAAATATGAATCATCCCAACATTCTTTTAATCTCAGCCTTTGATTTCTTTGATAAGTCAGAGGTAGTTGGCTGTCCTTATCCATGTAGTCTTCCAATAATCTTGAATTAATCGAGGTATATTATCAACAGCTTCATCAGTCTGCTGAGATACATGTCAGTCTGCTGAACTCCAATTTGCTGTGTATAAAATACAATGCAGCTGACTTCTTTTATCTAACTTTTATTTGTGAAGTTAGATTACACCTTTTTGAATATAACCAAGTTCCAAACATCATTCAACTTATGGAACTTAGACCTTGTACACAAGGTATATGTAATCAGTTTAGGTCATCACAGACTTGCCTAAATTCTGATTCCATATCCTTGACTTTAATTACTAAGTTTGATCCCTTAGCCTTCTCAGAATCGAGTGTGAACCCTCACCTTCTTCTTGGCCTTCAAGAGAGTTCTCGACTAGTCTACTGACCTATCTACCCTACTCATATTGACTAGTTTACTGATAAAGTTCAGCTGACCATTACAGTGCTTGTTTGATCAAACCTATTTATGAATCAAACTCTAATAAGCCTATACAATTGATCTAGACATCTTTTTGCCTTTGCACTATAACAGCTAGTCTGGCACTCATCATCAAAACTAAGAAATAAGTCCAACAATTTCCCCCTTTTTGGTGATAATGCCAATACCCTCACCTAATAGCAAAGCAAAAAGATATAAAACAAAAACAGAACAAATAGTGTCATCTTTCATTATAATCAATTTGTTCAAAGATATTACAGTCTAGAATCAGCAAAAACATAAAGCAGTTAAAGTATGCTGATCTACTGTCTTCTCTCCCTTTCTTGTCTGGCTTTCTCTATTTGTTCTTGATATTCTCTGATTTCTCTAACCATATCTCTCATCCAATCATTCTCAATCAGAGAGAAGTCAATATGAGGATTCACATGTTTCCACCAATGCCATGCTTCAGGTAGAGTAAGGGATATTTGATTTACCCTGAAGCCTAACCTCATATACACTTATTTAAATTCATTCACTGAATCCTTTGCCTTTGTGGTAGGTATACCAATGCCACTTTTACCACCTCTGTGTTTGGCCCTCAAGGATTTGATTCTTGCTTCCCAAAACTTATGTCCCAAAAATAAATTCAGACCTTCATGAAACCCCTTGTCATGATAGGGTCTATGTCTGTTATTGTATACCTTCTTGTATTGTTGGAGAAGCTCATCAGTGAGTGGAAGTCTGCCAGGTGCTGGTTGTCTGAAAGCATTTGTATCAGCTTCCCATCTCTTCTTTGCAAAAACTCGATGCCTTCTTTAGCCTGTCATTGCCTCTTCCCCCTTATTGACATCATCAACAAACCGGGACAGCAGGCTATGCACACTTTCCTGTGTGATAACTAGGTTGCTTAGTTGTCCTTCAATGATTTCAGTCCTAGTATCAATGGCTGTGATCCTTTCTTGCATTGTTTGCTCCAGCAGGGTTATCCTCTCAGTAAATTTAGGATCAGGCACATCAGGATGTTGTGCAGCAGCAGGTTCAGCAGGCTCAGGTGTAGCAGCAAGGTTGTCAAGTTTCTGATGGATGGAAATAAGTTGGTCTTTCAGAAACTTATCTTTTGCAGTATTTCCAACCCTGATGCCCCTCACATCTAGTATCAGATCATTCACAGCATTTTGAGTAGATGTGAAGTTTGAAGCAAGTGGTACTAGTAGATTGTTCTGTTTTCATTTACCATTTTCATCAGTTCTTCAAATCTGTCTTCCTGTCTGTCCAGTTGAGTCCTTAACTATTGCATGTCATTCCTTACAGTCCTAAACTCATGCAAGACCTCCTCAGGCACTTCTCCAGTCATTCTTCCACCAGTACTATCAGCAGGCTCTTCCACATTATATTGTGGCCTGTGATTGCTCATAAAAATTGCCCAACTCCTATCCAGTCCAGCAGGGTTAGGTCCTTGATATTCCTCCAGAATAGGATCAATGGCAGGTTCCTCAAAAATGGGTACAAATTCCTGTTGGGGATCAACATTAACATCTTCTTCTTCAGGCATTTGAAACTCCTCATCACTGAATTCATAGTCCAGCAGCTGCTCATCCATATTAACAGCAGTCTGCTGACCATCCTTCCCTTCAGTGGTCTTGTCTCCAGTAGGCTCCACTACATCAGCCTCTTCAGCAACATGGGTTTCCTCCAAACCCAAAGTTTGTTCCAACCTTTGTCCAGTCTTTGTTTGAGACTCAAGTGACCTATACCTCGTGTTCCAACTTTGTGTCCAGTCTTTGTTTGTGACCCAAAGAACTGTGCACTCCTCTTCAACTCTCTGTGGATTGAATATAGCCTCATTATCCACTTGGAATCCTTCAGCATGACCAATCTTGGTTAGGATAATGGCAGTTTTAGTAAGAATGCCCTCAAAGTCAAATCCATCTTGATATTCAATAGATTATTCTGAGCTGGCACTAGGTTCACTGAAGTCATTAACCTTCTCTTCATCCAAATCCTCACTCTGTTCAGGTTTAGTTTGTGCAGTAGGCTCTACAACATGGAATGTATTTGGTTCATCAGCTAGCCTACTAGCACTTAGATTTATTCCTTCATTGATCAATGCCGCCAGATCATCCATGGTCAGATCCTGCAGATCCTCATCCATCTCTCCAGTCTGCTGGCCCTCAGCAGACTTACCAGTATCAGTGGACTGTTGTGCAGGTGGTTCTATGATTACTGTAGTCCCACTGGTTTCTCCTGGACCGGAGGGTTGATTATCATCAGAATCGGATGATGAAGAGCCATCATCATCACCCATTGGATCCCTGAACTTGATACCCTCTTATTTCTGTTGATCATCAAACAAATCCATCAGTCTTGATTGAAGCAAGGTGGTATCAACTAGATCCAGCAAGTTCTCCACTCCCAACTTTTCAAAAGCCCATTCCTCAAAATCTGTCATAGGCTCAGCAGCTGGCTTTTGCTTCTTATAGAATCCAAACTTCCATTGAAAGTAATCAGCCACCAGCATGATTTTTGGATCAACATGCCCCTCTTTCCTCTTCTTCTCATGTTTTTCATAGGGTAAGAATGATCCTTTGGGAGCTCTTCCAGTACCTTGTTGGCCTCCAAAGGTCCCAACAAGCTGATTCAAAGTTTCTTCAACAGATGCCTCAATGTCAGTAGGTTTCTGAGGTTGTGTATTGGTACCTACTACTTCCATCTGTACAACACTTGGTTCTTCCTGACTTACATGCTCATCAGCAGGGTTAGCAGCAGACTCCTCTTCCCCCTGAGTTCTTGCAACACTTGCAGGGTCTTCAACCAAGTCTTCAACTACCACAGCAGGTTCAAGTTCAGTGGTTTGCTGTGGGTCTTGATGAGATACTACACAGAGCTCAGTGGTCGTGATGACTGATCAGATATCTCCAACAGATTGCTCAACAACAACCTGTCCAGCTTCAGTGGACTTAACAATCTCTTCAGGTGAAGAGTCGGTAACTTCCACAGGCTTGATGATAGTCAAGGGCTCAGCCTCAATAGCCGCTTCTTCCTCTTCTACTGATGCTTCCTCTTGGACTCTTTGTGCCTCCAAGTTTTTCAGTTCTTTCCCCTTTCCATGTTTCTTTTTGTGGGTGATTTCTTTCATCCTCTTGGAAAGTGGCTCATCATCTTTTTCAACCACAGTAGACTTCCTCTTTCTACTATCTTCTTTCTGTTGTTCCCTCAAGATTTCAACAACAGTTTTTTTCTTGCAAAGAACACAGAGGTCAAGAACCTCCATCGAACCTCAGCAGACTCGATGAGTCTGTGATATTTGCTTCCTTGTTCTTTTTGAAGGCTTTAAAACTTCAGTTATCTTCTTTGTTTATGCACCCTTTCTTTCTCAAGCAGCCTTTCTTTGGTGCAAAGAGTTTAATGAGTTTCTTTTAGTTTGCTTGACCTGCTCACCACCAGCATCACCATCATTCTCCACCATTACCATCATCGCAGCCTCTCCAGAGAACCTCTTCATCATCATCTAGACCAGGAATTGCATGATTAATCTCTTTCTTGTATCTGGACTGATTTATCTTCTCAGGTTCTATGTCAGGAACCTTCAAGTGATTCAGCAGGGTCTGAACCATTAATCCTAAGGGCAAGGCCTTGGATTTCCTCTTTCCCTCTTTTTCTTCCTTGGGTACCTTCTTCATGTAATGAATGAAATAGCCAGCCAAATCAAACTTCATGCTCCTGCAGATGATTATCATCAGCTCTATCTTGGGTCCTGATAGTGTATCCATACTTCCAACCAGTCCTAGTATGTTCTTTGCAATGAGTTTGCTCAGCAGGTTGTACTCATTGCCAATATGTCTGCAGTTGATGCCTGGAACAGATTTGGTGGCTTCGTTTGTTTTGATTTGATCAACAAACGCCATCTTGTCCAATCTCATTGCTTCAGGATTAACTGGACCATCCACCATTTCTTCAAAACCAAAACCTTCCCTTAGTAGACTGAGGGAAACTTCAATCTCCTCAGCATTCGCAGTTGTTTTGAATGCTACGCTTCCTTCTTCCACAACCATGTGTTTCCAGAAATCCACAACATTTGTATATGAGATTGTTTCCAATCTTATATTGAGTTTGTTTTCCAAGCCAGCAAACCTTCTTATTCTTCGACCAATGTTGATGGCCAGCTCTGTTTGGTTTGCATCAACAACATAGCCTCTAACACTTTGGCTTGATTCGATCTGAACATCAATCTCTTCGGCCATTGATATGAGAAAATAAGATGAAAAAGATAGTTTCTCAAATCTGTGTTCACACAGTGTAAAATTCACAGTGATAAAGCAGATTTTGCAAGTAGACAATCTGCTGAGTAACAGTCTGAATATATAGACAGTGAGTGGTTGCAACTGTCATTGCACGTACATCGATGTTGACCACGATTAATCTGAATAAATGCAGTCTTGACACGTGGCCCATTACTCTTCCATAACGTTTGTAACCGTTGGATAGTGTTAACTGCAGTTATAAGGGATAAAATAAATATCTTGCCAATCTGCTTTTTGACTTTAAGAGCTTTGAATGTATAACATCCTATTCAGCAGGGTAGTCCTCAGTAGGGTGGGCTCAGCAGTCTGCTGATACTGAAGCTTCAGCAGGCTGCTGACAAGGTGACTCTGCTGATCCTTGATTTCTTCTAATTTTGTTCAATTGATAATACAATATGAAGTTTAATACCAATGACTGATCTGTCAAGTGAGCTCACCCAAAATGACAAAGACCAATCCCCTTGGCAACCTCATTTGCTCAATTGTCCAAACATAAGTACAAGGAATTGTTGATACCAATGACTAGTCTGCTAAGTGAGCTCACCCAACATAGCAAAGACTAATCCCCTTAGTGAATTCAAAGATAATCGCTTTGATTATCACCAACTTTGATAATTCCAAGTTCAGTCCTTAGTTTAGCAAATCTTTCACTGTCAAGTGATTAGTGAAGATATCAGCAAGTTGATCTTCAGTAGGGATGTATAGAACCACCCCATCTTTCTTTTCAACATGATCTCTTATAAAATGATGTCTCACATCAATATGCATTGTTCTTGAATGCAAAACAGGATTTTCTGTGATTGCAATTGCACTTGTGTTGTCACACATAATTGGAATTTCCTTTTCTTCAATTCCATAATCCCTTAATTGTTGTCTTAGCCATAATACTTGTGCACAGCAACTTCTAGCAGCTATATACTCAGCCTCAGTAGTGGAAGTTGATATAGAATTCTGTTTCTTGCTAAACCAGGAGACCAGTCTATTTCCCATTAACTGACAGGTTCCTGAGGTGCTTTTTCTATCCATTTTGCAACCAGCATAATCAGAATCTGAGTAGGATATAACATTGAAGCTTCCATCCTTGGAATACCATATCCCTACTCCCAAAGTCTCTTTTAGGTACTTGAGAACTCTTTTGACTGCACCTAAATGACTTTCTTTAGGTTTAGATTGAAATCTTGCACAAACACCTACAACAAAGGATATATCAGGTCTGCTGGCAGTAAGGTACAGCAGACTGCCTATCATCCTTCTATATAAGGTCTGATCAACATCTTTGCCTTCTTTATCTTCATCCAATCTGATATTTGTACTCATAGGAGTTGAATTTTTAGTGCTATTTTCCATACCAAACTTCTTCAGCAATTCCTTGGTATACTTGGTTTGATGGATGAATATTCCATCTTTCATTTGATTAACTTGCAATCCCAAGAAGTAATTCATTTCTCCCATCATACTCATTTGGAATTTGCTCTTCATTAGATTTGCAAACTTTTCACAAAGTAAATCATTTTCAGAACCAAAGATTATGTCATCAACATAGATCTGTACCAGCAGGGTGCTGTCCCCTTCACTGATTCTGTAAAGTGTCTTGTCAATGGTGCCTTTTGTAAAACCATTATCCACCAAGAATTGAGATAGAGTCTCATACCATGCTCTTGGTGCTTGTTTCAATCCATAAAGTGCTTTGTTGAGTCTATACACTTTATCTTCTTGATCTTTAACTTCAAATCCAGGAGGTTGCTGTACATACACTTCCTCCTCTAGAATGCCATTCAAAAATGCACTTTTGACATCCATTTGATATACTTTGAAGTTCTTATATGCAAGATGTGCCAGGAATAATCTGATAGCTTCCAATCTTGCAGCAGTGCATAAGTTTCATCAAAATCTATTCCTTCGCTTGAGAATAGCCTTTGCAACTAGTCCGGCCTTATTCCTTACAATGGTACCAGATTCATCAAGTTTATTTCTCAGATACCCACTTAGTACCAATGATATTTGCATGACTTGGCCTTTCAACTAGTGTCCAAACTTGATTTCTTTCAAATTCATTTAATTCTTCTTGCATAGCTATTATCCAATCTGGATCTGAAATAGCTTCTTCAACAACTTTTGGTTCCATTTGAGATAGGAAACAAGTAAACATTGCTTCCAATTGTCTTCTAGTCCTTACACCTTGATGTACATTGCCAATAACTTGTTCAGCAGGGTGATTCCTTAACCATTGTGGATTCTGGTTATTTTGATTATCAGAACCTCATCTCAAGTAGGTCTCTTTGTAGCTTCTTCTACAGGGGTTCAGCAGATCCTTGAACGGCTTGATTCTTGCATCGTAACATTACCAAACAGGTGTTCAAAGCAGGGGCGATGTCGAAACTTTTAAGTCATTGAATCTTTCCAAAAATTCAACACAATCTGGATCAGTGACTTGTTGATTCTCAGCAGGTTCACAATCTTCATCTTCCATACCAGTAAACTTAGGTTCATCAAACACAACATGGATTGTTTCTTCATGTTTCAGTGACCTCTTGTTCAGCACCCTGAATGCCTTGCTGAATGAAGAATATCCCAAGAAAATTCCTTCATCTGATTTTGGTTGGAATGTTTTCAAATGAACTTTGTGATTTAGGATAAAACATTTGCTTCCAAATGGATGGGAATAGGATATGTTAGGTTTCCTTCCATTCCAAACCTCATAAGGTGTCTTCAGCAGCTTCTTGTTTACTGATGTTCTGTTTTGTGTATAGCATGCTGTATTGACTGCTTCAAATTTCAATATCTTTCAGGTAGCAATGCTTCACAGATCATTGTTCTTCCTGCTTCCTTTAAAGTCTTGTTTCTTCTTTCAGCAACCCCATTTTGCTGAGGTGTACCAGCAGCAGCAAGTTGATGTAGTACACCATTTTGTTAACAATATTCTCTTATAACGTTGTTGAGAAATTCAGTACCCTGATCTGATCTTATTTGTATTACTGTTAAACTTTTCTCATTTTGTAATCTCTTTAAAAGATTAGGCATACTTTGGAGTGTTTCACTTTTCTTGTTCATGAAAACCACCCAAGTGTATCTTGAATAATCATCCACAACCACTAAGGTGTACTTCTTTCCTATTACACTTGTTGGAGTTATTGGTCCAAATAGATCCATATGCATCAACTCCAACACTCTATTAGTTGATTGTTTGGTTTTTGACTTGAAGCTTGACTTTATTTGTTTACCCTGCTGACATGCATCACATATAGCATCCTTCTTGAATGTGATCTCAGGTAAACCAATCACCAGCTTATTCTTCACCAACTGATTGATATCATCAAAGTTTAAGTGATTCAACTTCTTGTGCCATAACCAATTAAGTTCAGACTTGGCATGCACAATCATGCAGGTTTCTGGAACTGCAGTAGACCAATCCACAACATACATGTTTTGTTGTCTTCTACCAACAAGTACAACTTGATCACCTCTTTCACTAATGACAATACAATTGTTTTTGTCAAAAGTGACTTTGTATCCCATGTCACGGAATTGTCCAGTGCTCAGCAAGTTGTAATCCAGTCCTTCCACATATGTAACATTTTTTATTGTAAGTCCATTTCTCAGAAGTGTGCCATATCCTCTTGTATATCCAGGTGTATTCTTGTTGCCAAAATTCACCCTTGGACCATCTTTTGCCACAAAGTTTGTTAAACAGTGCTTATTCTTTGTCATGTGTCTGGAACATCCACTGTCAAAGTACCAGACACCCTACAAAACAAAGTGAATGCATTTTAGGTACCCAAACCTGTTTGGGTCCATAGTGGTCAGTGGTAAGCATGACTTTTGGTAAGTTTCCATAAGGTCTTCTCCTAAAAGTGTCATACTTTGGTTCATACATGTATTCCACACATCCATAGGTTCTAACAGTAGGTTGTGTAGAATTCACATATGTTTTCTGGCCTTTTGGTTTATAATGATGTTTGAAGTGACTTTTGTTGTTAAAAGCATTAGTATAACCATTTGTTTGCTGTCTGTTAGAATGACCTGTAATATGGAGTCTCTTTGAGGTCCTGCTTGAGGCCTTTTATAAGTCCTCTTTGAGTCCTTTGTTGATTCCATTGCTTAGGTTTCACCCTAGCAAAGATGGTTATACTTGTTGTTTTTAATAAAGTGAGTATGTATATTCCAATCATCATCGTAGGAAGCGATCTACCTTTCCCCCGAGATAAGTATCCCTTAAATGATTAACATTTTTGGGTTTAGGATTCTTATCCTTGGAATATTTACGCTTTCTTACCCTTTCGTGATCCAGCAGACTGGCGGCCAGGTCGCTATCAAGAGCTTAGAAGGCACAATGATCCTATTTTTGGATTCATTCTTTTTGTTGATCCCTGTTGACTTCTTTGACTTCTGATTCAGCTTTCTTGAAGTGTTTTTAGTAGGTTTTGCTGCCTCAGCAACCTTACTTGGAGTTGGATCTTGTGCAGGTACAAACTTAGGACCATTGCAGTACTAGGTTCAATAACTTTCTTTGGATCCACTCTTTTGGATTGTTGAGTTCCAAATCCAAGCCATATTCTATCACCATAAGGCTTTCCAGATTTGTATGCAGCAGAGGAACAAGATGGTTCAGCAGATTTAGAGGCTACTGAATGATCAGCAGGCTTATGCTGATTCTGTCCAACATCTTTTACTTTACCTTTGAGAACCCTTAATTTAGCTTTCAATCTTCCAACTTCCAATTCAAGAGCTTCTTTTTCAGCCTTCACAATCTTATAACCAGATTGTATTATCCTCAGTTGATTAAGGATGGCATCCAAAGTCTCATTGTTGTCAGAATTTCAAGGATTTGAACCACATGTGGATTCACAATCACTTCCAGCAGGAGTGTTTATAGATACAGTATTGTATACCTCCTCAGTTTCTTCCATATTAGCCATCAAAGCATAATCTTCTATCTCAGCAACCAATGCTGTGTCATCAGATTCATTTCCTTTTTCAGATTCCACTTCATACCCTGATTCATCTTCAGCAACCATAGCCTTCTTGCCATATCTTCTTTGTTGACTCTTGGTCTTCAGTAGGTCTAGACAATCATGTCTAAAGTGTCCAGGCTTATTGCATTTGAAGCAAAGATAATCAGGTTCCTTACTTTGTTTTAACTCAGGACAGTCAGGTTTGAAGTGTCCTGGTTTCTTGCAATTAAAGCACAGATAGTCATTGTCTTTCTTTGATTCTTCTTTCTTTCTTTCAGTAGGCCTCTTAGTGAAATTTCTTGAAGGGGCCTTTCCAGTCTTCATCATCCTAATTTTCTTGCTCAGTAGGGCAATCTGCTCCTGCATCTCATCCAGCAGAACATCTTGTCCTCCTGATGTTTCTTCTTGATGTGAAGCAGCCAATGCAGTGGTCTTTGGCTCTTCCTTTTCAGTCTTAGGCACAAGCTTTTTGCTAAATTCATAAGCCTTGAGATCTGAAAACAACTTGAAGGTGTCTTCTTCATGCAACTTTCTCATTTCTTCTATTGCAGTCACCTTCATTTTCCAAACATCTTTTGCAGGTAGAGCCTCCAAGATTTTGGTTTTTATTTCTTCTTTTGAAAAACTTACACTTAGCAGGGTAAGTTCATCCAGGATTGCATTGAATCTTGATTCCATTTGCTAAATGGTTTCATTTGGCAGCATCTTGAACTTTTGGAACCTCTTTCTGGCCACACTGATTTTATTCTTCTTTATTGCATCAGTGCCTTCACAGATCAAATGTATCTTGTCCCAAAGTTCCTTTGCAGTTTTGCAATCTTTAACCTTCATGTACATATTGCTATCCAAAATTCTATAAATGATATCAATAGCAATGTTGTTGAGATTTGCTCTTTTTCTGTCTTCTGCATTCCATTCTCTTTTTGGTTTAGGAATGTACTCAGTTGTATCACCCACTGTTATTTCCTTGGTAATCTCCAGTGGTCCATCAGTTAGTACATCCATCATCTCATCATGAGTTGCAGGAAGGTATGCCTGCATTCGACTTTTATACTCATCAAATCTATCAAGAGAACACATCAGCATAGTTCTAGCATACTGGGTGTTGTCCATGATGCAAGTCTTTGAAAAACAGTAAATTGAAAGAAAGTTTCAAAGAATTTTCACAAGCACAACAAGTAGGATTACTTCAGAATAGAAGCACTGCTCCGATACCAATTGTTGGTCCCTTGAAAAGGCTTTGGTTAAGTTTAGAGGGGGGGTGAATAAACTTAACACTTAAAACTTTGGAGTTAACAAATTGCAGAACTTCAAAGACCTGCTGATACTTCAGAGTCTGTTTGAGACTTGAGAGCTTCTGGCCGATAAAATGAGTTCATCGACAGATTGAGTTCTTTGAATTTGTGCAATGGAATTATATCAAAATTAAGCCTTAATACTTGTTGTTAAATATGATACTAAGTATTAGATACTCATGAGTGCAAGTGTGTGATTTGATTTGCTAGATTCGATGAGGTTGATGTGTAAAATAAACTAAGTGCAGAATGTAAATGCTGAAAGTAAGTAGACAGTTTTTATAGTGGTTCCAGGTGGTGTAATCCTGTCAGTCCACTCTTCTCCTGTGATGTTGGAGGAAATTCACTAGAGATCTTTGATGTAGCTGTTACAAAGATTCCTAAGTTGCTTGTCCTTCACCAATAACTATGGCTTTCAAAGCGGCGGGAACAGGTAGGATTGCTGCTCCTGAGTCTTCCACTGGTCCTTGAAGGGTAGGATTGCCTCTTCACCAGCTCCACCACGAAAAACAGTCTTTCGCACCAAAGTGCTTCACTGTCTTCAGCAGGTTCTTTATAAAATAAAGATTGAATCAAATAAATGATTCAGTTGCAGCAGCTTGATTAGGATGATATAATCAGCAACTTGCAGTCTTCAAGTGTGTATGATTGATGTAGCTTGAATGTAGAATACACTTGAAGAATTTCTCTGGATCAGTAGCTTTAAGTTCAGTAGGTTCAGCAGGGTGTTTTTCAGCTCAGTAAAATATCTCTTCAAAGTTTATCAATTTTCATCATCTTGTTTCTGAGTTGAAAGTCCTCTATTTATAGATAGGAGAACATGTGACTTGTGTTTGAAATTCAAATGTAACCGTTCCTTGTTTTTGTCCCATCTGATTTGCATTCTGTCACTATTCATAGGGTGACACTATCGTAATTCCTTTTTTTGATCATGATCATCCACCCTTTGACTTGTATCCAATGGATAAAAATATGAATCATCCCAACGTTCTTTTAATCTCAGCCTTTGATTTCTTTGATAAGTCAGAGGTAGTTGGCTGTCCTTATCCATGTAGTCTTCCAATAATCTTGAATTAATCGAGGTATATTATCAACAGCTTCATCAGTCTGCTGAGATACATGTCAGTCTGCTGAACTCCAATTTGCTGTGTATAAAATACAATGTAGCTGACTTCTTTTATCTAACTTTTATTTGTGAAGTTAGATTACACCTTTTTGAATATAACCAAGTTCCAAACATCATTCAACTTATGGAACTTAGACCTTGTACACAAGGTATATGTAATCAGTTTAGGTCATCACAGACTTGCCTAAATTCTGATTCCATATCCTTGACTTTAATTACTAAGTTTGATCCCTTAGCCTTCAGAATCGAGTTTGAAACCTCGACCTTGGTCTTGAGTCTTCAAGAGAGTTCCTAACTAGTCTACTGACCTATCTACCCTACTGATATTGACTAGTTTACTGATAAAGTTCAGCTGACCATTACAGTGCTTGTTTGATCAAACCTATTTATGAATCAAACTCTAATAAGCCTATACAATTGATCTAGACATCTTTTTTCCTTTGCACTATAACAGCTAGTCTGGCACTCATCATCAAAACTAAGAAATAAGTCCAACAGAAATAACTAGAGCAGGTGAGTTTTCAACATTGACTTGTTAAAGAACACTGCTTTGATACCAATTATTGGTCCCTTGGAAAGGCTACACAAGTTTAGATGGGGGTGAATAAACTTGTCACCAAAAACTAGATTTATCACTATTAAGGTTTACTTTTAACTTGTGTGGAGTTGAGCTAACTAAGCTGAGTCTAAGTCAAACCAACTTATAACAAAACTGAGTAAACCGGTAGTGGATTTAAGTTTAATCCTTTATCTAGATCTTGTTGATTCTATATGAAAAAGCTAAGTAAGCAAAACTGAGTTCTGGTGAATGTCAGTTTGTGAACTGTGAGCAAGTATAACAATCAGATTCAGTATGCTGTAAAAACAATAATAAATGATGTGTAAGTAAATGACTGAATGTAAATGCATAAAGTAAGTATATCAAGAACTACAGTGGTTCCATGTGGTGTAATCATGTCAATCCACTCTTCCCCTATGATGTAGGAGGAAAATTCCACTTGAACTCTTTCAGATATGTTGTTAGAAAAAGTCCTAAATGATAGTCCTTGACTATTCCCTAGTGTCACTATCAAAACAATCAAAGAACAGGTCGGATTGCTGCTCTCCAACTGCTTGAACCACTGGTCATTGGAGGGTTGTATTGCCTTTTCACCAACTACCACCACAACCACAGTCTATCCTACTGCAAATGACAACTGTCCTAGGCAAATCCTTGACAAGATTGCTTCATAGTCTAAACCTTTGATTAAAAATCAAATTTGGGCTGAGAATCAATAAATTGATTCTTGCTTGTGGTTCTTCAAAGGGTCGAATTCTGGATATGATTGAAAAAGCTTGAACACTTGAAGAAATTTGGATATGATCTTGTTGAGCGCAGATATTGATAGCAATTCGGATGAACTAGACTTGTGCACCAAAACACTTATAATCTTGTTAATTCATGTGTTTGATTCTTGATGCCAAGTCCTCTATTGATAGAGTGAGGTCCAACGTTCATCTTGCTTGAATTCGAAATCTGTCAACGTCTATATTTTCAAATGTCAGGTGTCAGTGACCATTCTGACAAGTCAGTTCTTCATCCAATTAAAATCCTTGATTTGTAACATTCGAAAGTACTTTTAGTTGCTTGGATGGCTGAATATAAAAATGAGTGTCCTGTTCAGTTTTAACTGATTTAGAGCATTAACTGAGTTTTTACTCTTCTTCAAAACTTAGTACTCTATTTATCTGATTTTATATGACTGAATCAGATTACACAATTCCTTATACAAATCATCTAAGATATCATTGTCCTTATGATTCTTAGGTCTTCTTCAAGATCCATAAAGTCAGTTCAGGTCATCACAAACTTACCTGAATTCTAACTTTCTGATCTCGACTTAAGTCTCCATAATCGAGGATCGAACCTCAATTCTTCAAACTTCTACAACTGAGTCTGTGTCCCTTAGTTCTTCATATACTGAGTTTGTTCCCTCAGTTCTTCATTTAGATAAGTCAACCGAGTATGTGTCCCGCAGTGAACTTACTTCTTCTTGATTACGAGTATGTCTTGATTCTAGGTGTACATCTTTGATTTTATGTCATGTTTGATTTCTAGATGATTTGAGTTTTTTTGTTTTACGACACTTCTATCTATTACAGTGCATTTCTGATATAACCAATACAATTATCAGACTCTAGTAAAACCTATACATTCAGTTCTAGACATCTTTTAGATTTTCACTATAACAGCTAGTTTCAGCACTTATTCAATGGGGTGTAAACAAATAAGTAACTAAATAAGATGAATCAACATCAAAACTAAAATTTTATTTCCAACACCTCCTTTATGACTTGGCTCTATACGGGATGACTCGTGGCCAAGACTAACCCGATCTCCGTCAGTTATGTTTTTCTAAGGTGATGTTAATGCCACTTATAGCATTTTATTTACTCATTTCAATTGTACTTGGGATTACTTATTTATCTTTAAAATTTGATGTTTTGATTTTGCATCTCTGCACAATTTGTTGTGAGAGTGATTTGGAATTTTTTTGAAGAATGGGTTATTCAACCATTTCAGAACATCCATTTATCAACATTTACGAATGAGTTGTATTCATTTGTCTTTGGTGTTCGTCCTGCAAGGCTTCTGTGGCTATGTTGTTGCTGGAATTGGAATGCTTTCTTGAGAAGGTGATTTATCTCATGTCTCGGGTTTTGTTGAATGATTTTGAATTTTGTTTGGTTGATGTAATGTTGGGAAGATGTGGAGTTCTTGTCTGGTGGGACCAATGTTGACTTAAGCTTTTCATCAAATGATTTTGGTTACATCAACATGGTTGAGTTCATAGTCTGTGGCTATTAGTGTCATGAAATTTGTTACTCATCCTACGTTTCTTCTATGCTTTAAACTCTTAATTAACACTCATATTTGCTGATGTTTGTATCAAATTTTCATCTGCATTAGTTGCTGGTCTTACTTTGGCAGTTTGTCTTTTGCCCTTGCACATGTATTTCTTGGATCATTTATTTTCGTTGTTTTAATCTTTGATTTTCATACAGTTAGAAATATGGCCAACTAAAATAGAACGTGGCCAACGATTTCATATTCAATTGAGGAATCTTCATATGGTGAGTCAAATTATAGGTATTGTTTGAAAAATCCAAGTTGGACAAAAATAAGTTTAGTTAGACATGCAGTTTTCATATTATTACTTTTGGCCGGATGATGAAGTATATTTTTTGTTTTTCTCGCAGATTTGAAAACTGCAGTATGTTCATGTGCGCCAAAGTTCCGTGATTGAAGGGCTCGCGACATGTATAGTTTTGTTAGCATGTATCACGATATATTTCAATTATGGAAAATATTGATTTGTGTATTGATTTAGTAAGGGTTGTTTTGGTATATTGTCTAATGTAGAAGCCCTACTAGTGGCTATAAATATTGTACTCATAGATTGATTAATTGGATACGAAATACATTAACCGAAATTTGTCATGGTATCAAGTTGAAGAAAAAGAAAAAAATCGCTACTCTTTTAACTGCTGCAGAAGAAACTTTCAGGCGACGATCGGATATTGAAACGGAGTCCGATTGTGATGAAATTTGAAATTATTGTTCAGAATTTTGACCTATGCAATCTGAATGGTGGAATTTCTAATTGAATGGCTCGATTTCTCTGAAATTGCTCGTGACCGAACTGCTGTTAATTACTACCGCGGAGAATTTCCAGTGAGGATCGGGCATTGAAACGGTCTCCGATAATGACGAAATTTTTAGGGCGTGTTCATCTCTTTATTTGGTACAATCTGAACGGTGGAAATTGTTTTTAGACTGTTAAATATCTCATAATAAACCCCGAGACCAAACTGCTGTGTTTTGGTGTTTTTTTTGTGAAATCGACGTCTAAGGTTTCTATATTGGTGAAAAGATGCCTGTCATGAACATGAAGATCGATACTTCTGAGAAATTAGGTCTTTCCAATGTCAGCCCATCCCAATGGAAAATTATCATTTATTTGCTCAAAATGAAAGATCGACACATCACGTCACTGGTTCTTTTAGCTCCCTCGTTGATCCATGGCCAATTGTTCAGTGCCTGATTAGGTTACCCGATGGGAGTTCATCGGTGGTGACTCATAAAGGGACTGTTATTTTGCCCGGAAATTTATGCTTGAAAAATGTCTTATACGTGCCAAAATTGAATTTCAACTTGGTTTCGGTTACCCAATTACAAGATGATAATGATTGTGTATTGCAACTTACGGGAAAATTATGTGTTATGTAAGACAGGGTGACGAGGACGCTGATTGGACTGGCAGAGCGTGAGGATGGACTTTTTCTGTTCTTGGGCATTTTGGATGTTCAGGTTTTGGCTATTTATGACTGGAAATCTACAAATTTGTGGCACCGGCGTTTGGGGCACCCATCAAAAAAGGTCCTTCGGTCGGTTACTACTATTCTATTTCCAAAAATTTACATAAAGATGGATGTGATATCGGCATTCGAGCTAAGCAGCCTTGTGAACCTTTTTCCAATAGTATGAATAAAGCTAGTCATGTTTTTGAGTTGATACATTGTGATTTATGGGGGCCCTATAGTGTACACTTGACATGTGGTGCGATGTATGTTTTTTTACTATTGGTGATGACTATTCTTGTTCGGTTTGGATTTATTTATTATTGAATAAAATGGAAGTCGAATTTGCTTTCTTGGATTTCATTGCTTTAGTTTCTCGTCAGTTCGAGGTTACCATTAAACGGGTTCGTAGTGATAATGGAAGCAAATTTGACCTTTGCATCCTTATTTTCAAAAAAAAATGTACCATCTTTGAAAGCGTCTTGTGTTAGTCTTGAAGGATGTAGGAGTTGAGATCTGCATACAAAGCAGATAAGCAAGACAAATGGATGGATCACGATCTATAAACTACATATCAAAAATAAATGATCTAAACTTCCTACAAGGGGGTTTAGATCTACGTACCAATAGTTGGATGAGTAGCCACAATCTTCCAACGTGTTCTCCAAACGGTGGTTGGTGGACATCGATCCTTGGAATTGAAACCTCTTTGATATTCATCAAGAAAAACTACAATTTTTTCTTCAACCAGAAACCCAAGACAAGAAAACAAGTTTTTATCTCTATTTTATGTGTGTATGTCGAAAATTTCATCTCACATATGTCTTGGAAGTACTCACTTTATATAGGAGAGTAAATCCTTGGCCTCCAAGTTTCTAATTAATTAAATAAATAATTAAAAAGAAATCACAATAAAAGATAATTCCATTTATAAAAGATTGTGATTAATCAAGCAATCAATTACAAATCAATTATCGTTTATTAATTGATTACATACCATGTAAATAATTAATCACACAAGAAAATCAGTTCTTATGAGAGGGAGGCGCCACACCTTAGGGTTTTAGGCCCACATAAAATGTCTTTTTTGTGTATTATATTTTTTAGCCCAACTAAATAATATTTTGCATATCAATTAATTGGCCCAGCCAATTAATTATCACTTAGGCCCAATAACAAGAAAATAATCGTATTATAGGAGCCACGTTGGGGACCATGGCCAAAGAACCAGTAGCTCCAATAAATTAAGTAAAATATTCATCGAACAGAATATTCACACTTAAATTATTAATTCTGGGATTACGCCACCATAAACCCGAAACTGAACTCTACCAATTGTAGATATAGATTTACACTCAATCCTATGTGTAAATAAGCATCCATTTATATAATCATTACATACAGACTAACCCTCCATAGACTGTCCATTCTGAGTGGGAAACCTCCATAAACCCGGCTCAGAATATATTATCCTTATTTACCATTAACCCCCTAGTGATCAATTAGTTCACATACCGGACTAGTAGCTAATTAGTCTAATATGAACTCCCGGGATCGATCGTTTTCTTAGGGTTAACAAATAAGGGGACTGTCTCTCTACTTCCCACAGGAAGGAATGGATTCCGTGTCTGTGAAACATAGAACTACCCACTCATCAGGGAATAGTGCCAATGAGAAATTTCTCAGATCATATATCAAAGTGATCCTTAACTAACACATCAAACACTACCCCGAGACAAGCAGTACCCTGTGATCACCTCAAGATTAAGGTCAATCCATATATGATCATCTAATTATTTAATAAGTTTTATCGATTACAGAATTATATCGAGAAACACAAATTTAATCGGTCCAGTCCAATATGAATGCCATCATATATAAATGCCCACTTAGGTACCCTCTACCGACAGTCCGGATAAGACTATCACATCCTAAGGTGTTCTGGGCACATTATTGGTGTTTTAATCATGAGACCAAAAACTCTGATTAAGTTCACCACGGACAAAAAGTTTAAGTATATCACCACTAACTCAATCCTCACGTGCATGCCATACACTGAGTTAAGCGGTTACACATTGATATACTTAGGGTTTGCAGCAGTGTATTACTTACAAGCACAAAGCAAGTAATAAGGTGAGATAAATTCTGTTATCCATTATCAAAAACTATTACACAATGTGGAAATATTACATATCAGATATTCATATCAAATATTATGTAATATTTATTTATTTCGTGTATACATTATTTGTACACTTTATTTGCATGAGGAGGAGTCGGTGCTTGTTTGACTGTGTCATTGCAAACGCAGTATGGGAAAGATAAAATATTAACGGAGGAATATGTGCCTAACCAACGTCGTCGACGTTTTAAATATGTTATTTGATATGGATGATAAGGCTACCTGTACTAAAACTATTTATCTACTATGGCATATATGGAAATATCGATGCTCTTGGATCGCAAGTACCACCTCTTCCCGGACCATCGCATGGAAAACTATAACCGAAATCCTTTTTATCTGGCATTAACTTGGACCCGCGTGCATCTAAAGTTTGTGGTACATATAAACAATTAATATGTCAAACTCTTGTTTACTTTAGGTCATAGACATAGCTTTTACTTTTTACATGCTTGCTTGCCACCCATAGCTATATACTCTAGTGGCCGCCCAGGCTAGCTAGTCTCTCCCCTCAATTGTAACTATTTCTACTTCTTTCATTTTATGAATAAACGAAGTTGAAGTTTACTCTAGTGTTTATCACTTTCTCAAACTCTCTTCATGGTATCAGAGACTTACTGAGTTCTAAAATCCGCTGGAAACTCAGTTCTGTTTATTCCAAAAATTTCCACTTTAACTTACATTTCATCTTCATCAGTAGACTCCCAGCTGCCTCAGCAGACTGGGGTCATTGAATCTTCATCATACACAAATCATAGACTTGATGGTAACAACTACTTGATGTGGTCAAGATCTATGAAAATATACATCTCTGGACAAGGTAAGATGGGATACTTGTCCGGCTCTAAACCTGCCCCTGCTGAAGATGACCCCGGATTTGAAGCATGGGACACTACTAATAATCAAGTCATGACCATTCTCACAAGATCCATGACAAAAGAAATTAGTGAGAACTTTATGATGTATGATACTGCAAAGGAAATCTGGGATAATGCCAGAGATCTTTACTCCAAGAAAGACAATACATCAGAAGTGTATGAACTCGAAGCTCAGATTCAAAACTGCAGACAAGGAGATATGTCTGTAACTCAATACGTCAACCAACTATCTAGGGCATGGAAACACCTAGATATGTTGGAAACTCACCCCTGGAATGATGTTAAGGATGCTGCCCTTTATAAGGACATTATTGAGAAAAAGAGAGTATTCAAGTTTCTTATTGGACTGAATCCTACTCTTGATGATGTAAGAGGAAGAATCCTTGCCACAAAACCTCTCCCCAATCTCAAATCCATGTTTGCTGAGGTCAAACATGAGGAAAGCAGGAGGAAAGTGATGCTGCAGAACTCCCCTGCTGACAACCCTTCTGAGGGTGCTACCCTGCTGACTATCAGGAAGCCTGCTGAGGTTACTGAGACTTCTAGGAAGCCTACTGATAGAACTGGAAAGTTATTCTGTGAGCACTGCAAACGCACAAATCACACCAAGGACACTTGCTGGAAGCTACATGGAAAGCCTAACTCCTCTAAGCCTACCAGGGAAAGTCAAGGCAGACATGTCAATGAAGAGGAGAATGATAACAAGTTGAATGCTCGCTTTCTCGCATTCAAAGCTTTCCTCACTCAACAAAAGAAGGTAGTCCTCTCTCGACACGGCTACTCAGGATAGTGCGAGGTAAATTCTACTCTTCTATTAGTAATGAAACATGGATTGTTGATTAGGGCCTCCTCCCATTTGGTGGCAATAAAAACCTCATAACTCACCTTATGCCATGTCATCAAATTCACAATGTTAAGACTGCTGATGGATCTATCTCGTGTGCAAAAGGTTTTGGAAATGTTAAACTCACTAATAAGATATGCCTAAAGGATGTCCTATTTGTTCCAAAATTAGACTGCAATCTCATATCTGTCAGTAGACTCGCAAAAGATTTGAATTGGACTGTTGTTTTTAATAAGAATCAGTGCACTTTCCAGGACCCTTCTTCACAGGAAGTGATTGGGAGGGCTAAACCCTTCTCAGGATTGTATATGGTCAACCCTTCTGAAGACAGAAGACTGAAGACTGAATCTGCCTCAGAAGCCTACACTCAAACCTTAGACAATATCATGTTATGGCATTATAGACTAGGACATCCAAGTTTTGGATATTTGAAGTCTGTAATTCCTGAATTATTTAAAGGATGTAATATCAATGATCTTCAATGTGATATTTGTCAATTTGCCAAACTTACCAAATATGTGTATACCAAACTACCTTATTTGCCATCCACACCTTTCATTTTAATTCATAGTGATGTATGTGGACCGTCAAGAGTAAAAAGTATAACAGGAAAAAGGTGGTTTGTCACTTTCATTGATGATCATACCAGGAACACATGGTTGTTTTTAATGAAGGATAAATCTGAAGTTGGAACAATCTTTTAGGAATTTTACAACATGATCTCCACTCAGTTTGACACTAAGATCAAGATCTTAAAGACTGATAATGCACTTGAATACTATGAGTCTAACCTCAGTAATTTCTTGATGAATAAAGGGATTGTTCATATCAGTAGTTGTGTGGAAACACCTCAACAAAATGGGGTTGCTGAGAGAAAGAACATGCACCTGCTGGAGATGGCTAGATCAATCATGTTCACCACACATGTTCCAAAGTATATGTGGGGTGAAGCTATATTAACTGCCACATACTTAATCAACAGACTTCTCAGCAGAGTGTTGGGCTTCAAAACTCCTATCCAAACCCTTCTGACCACACACTCCTGCCCTCATCTTATTTCCCAATTACCTCCAAAAATCTTTTGGTTGCAATGTGTTTGTTTATATCCATGCCCAACACAGAAGCAAACTTGATCCCCAAGCTCACAAGTGTATTTTCCTAGGATATGCAAAGGACAGGAAAGGTTACAAGTGTTATTCTCCTTCTGAAAAGAGATTTTACAATTCTATGGATGTAAAATTCTTTGAAAGAACTCCCTACTACAGCAAGTCCACTGAGGTAGTCACTGATGGAAACCTGATTGAAATTGACCTAAATCCGTTCCCTCAGCAAACTCTTAACCCTCAAGAACTCCATCGATTCTCGTGAGATGAACCTCGGCACCCATCGACTCTCGCCAGCCTCGACCCTCAAGACCCTCATCGAACGAGCTCATCGACCCAGAGCCTCTCGATACTCAAAGAACTTATCGACTCTCGGAACTCACGACATTGATGATAGACTATTGCTATCGAGGAAGGAAAGAGATCTTGCTCTCACCGATCATTCTATTCATAATTATCTATCTTATGATCGATTATCACTGCTTTTGCCATGTTTACACAGGACTTGGACACTCACTCCATTGCAAAAATATTCAGAAGCTCTTCAACATGATAGGTGGAAGGCTCACGGTAAAAGCAAACGATCGCCTCCAGGATAATCATACTTGGGATCTAACGGCTCTCCCCAAAGGCAAGAAGGCGATCAATGGCGGTGGTTATTTACTATCAAATACAATGCTGATAGTACAATTGACAAGTATAAGGCCAGACTATTTGCAAGGGGTTTCACTCAAACTTATGGCATTGACTACAAAGAAACTTTTGCACCAGTGACAAAATTGAACTTTGCCGAATCATCGATATCTCTTGTTTGTCCAACTTGGTAGCCTCTTCACCAATTGGATATCAAAAATGCTTTTATCAATGGTTATTTTCTTGAGGAAGTCTACATGAATGTACCTCATGGTTTTACCAATCCTCACACTCAAGGAAAGGTTTGCAAATTGAGGAAATCTCTATATGGCATAAAGCAATCCCTAAGAGATCGGTTTGGGAAACTCACTCATCGTGGTTAAAGCTCTTTGGATATCATCAATGCAACTCGAGATCACACCATGTTTATCAAGACAACTAGCCGTAAAAGATCTATTTTTATTGTATATGTGGATGATATCATCCTCACTGGTGATGACTCTACTGAGATCCAGAATTTGAAGACTCTACTGGCAAAGGTTTTTCAAGTCAAGGATTTGGGTTATCTTAAATACTTCCTTGGTATGGAAATTGCAAGAAAAAACCAAGGTATCTCTATCTCTCAAAGGAAATATGTGCGGGACGTGCTGAAGGAAACTGGTATGCTTGGATGCAAACCTGTTGTATCCCAGAGTAGACCCAGAGTAATAATACCTCTTTGCATGGTGACATTCTTTGTCAGGAAGGATCAATATCAAAGACTTGTAGGAAACTCATTTATCTGTCCCATACAAGACCTGATATTGCATATGGAGTCAGTCTGGTTAGCCAGTTCATGCATTGCCCTACTGAGCAATATTGGAATGATGTGAACAGGATACTGAGGTACTTGAAGTCCACTCCTGGCCAAGGCTTACATTTCACCAAGTCTGCTGAGAGATCTATCAAGGTTTACACTGATGCTGATTGTCTTTGTTTGTCATACTGCATGAAGGTCTACTACAAGCTCTTTGTTCTTATGTATGGGGAAATCTTGTCACCGGGAGGAGCAATAAACAACCTTCTGTCTCTAGAAGTAGTGCTAAAGCTGAACTCAGGGCACTAGTTTTGGGTATTTGTGAAGCTCTATGGATAAAAAGGGTCATTACTGAACTTCAGCAGCCTATTCAGCAACCTATTACACTCTGTTGTGACAATAATTCAGCCTTATACATGGCAGAGGATCCAGTCCATCATGATAAAACCAAATATGTGGGCATTGACAGACACTTCCTGAAGGAGAAGATTGATGCCCAGATTATTCAACTCCAGTATGTTCCCTCAACAGACCAGAATGCTGATATTCTCACCAAGGCCATTCCGCCACTTATGTTCAGCAGACCGAGTAGCAAACTTGGCTGTATAAACATATACAACCCTGTTTGAGGGGGGTGTGGAAATATTACATATCAAATATTCATATCAAATATTATGTAATATTTATTTATTTCGTGTATACATTACTTGTACACTTTATTTGTAAAAGGACATATTAATTATGGTACATATAAACAATTAATATGTCAAACTCTAGTTTACTTTATGTCATAGACATAGCTTTTAATTTTTACATGCTTGCTTGCCGCCCATAGCTATATACTCTAGTGGCGCCCAAGCTAGCTAGTCTCTCCCCTCAATTGTAACTATTTATACTTCTTTCATTTTATGAATAAACGAAGTTGAAGTTTACTTTAGTGTTTATCACTTTCTCAAACTCTCTTCACACAAATTGTCTTTCGGGCACTACACCTAACAATCTCCCACTTGCACGAAATGACAAGCAACGATTGTTTTTAGAGCACACCCTTTCTCATCTTATTCACAACACTCTCCCACATGCTGTAAAAGTAGATGAGACATATCCTTCAATAACATACCAAGCACTTGACTTGGTACACTTTTTAGTTAGGTTGTCGGCTCAAGACGATCTTTAGGATCGAAACATCACCGGTCCATCTAATCAGGCTGTACTCTCTCTCAATATGCTTATGACCTCTAGTGACTGAGAAGATCCTTCTAAGCTATCTTTTCACTGTTTTCACAATGAAGTGATATCGGCTTACCAGACCTGGTATTAGTCCCAGATCAGGAAGGAAATTCCTAAGCTATATTGCCATTCTAGCTGCTCCGAAAGCTGCTATGTATCCGATTAATTAAAGTCGAATTGACGGTGCAGGATTTCTCCAGACTATAGCCGCATCACAATGAGTAAACACTAAGCCCGAGATCGACCCAATGATCATCCTTAATTTGACTATAAGTTGGAATCAGTGTAGTCAACCATATTCAGCTTTGAACCCGAATATACAAGCACATTATTCAACGTTCTTCAAAGATACTTGAGGACGTACTAAACCGCTATTTAATGCTCGAATCCGAGATTCGACTACTATTGACTTGTGATAACCTAACTTGCCATTACCCAAGAGAGACTCTATCCCATTTTCTCTTTATCCGAAGATTTATAGAATAATTCTGAGAGGTAGCGTAGGACTACTCTCGTTCAATGTTGCAAACGTACATGCAAGATCATCTTAACCAATAAGACGGATGGGATAGCCAATGACTCATTCTTGAGAATTTGATCGAATCAAATTCTTAGAATATGGTCCAATTCTCTCATCTAGAGAATCTTGGCGTGTCAGTTTCTGACTTCAGATAGCACAACAATGTTGTTTCCAACCATTGCAGTGTTATCATTCATGAACACTAATACTACTACTTTACAAATATTGATATCCAGTCTACGAAAGACTTATCAATATTCTGGTCAAGTCCACATATTTTAAAACATGTGACTTTAAATGACCGAGAGGTTCTCTTAAATTCACAAAGGATATAAGCCCCGGCAGGCATCCTGCCATTTGTTCTAACCAAGACCCTTTTGTTCTGAATGAATCCTGACTCCATTTTTGGCAAGAATGTCTTAAGGAAACACCCCTATTTTTCGTTTTCTAACAAAATCTAGCAAGACAGAGTGGTGAGAGAGTTCCTGGTCTGGTTAACTCTCCACTTGTCAGGGAATCACCCCTAGACCACTTAGCTTTGCGCTGAAAGTTTAAACTTTTCTATTCATTCGACTCTTTTCTGTGTAGATCCAATTGCTCCCACTGGGCTTGAGACACTCAGGTGGTTCTACAAGAGGCTGAATAGAACTGGAGTACCAAAACACCATTCATAGGGTTAAGGCTTTCAAACCAACCTCCATGATCATAATCCTATACAGCCCACCAAGAGCCATAGGTTATCAATCACCCCAGCAGACTGTAAAGTCCACAAAACCAATAAGGGTCAACGGTTAAACCATACTCCCACTACATTTTGGGTGGATTGACATTCTGATCTAGAAGTATTTATCAGTGTAATCACCAACAACCGATGTTGGATGTGGTCTGATTAAATCAGATAGTAACTACCTTTGGGTAACCATACTCCAAGGTTTAAGGCTGTTACTCATAGATTCTATCAGAAGGATGGTGACAGTTCATTCGTCACTTTCTGGTTTCATGAATCTTCTAACCATCCTTCACTCGTCACATTAAGACATTTCATGAACAGTCACAATCTGAATGTATGCGCAAAATCTCCAGTCCTACCTTCAAGCATTAAGTGCTAAATGCCTACATTTATGGAAGTGGTGTGAACCGAATTCATTCCTTATCCATAAATTCACTAGCATCTTCTAGGTAGACTTTTCAGTTTACATAATAATGTTAACCATTATTTTGCAACCAATTATCTTAATCGAGTTTAGCAGTGTATTGTAGCACATCAATAACTATATAGGGCAAGTCTACGGTTTCTTTCTCAGTGAAAACATTCCACTAGGAGGCAGGCTGAGCATTACTCCTAGGACTATATGATAGCCAATTTCTGAGCATGGAATACTCTGTTCTCTGCTAAAATCAGAGACTCCTCGCATTATTTAGATAAACTAAACCGTGTTTCGAGTAGTTATCAGACAAAATGTCACCACTCAAAAGCTCTCATTAGCTTATATCTCTCATTAGAACTCGAAGGTCATTATGACAAGCTACGTTACTTCTTCAGATCTATTACCCTTTCCCAATTGAAAGGAAGCTTAGTCATTGTTCCTTTGAGACAGTGTTCTGAGACTCGGAGATAGGAATCACCCTTAGCCAGTCGTTAGGTCTTATCTCTAGGATATATGCACTAATTAATTGATTTTGAAGAATCGTTTATCTTAATGTGGAAACCGTTCGCTGATATTAGTTTAAGACGTGTTACATATACATTTTCAGCATTTCTTAGTGGTTCTAACTTTATCAAACAAAAGTCCGAGTCTCAGATTCATAGTACAAATGTCATATTCACTTTCTATGAGGCAACAATGTGTCGAGTTGAAAGTGAATGCATTTGTTCCAACGATCTAAAAACAGAAAAATAAATTTTCCATGATATTCAAAAATCGAATCCAAAGTTCATTTCCTCATACCACTCCCACTATTCTAGCAGAAATTGCTGCCCGTTGTCTACTCTATTAATTGTTAGTGCAAAACTTCCTTGTTCTTCCAAAGAACTTAGCTCCCGAGTCGAGTTACTCAGTTAAGAAAGTCGATAAGGATTCATTGGTTTGTGATCTAAAATCACTTTCCTTATCCTCTACTTTCTTTAATTAATATTTCGGTTTAGCCTCAAACTTAGTTTAGATGATTTCCCATTCTTGACTTTCCTTAAAAGGAAATAGTCTTGAACTAGCAGTTCGTTTGAGTAGACACTTCTCGTGGACTGTGGGATGTCTAGTGAAAGCGTTACCCAGTGGGACTAATTTTCTAATAAATCAAAAAAACATAAGATTAAAGCTCCCACTAGTTTATCGGTTCCAAATACTGTCTAACTAGCAACACTTTAATTTATGATTCTCCAATTTTTCTATTAGAAAATTTCTCGTGTAGTCACTACACAATTAAAATTCACTAGAAGAATTTTACTGTCCCAATCATCTTTCTGGTAATGAACCTATATCCAGAAGATTTTTGGTGGGATAAATTAAACGTGCCATCCCATATCTGAATACCTCATTGACTAGACTAGGTTCAGCCCCTTCGATGAAGTTGTATAGACTTAAATCATGTCTATCTGTTGTGAAAAACTTTTCTTTTAGGAAATGATCTTTATTAGCTCTTCTAGCATGCTTGAAATGTTCTTTGAACCTTTCTTCGGTCGGTGTAAACTGTTGTTGTTTCTCAACTGGTTTAATGAATGAGATTCTTCCGAGTGAAACCATTTGTGTAGGCTTCTTTACTTTTCATAGAATTTCCTTGAAGGTTGCCTTCAAGCAATCTGTGCTTGACATCAACTTTGGAGGTGTTGTCAAGTTTTCTCGTGCAAAGATATCTCCTGCAACTTTTGCTTCAGTGAGGGTGCTATATCTTTTATGTTGCACTCTTGAAACTCCTTCAACTGCATGTTTTGCAGCTTCCCATACGGTGTATATACCTGCATATGGTCCATTAAAAACCACATAATAATATTTTGGTCGTGAAATGACCGAATCAACTGGTGTTGATACTGAAGTGTGACCTTCAAATTTATTAGGACTTTGAATATCCTTTGTATTGGGTCTAAATCCAGTGATTAAATCAGAGGGTTTAACCAATGTTGTTGATGTTTGTACATCATTTACATATTTTTCCAAGATGCTAGGAATAAACGGATTTGATGATTTTTTACTGGTTACCGTTTGACCCGGAATAGCTGATATTTTGCTACTATTGCTAGTGCAAGGAATATCAATTTCCTTTTGTTGCTTATTGGAATTTTCCAATAGGCTTATACGATACCATAGAACTTTTAGTTCTAAGTCCATTGTTGCTTTCTGCTACTTTAATTTTTGCAATTTCTCCATTGCTTTTGATTGCGTCAATCCTGTTTTTAACCTGTAAATTCATGGGTTAGAAAATCAGCAAATATATTTTTATTTCCTGCGATGTGTTCAACCTCAAAGCAGTATCTTGACAGCCACATCTGCCATCTAACAAGTCTTCCTTGTGTGTTTCACCTTTATTATTGGTGTTTAAGAAATATGTGAAGTTTTTATTATCGGTCCTAATTTGAAATCTAACAGGAGTGAGATAAGCACTAAAATTCTTAATAACTCGAATTACCACTAGGTATTCTTTATCATTACTATGATAATTTTTCTCGGCGTTTTTAAAGCTGCCAGAAGTATATGTACAAATTAAATCGTCAGAGTTTTTTGCTTTGAGGATTCCACCCCAAAATTCGTCTGATGCATCGGTTTCAAAGATCAGTTTATCTTATGGTAGAGGATGATATAACTTTGGGAAGCTAGTTAAGCTTTTCTTAATCTTTTTTACATAGATTGAGTCTATTTCTTTCCAAACCAATCTTTGAGTTTAACCTGTAAATGTTTTCTCATTTCAACAAGTTTAGGAATATAACTTTCAGAATAAGTTAATATACCTAAAAACCTTTGTAGCTGTTTTTTATCTACTATCTTATCTGGAAATTTGTGTATATGTTCCAAAATAAGATTTTGAGGACTATGAAGTCCTTGATCGATTTCTAATCCTAGAAAATTAATCTTTGTATTAAAGATCTGTGTCTTTTTCAAGGATAGGATTATACCTAATTCCTCGCATTTTTTTAGTACCATTGCAACATGCACATTGTGCTCCTTTTCTATGTTACTGAAGACGAGTATGTCATCAATATAAACACATAAGAATTTCTCAAAAGATCTAAATGAATTTTGCATATGTCTTTGAAATATAGATGGCACTTGTTTTAAATGGTAAAACATGCCATTGATAGTGTCCTTGAGGACAGGTAAAAGCAGTTAACAATTGTGATTCTTCATCTAACAATACCTGCCAGAATCCAGATTTACAATCAAAACTACTAAAGATCTTCTTTCCTCTTATAAGGGTTAGAAGTTCATCTTTGTTAGGTAGATTATGACTATCACCTATTGTTGCTATATTCATAGCTTTATAGTTGACAACCATTCTCTTTTTCCTCTTCTTTCTCGACCGTTTTCTACAAGGAAGAAATTTGGAGACATGTGAGGTGATTTACTAGGCTTAATGATTCTTAAGTCTAATAGCTCTTGAATTTGTTTATGAAATTCTTCTCTGTCCAGAGGACTATAGATCATCGGATTTACTTTGACTATAGTTGTTGGATCTATGAGTTTTATAGTGGCTTTCATCCATTTTTTAGACTTTATAGGGTCTATGGGATTTTCACTGAAAACATTTTGTAATAGATCATTAATCTTTTGAAACTTAGAGTTGTCTAGATTAAATTCTATTTCTGTTTTGAGTTCATGATCTAATTCATGTTGTCTCTCGTTCAACACGAGTGACAGCAGTGACATACTTATTTACGTCACTTTGAGTCTTGAAGGCTCAAGAGAAATATCTCTTCCGAAAAATTAATCGCATGTATGATTAGCAAGCAAAACGTTCTAGTTACTTACCACTTTTAAACGAAGTCAGTACTAGTCAATTTAAAGCATACACTAACAGTCTAGTACCATAGAGAGATATATATATAGTCGTAAATAAAATTGATAGAAAATAAATCCAAATCATACACTACTAATTAATTTTAGGAACTATAAACTAAATGTATAGTCTATCCTTCTGTTCCAAGGATCTAGTCTCACACCTCAGTGTTGCCTTGGGGTAGGTCAAAGAGGTGACGACTAAATTGAGATCTTTCTCTCACGATGATTAAAATGGAATCGAACATCCAATTTTTAATCCCCAATTACCTTTCTTTTTCAGCCAAGGTATTACCAAAAATACCCATAATGAGTGTGACCTACTATTTTAGATTTTTTTAGGTAGACCGCGAGTATGCCGTCTTAGGGTCGGTCAGTGACCCGATGAGTACCCAAAATCCTATCCTTTCGGAGACCAAGCCTTGAATTTTTATAGCGGTGAAGGCCTTCCTTAGGGAGGCCGGTCCCAGGCCGGCATGAGGCGTCACCATTCTCTTACGTTGCTTGTGTCAACAGTAGAGGCCGTGGGGTCGGCTGTCGCCTTCCCCGCTCCGACTTAATATTTTGAAAAAGTGGTGGGTTTACTGATTTCGTTTTTGGACTTGATGTATCTTTAAGGAACAATAAGTCATGGGCCCGAATGGTGTCGATTATGTGGGCTAGCCCACCCGACCTATTCGTTGGAACATATGTGGCCGTCGGACGGATCAGGGCTAGGGGAGCTCCGTTGAGCCGTAGTCGCTCGTCGGATAGCTCAGCCTTACCGGACTCCTGTGCAAACGCCATACGTGGAGGGTTAAGTCGATTGAGCCATGCCTCAGTTGACCACCCATCCATGGTTTGACCACTTTCGAACCATATTCGCCCACAATTGTTCAATCCCTTAACATCAAACTTTCACGTAGACATTACGGACAAAAAATGCAATCTCGTCGAGGTTTCGGGATTTTACTCCATATGCTTTCGCAAGGTGGGATTCACTGAGAGTCCATCACCTAACCATGACAATTGACAAAACCCGGAATCCTCGGTTTCCCTAATTAGTTTCTAATTAATATCATACAATTAATTAAAACTAATCGCGTGTTGTATACATGCCTAACTAATTCTTTGAATTAATTTCTACATGTATATGCATATGGAGTGGAATTCATGTTATGATGCATATCATGGCAATTTTCCGGTTCCATGCATACATACTAGTACGGAAAATCTACTTCAAGATGGACCTTGGCACCCCCGTATCTAACCTATTAGAAAATAAATAAATAAACCGTAACTATGGTTTACTAGTTTCTAATACAATCTGCTGCTGATCCGTTTCATCGATGATCGGGCATCCAAACGAACTCTGATTGTCACGAAACTTTGTGGGCCTGTTCTTCACTCCTCCTGCTTCAATATGGACTTTTAGATCCAAGTTTCAATGGCCCAATTATCTCCAGCAATCCGCCGATCCAACTGCTGCATCCGTTTATAACTGCAACGCAGTAGTGTCTACCCGGAGCCGATCGGGCATCGAGACAAAACCCGATTGACCTGAAATTTTTAGGGCTTGTTCATAGCTTCATTTTAGTGAATCTGAATGGTCGGATCTTTGTCTCAAAGCTCCAAACTCATCCAGAAATTCAACGAACTCACAGCTAGGGTTCTTATGGCTGCTGTGCTTCTCTGTTACAGCAGCAAATTTATTGTAGATATCTGATATTGAGACGGACTCCGATCGACACCAAATTTTGAGTGCTTGTTCATAAACTTTTAATATTTATTCCGACTGGAGGGATTGTCGTTTCAATGGCTCAATCAACAGGAAAAACAGAAAAATCGAACAGAAACAAAACAGATCTATTTCTAGGAAATTTAAAATTACACAACAAATAAATTACAAAATTTACTATACTCATATAACGAATTTATACGAATTTACAATAGATCTAACGGGTAAACAGTGTCAGTCCCAATCCATCTCTTCAACCACAACAACCAATCACATATGCATATTTTAAAAAAAAATATCTGCATGCAATTCCACTCCGTTTAAATCGTTTATGTATGAATATAATTCATAGATCGTGGAACCTGAATCTGCTACCACATGAAGGATGTAGGAGCTCAGATCTGTACAAAACAGATATTTGCGCAGGGGATGGATCACGATCTATAAACTAAATATAAATATAGGATCTAAACTTCCTACAAGGGGGTTTAGATCTACTTACCAATAGTTGGATGAGTAGCCACAATCTTCCAACGTGTTCTCCAAACGGCGGTTGGTGGACACCGATCCTTGGAATTGAACCTCCTTGATATCCATCAAGAAAAACTACAAGTTTTTCTTCAACCAGAAACCCAAGACAAGAAACAAGTTTTTCTCTCTATTTTATGTGTGTATGTCGAAAATTTTATCTCCCATATGTCTTGGAAGAACTCTCTTTATATAGGAGAGTAAATCCTTGGGCTCCAAGTTTCTAATTAATTAATTAATTAATTAAAAAGAAATCACAATAAAAGATAATTCCATTTATAAAATATTGTGATTAATCAATCAATCAATTACAAATAAATTACTTTTTATTAATTGATTACTTACCAAGTAAATAATTAATCACACAAGAAAATCAATTATTGAATTTTATGAGAGGGAGGCGCCACACCTTAGGATTTTAGGCCCACAGAAAATGTCTTTTCTGTGTATTATATTATTTAGCCCAACTAAATAATATTTCGCATATCAATTAATTAGCCCAGCCAATTAATTATCACTGAGGGCCAATAACAAGAAACGTATTATAGGAGCCACGTTGGGGACCACGGACCTATAACCAGTAGCTCCAATAAATTAAGTAAAATATTCATCGAACAGAATATTCACACTTAAATTATTAATTCCGGGATTACGCCACCAAAAACCCGAAACTGAACTCTACCAATTATAGATATATACTTACACTCAATCATATAAGTAAATAAGCATCCATTGATATAATCATTACATACGGACTAACCCTCCATAGACTGTGCATTCTGAGTGGGAAGTCTCCGTAAACCCGACTCAGAATATCTTATCCTTATTTACCATTAACCCCCTAGTGATCAATTAGCTCACATACCGGACTAGTAGCTAATTAGTCTAATATGAACTCCCGGCATCGATCATTTTCTTAAGGCTAACAAATAAGAGGACTGTCTCTCTATTTCCTACAGGAAGGAACGGATTCCGTGTCTGTGAAACACATAACTACTCACTCATCAGGGAATAGTGCCAACAAGAACTGACTCAGATGACATATCAAAGTGATCCTTAACTAACACATCAAACACTACCCCGAGACAAGCAGTACCCTGTGATCACCTCAGGATTAATGTCAATCCATATATGATCATCTAATTATTTAATAAGTTTTCTCGATTACGGAATTATTTCGAGAAACCCAGATTAAATCGCTACAGTCCTATATGAATGCCATCATATATAAATGCCCCACTTAGGTACCCTCTATCGACAGTCCGGATAAGACTATCACACCCTAAGGTGTTCTGGGCGCATTATTGGTGTTTTAATCATGAGACCCTAAACTCTGATTAAGTTCACCACGACTAACAGTTTAATTATATCACCACTAACTCAATCCTCACGTGCATGCCATACACTGAGTTAAGCGGTTACATACTGATATACTTAGGGTTTGTAGCAGTGTATTACTTACAATCACAAAGCAAGTAATAAGGTCAGATAAATTATGTTATCCAATATAAAAAACAAATACACAAATTGTCTTTCGGGCACTACACCTAACAAGTACTCCTCAACAGAACGGGCGGGTAGAACGGAAACATCAACACATTTTGAATGTTGCACGTGCATTACGTTTTGATGAACATTTGCCGCTTAAGTTTTGGTGGGAATGTGTTATGGCTGCGGCATGTATAATTAACCTAACAAAATCTAGTGTTTTGAATTTTAAGACGCCTTATGAGACTCTTTTTGGGGAAAAACCGGATTTTAGGATGTTTAAGTTTCACCCACGACCATCGTCACACTAAAAAATTTGCTAGCCGGAGTCGTAAGTGTGTTTTCCTTGGTTACCCATTCGTGAAGAAGGGATGGACCTTGTATGACCTAGATACGGCGGAGATCTTTGTTTCTAAGGATGTTAAATTTTTGAACATGTGTTTCCTTTTTCCCAACCGAAAGATTCTGAAGCCTCTATAGTTCCTTACCTTTTGATTGACGATGTTGGCATGGTAGATCATGGGTTCGATGCATCTCCTGTTCAAATAGTGTCCTAAACCTAATCGGGTTGGACCATATCCGACCGGGTCGGATTATTTCTACTATTTCTTTATGCTTATACTTATGATAAATGGCTTTTCTGTTATTATATATTTATTTGTTTAAAGAACCAATTACGATATTGTTATATGATAACGTCCCTAGCGTCAAACTGTGAGAGAGAAACCATGATAGTGATTATGGTTGATGAGATATCGACTCATTTTATAAGGTTTGATGCTTAAATGTCTCTAGTCATATCTGCAATTAGACGGGACATTAATAGTACGATTAGACTAGCACGTATTGGATGTCTTCTATCTTATTGAAGATAGGTATAGATCTCGTCTATCAAAGTGTTGAGACACTTGGACTATTTGTGGACATTTAATAGAGAATACGTACGTTAGACCGAACCACTTACTTTATTAAGTGTCACACTATATGGCGGTTGTGTAATTATCCTGAGACCGGAGTCTTCAGCATCACGGTGTGGATTGTCATGCTTTGACATAATTGAGGTTTCCCCTGGCCATGAGTTGATCATACGGTAGTGATTGGGTTTGATACTGAAGCATGCGTAGGATTCACGTTCCTCATCCAGAAATCACGTATCCTTTGATTAGGAGTAAATATCCGAAAGGGCCTTCTTATAAGGAATGTCATACTCTCGTGAATCTTTGCAAAGTGGAATTAAAGGAGTTACTTCAAGATTATAAAATATGGTCGTTAATGTTTGACACTCGATGTACGACCGTGTATGGATATTGTAACAGCGATAGGATTATATTTACACGGTAACTGTTTCACATGAAAGTTAGTAGTCGTTGCATTTGACTCTTCCAATGATTGGGGTCACGGTGTGTTGCTAGATGTTATTCTGTGATCGTTAGGTATGAAGGGCATTTTTGTAGTTTGCACTTTGTGTCTACGACCAACGTATACGGAAGCCTATCGGGTAACACCCACATAAGAACATCTTGCTAGATTAAAATGCGGTTATGGTGATAACCAAATAAGGAAAGTTTTCTCTCGATTATAAAGTGTTATAGTCATAAATTAATATGGTGGTATTTATTTATTGTGAATAAATTAATTACAAGAAATAAATTATGTTGATTAATTAAATATACATATGATGTATATGTGTGTCGAAAATATGTATATATGTTATACATGTATTTTGCAAATTAATTAATCATAGTATTATATTACTTAATATTCCGGATGCAAATATTAGGCTCTTTGGGGCGCAAGTTTTAGTGTATTAGAATACACTTGGATTGTGTAATTTAATTAATGATATTACCATATATTAATATTGGGTATTAATTGATTCATGGAAAAATAGATTTATGGTAATAAGATAAATATAGTCAATATTAGATATTGACAATATTTTGGACATATTTAATATGAGATTTTAAATTAAATGAGATAAATCAATCAATTATATTTTCATTGTTCTACTAGTAAAAGATTTTCTTTATCATTAATATACTAGAAGCTTCTCCTAATCAAATTAGGAGCTATGATGGGGCGCACCACCCTCTATATAAGAGAGGGGTTGGCTAGCTCTTTTGATCATCACAATTCCAATAGACTAATAGTTCTTGTGAAAAATAAGAGAGCTTCATAGAGATATTTTGAGAGAGAGAAAAGGTCAGTCTAGCAACCGAGTTTTTCTGGTAGCAATCCATAATGGGATTCCGGCGGGTTGTTCGTGTGGATCACCGGTAGAGGCCGAAAGCTTGGGCAACTTCGTGCAGAAACTACAACCGTAGACAAAGTGTTGATCCAATTGGATCAACACTTTGTAGACGAAAGTGTTGATCCAATTGGATCACCGTGATCACAACAAGGTATAAAATGGATCAAGGTATTCTCTTGTCTACTTCTTTTATGCTTGTTGCTTAAACGAAGTCGATCCTGGTTAAAAGGAAATAAGTTGAATTCTGCTGCGTTTCTGCGTAGATTTCCTAACATCTCCTACTGGGGATCCACCCTTGTCAGATTCTCCGGTTGAGAGGGGCGGACTTGACAGTTGACACGGGTGATACTGAGGGTAATATAGTGCCTTCAAACCGCGACATCCAGGTGATAGTAGTGAAGAGTTGGGTAAGGGTAGACAACAGAAGATTTCGAATTCGCGCTTCCAAGATTTTGTGACGCATACATTGATTGATCAGAAAAGTCCCACTCCACACTCTTCCGGTCCGTTAGTTTCCACAGGTACTCCGTATCCTCTTATACATTACATTAATTATGATATTTTTTCTGATAAATATCGCAAGTATCTTGCTGCTATTACGGTGGGTAATCCTCATAAATATTTTAAGAAGGCTAGGAAACATGATGGGTGGTGTAAGGCCATGTCAGAAGAAATTCAGGCACTTGATGATCAGGGTACTTGTTTTTTGCAACCCTTTCCCCCGGGAAAAAGGCATTGGGGAGTAAGTGGGTGTATACAGAGAAATATGATGACCACGGCACCCTACAACGACTTAAAGCCCGGTTTGTGGCTTTTGGGCATCACCAAGAAGAAGGTATTGATTATACAGAGACTTTTGCCCCCGTGGTGAAAATGGTTACTGTTTGGACCGTTCTCAATGTCGGTACGGTGAAACGATGGGACATACATCAGATGGACGTCCATAATGCATTTTTGCATAAGGACTTGGACGAGCAGATCTATATGAAGATACCTTCAGGATTTGAGAAGACGGGGTCCCAATTGGTTTGCAAGATGCACAAATTGTTGTATAGGTTGAAATAGGCAAATCGTAACGCGGTTCCATCACGTTGTTGGTTTGTGAAGCTTGTCTCCGCTTTGCGTGATTATGGATTTTGTCAGTGTTACTATGACAATTCGTTGTATACTTTGACTCGTGATGGAATTAACTTGTGGTGCTTGTGTATGTTGACGATATGATCATTGCAGACAATATCAAAGTAGCGATGACGATTTTTAAATCTTATTTGGGCAAGTGTTTTAAATTGAAGGATCTCATGGCTCTCAAATATTTTCTTGGCATCGAGGTTGTGAGGAACATAGATGGGATTTTTTTTTGAGTCATCAGAAATATGCATTGGATATTATACATGAGGTCGGGTTAATTGGGAGCAAACCAGCTGACTTTCCCATCGAGCAGAATCATAAGCTGGCACTTGCCACCGGACCTCTATTGGATGATCGGTGTCATACCGATGTCTTATTGGATGGATTATCAATCTCGGGGTCACTCTACCCGATCTGGCATATTCTATTCACGTCTTATCATAGTTTATGCAGACCCCAAGATTGAGCATTGGGAGGCCACGTTACGACTAGTCCGCTATTTGAAGAAACATCCTAGCCAGGGTATTTTGTTGCGCTCTGACAGTTCCCTTATTCTAAAGGGTTGGTGTGACTCTGACTGTACTAGTTGCCCAATCAATCATAGATCCTTGAGTGGATGGTTCGTATTTCTTGGTCTTTCTCCTATCTCCTGAAAGTCCACGAAACAGGCAATAGTGTCTTGGTTTTTGGCTGAAATGGAGTATCGATCTATGTCTTTTTTGACATGTGAGCTGAAGTGGATGAAGCAATTATTGGGTGACCATAGGGTTCGGTACCCTCCCGGCATTTGAATTTTTTATGACAGTCAATCTGCTATATATATTACTCAGAACCCAGTTTTCCATGAACGTACGAAGCATATCAAAGTTGACTGACACTTCGTACGTGATGTCATTACTGATGGTTTGATTCTTCCTTCCTATGTTCCTACGAAACATCAATTGGCGGACATTTTTACCAAGTCATTGGGAAGACAACATTTTGAGTTTTTACTACGTAAGTTAGGCATTCGAGATCTTCACGCTCCCACTTGAGTTGGGTATTATGATATATTATGATTATGGAAAATATTGATTTGTGTATTGTTTTAATAAGGGTAATTTTGGTATATTGTGTAATGTAGAAGCCCTACTAGTGGCTATAAATATTGTACTCATTGATTGATTAAAGGGATACGAAATACATTAACCAAAATTTGTCATCATGATTGACTAAATTGTTCACTTGCTGCGTTCTTAATCTTTTAGAGGAATGTGAATTTGGTTTTGTCCGTAAAAGGTTCAGGGATATAGGAATTTCTAAAGAGAATGTATGTAGATGATCACATGGTTCATAGAGGCCATGGAGTGTTTGATAGGAAAACAATAGGTCTAGAATACTTGAATAAGCGGAAGCAGAATAGGTCATCAGGATCATTTCCCTACATCCATATTTATTCAACTCCGTTTCCGTTTAGCCAACGCGATCCAAGCTCTAGAATAAAGAAGAACTCCATATACACAGTGATGGTATACGGTGCTTCTAGGTCTTCTGGTCTATGCCTAATATCTGAATGATTACCCACCGATGGTACATAGGCAGTCTTTATATAAGCAAGACGAGGAACCTAGTGCATTATTAGATAATGATATCAAAGAATCCTAGCCATCATAAGACTCTCTAATAATGCTATTTAATAAACCAGATATATACAAAATAACCATAACGTGATAACTATAAAGGCCACAGAATATTATCTATATTTATTAGATAAAATTAGAGATAATTCCAACATTCTCCCACTTGGCCCAATAGTTAGGTTAGCAGAACTCTAATAATTAACTTCAATATATTGTATGCACATAATGTTATTCATTGGTTTATTAACATAACTTCAAATAGAAAACATTAGAACAAGAACAATGGCGGGCAAGATCTGTTAAGTCGAACAATTCCTTCCATCATTACGTATACAACATCAACTAGTCAAGTTACTTAATGAATGAGCTAATCAAAATGTCATTCAGGTCCACAAATCCACAATGGATTATCCTCATACATGAACTCGGTACACTTTCATGTAACAGCTACATCATTATGATGTCAATTTCGACAATATATAGAGAATTCAGACAAATCAACTTTAGGTGCCAATAAGCCAAATATGAGTACAACATGATTGTGAAATAATGTAAGCCAGCAAAAGCCACAATCCATAAACACATATTATTCTACTTACTTGACACTCGTCTTATAGCAAGCGTACATCTGACAAAATGTCTTATAAATGTCAATTTGCTAATTTCGACATGCAAAATCATTCATCATAAAAAGGACAATGCAGTCATACTAAAATTCGGCCAAAAGCAACATTGACTAACAACCATAGGCCAAAACTCATAAAGCCCGTGACTTAACAACACAAAAATTTAGGCTATTCGACATATGAGCTACGTCAATCAAAAATCAGCTTACCTTCAAAGGCACTAAATGCAAGGTTAATGAGATTCTCTTAAGCATTATAAGATTCATCATTATCTTGCAACATAATCTTCAAAGGAAACTCGTATATCAAATAAATAGCTCAACACAAAATGCAGGTGTACAATACTAAAGTATGATTAATGCTCCCACTGGTCTTACGCATCATTACAATGTGAAGCAATATACATTTATCAGAATCTTACAAAAATCCATATACAAACTTGCAAACCAAAAACAAAATATTCAGTACACATATTCTTCAACATATGTTGTGTACATTTATATGGTTTGCCACTCAAATGATAAACACTATAATTGCTTTATAAACCAATTTATAACGAGTTACTGTTAACAAAATGACAATTAATTCTTCAATGACCATATAGAAGAATTTCTAGTCTAGGGTGCCTCATAGAGAAAATTCTCAACAAGTCCAACATAACTTTGTTCATCATAACAAAAATAAGTTCCAACTGTTGGATCTAACCGTATGCGATGAATCACTTTCATCTAGGACCGTTTATGCTAGACTATCAAGAGTGTACAGAAAGATAAAGTGGAAGCGTACCTGAATCCGTAGTGCTGCAAATCTCTTATAGGATCAGGTCTTCTAGATCTACAGACTATCTGGAGCCATTTAGAGAACCCTTTTAGAAATCCTCTGTAATCTCTCTGAAGATAGGAGACGAAAAAGTTGAGAATAGTGTGTGACCTAGGGACTATGACCTCTTCATATAGTTAATTACATTAGAGGTATTTCCGATTCTACACATCCACAAAACATAAATTACCCCTTAGTCTCTACACATAAAAGGCCCACACCCTAACGATACATTATAACCCAATAACCGTAAACCGTCTTTGATCACTTTTATATCGAGCTAATCTTTACTGATAGTCCATAATGAATAATTATTTCACATATAAGCCCAACATTGGATTAACGATCCAACAATCTCCCACTTGGGCTATATGTGCAACTTTATAATTATTTATCAAAAGATAACCGAATGAGCTCTCAACTTTGATGTCATCATAAAAATGTATCAATAACAATCCCATCCATCAATCCCATCAATATAGGATCAAAGCGGCCTTCGTCACATCTATCGTAACGGGACCCATCAATGATCACATATGCTAATAAAACTAAACGACATGGATCATGATGTGGATGCGTAGCATGGAAAATAACATGACATGTGATCTTAACAAGTATATTTCCAATTGGTCCGCCTTAAACTTTAACGAGATCAAACCATATATCGAGATCAAATTGTGAAATAACCGAAACATTAATTTCTGCAGAAACAACTGTAACTTTGACTTAATTTTAACCTTGAACTGAAACTACAGAAAAATGTTTCTATAATGAAACAAACATTATCACTTACAAACACCCTCTAAACCTAAGCATCATTAATTGACATGACACCCATATGAGCAATATGCTCAAGAACATCTTGGATGGTTGTCCCTTAGTGAGTGGATCCACAATCCCTCACTATAATCTCACAATGCAAGGTGAATTCTTTGATATCATAACTGCTCAATGAATGTAAATGGCATATGAAACAAAAAGATCGAGATCAAAGCTAGAAATTCTCAACAGACAATAAGGAAGAACTCCGATAATACATCATACAATAACATAAATTATCAACATATGTGCCACTTTCCAATCATTTTGCCATGATAAGTTAATATCAAATGAACATCTGATATAAATTTTGATTTTGTTTTCGGGCTGAAGAAAGAAAAAAATAGATGATAACCTGCATAAAAAGTGTTTGTCAAATGCCTAAACATATAGCATGAAAAATGAACAAAACACATTGCGTCAAATAACAATGAAAATTAACAAAACACATTGCATCCCAAAACATACCAAAATATCGCACCAGGCAACAGAACCCCATATAGTCATTCTTCAATGCAGAAAACGAAACTTGATAAGATAAAACAACAATGCCACATCTACCTACAAACTGTAATTAATCACTCGCCATGTAGAAGAACAAATGGGACATGAACCATCAATGATAAATCATTGACTGGCTACCACATCATACATTTTCTTTTATACAACTCAACATGAATATAAGGCATACAAACATATAGCAATTTTGAGCAAGCTAACAGGTTATAAAAACAAATACCTTAAATCAACTTTTTGGCCCGAAAATGTATAAATTTTACATGTAGTGTATGGATCCTTACAAAAAGCTTAATTAATGATCTCTTAAATTGAATGCAGCCTGCACAATAATTCATAAAAATGAAAGTGCAACGGACAATAGTGATTATTTATAAAGTTGGAGCAAAAGAGTAGTCATGTAGAACTACATGACAAAATGAAAGATTAAAAGGTACCACAACCCTCATTACCCAATAAGATGGCCTCTCTTGCGCCCATTTCCCTTTCTTCTTCCCTGCCTCCCCACAACACGCACAATCCCTCTGCACCAAACAAATACAAATTGATGTTAGGGTATATAAGTCATTGAATAATAAAACATTTTACATTTATAACAGGTCTAAACCTATAAATTAAAGACTGGTAAAAGCAGTAAAAACAATGAAATCTGTCACCGTTGTACAATTTGAATTGATTTTTAAAGATTAAATTTGGTTATGCAGATTGTTGAATCTAATGAATCAATACCAAAATTTATTCAATTCAGATTTGCAAAAGCACAAAAGTAACACATGAAGCATATGAATGTAAACGAATATCAAATATTTATAGAAAAACCAAATAGTACACTCTCTACATAACAAAAAAGAAAAAACACTTGGGAAATAACCTGCATCACCACTTGGAAAATAACCTGCATCATAATCCACCAGTGTAATACTAACCGGAAAAATGCACTATTCGAAAATTTGAAAATAACGGTCAACAAATAATTTGAAGAAAATAAATCTTGAACAAATGGTAACCATGTAATATACCCGTTCGTCGGTGTTCCACTACTTTCGTCGACCATGGATTCCAGCAAGCTACCAAAGGTATCCATATGAGTGCAGGTTTTGCTCATTAATAGACTTGAAGAAGTAGAGAAGTTTGATACTTTGATATAATCAATATATTGCATATGAATGTACGTGAAGGATTTTGGGCACCATGAAATTTGCTTTAGTAATGTATTGTCCTCTGCCAAAAGCGATGTGATCCACGATGATATTCCGGATCCGTTAGCTCCTATGAAGACCGAGGACCCGCTTGTGATTCAAGATGGGCCGACGACAAGGCTCCAAAAGAAGAAAGTTGGGGAGGCCTTGAATATTTTGGTCTTAGAAGCCCATTTGGAGCAAGAACCGCACGAGAAGACCAAAGATCAGCCCACTAAGTGCACTATTTATGCTATTGGACTTGGCGAAGGCATTATTGGGCCTATATGCAAGTATGACCCATCAGAAAAGGTGTCTATATGCTAGTATATTGAGTCAAGTGTTTGTTTTTCGCAAATAAAAGCCATTTGGGCTTATTAGGGTCAAGTTATGTCCACTAGGAAATAAAGTGGCGAAAACTACAACGTAATTTATCCCACATTGGTTAGCTACATTAGTTTCATGAATATTGTAGACTATATAAAGCACTTAGGTTGTTCTTTTACAAACATACATATTTTGAGTGAAATTATTATTGAGTCTATTGACTTGTTTATCACTTGCGAGTGAGGATCTCTTCGTTGTAGAGTTCCACCCCTTAGAGAACTTATCAGTGCGTTAAGCAAGCGTTGTGGCGTTCTTGCCAACGTTCTTAGATTGGATTATCTAAGATCGTTGTTTCAAGCTCGTCTATTGATTCCCTTTAGAATGTCCTAGGGCAAATCTCGTTCTAGAATCGTATCATTTGGCATCAGAGCTTTCGGTTGACTAAAGGTAATCAAATATCCCTTTTCGTTTATTGTTTTGCTGTCGTTTATTCGTTTCTTACGTTCCGTATTCAAAAAAAGAAAAAATCAGCCATAGTTTTCTTGCGTATTCTTCCTTGATCGAAAAAAATAAAAAAATTTTTTCAGTCTTGTTATTCTTGTCTTGCTGCGTATTCTTCACAAAAAGAAAAAACAGAATTCCAACCCTTTGTTTTTTTTTTTTTTTTTTTGTTCCTGCGTGTGATAAAAAAAAAAATAAAAAAAAGATCACAAATGATCCCAGCTTTCTGTCTGTAGTATTTCTTGTTAATTACCAGTTGCATAATTGTTGCTAAGGTTTTCTTGTCTACAATTTCCGTATAAGACAAAAAATAAAACAAGTTGACCTAATTTCTTTGTGCTGAATTTGTTTTGTTTAATTTAATAAAAGTTCAGCCCCAAAAAAAAAAAAAAAAAAAAAAAAAAAAGGCTCAGAAAATACGAGGGTATCACACCTTGATGTGATATTTTTCACACCTGGGAAAATTCTGTAGTCCAAAAAAAAAATATCCTCCTTTATTTGGACGAGAATTTCCTGGTGTGAAATTTTTTCACACCCGTGAAATTTTGCTGTCAACCAATCTCCTTGTTTTTTTTCCCTTGTTCCTTCTTTCTTGCTTTTAGTTTTGCATCAATTGTCTCTTTGCCCATTTTCCCACACAATCCCATACCTTTTACCCACAATCCCCAAACCTACCTCTTAGTTGTCTAGTCTATATCGTTGGTTTTGATTGTTAAACGTTGCTCGATTCTCTGATTTGTTTGAAAAATGTGTTACTTTACAACTTAGAGAGAGTGTGAGTGCAAACACGAGAGAGGTGAGGAAAGGATGTCGAGACCAATGGATCATGATGAAGTTACTAGGTTGCTGGATGCTCGGCTTAAACTACAAGGCGAGTCAAACGTGGCATTGATTCGCAAGGAAATAGCGAAGTCGTCTCAAGAGATACAAGAGATAGTGGATGAGAAGTTCAGGGAGGAGCTAAATGCCAACAATGCCACACTTTTGGCTGAGTTTCGGGCAATGTTAGAAGATGTTCCCGAAAGGCAAGCTGAACAACCTTTCTGGGATAATAGAGTTGTTCGAGGAGGTGGAGACGAACGAGGTGGTAGAGGTAATAGGCATAGGAGAGCTGTAGTACCAAAGGATGAGGAGGATACAACCGGTTCCGGTGATGATGGTGTTGATGATACTGACCGAGTTGACAATAATATGAGTAAAGTTAAGATGAAATTACCTCCTTTTTCCGGTTCTAGTGACGCGGATGCATATCTTGAATGGGAATCAAAGTTAGACCAAATTTTTTCTTGCAACAATTACTCGGATGAGAAGAAGTGCAATCTTGCACAACTTGAGTTTACGGGGTATGCAACGATTTTGTGGAAACAGTTGAATCTTTTGAGGCAGAAGCATGGGGAACCGTTGGTTCGCACTTAGGTGTATCTGTCCCAAAGAGATGAAGAAGCATTTTGTACCACTTACATACTTTCGTGAGCAATATCATAAGTTACAAACGCTTACCCAAGGGAGAGGTGCGTAGATGATTTTTATCAAGAGTTGGTTACACTTCTAGGGAAGGCTCAGATTGAGGAGGATGAGGAAGTGACAATGCAACGTTTTTTGGGTGGTTTGCGTTTAGAGATTGCCAATCCATTAGAACTGAAAGGTTGTGCAACGATGGATGAGATGTTGCATACTGCTTTGACACTGGAGAAGCAACAAAAACGGCAGAAATCAGGCACCACGAGGCCTGTCGGAGGTAATACTTCTACTTTTCGTTCTTTTCAGCCTAGAGAAGACGACCCTAAACCGACCCCAACAGCCCCTAGGAAACACCCTTTCAACTCCAATGATGTTTCCAAAGTTAAGGGGATTGATAAAGGCAAGGGCATGGCAACAAAGCCCAAGCCAACACATGACATTAAGTGCTTCCAATGTCATGGAGTGGGTCATATTGCTTCCCAATGTCCCACCAAGCGACGGATGCTTTTTGTAGGAGAATCTGAGGGTGTCAGAATTTATAGGACCGACTCTGAGGAAGAGAGAGAGGATGATGAAGACGAGGATGATGACTATGAACAGGCACCTGTGAAAGGTGCTGTTATGGTGATTAAGAGGGCTTTAAGTAGTACGGTGAAGGTACCGGATGACTTGGAAAGGGAGAACATTTTCCACACACGTTGTATGATTAGTGGAAAAGTGTGTTCCATGATTATTGACCCCGGGAGTTGTACCAATGTGGTTAGTATGGATGTGACCAGCCGCTTATCTATTCTCACTTTTCCCCATCCGCAACCCTATAAGCTTCAGTGGCTCAATGATGTTGGTGAAGTTCGAGTAACCAAACAGGCCTTGGTAGCATTTAACAATGATAAACTTGATGAAGAGGTTCTTTGTGATGTAGTACCGATGCATGTTAGGCATATCTTACTTGGGAGACCGTGGCAATTTGATAGGAGGGTGACGTATGATGGTTATTTAAATAGGTACACACTGCTCCATAAAGGGAAGAAGATTACACTACTTTCCTTATCACCCGAGGAGGCTCACAATGACCAACTCCAACTCTCAAAATCTCATGAGGAAAATGCAAAAAAAGAGGGAGCTAAGTTGAAAACTGAAAAAGCCAAAATTGTGACGGGAGAGAAAAATAAAGAGGGTGTGCGAACTCGAGATGAGGGTAAAATAAAAGTTGAAAATGAAATGGTAAGGGAGGGCGACATAGTACCATTCTAGGGAGGAACTAAAGTAGAAAAGTCAATGGTAAGGGAGGGCGCCATTACTAGCGTGGGAGAAAAGAAGATGGTGAAGAAAAAGGGAGAAAGAGTGCTAGGAACTTTCTATGCTAAGGCTGGTGCGGTTATTAATGCCATTGAAGATGGCACTACACCCCTCCTCTTTCTCTATAAAGAGGCCGACCCCTCCCCTCCCCACCCCTCCCCTGTTTTATGCTTCTTTCAGACGTAACGGATTCTCTTCCTGGTGTTGTGGTGTCTTTATTGCAGGAATTCGCTGACATTTTTCCCGAGGAGGAGCCAAGCAGGTTGCCACCATTACGCAGCGTGGAGCATCAAATTGACTTTATTCCGGGCTCCACATTGCCAAACCGACCAGCCTATCGTGCAAATCCGGAGGAGATTAAGGAGATTCAGAGGCAAGTAGAAGAATTGATTGCAAAGGAGAAGGTGCAAGAATCCATAAGTCCATGCACGGTGCCGGTAATTTTGGTTCCGAAGAAGATGGCGGATGGAGGATGTGCGTGGATTGCAGGGCCATCAACCAAATTACTATACGGTATCGTTATCCTATTCCACGCTTAGATGATATGATAGATGAATTATGTGGTTCTAAAATCTTTTCTAAAATTGATCTTAAAAGCGGCTATCATCAAGTGAGGATGAGAGAGGGTGATGAATGGAAAACCGCGTTTAAAACTAAATTTGGTTTATATGAGTGGCTTGTTATGCCTTTTGGTTTCACCAATGCACCTAGCACTTTTATGCGCTTGATGAATGAGGTTCTTAGGGACTTTATTAATAAATTTGTGGTTGTCTACTTTGATGATATCTTAATTTACAGCCATCATTTAAAGTCACACCTTAGTCACTTACGTGCTGTTTTGGAGACACTTAGAGATGCTAAGTTATATGCCAACCTCAAAAAGTGTAATTTTTGCATGGATAGAGTCGTGTTTCTTGGTTTTGTTGTGAGTGCACAGGGTGTGGAGGTTGATAAAGAGAAGGTCAAAGCTGTGGCGGAATGGCCTGAACCAACAACTGCAGCAGAAGTTCGTAGTTTCCACGGCCTTGCGAGCTTTTATAGGCGATTTGTGAGGATTTCAAGAAGATAATTTGCACCCTCAACGAGTTGGTGAAGAAGAATGTTCCTTTCCATTAGGGACCAAAGCAAAGGGAGTCCTTTGAAACTCTTAAGGCTCGTTTAATTTCTGCACCCATACTTAGTTTACCTAAATTTGATAAAACTTTTGAGCTTGAATGTGATGCTTCGGGTGTGGGAATTGGTGGTGTGTTAATTCAGGAGGGTAAACCCATAGCATATTTTAGTGAGAAATTAAAAGGTGCCTAATTGAACTATGCTACCTATGCTAAGGAACTTTATGCCTTAGTTAGATCCCTTCAAACTTGGCAGCATTACTTGAGACCTATGGAATTTATTATTCACACTGATCATGAGTCCCTAAAGTACATAAAAGGCCAAGGCAAATTGAGTAAGAGGCATGTTCATTGGCTAGAGTGCATAGAATCTTTTCCTTATGTTATTAAATATAAAAAGGGTAAGGAGAAAGTTGTAGTTGATGCATTATCTCGTCGGTATACTTTAATCACTACTATGCAATCTAGACTCCTTGGATTTGAATTTATAAAGGAATTGTATGCTATGGATGTTGCTTTTGCTGAACCTTATACGGCTACTGAGCATTCTGGTCACGGGAAATATTATAGGCACGAGGGATTCTTATTTCGTGAGGTTGTTTTGTGCATTCCTCGTTGTTTTATGCATGAATTGCTTGTTCGTGAAGCACATGGTAGGGGTCTTATGGGTCATTTTGGAATCACAAAAACTTTGGACATGCTTAAATAACACTTTTATTGGCCTAAAATGAAACTGAAGTTTCTCGCGTGTGTGATGCTTGTCTAGTGTGCAAATATGCTAAGTCCAAATCTGCCTCCCATGGTTTGTATACACCATTGCATATCCCTACATCCCCTTGGACTGATTTATCTATGGATTTTGTGTTGGTATTACCTCGTTCTAGGAATGGAAATGATTCGGTGTTTGTAGTAATTGATCATTTTTCTAAAATGGCACACTTTCTACCTTGTAATAAAACGAATGATGCTTCTCGTATTGCTGATTTGTTCTTTAAAGAAATTGTTCGTTTACATGGAGTGCCAAGAACTAATATGAGTGACAGTGATGTTAAGTTTATTAGCCACTTTTGGCGTGTGTTGTGGATGCGTTTGGGAACTAAACTTTTATACTCTACTGCGTATCACCCCCAAACTGACGGTCAAACTGAAGTGGTTAATCGAGTTTTAGGTCAATTGTTGCGTTGTGTTATTGACAAGAATCTGAAAAATTGGGAAACTTTCTTGCCGAACTTGCTTGCCTTTTGTGGAGTTTGCTTATAGCCGTTGTAAACATTCTGCTACTTGCTATACTCCTTTTGTGTTGGTGTATGGGTTCAACCCGGATACGCCTTTTTCTTTGGTTCCTTTGCCGAGTTGGTGAAAGAATTGCATGCTAAGGCTAGACAACATGTGGAGAAGGTGACAGAGAGGTACGTGAAGCAAGCAAACAAGGGCCGTAAAGAAGTCATTTTCCAGCCAGGAGATTGGGTATGGCTGCATTTCCGTAAAGATAGGTTCCCAAAGCAACGAAAGTCAAAGTTACATCCGTGAGGTGATGGTCCATTTGAAGTTTTGGAGCGGGTCAACAACAATGCTTACAAAATTGATATTCCTGACGCTTGGGGCGTGTCACCTACCGTCAATGTTGTTGATTTGATGCCCTTCGACAACCCCTTTGATCTGAGGACAGATCCTTCCCAACTGGGAGGGAATGATGTGATCCACGATGATATTCCGGACCCGTTAGCTCCTATAAAGACCGAGGACCCGCTTGTGATTCCAGATGGGCCGATGACAAGGCTCCAAAAGAAGAAAGTTAGAGAGGCCTTGAATACTTTGGTCTTAGAAGCCCATTTGGAGCAAGAACCGCACATTTGGAGCAAGAACCCCACTAAGTGCACATTTATGCTATTGGACTTGACGAAGGCATTATTGGGCCTAGATGTGAGTATGACCCATCAGAAAAGTTGTCTATATGCTAGTACATTTAGTCAAGTGTTTGTTTTTAGCAAATAAAAGCCATTTGGGCTTATTAGGGTCAAGTTATGTCCACTAGGAAATAAAGTGGCGTAAATTACAATCTAATTTATCCCACATTGGTTAGCTACATTAGTTTCATGAATATTGTAGCCTATATAAGACACATAGGTTGTTCTTTTACAAACAGACATATTTTGAGTGAAATTATTATTGAGTCTATTGACTTGTTTATCACTTGCGAGTGAGGATCTCTTCGTTGTAGAGTTCCATCCCTTAGAGAACTTATCAGCGCCTTGAGCAAGCGTTGTGGCGATCTTGCCAACGTTTTTAGATTGGATTATCTAAGATCGTTGTTTCGAGCTCGTCTATTGATTCCTTTTAGAAGGTCCTAGGGAAAATCTCGTTCTAGAATCGTATCAAAAACCCTGAAAAATACAATCCAAAAAATGACCGAATTCAATCCAGTGGACATAAAATCAAAAGATCCAATAAATAGAAGGAAAAAAAATGAAAAGAACCAACTTTTAAACAATAGCTTAGAACCTAGCAAAACTCATAGGACTACTCTTGGTGCTCTGCATGACTACATCCTCTTGTAATCTGCTTTTTGATTGCCAATTTGAAGTTTCATCATTTTTATGCAGAAGGGAAAAAAATTAATGAATTGTGGGGCAAAAATAGCATAAAAGATTTTAGAAGGTTTTTTCTAAAAAGAAAAGATTTGAGTTGTTGAGATTCAGATATTGAGAATTCAAAATGAAGAGCCAAGAATACGTATACGATTAGTTGTTTTGTTAGACGATCAGATGGATTCTGACAGGTAGGGTGTTGATCACATCATATCTCCGATGGTATGGAGGAGTTTAAATGTCATCAAATTAGTGTTTATTTTTTTCTTTTTATATTAACAGATGAGCTCTGTTTTATCGGGTATAAAACGGGTCAATTTATGGGTTTGTGCCAAAATTGAAGGTAATTGGGTTAAAAAAACTCATCTTTAATCTTTATATTATAGTATGGATATAGATGAAGTGGGTCATTATACGGGTTTGGGTCAAAATTACGGGTATTTAAAAAAATAGTATTCCGTATTTTTGTTTTTAAAGATTTTAGCGTGTTCCACTGATTCTGTGTTTTTATTTTCTTATTCTTCCAAATATTTTTTTATTATGTTATAGATCATAAAATATTTATGGTATTTATGGTGTGAGGGAAAAATTATTCCCAAAAAATTTCCATATTTAAAGCTGATTCCGTATTTATTATGTTTAGCGAATTTTTTTTCTGATTTTTCGTATTAATTTTTTTTCAACGGGTATGAAGTAAGTCATTGTATAGGTTTGGTTCAAAATTATAGGTATTTGGGTTAAAATGGCTCTTCTTCATATTATAGTATAGTATATATATATACTAGCCAAAAACCCCGTGCATTATGCATGGGGCTGATTGAACGTTCAGAAAAAATAAAAACATGTTAGCGTATCATATATTGAAATTTGAATTATGCCACATGAAAATTATTAACTGAAAGTTATTATCATTTCATATAACGGACTCAAATATTTTAAATCATCACCTCCTATTGTTTGGACAAACAACCATATCAATATTTTATCAGGGATTTTTTTCAATGTACCACCAATTCTGTGTGCTATTTGTCAATATACCACTTTAAGCCAATTTTGGTTCACAATTTTCGTTCATATCCGGGGATTTTTTTCATGAATGTGCACTATCTTAAGGTACACAAATCCCCTATTGGGGTTCCCCTTCCCAATTAGGGTTTAGAAGGCTGCCGGAAACAATGGAAACGCGAAAAACGAAGTGGTATTTTGACAAATAGAGTGGTAGTCCAACAATTACCATTCAACAAAAGTGGTATTTCGACATGGGTGCCTCATATCATGTGCTTTAAATAAAATAAAAATATAAAAAAACAAAAAACCGTACAACAACCACCACCACCACCATATCATCTACAGAGACATAACAAAAGCGTCACTTTCATATTCAACACACCTTGTACTTAATCACTTAAGCGCAAATCCAGAGAGTTCGTAAACAAAAAGAATGAGAGATCCTGAATAGATGGAAAAAATACAAATAGGATACGCAAAATAATCATATGTTTTGTAAGATGAACCTAGTCTAATGGCGAAAAGACTTATACTTGATCTCAAAGAAGGTTCACATGCAAACAAATTACATGAGATATATATATATATATATGTGTGTGTGTGTGTGTGTGTGTGTGTGTGTGTGTGTGTGTGTACATGACCCGTTTGAAAATCTTGAACTTTACAAAAGTACCAAAGATGGAGTTCAACTGGAGTTCTACAAAATTATGAAAGACAAAGACATCAGGAGCCTGCAAATTTGTAATGTGTAATTTTAATTTTTTTTAACAAATGGAGCATGCTTGTATATAGTTCAGTATGTGAACAAATTGCAAATTGGCCCTACTTATTATTTGTCATGCTCAATGCATGGATGTAATCATATCTACCCTGCATTTATATGGACATGTAAAAGAATCATTAGAAACACATATTAAAAAATATACAAATCTAAAGGAAACCTAATGAACATGGAGGGACACCAAATCAAGCCAGATAATAAAAACACTGGAATTCTTGTATACATCTTAAGAAATAAAACATGCATTGGAAAAAGCTTCACACCATTCGCCTTCGGCCGTATCATCCTAACCTCGAACACTGCTAAGCCTCATTTCATTCATTTTCCCCTGGCCATGTCACTATAAAAATAAAATAAAAATGAAATAAGAAAATATCAAGTGAAAAATCAAGTTAATGAAAAATTAAACTTGAAAACATCATGAAAATAATTTTAACGCTGAATGAAGAAGAAAACAATATCAGTCACATCCTTATCACGGTGGTCAAAGGCTTCGTTAAACTCCGCGATCCGATCCCCCATTCAACTGCCCTGCCATTGTTGTCTTATTCTCTCTTAGATGATTTATCAAGTTTGAGGGATTAGGTCATAAAAAAGAAGTTGACTGGGAAAGGAGAAAAAAAGAGGATATGGAACACGGATGAAACACAGATAGATAGAAAACGGAGAGAAGTAGAAAACTACCACCCTGCATCAATAAAGAAAACTTCTAAACTCACCCTAGTCCCACACATGCTAACCTCTACGCCGTCCTTCTCCCTCTCTTCAACAATGACACCTTTACACCTATTCGTGAAATTGCATAAAGCTATTTCCTATTGAAATTTAAGGATAAAAGCATCGATATGTTAAGCGTATAACAACTTGAGCCATTTTTATTATGCGCTTAATTGCAATTATTGGTTTTTAAGTTATTATTTTTATTTTTAAATGTAACGGACATGTTCGGGTCAAAACTGATTTTATCTCTTAGCTGGTGATTTTTTATTTGATAAATGGTTTGCTAGACTTGTTTATTTTCAAAAGCTAGCAAAATTCGTTGGATTTTAAATTCTATTTTTTATTTTTGTTATTATATTTGTTTTGTTAAAGTACATATTATTATATTTGTATTTTTTAGTGAGTATATTTGTATTTTTCCAGAGTTGGAGAAATTTTTTTAGATAAATTTGTTGAATTTTAAATTTTGTTTTCTTATTTTCATTATTATATATGTTTTATTAGAATAGATATTATTAAATTTGTATTTTATTTTTAGGTAGTATATAAAAAGCTGACGAATTTTTTTTGGATAAATTTGTTGGATTGAAAGTTATGTTTTGTTATTTCCATTATTATATTTGTGTTGTTTTGTATTTTTGGATTCTGTATTGTTTTGTTTTTTTTCATTATTATACGCCACTAATTACGCGTCCGTTTTTAAGGGATTGTAGATTTTAAAACACACCTAATATTAATTTGGAAAAATCTTTTTATAACCGGAAAGTCTTTATTTAAAAAAACAATTAAAAAAAATATTTGCGGGTATGAGCCGGATCATTTTCCAGGTTCAGAGCGGATAATCAAGGTAATTGGATTAAAACTGCACCTCTTAGATAGTATATATAGGTTTTTGTCCAAAAGGACAAACTAATAAATTTATTAGGCTACAAGTACATGGATGATTAGAAATGACAAAACATAATTAACATTACCAAAATACATCCATCGGCATCAGCGTTCTAGCAGCAGTAGCGTTCAAAACTCCTTCTTCTTCCAATCACAGCAGCATCGTATGGTGATGATTCATGGCGGCCGGAATCGTCCATGGTGGTGATTGGATTCTCTGATTTTGTCCATTGATTGATTTATTTACTGCTTCTTCTTTCCTAATCTGTTTAATTCAATTTCGAATCAAATCCTACAACCAAATCCTTACGATTTTGGAAGGTTGTGATTTCGAGTAACGGCAACACGAATTCTTCATGGTATGGGCTAAGTATTCTTCACGTTTTGATGCTGCCACCGAGATAACACCACCGCAGAAACTCTGTTGGGGGGCGTTTGGGGGGCTTAATATAAAGCAACGAGTTGGTTCGCCGGGGGGTTTGGTTGGAGAAGAACCGGCGGGGTGGAGCTGGTGGAGTTTGACGAAGTGGCCATGGCTGCAAAAGAGAGGAATAAGGAGGGATTGTTATTACATTTTTTTTATGTACTTTATATATTTTATAGGCTGTTATTATTTATTTATTGCCCGTTACTATATTTTACGGGGCTGTTACTATTTGTTTTTAGTCTGTTACTACTTTTTTTAGGATGTTACGACATTTTACGGGACTGTTACGACTTGTTTATTGGACGTTACTATATTTTACGGGCTATTAATACTTGTTTTAAGACTGTTACTACTTGTTTTTAAGTTGTTCCTTCTTTTCATTGGGTGTTACGATTTTTTTCGAGGCTGTTACTACTTGTTTTTAGGCTGTTACTATTTTTCATTGGATGTTACGACATTTTATGTGTTGTTACTACTTCTTCCTTTGCTGTTACTATTAAAATTATAAGAGGCATTTTTGTCACTATATTAGCAATTTGTCCTTACTAATCTCTGATTTTGAAATTTGCACTTCTGGACCCATTTATCATTTTTTTTGTCCTTCTAGCCTCTTTCCCCCTAATATATATTATACTACAAAACATGGCCTCCTAAAATCATGTAATGAAAAGAGTTTTAAATCTCTTACAATATAGCTACCAAATAATCTAGAGTAATCAAGACAGATATCTACAATAAATGCAATATTACACACTTGAAAAATGCATGATACAATAATACACCTAAAAAAATATATTAAACGTGTTCTGCAATGGTTCAATTGCAATTATTTGTTTTTATGTTTTTGTTTTTATTTTTAAATGTAATGGGTACGTTTGGGTTCAAAATTGATTTTATTTCTTAGCTGGTAATTTTTTATTTGATAAATGATTTTTTAGACTTGTTTATTTTCAAAAGCCGGCGAAATTTGTTGTATTTTAAATTCTGTTTTGTTATTTCCATTACTATATATGTTTTGCTAGAGTACATATTATTATATTTGTATTTTTTAAGGGAGTATATTTGTATTTTTACAGAGCTGGCGATATTTTTTGGACAAATTTCTTGAATTTTGAATTCTGTTTTCTTATTTCCATTATTATATATGTTTTGTTAGAATAGATATTATTATATTTAAATTTTATTTTTAGATAGTATATTTATATTTTTACAAAGCTGGCGATTTTTTTTTGGATAAATTTGTTTTATTTTAAATTATGTTTTGTGATTTCCATTATTATATTTGTTTTGTTTTGATTTTTTGGATTCTGTTTTGTTTTGTTTTTTCAATTATTATACGCCATTAATTACACGTCCATTTTTAAGGGATTGTGGATTTTACAACACTCCAAATATTAATTTGGGGAAATCTTTTTATAACCAGAAATTCTTTATTTAAAAAACCAATTCAAAAAAATATATGCGGGTCATAAAATAATGCTACGAAATATTCTAGGGTAATCAAGACAAATATCTACAATAAATGCAATATTACACACGTGGAAAATGCATGACACTCTAATACACCTACAAAAATAAATTAAACGTGTTGTACACTGGTTTAATTGCAATATTGGCTTTTATGTTTTTTATTTTTATTTTAAAATGTATACGTTCGGGTCAAAATTGATTTATTTCTTAGCTGGTGATTTTTTATTTGATAAATGTTTGTTATACTTGTTTATTTTCAAAATCTGGCGAAATTCGTTGGATTTTAAATTCTATTTTTTTATTTTAATTATTATGTTTGTTTTGTTAGAGTACATATTATTATATTTTTATTTTTTTAGAGAGTATATTTGTATTTTTCCAGAGTTGGTGAAATTTTTTGGATAAATTTTTGGAAATTTAAATTCTGTTTTCTTATTTCTATTATTATATCTGTTTAATTAGAATATATATTATTATATTTTAATTTTATTTTTAGGTAGTATATTTGTATTTTTACAACGGGGGCGAATTTTTTTGGATAAATTTCTTGGATTTTAAATTATGTTTTGTTATTTGCATTATTATATTTGTTTTGTTTTGTATTTTTGATTCTGTTTTGTTTTGTTTTTTCCATTATTATACGCCATTAATTACGCGTCCATTTTTAAGGTATTCTGGATATTACAATACACCAAATATTAATTTGGGAAAATCTTTTTATAACCGGAAAGTCTTTATTTAAAAAAACAATTCGAAAAAATATTTGCGCGTTTGAGCCGGATCATTTTCCAGGTTCGGAGCGGGTAATCAGGTTTCTATTATTATATCTGTTTTATTAGAATAGATATTAGTATATTTGTATTTTATTTTTAGGTAGTATATTTGTATTTTTACAAAGGTGGCGAATTATTTTTTGATAAATTTGTTGGATTTTAAATAATGTTTTGTTATTTGAATTCTTATATTTGTTTTGTTTTGTTTTGTATTTTTGGATTCTGTTTTGTTTTGTTTTTTCCATTATTATACGCCATTAATTACGCGTCCGTTTTTAAGGGATTGTGAATTTTACAATAAATCAAATATTAATTTGGGAAAATCTTTTTATAACTGGAAAGCCTTTATTTAAAAAAACAATTCGAAAAAAAAATTGCGGGTATGAGCCGGTCATTTTCCAGGTTCGGAGCGGGTAATCAGGGTAATTTGGTTAAAACTGCCACTCTTTATTATATATATACTAGTCATAAACCCGTGCATAATGCACGGAGAATGAGAAAATAAGTACTATTTTTAAAGATGTGAACTCATGATATGTTTAATGAAAACGTTCACTTTTAATAAGCTATTGGTGCTAAATATTTATAAAATCTCACATAGTGCAAGGACAGTAACATATAAAAGCAAATGTTACACAATATATATTTTTTTGATATTTGTCACATGTCCTCAACACTACCACCAAAAACCCATGGATAATGCCCGGAATAATATAAGTATATAAATGAAATTGAAAATGAGAACATATAATAAATATTAATGTACAATTGCGTGCATGATCATCAATGTCATTGAATGATGAAAACAAAATAACAATATGTTATTCTTTCTGCCCCACACCCCCACACAACACACGGACATACCACCACCACCAACCCTCCCCCGAAAAAAAGGATAAATAGATTTCACTCAAACACGAAGACCTTAAAATCAATTTAAAATCTCATTTTATGAGGATTTTATAAATAAAAAAATAAAAAATTGTAAAAAGTAATTATTATTGATAGGCGGGCCTACTTGATAATGTACTTGAAAAAATCATTCAAATTATTGTCATTACTTATAGCCTTTAATTTTCATTCAAACACTAAAAAATCATTCATTGTATTAACATTAACTATCACTTTTAATTTTAAATGAAACATGTTTTAAAAAAAATCATTCAAACTATTGCCTTTAATTCTCCTTCACACACATTCCAAAAAAATCATTCAAAGATTGTCATTAATTATCGCCTTTAATGCCTATTCAAACACATGTAAAAAAAGTCATTCAAATTATTGTCATTAATTGTCGTCTTCAATTCTCATTCAAATACATGTCAAAATAATAATTAATTTAAACTGTTTCTATTAATTATTGATTCTCATTCAAACACATGTCAAAAAGGACCATTCAAACTATTGTGACGATGCAGAAAACGTCATGATGGCGCTGCGGTGTTAATGGTGTGTATATCTGGCTTGTTTGTGAGTAGATTATTTATATATTAGCCGGAGATAGGCGGCGATGGGAGGAGGATGGTGAGATAAGCTGGTTTTTGCAGAGCTTTGGCCTATTATTTTTGCATTAGAATCTATATGATTAGGTTACACACGACTTCCTTTTATAGGAAGATTAAACTTAAGGATGAAGTAAGACTGGCGGTGCAGAAGCAGCTTAGTCACTAGTCTTAGCAGCTAAGTAAATACTAAATATCTGTCATCAAGTGGGTAAAATATCTAGGCGGCGACCCCTTATGGTCGCCAAGGTCGCCAGCTTCGTCGTCTGGCCTTCACCCCCTATTTCTTCCCAAGTCTTGCGCGGCTCCCTTAGAGAGCCTTATATTTATGACCGCCCACCGGCCCCTAGCTTTGACGAGGCTTTAGGTGGGGTTGTAGGCGGCGGCTTTGCTCTTAATACCTTTTGACGTCGCCATATATATGGCCGCAGCCTCCTTGGTGCGGCCCCACTGGAGGCGATATAATTTGTATCATCAATGGCCCCCTACTCCATATCTTGATCATTTTTCGTGAAGATGTCGAGTGTGGAGTAGTGAACTCTTGGACGATGTATGTGCGACCCTGTCATCTGATGCGACTTGTTCACTAAGGGCCGTGTTTTCAAAGCAATCGGCCTTCGAAGCAACTCTGGGCCTGTTTTTGCGACCTTGTCGTCTGATGCGACTTGTTCACTAAGGGCCGTGCTTTCAAAACAAGCGACCTTCGAAGCAACTTTGTGCCTGTTTTTGCGACCTTGTCGTCTGATGCGACTTGTTCACTAAGGGCCGTGCTTTCAAAGCAAGTGACCTTCGAAGCAACTCTAGGCCTGTTTTTGCAACGTCGTCATCTGATGCGACTTGTTCACTAAGGGCCGTGCTTTCAAAGCAAGCGACCTTCGAAGCAACTCTGGGCCTGTTTTTGCGACCTTGTCGTCTGATGCGACTTGTTCACTAAGGGCCGTGCTTTCAAAGCAAGCGGCCTTCGAAGCAACTCTGGGCCTGTTTTTGCGACCTTGTCATCTGATGCAACTTGTTCACTAAGGGCCGTTCTTTCAAAGCAAGCGGTCTTCGAAGCAACTCTGGGCCTGTTTTTGCGACCTTGTCATCTGATGCGACTTGTTCACTAAGGGCCGTGCTTTCAAAGCAAGCGGCCTTCGAAGCAACTATGGGCCTGTTTTTGCGACCTCGTCGTCTGCGAGGCCATCCGTTTAAGCTTCAATGGGACAGTTAGTCAGATCGTGGTCGACGCCGCCCCTCGATAATCGCAGAACTACGTGGGTAAGTAACGCCTGGCAAGCGCCCAAGCAGCACGCGTGGGCATTGATTGGCCTCCATAATGATTGCGGTTTTTCGAATTTGGGAATGCGAATCGACCGCGCAAACCCCAACCGTTGGATGGATCAACTCCCAACCCCACGATCATAACTCGCTGGTCTATATAAGGCTGGCCTCCTCCACACTTCCTTAGTTTTCACTCTTCTACTTTCCCACAATTTTTCCTCCGAGCTCTCCCCTCTTTCTGGGATTAGCAAAAGCTTCCGGCGAAGGATAGCAGCAAGGTTTGACGGTGGTTGAAGTGGGTTTTGAGGTTTTCCGGCAGGGGTTTGAAGATTCCGACGTGCTCTTTAGGCTGCTCCTCCTATCTTTTTCCAGAAAAATAGGTAAATTCTTCTCCCTTATCCCCTTTTCCTTGTTTTCCGTTTGTTTTTCGAGTCTTTTCATGGTATTTGATCCACTGTTTGGGCAATGTATTTGGACGTAAGATGTTTTTCTTGAGAAAAGTTTGAGGTTTTTGGGTTGGTGTTCTTATTGAGGGGGTTGCTTTCTCTATATGGAACCATCGTGCCCAGAAACCTCCGCTTATTATGTTAGCTTTGGAGTCTGTATTTCCCTTTCTGGCAATTTGCATTCCGTTGCTCCTGTAAAAACGGAGGGGAGGGCGTCGAGATGGGTGCGATTACCTTCCTGGTGTAATTCCTATTATCCCAGGTCTGAAAGCTCCACCTTTTCCTCTTGTTTTTGCAGGATGTCTGACGGTGAGTATTCTGCCAGAGATGATTCCGGCGAGGAGTAGGAGGCTTATGATTATGATTATGAGGAAGAGGGCGATGACCCCTATAGTCCTGAAAAGTCTGCCGGGGGCGACCCTCTTGAAGAGATAACCGGCGCAGAGCCCGCCATTCGAGCAAGCGACGATCCTTTTGACCTAGATTCTTTGTTTCCTGTCCCCGCCCCGCGACGCAAGAGAAACCGTAAGGAAATGGCACGAGCTCAAGGGGCAAGCACCAGCGAGGCCGGTGAAAGGGGGTCGTCTGACGTTGAAGAACAGGCCGTCGATCCTAGCCCCAGTGGCGCCGCTGATCATAACGATGCATATATTGAAGACGCCGCTCTTCATGAGTTGATGGGGTCGAGTGAGGATGAGAATGCCCCCCTGCCTCGCCAAATTGTTTGGGAGCTCCCTAAAAAACCAAAGAGGAAGAGGGATCCCAAAATCACTATTAGGAGGCCGCTGCTAAAGCGAAGAAACCCGCGCCCAATAATCCCAAGGCGATGAGAGAGTTTGCTATCCTGGTGGAGTATGAAAAATTTGGAGAAACGATGGCGAAACTTTGTGATAGTAACGACCTTAACCGATTTATCCGTCGTCGATTTAAAATCGACACGAGCGTGTATCGATTTTCCCTGCTTGATTATTCGAAGGAGGAGGATAAGTTTAAACCTGGGGACCGCCAGGATTACGTGTGTGCTCGCCGCTCAAATGACGCTCTGATTTTTCACTTTGATCATTTTTATGCGGGGCTCCGACCTCCTTTCGACCCTTTCTTTGTGAGAATTTGCGAGCTGATGGGAGCTCTCCCCTCTGATTTTGCATTGGGACCGTAATTCAAATCATGGCTTTTATTGTGATGTGTCGAACAATGAAGATTGAGCCTTCGCTGACTTTGCTGGGCCAATTTCACTGGTTCTGTGGGACGGGCATCACGGGACAAATATCTTTAAGGTCCAAGACGCCCCGCTTGCTATTCTTGCTACCAAATAAGATTCACAGATGGCAGAAGCGGATCCTTAAAGTGGAATCCAAGGTTGGTTGGCCGTTTCCTAGGGCCACAAAACGTATGGAAAAATCTACAACAGAACGGCGTCTTGTCAAAGGGCTTATGACTCTCATTCAATCTGATGGGGTCGAGGCCTCCTTGAGGAACATTGCTTGGGTCGATCTTCTTGATCTGGCTCTTCCATTTGCACGTATGGCGGGCCTCGCGGGCCCGGGTAAGGTGGAGCCAATGGTCGTCATGGTTCCTGAGGAGAGCGACCCTGACTGGATAGGAGATTGTCATATAGGCCAATGCTTTCCGTCTGAGTGTCCCGTATGTGGAGGCGACCCGGAAAGAAGACCACCCTGTAAATTTCCTTGCGTTTATTTGATTTTTTAAGAGTTTCAAGATGTTATATTCTTTCCCGCATTGTCCCCTTTCTTTCGAGTCTGTTTTTAACGAAACCTTTCCAGCAGGTATGGACGCTAATGAACGCCGAGCTCAAAGGAAGAGGCTCGCTGAGGAGGAAGCTAAGACCCGGCAATCGACCTTGAAACAAGTCCTTGGGAAAGTTCCCCGCACTGTGGACGCCACCATTGTTGACGAGACGTATGATCCTACGAAGATCACTGCGGCGCCCCCAGGCGCGAGCTCTAGTCAGACCATTACCCAAAAAAGGTCGCAGGTTGATGAACCCACAGAAGAGAGTCAGGGCCAGAAACGTCCAAGGGTAGAGAAGACCAAAACGGCAGGCACTGGTAAAGTATCTGTTCGTACGGATAAGCGGGCTACTGATAAGGGCTCTGTACGGCCTGAGGCTATTGTTGAGGAGGTTCCGGAGGAGGTGGAGCATTCTTTGGTGGGACGCCACGTGGCTACTAAAGGAAAGAGGCGGTGTGGCTGGACCCCAATTTTACTCAAAACATTGACATGAACAAAGCGGGCCAGATAAGAGAGGCCATTGCTGATGTTATCCCCTTGGGTCACCTGGCATAGGACTCGCCGCACGGGGTTCAGCTGGAGATCGGGAGGGGTATCACATCTCGCGTTGTGATTCAAGATGACTTAACATAATTTAATTCAACGTTGATCAAGTCATCACATAAAGTAATTACTCATGGTATGATTAGGCTGCCCTATAGAAAAGTCGTCTCTATAGGATAACGAAAAATACATAAACGGAACAATTTAAATCACTTAACATAATTTAATTCAACGTCGATCAAGTCATCACATAAAGTAATTACTCATGGTACGATTAGGCTGCCCTATGGAAAAGTCGGCTCTATAGTTACTAATTTAAAGCAAGAGAAATTAGAGAGGAAAAAAAAGGCTAAATAAAAACTGATTGATAAGTAAAAATATATTGACTGATTGCTTATTAATTATAATTGATTGTGATTCTATCAATTATTATATACTATAAAATCATGTATTCTCATTAATTAAAAATAACTTTATTATTTCTTAAATATATGATTGATTGTATATTAATACTGTTTTAATTAAGTATGATTTTAATCATTAACAATATCACGCCGTCATTTAATTATTTTGAGCCTATCCCCCGCCTTAAGATGGGAGAAATCGCTCATAAATCACTCCCTTGTATGCCCAAGATAAGTGGTAACGCTCTTGAAGATGGGCGATTTCGCCCATATATGAATTCAAACAATTATTAAAAAAATATCTTCTTTTACCATGACTATATTAAAAACGTATAAGAACTCAAACATGTGGCATAAAAAAAATCAAACAATAATTAATTATAACGTCAGTTACCGAATCGATTTACGTCTATAATTTATGGACTTGTCTGGCTCCTTTCCTTTTATAGGTTGATAATATAATTTGGAAGTTAATTATGAAATTGAAAAGAAAAAACTACGTGCCAAAAATATAAAATAAATGATTTCTTATGTTTTTTTCATTCTTTGTAAGCCTCAAGTTAAAAATATCTATTCTTTTACTATGGCTATATTAAAAGCGTATAAGAATTCAAGCATGAATTAATTATAATGTCAGTTACCGAATCGATTTACGTCCCTAATTTATGGAATTGTCTCGCTCCCTTCCTTTTATGGGTTGATAATAAAAAAAAAAAAACGTGTCAAATTATAAAATAAATAATTTCTTAAGTTTGTTTTATAAGTCTCAAACAATAATGAGAATGTATATTCTTTTACCTTGATTATATAAAAAACGTATAAGAATTCAAGCAAAATATAATTATACTTGGAGAAAATATGAATATTTAAAATTCAAGGCATACACGATGAAAAAAGAGATATGCATTGAATTTTAAAAGAGATATATCGTGTTTTTTTGACTGAATAATATATTAGCAAATGAAGGAAAAATTGGGACAACATTCATGCACTGAATGTATGATAAAAAAGAAACTCATCAACTGAATCGAGATTGTTCAATGAACACTTACTCTAGGATTCTCTTCATGTCAGCTGCAACCTCATACGAAGCCTGCCTCATATACAAATTCTTGTCAATATTAGGCTAGCACCATAACGAAGCATTACTAAGCCGATCTTAATAACCGGTGGCATTCTGAATTGATTAATAATTTTTTTTTGATATTCTTCCAAAGAAAAAAAATGGGACCATGAGATTGCAATGGTTCATTTCTTGAACAAAAATTTGTTGACAACCCTTGCCCTAAATGCTCAAGTGAGTGGAGGGATGTGAACAATCGAGTTTCAGTTTCAATATGAAACAAAAATTAAAATAAAATTAAAATTAGAAAATAGACATTGTTACCTTAGATCAATTCATCTCAATCTTCATTTTTTTCTACATCTTTCCCATTGCAGGATGCCTCCGTAATCATACTTGACGATCAAGAAAATTTCTCAAACCTGACGATCATAAACATTTATAACATTCAGTGATTAATTAATCAATTCTAAAAAAAATATCAAATCAAGCAATCTAGGAGAACTCGCCGACGAAGATTGTGGATCAAGGGAAGAGAAAACATAGAAACAACTAAGCGTGTAAAGTGAGACAATTGATGGAGATTTGAAAAAGGTGAAATTTGTTCCGATACTTCTTGGAAAAAAATTGTTTTGTGTATGTTACTATTCTGCGGGAAGTGAGAAGGTGATAACACAAATTTGAACAATGATTGACAGTAGTTGAAGATGCAGTTTGGGTTGAAATTTGAATTTGGAAAGAGATAAATGGTTGAATTTGAAGTTGATTTGATTTGATATTTTTTATTTTAAGTAGATTTGATTTGATATTTTAATTGGTAACAAATTCACGTAATAGGGTGCTGGAGGATCTACGTGTGTTTTTATAGAGTTGGAGTGGGTAGATAGATAGATTTTTGGAAGTAAATGAGAATTTGAAATTTGAACTTGAATATAATGCAAAATTTTCGGAATCTCAAATAAAAGGAAATAAAATTGAATCTGAATTCTGAATTTGAAATTAATATTAGAGAGTATTTAATATGAGAGTTACTCCTGGATTTTAAAGAAATATTTTTTCTTTTTTTTAAAGAAATAAAGCGGGTTTGGAGCGGGTCAATCGGGTATTTTCCTGGTTTGGGTTGAAATCAATTTTATTTCCTCTCCTAAATATATATAGATATATACATATACATATTTGTTTCTTGATTCTTCATGACGGTATTTTATTTGGATCCATTTTTGTTCTTCCATTATAGTCAAAGATCACCAAAGAAATGCATAAGTTTGGCCAAGCGCTCAACTCAAATTTCTTAAAATGCCAACGATTTGAAAAGAATAATAAAAGAGAAACATGAGTGGAAACTGGAAACTTATGTATTTCTTCTTTAAAGAGCTCTAAATATATAAATGTATACAAAGTTGACCCGTTCATCAATTCTTTGTAGGGCCTGGAATAAAGTTGCGATCGTATTAATACTTTTGAGAAATTGAGCACCTTTTAAAAAATATTAATTGCACGTTGCGATTAATAACTTAACTTAATCACGACAACATTCTAAATTAATTACGGCTGGTTTACAGACAATTCACAAAAGTATATTAGGATAAACACATGGCAAAATTAAAAAAATGGTCCGAGCAATCATATGGTAAAATTCAAAACACTTGGACATCCGAGCTAAAGTTTCAGCATGTATAATGGAAACAATTTATTACTTATGCTTTAAAATATCTTTCCCTTTGATTTGATATTTTCAATCGGTATATACAAGAACCCAAAATCTCTTTCTTGTACTTGTGATTCTTGTTTTCATCAAGAACAGCCACACAAAACACAGTAAAACTTTAAAATGTACATTGCCTTGAGAAAGTTCTAAGCTTTTTTGCACAGTTTGATGTATTTGCAGTAAATAATCATTGATTTTTTTTAAAAGGCATGAATTAGCAGTCATTGTTTTAGCATTTTGATTTATTTTTATCTCTTTTTGAGTGGGATTGTTATCAATTATTCCTTTTACCTTTGAATTCAAGATTTCTAATCCCTGAAAATTTTCTCTTTTTCTGTAATATTAATTACTCGATAGCATCCATTTCTTCTATTAGCATGTGATTTTTTTTCTTTTAGTTTGTGATTTTTTCCTTTCAATGTTTTCTTCTGGTTCCTCCTGAATCCCTTCTTCTTGTTCTTCACCATCATCATTTCTCTCTTCTTCCTATTCCTCTTGTTGTTCTTTGTCCTCATCACGCAAATTGCCGAAGGATTCTTTTTTCAGATTTCTTTGGACCTTCTATTTTTTCCTTTGACCGGTGCTTCTATTACATTGCTTCCTCCTTTCTTCACCTGATCCTTTTGGTTGTTTGACATCGGTATACATTACCTTAACATCATGCAGACGATGAAGTGCTACAGAGGGTACATGTTGGATCGATAATGCGCAAGATAACACTTTAGAAGGGGGGGTTGAATAGAGTGTTGACAAATTATACCACTTTTTTGAGTTATCAATATGATAAGCAAATTGGAGCAAATATAGTGCACAATTACTAATGCACTTCAAAGATGATAAACTGACTCATGGAGTTGTTTATCACCAAATATGTTCAGGCTGAGGACATGCTCTTCAGCTAACAAACATACAGGGACCAAGCTAAGCTGATCAATCAGTTTCAACACTAAAACAATAGTCAGCTCAGATTTGATTATTGCTTTCAGTATTGTATTCGGTCACAAAATGATCAGAAGGTCCTAAACAGGAACTAGGCATGTTATAGATTGTTCACAAAGCAAGTGCAGGCTTCAAACAACTTTTCAGGCAGCACATATTTCAGCAGGTAGAAAAGGTGTAACATATATGACTAATTTTAGTAGATATGACACAAAAGTGATACAAGCAAACTAGCAAGATCAGATATGAATTGTATTGCAAATCAAGTTTGATCAAACACTGATAAAACAGGGATATAAGAGAGGACAACCAAGCTATGCAAGCAGCTTCAGGTTTATTAGTGATTCAACCAATTTTGAAATCTGGTGCAATGTTTTCAATAAGGATGTGACCTTGGCCCTTTAGACCAAGTCACTGATTACAACACTCAAAGCCTTCAAATATGATTGAATCAAAACTAAACCTAAATAGACCACACAGACACAAACAAGGGGATGAGTACTTCTTCTAATCTGAATTGCAGATTATCAGATAATCACGATTGCTGTGCCTAACCACAAGGCTGTCAAATTGATTAGCAAACCAAATTACTTAACAGCAGGTTTGATTTGACTAAATTTCAACAATGCAAGATTTTTCAAAATACTCAAACTTGTAGTGGGAAACACAGAACAGACAGGCAATATTCTTGATCAGTGTCTCTTATTGACACAAGATCAAAAGTCAACAGAAAATCACACTGTATCCAAAATCCTCACTTAGGCAATACAGATGTGATCTTTTATGTACAAATGATCTTAAAATAGAGATCCAGCAAGCAAACTATCACTCAGACAGCAGCTACACAGTTAACAAAAATCAATAAAAAAATATTTGAATTTTTGTACCTTCACAGAAGACCACCAATTTCAGACTATTACGAAGGTTGATCCTGAGTCTTGTGTATAGCTTTGCCACCAAAGAAGAAAACCAAAGAATATTTGAATTTGTGTACCTTCACAGAAGACCAACAAATTCAGACTATTACAAAGTTTGATCCTACGTCTTGTGTATAGATTTGCCAGTCCTCAAGCTATACAAAATCCTAGCACGATTCCAACCCAAATCTTTATCACTTCAGGCAAGTGATAAAAGATTTCAGCCACAGACCTTTACGTTAAAAACGTTGAAAGCCTTTTTAAGTGAAAGTATGTGGTAATTGCTCTTTTGTAAAACCGATGATTAAAACTAAGGTGATGATGGGGACTATATATAGGGTTCAAAAAGAGGGGTAACCAATTTGAAAAACAAATTTGAAAAAAAAGAACACTGACAGACTTAGACTAACTAGTTTCGGTTTAAAAACAAAACTAGGTTTAGTGTGAGTTATTTTGGGCATCACTGAACTGCGGTCCTCAGGATTTGGACTCAAACCAGACCATCATCGGGTCAATACACCCTAGGTCATTCTTACTAGCCCGCAGAAGGGTTCAAGCCAATTTACCTGTGCGGTTTGGGTTGAGATTCACAAACCGGGGCTGGTTGGACCACTGAAGGAGAGAACCACCAGTTGTTCGAATGGCAACACTCAATCCTTCAAGAATCCTGATGGTTTTTGGCACCAGGTTCAACCTTTAAAGGCTACAAGACTAGCCATCACGTGTGAAACGTGTTTCTGGACCGTATAAGCTGTATATCGAAACCAAAAAGGCAAGTCAAGGCAGAGCAGAGTTCAAATCAGAAAAATATCAGAAGATATTAACGTAATAATGAAAAAGGTACGACCTTTAACAACTATGAAACCATCCATCATATTTAACACGTGTTTCTGCTTCAAATAAACTGCAAATCAACACAAAAAGATCAGGCAGAGTCAAATTCGAATCAGTATTAAACTCTGAATATACGATATGAACATAAATTCAGAAAAATATGACCTGATTAAATGCAGATACGGTTGACATTCCATCTAGGGTTGCCGGAAGGAGAGGCCTTCACAAGAACGGATCTTGCAATGCTGCTTGGTCACAATCACAATTGAAACAGTCATAAAGACTGAGATTTTTTGAGATCGAAACCTTCCTGATGCGGTTTTAGCACATGCTTATTTTGATTTGAGAAAAGGAGCCTTCAAAGATTCAATCACTATGTTTCTCGGAGAGAATTTGAACAAATTAGGAAGGTTTGATGGAAAAGGGAACGGCTAGCAGATTTTCTGGAAAGCATTAAGGATGGGAGATGCAGAGAATTGGGTTATTGAACGAGGGGATTTGGAGAGAGAGGTCTGGAGATGGCAGAGTGATTGTTAGGGTTTGGTAAAAAGGCTGAAGAAGGGAAGAGATGTTAGGTTTTGTGGTTAGAAAAGAATTGGGTCATTGGGCCGGATGATTTGTCTTAAAAGAAAGGGGCGGGCACTGTTCATTACATAAGTGTATCTATTATGTAATATAATCATTTTAATTGAAAAATTTACTTATCAAATTAATAACATTAATTTTATAAAGTAAATTAATAACTAAATAATTTATTACATAATTTGATAAATCCTGCAAAAAGAAATTTAAACACAAGAGTTGCCATATGATATAAGCTTTAACTTCATGGCGGTTAGTGATAGGTGTATTTTAGTAAAGACACATATTAAGGGTATTTTGGTAAATTAATCAAACTCACATTCAACTGGGGTCATAGCTCAACAATAACCCCTTTTTGATTAATTTTCAAAATACCTCTACGCTCCCCCTACATACGTACTTCTCCCCCTTAGTTTGAAAACTAAGCAAAAGGAATCATAACGGTACCATATGTAGGTTACTACGCAACTTTTTGAACGAGGCTTGGGGTAAAGGCTTCGTGAAAATGTCAGCTACCTAATGCACAGTTGGCACAAACTCAATAGATATCGTTCTATTTTTCATGTGATCACATATAAAATGATAACGAATGTCTATGTGTTTGGCTCGGGAGTGCAATACAGGATTGTATGCAAGATCTATTGCACTGGTACTATTGCAATAAACGGGAACACAATCTACAGACATGCCAATGTCTGCTAACTGTTGTTTGATCCAGAGGAGTTGAGCACAACAATTGCTCAAGGCAACATACTCAGCCTCAGTAGTACTAAGGGAAACACTAGCTTGCTTCCTAGAGAACCAAAAGATGAGACGGTCCTCAAATAATTGACAAGTACCGCTAGTTCTCTTCCGTTTAATACAACAGCCACCATAGTCGGCATTTCTGTAAGCGATAAGTGTAAGTGATGAGTCTTGAAAGTATTAGAGACTCAAAGTGAGTTTGTGCCTGAGATATTTGAAAACTTGCTTTACAACTTTGTAATGCGATATCTTAGGGTTAGACTAAAAGCGTGCACATAGTCCTACAGCAAACTGTATGTTAGGTCTCGATGTTGTTAGGTATAGCAGAGAACTGATCATGGATCGATATAAGTGAGAGTCAAATGGCTCACCATCTTCATCAAGTGTAGTTTGACTAACGAGCTCATAGGAGTCATAGTAGGTTTCAACATGTCAAACTTAAACATGGTGAACATATCTCTGATACACTTAGTTTGACTTATGTGTGTGCCGGACTGTGTTTGCTTGATCTGTAAGCTGAGGAAGAAGCTTAACTCTCCCATGGCTGACATCTCAAACTGAGAGGACACCAAGGTCTCAAACTCAGTGCACAGAGCAGGGTCGATAGAACTGAAGATAATGTCTTCGACATAGACCTAGGCAGCCAGGATGTCAGAGCCGGACTTCCTTATGAACAAGGTGTTATACACCCTACCCCTAACGAAGCCGTTGGCCAAAAGCACAGATGACAACTTATCATACCAAGCTCTAGGCGCTTGTTTTAGTCTTTAAAGTGCTTTCTTGAGCCGGAAGACATGATCGGGATGCAGTGTATCTCAAAGCCTGGGGGCTATCAAACATACACTTCTTTATCGATAAGTCTGTTAAAGAAGGCACTTTTGATGTCCATTTGATTGTAAAGTCCCACATCGGTAAAATAAGAGAATGCTCACCCCCATATAAGTGTGAGACATAAAGGTCTTGTCAACTCGGGTTAGCCCTTTTAGACCAAGCGAGGACGGCGGTCTAAGAAGTTGACCGGACATGTATGACCCATTTAGCGCTACCAGGCCCGGGGTCTGGGGGCGTTACAGAATGGTATTCAGAGCCGACTATCAGACGGAACTATGCGCTGCACCGTACAAGAAGACGGTGTAAGGATGGCCTCTAGTTACCTCTGGTAGGGACGATCCGGGAACAGTCTCGGCCGTCTGGCGCGACGCCTTGATCCACGATAAGGGGAGAATGTAAAGTCCCACATCGGTAAAATAAGAGAATGCTCACCCCCATATAAGTGTGAGACATAAAGGTCTTGTCAACTCAGCAATGTTAGTAGCCTGCTGACTGCTCAGTAGTCTGCTGACTGTTCATAAAACTGAATTTATTGCAATGGAATATATTCAAATTAAGCCTTGTTACTTGTTGTTAAAAAGATGATACTAAGTATTAGATACTCAGTAGTGTAAGTGTGTGATTCAGTTGCTAGTTTTAGTAGGTTGATGCGGTTAGTATACTAAATGCAGAAAGTAATTGTAGAAAGTAAGTAGGCAAATTTTATAGTGGTTCTAGGTGGTGTAATCATGTCAGTCCACTCTTGTGCTGTGATGTTGGAGGGAATTCACTAAAGATCTTTGAGGTTGCAGTTACAAAAATTCCTAAGCTGTCTGTCCTTCACCAATAACTATGGCTTCACAAACAGAATATTTGAAACATGTAGGATTGCTGCTCAAAAGTATTCCACTGGTCCTTGAAGGGTATGATTGCCTCTTCACCAGCTCCACCACTAACAACAGTTCTTAACACCTAAGTGCTTCTTTGTCTTCATCAGGTTTCTTGTAAAAGAAAGGTTGAATCAATTAAATGATTCAGTTATCAGCAGCTTGATCATGATGAAATGATCAGCAGCTTTATGTTTTCAAATGTGTGTACTTGTTGTAACTTGATAGCAGGTTACACTTGAAGAGTTTTCTGGATCAGTAGCTTTTAGCTCAGTGATGTCAGTTGGATGATTTTCTTGATAAGAAACTTGATAGCTTTTAGTAAATTATAACTTTTCAACATCTGTATCTGAATCAGGAGTCCTCTATTTATAGGTGAGAATCATGTGACTTATGTTTCAATTTAAAACATAGCCATTTCAGATTTGTCTTCATCTTGACTTGCTTTTATCTCTCAGACATAGTAATCGACATCAATCGATTTGCCTTTTGTCGCTTTTCGATCACATCCACCCTTTGACTTATGTCCATTGGTTAATCCTCTGAATCTTTCCAATGTTCTTTTCATCTTGGCCATTGATTTGTTGCCAATATCAAGGCTTGTAATCCATCTTTATCCTTGTAATCATCCAATGTAACCTTTGATTAAATCGAGATTTATACTCAGCAGATATTTGACTTATTTTAGTCTGCTGATGTACATATCAGTCAGCTGGCTTAAGTTTGTTGTGTTTCAATAACACTTCAGTTGACTGCTTTTCATCTAACTTTTGATTATGATGTTAGAGTAAACCAATTTCAACATAAGTAAGTTCCAATCACCACTTAACATATGGAACTTAGACCTTGTACACAAGGTATAAGTAATCAGTTTAGGTCATCACAGACTTCCCTAAATTCGAATTCCATATCCTTGACTTTAAGTACTAGGTTTGAACCCTCATCCTTCAGTCTTCAGCATGTTCTTAACTACTCTACTGACCTAGTTACCTTACTGACCTAGATAGGTCTGCTGATATAGTCAGCTTACATATTACAATGCTTGTTTGATCAAACCTATACAAAGATCAAATTCTAATAAACCAATACATTTGATCTAGACATCTTTTTGCCTTTGCTCTATAACAGCTAGTCTATGACTCATCATTAAAACTTAAAATATGTCCCACAATTTCCCCCTTTTTAGTGATGATCCAATACCCTCCTTACAGTAAAGCAAAAAGATAAAAACAAAAACAGAACAAATTTAGCCATTTTTTTATTATAATTATATTTGTTCAACATTATTACAAACTAGAATTAGCAAGGTAAAATAAGCAGTGTAAGTGTGCTTATCTAGTTTCTCTCTTTGTCTTGTTCTCTCTTCTCATGGAACTCCTTGATTTCTCTGACTACATCCAGCATCCATTGGTTTTCAATTGGGGAAAAGTCAACCCAATGATTCAGCTCTTTCCACCACTTCCAGGCTTATGGTAGAGTTAATCTTATACTATGAACACTGAAGCCCTGTCCCATATGGAAATATTTGAATTCATCCACTGAATCCCTTGCTGATTGGATAGTTCACACTCTTTGACCTCTTCCACCTCTTCCTCCTCTTCCATCTCTAAAAGAAGATCTCAGTGCTTTGACCCTTGTTTCCAAAAGTTTCAGTCCCAAAAAAGAATTCAGTCCCTCCTGAAATCCCATGTGATGATATGGTTTCTTCCTTCCATAGTATAGCTTCTTATATTCTTGCAGGAGGTCATCAGTCAACTTAATCCTGCCAGGTGCAGGTTTCCTAAACCATTTATATCATTCTCTCATCTCTTCTTTGAAAAATTCCTTGCAGCCTCCTTTGCTTCTGCTGTAAGGCCTTCTTCCCCCTTATTGACATCATCAATAAACCGGGATAGTAGACCCTGAACACTCTCCTGTATGATCACTAAGTTAGCTATTGACCTTCCATAATCTATCTCCTTGTGTCAACTGCAGTGATCCTTCCTTCCATAGTTTGTTCTAGTAGATTGATCCTCTCAGTAACCTTAGGATCCAATGCAGCAAGTTGAGGTGCTTCAGCAGGGTGAGCCGCAGCAGGCTTGGGTGCCTCAGCAAGCTTGTCAAGCCTTTTGTGAATTGAGGCAAACTGTTCATTCAAATATTTATCTCTATTTACTGTGCTCAGCTTTATATTTCTCACATCATGGGTTAGGTCAGCAATAGCATATTGAGTGGAAGTGATGTTGGAAGCAACTGTTTCTGTAGTTCTTCCTCTGTTTTCCACCAGTTTCATCAAGTCTTCAAATCTTTGTTCTTGTCTATTCAGTTGAGTCCTTAACTGTGTAATATCATCTATTACTGCCCTCAACTCTTCCAAAACATGTGCTTGTACTGCACCAGCCATACCTCCAGCCATATGTCCAGCAAAATCATCAGCAGGCTCTTCAACATTATAGTTTTTCCCTTTGTGTGCTGACAACCATGGATCTTGTCCTATCCCATCCAGCAGGTTTAGGACCTTCCTCAATCACATCTCTAAAAATTTCTTCCAAAATAGGATCTTGTGTATGTTGAGGTTCCAAAACATGTGCCTTCTCAAAATTGATACATGTGCCTGTTGAGGATCATCATCAACTTGTACTTCCTCTGGCATTTGGAACTCCTCATCACTAAATTCATAGTCCAACAGCTGTTCATCCTCATCAACTACAGCCTGCTGACTATCTTTACCTTCAGTAGCCTGTACTACAACACTAGGTTCTACAGCAGCCTGTGCTTCAGTAGTCTTAGCCACAATATGTACAAGGGATTCATCCAATCCCATCAATGGTTCCAACCTTTGTCCATGTGCTGTCTGATCCTCAGCAGCCCGAACCTCCTGTTCCGACCTGTATTTATGTGTTGTTTGTAACTCAGCAAGCTGAACCACCTCTTCAATAGAAACATGAGGAAATATAGCCAAATTTTCCTCTAAGACTCCTCTATCATCAGCAACCTTCTGTAATTGATCTACAACTTGAGATAAGGTTGCCTGAGTGTCAAACCACCTTTAATACTGAGCTGAGTCCTCTTAACTTGCATCAGCTTCTTCAAACATAACAACATCATAAATAGTAGATCTTCTGGCCTCTTCCAAGGATGTGGCTACAGCATGTTGTCTCTCCAAATCTTCATTGATAATATTTCCAAGTTCTTTATTTATCAAGTCAGTCTGCCGATTCTAAGAATGTGTATCAAAATCCACAACAAATAGGGTGTCAGACATACTGATCAGCATGTTATCTCCAAGAGTTATTCCATCATTAATTAGAGCTTCCAGGTCATCCACAGTCATATCATCCATGTCTTCATCCATAAGATCAGTTTGATGGCCCTCAGCAGACTTGTCATCAGCAGCAGATTGATCTGCTGTATTGTTTTTTGATCTATGTCCTACATTCTCAGTAGGTCTGTCCAATGCACTACAACTGGGTTGGCCTGGAAAAGATGGGTGATCATCATAAAAATCAGAGGATGATGAATCATCATTATCAGGTGCATCTTGTGGTTCTCTGAACTTGATGCTTCCTTTATGCTTCTCCCTTTCAATAATAAGCAGCAGGCTCACTTGTAGCTCAAATGTATCAATCAGTGCAATCAAGCTCTCTACTCCCAACTGATTGAATGACCATTCGACAAAATCAGTCTCTTGTAGAAACCAAACTTCCAAGCTAGATAATCTTCAATTTTCTTGATGTTGGGATCTACTTTTTCCTTCATGAATTTCATTTCTTTTCCCTCAAAAGGCATTGTGGGCCTTCTTGAGGAAAATTGCTCAGCTTGTTGTACCCCAAAGGCTTCAACAAGGTGAGTCAATGTATCTATAGCAGATACAAATAGGTCAGTAGGTTCATCAAGTTGTACATTTGTTCCTACTACCTCCAACTGTTCCACACTACATTCCCCCTAACTTATATGCACATCAGTAGGGTCTGCAACAGTTGGTTCTTCCCTCTGAGTTGTAGCATCCACAGCAGGGTCTTGAACAGGTTCAACAATTTGTTGCTCAACAACAACATTAGCATCCTCAGTAGGCTCAACAGCCTCTTCTTCTACTTCTCTTTGGTCCTCTATGATCCTTAGCTCTTGGCCTTTACCATGAACTCTCTTCTTTGTAACCTGTTTCCTTCTTTTTGCAGGTTGTTCTTCAATTTTAGCAGCATTCCTCTTTCTTCTATCTTCTTTTAGCTGTTCATTCAAGATCTCTACAGCAGTTTTCTTCCTTGTAACTTCAGAAGGCTTAGAAGCCTCAACATCAACTGGAACCTCAGTAGGCTTAACAGTGTCTACTGATTGCTGCCTTGTCTTCTTAGGCTTTAAGAGCTCAGTGATTTTTCTTGTTTCACTAGACTTCCTTTTCTCAGCCGCCTTCTTAGATGTATCAGGTTGTGCAACTTGTTAAGCATGTCCACCATCATCATTATCATTTCCATCATTATCACTTTCAGTTGCCTCATCATCTTCATCATCATCATCCAAACCAGGCATGAACTAACTGACTTCTGGCTTATATCTAGACTTATTTATCTTTGTAGGTGCAATATAAGCAATCTTCAAGTTGTTCAGTAGGGCCTGAATCATCAAACCCAAAGGCTTTGCCTTAGACTTCCTTGTTCCATCTCTGTCTTATGTTATCACCTTCTTCATGTACTGAACAAAGAATCCAGCCCAATCAAATCTCATGCTCTTGCCTATGATTATCAGCATGTCAATTTTTTGTCCAGAGAGAGTATCAAGACTGCCACTAAATCCAAAAATGTTTTGGCAATTATCTTGCTCAGTAGATTGTACTCCAATCGGATATGCTTTTCATTGATATTCAGTATTGATGGTATGGACTTGTTTGCCTTAATCAACAAAATCCAGTCTTGCAAACTGCATAGATTTAGGATTTGTAGGAGCACCATTTGTAGGTCCATATCCGAATGCCTCCCTCAGCAGATTTGAAGTGATTTGAATCTGCTGACCATTTACAATGGTAGTAAATGCCTCTGTATCATATCTAATCACTATATTTCTCCAGAAATTAACAACCTTAGTGTATGAGATGCTTTCCAATCTCAGATTTAGGACATCTTCCAGTCCTTCATATCTTCTGATTCTTCTACCAAAATTGATAGCCAACTCAGTCATGTTAGCATCAACAACAAACTCTCTAACACTTTGGCTTGTTCCAATGTGCACATCACTTTTATCCGCCATTGAAGAAATATGAAAAAGATGAAGAAGAAAACTTGCAAATCTGTGTTCACACGGTGTATTTTCAGAGAAAATCGATCTGAAAGTTGTAAGTAACGTCTCTGTGTATATGTCTGTATATATAAGGAAAGGTAGTGGGTAGTAACTATCTGGAAAGTACTGTACCCGTCCCGTAGCATTTAACCATGATTAAAGTTGGAATAAATGAGATGTTGCCACGTGTCCCACTAACTCATTCCATAAGGAGTTGTGACCATTGGATATTGTAACCATGGTTATAAAGGATAAGAATAATATCCAATTACTGTTGAATTTTATTTAAGTTTGACTGTCTTGTAACGTATACTCCAGCAGACTTGGACATCAGTGGAGTTGGCTCAGTAGCCTACTGACAAAGATGGCTTAGCAGCCTTCTGATGAGTTACTTTGCTGACTTCATACACACTTGTTTTGTCCATCTTATTTGGCTTCTTTGAAGTCTTCTCAGTAGGCTTTACTGCCACAACAACCCTTTTAGGATTTGGATCCTGTGCAGGTACAAACTTAGGACCAATTCTGGTACTAGGTTTAGTAACCTTACTGGATCCCCTCTTAGTAGATTGTTGAGTTCCAAATCCAAGGCCTGTTCTGTCACCATAAGGCTTTCCAGATTTGAATGCAGTGGTGCAACTAGATTGTTCAGCAGATTCAACAGCTACTGAATGTACAACAGACTTATGTTGATTCTGTTCAATATCTTTTTCGTTTCCTTTGAGAGTTCTTAATTCAGCTTTTAACCTTTCAACTTCTGCTTGAAGAACTTCTTTTTCAGCCTTCACAATCTCATAACCAGATTGACTTTTCCTCAATTGATTAAGGATGGTATCCAAAGTTTCTTCATTTTCAGAGTTTATAGGATTTGAACCACAAGTTGATTCACAATCACTTTCAGTAGGAGTATTTATAGATACCGAGTTGTGTACCTCCTCAGTTTCTTCCATATTTGCCATTAAATCATAATCATCCATATTAGAAACAAGTGCAGTATCATCAGATTCATTTCCCTTTTTTGATTCAACTTCATAGCCTGATTCATCATCAGCAACCATTGCTCTCTTGCCAGGTCTTGTTTGCTGATTCTTGTTCTTCAGTAGGTCTAGACAATCAGGTCTAAAATGTCCAGGTTTCTTGCAGTTGAAGCACATATAATCAGGTTCCTTTCTCTGTTTTAGGTCAGGACAGTCAGGTTTGAAGTGTCCTGGTTTCTTGCAATGAAAACACAAATAATGATTATCTTTCTTGGATTCTTCCTTCTTCTTTTCACTTGATTTCTTTGTGAAATTCCTTTGAAAACCTCTTCCCGTTTTCATCACTTTCTTGCTCAGTAGGGAAATTTACTGTTGCATCTCATCCAGTAGATCATCTTGACCACCTAATTATTCTTCTTTATGTGCAGCAGCCAATGCAGTACTCTTTGGTTCTTCTTTTTCAGTCTCAGGAATAAGTTTCTTACTAATTTATATGCTTTGAGATCTAAAAACAGCTTGAAGGTGTCTTCTTCATGTAGACTCCTGGATTCTTCTATGGCAGTAACCTTCATCTCCCAAACCTCTTTTGCAGGTAGGGCTTCTAAGATTCTTGTAGTGATCTCTTCTTTTGTACAGATCACATTCAGTAGGGTGAGTTCATCCATGATAGCATTGAATCTTGACTCCATTTGCTCAATGGTTTCGTTCAATTTCATCTTGAAATCTTGGAACTTTCTTTTGGCTACACTGACTTTGTTTTTCTTTATAGCATCAATGCCTTCATAGATAAGTTGCAATTTTTCCCAAAGTTCCTTTGCAGTTTTGCAATCCTTCACTTTCATATACATATTGCTATCCAAGGTTCTGTACATGATATCAATAGAAATATTGTTGAGGTTTGCTCTTTTTCTATCTTCAGCACCCCACTCTCTTTTTGGCTTTAGAACATACTGATTTTCACTACCTACAGTTATGGCCTTAGTGATCTCCAATGGTCCTTCAGTGAGCACACCCATCATCTCATCACGTGTTGCAGCTAGATATGCCTGCATACAATGTTTATACTCATCAAAATGATCTAAGGATCACATCAACATAGTTCTAGCACACTGGTTGTTATCCATGATGCAAAGCTTTGAAAATCAGAAACTTGAAAAAGTTTTCAAAGTATTTTCACAAGCACAACAAGTATGATTACTTCAGAACATAAGTACTGCTCCGATACCAATTGTTGGTCCCTTGAAAAGGCTTTGGTTAAGTTTAGAAGGGGGGTGAATAAACTTAACACTTAAAACTTCTGGAGTTAACAAACTCAGCAATGTCAGTAGCCTGTTCACTACTCAGTAGTCTGCTAACCACTCAGTAGTTTGCTGACTGTTGATAAAACTGAATTTGTTGCAGCAGAATATATTCAAATTAATCCTTGTTACACTGTTGTTAAAAAGATTATACTAAGTATTAGATACTCAGTAGTGTAAGTGTGTGATTCAGTTGCTAGTTTCAGTAGGTTGATGCGGTAAGTATACTAAATGCAGAAAGCAAGTAGGCAAATTTTATAGTGGTTCCAGGTGGTGTAATCCTGTCAGTCCACTCTTCTCCTGTGATGTTGGAGGGAATTCACTAGAGATCTTTGAGGTTGCAGTTAGAAAAATCCTTAAACTGTCTGTCCTTCACCAATAACTATGGCTTCACAAACTGAATATTTGAAACAAGTAGGATTGCTGCTCATAAGTATTCCACTGTTCCTTGAAGGGTAGGATTTCTTCTTCACTAGCTCCACCACAAACAATTGTTCTTAACACCTAAGTGCTTCTCTGTCGTCAGCAGGTTTCTTGTAAAATGAAAGGTTGAATCAAGTAAATGATTCAGTTATCAACAGCTTGGTCAGGATGAAATGATCAGCAGCTTGATGTCTTCAAGTTTGTGTACTTCATGTAACTTGATAGCAGGTTACACTTGAAGAGTTTTCTGGATCAATAGCTTTTAGCTCAGTGATGTCAGTAGGGTGATTTTCTTGATAAGAGACTTGATAGCATTTAGTAGATGTATCTGAATCGGGAGTCCTCTATTTTTAGGTGAGAATCCTATGAATTATGTTTGAATTTCAAACATAGCTGCTTCAGATTTGTCTTCATCTTGACTTGCTTTTCTCTCTCAGACATAGTCTTCGATACACGATCGATTTGTTTTTGTCAGTTTTCAGTATGTCCACCCTTTGACTTATGTCCATCGGTTAATCCTCTGAATTTTTCCAACGTTCTTTTCATCTTGGTCATTGATTGGTTGACAATACCAAGGCTTGTAATTCATCCTTATCCTTGTAATCTTTCAATGTAACCTTTGATTAAATCGAGATTTATACTCAGCTGATACTTGACTTAATTTAGTCTGCTGATGTACATATCTGTCTGCTGGCTTAAGTCTGCTGTGTTACAATAACACTTCAGCTGACTGCTTTTCATTTAACTTTTGATTATGAAGTTAGTGTACACCAATTGGAACATAACTAAGTTCCAATCACCACTTATCATATGGAACTTAGACCTTGTACACAAGGTATATGTAATCAGTTTAGGTCATCACAGACTTCCCTAAATTCTTATTCTAGCTTTAAGTACTAAGTTTTATCCCTTAGCCTTCAATAACTGAGTTTGAACCCTCAGCCCTCAGTCTTCAGCAGGTTCCTAACTAGTCTACTGACCTAGTTACCTTACTGACCTAGACAAATCATGCTGACGTCTGATCGGTGACCTAATTACAATGCTTGTTTGATCAAACCTATACAAATTTCAATCTCTAATAAACCTATACATTTAATCTAGACATCTTTTTGCCTTTGCCCTATAACAGCTAGTCTGGCACTCATCATTATAACTTAAAATATGTCCGACACTAATGGATTTGTTTTGGACTTCCTTCTTCGATCTCTATCCTCAGTCACCCCTTTCTTCATGTATTGAACAAAGAATCCGGCCCAATCAAACTTCATACTCTTGCATATAATAATCAGCTGGTCAATTTTTGGTCCTGATAGGGTATCATGACTTCCACTAAATCCAAGATTGTTCTTTGAAATTATCTTGCTCAGTAGATTATACTCCAATCTGATATGCTTCACATTGATACTTAGTGTTGATGGTATGGACTTGTTGGCTTTTATTGCATCAACAAAGTCTAGTCTTGCTAGCTGCAAAGATTCAGGATTTGTAGGAGCATTGTTTCCAGGTCCAAATCCAAACACTTCCCTCAGAAGGTCTGAGGTTAATTCAATCTCCTGGCAATTGACAACTGTAGTAAAAGCTTCTCTATCATTCTTTATCACCATGTTCTTCCAAAAATTGACAACATTGGTGTTTGAGATGGTTTCTAATCTCAGATTTAGAACATCTTCAAATCCTTTGTATCTTCTGATCCTTTTACCAATGTTGTTGGCTAGTTCAGACTTGTTAGGGAACAATTTGGCTCATTCCAATATGAACATCTCCCTTATCCGCCATTGTAAAGATTTGAAAAAGATGAAGAAGAAAACTTGCAAATCTATGTTCACACTGTGTATATTCAGAGAAAATCGATCTGAAACTTGTATGTATCTTCTATGTGTATGTCTGTATCTATAAGGAAAGATGTAGTAACTGTCAGGAAAGTACTGTTCACGTACTGTAGAATTTAACCATGATTAACTTTGGAATAAATGTGATGTTGCCACATGTCTCACTAACTGATCCCATTAAGAGTTGTAACCGTTGGATATTGTAACCGTAGTTATAAAGGATAAGAATAATATCCGTTTACTGTTGACTTTCATTTAAGTTTGACAGTCTTGTAACGTGTACTCTGGTAGTTATAAAGGATAAGAATAATATCCGTTTACTGTTGACTTTCATTTAAGCAGCCTGCTGACAAATTACTCTGCTGATTTTCAAACACTCTGGTTTTATCCAACTGATAATACAAGATGAAGTTTAACACCAATGACGGATCTGTCAAGTGAGCTCACCCAATAGGACGAAGACAAATCCCCTTGGCAACTCCATTTGCTCAATTGTCCAACTAACTTAAGTACATGGAATTGTTGATACCAATGACTAATCTGCCAAATGAGCTCACCCAGTAGGGCAAAGACTAATAACCTTGGTGAATTCCAGTACTCTACTGATCAATAGTACATCAGTCAACTTTTATGATGCCAAGTTCAGTTCTTAACTTAGAAAATATTTCATTATCCAATGGTTTTGTAAATATATCAGTAAGTTGATCTTCAGTAGAGATGTAAAGAACCACCACATCATCCTTCTCCATATGATGTCTTATAAAATGATGTCTCACATCAATGTGTTTGGTTCTAGAGTGCAAAACAGTATTTTCAGTGATTGCAATTGCACTTGTGTTGTCACACATTATAGGAATTTCTCATTCTTCAATTCCATAATCCCTTAATTGTTGTTTTAACCATAGTATTTGTGCACAGCAGCTTCCAGCAGCAATTTATTCAGCTTCAGCAATGGAAGTGGATATTGAATTATGTTTCTTGCTAAACCAGGAAACTAGTCTATTTCCCATCAACTGACAAGTTCCTGTGGTGCTTTTTCTGTCAATTTTGCATCCAACATAATCAGAATCTGTGTATGATATAACTTTGAAACTTCCATCTTTTGAATACCATATCCCTACTCTCAAAGTCTTTTTTAGATACTTGAGAATTCTTTTGACTGCAGCTAAGTGACTTTCCTTTGGTTTTGATTGAAATATTGCACAAACACATACAACAAAGGATATATTAGGTCTGCTGGCAGTGAGGTACAGCAGACTGCCTATCATCCTTATGTATAAAGTATGATCAATATCTTTGCCTTCTTTATCTTCATCCAATCTGATGTTAGTACTCATAAGAGTTGATACCTTGGTGCGGTTTTCCATACCAAACTTCTTTAGCATCTCCATAGTATACTTATTTTGATGAATGAAGATTCTATCTTTCATTTGTTTGACTTGTAATCCCAAGATGTTGTCCATCTCTCCCATCATACTCATGTGGAACATGCTTTTCATGAGAATAGCAAACTTTTCACATAGCAAATCATTTTCAGAACCAAAAATTATGTCATCAATATAAATCTACACCAGTAGGGTGCTGTCCCCTTTATTGATTCTGAAAAGAGTCTTGTCAATGTTACCTCTGGTAAACCATTGTCCACCAAGATTTGAGATAGGGTTTCATACCATGATCTTGTTGCTTGTTTCAATCCATAAAGGGCCTTGTTGAGTCTGTACACTTTCTCTTCTTGGTCCTTAACTTCAAATCCAGGGGGTTGCTGAACATAAACCTTTTCTACTAGAATGCTATTCAAAAATGCACTTTTGACATCCATCTGGTATACTTTGAAGTTTGTATATGCAGCATATGCCAAAAATAGTCTTATAGCTCCCAATCTTGCAACTGGGGCATATGTCTCGTCAAAATCTATTCTTTCAGCTTGAGAATAACCTTTTGCCACTAGCCTGGTCTTATTCCTTACAATAGTACTAGATTCATCCAATTTGTTTCTGTATACCCATTTAGTTTCAATTATATTTACATGACTAGGCCTTTCCACTAGTGTCCAAACTTGGTTTCTTTCAAACTCATTCAATTCTTCTTGCATAGCAATTATCCAATCTGGATCAGATATTGCTTCGTCAACAACTTTGGGCTCCATTTGAGATAGAAAACAAGTAAACATTTCTTCCAATTGTCTTCTAGTCCTTACACCTTGTTGTATATTACAAATTACTTGTTCAGAAGGGTGATCCTTTAACCATTGTAAATCTTGATTTGTTTGATTTACAGGAGCTTCATCTTGATGAGCTCTCTTTGTTGCTTGAAAGGGGGTTCAGCAGATCCTTGAACTGCATCTGTTGTTGCATCAGTAGTGTTACCAGCATGTTCTTCAGTAGGGGCAGAGTCATAAACTTTTAAGTAATTTATCTTTTCCAAAACATCAACATATTCTGGATCAGTAACTTGGAGATTCTCAGCAGGTTCTGAAACTTCATCTTCCATTCCAGTGAACTTAGGTTCATCAAATACAACATGTATTGATTCTTCATGTTTCAATGTCCTCTTGTTCAGTACCCTGAATGCCTTACTGTCTGAAGAATATCCCCAAAAGATTCCTTCATCTGATTTTGGTTGAAATGTCTTCAATTGTTCTTTATCATTCAAAATATAACTTTTGCTTCCAAATGGATGGAAATAAGATATTTTTTTTTCTTCCATTACATATCTCATAAGGTGTCTTCAGCAGCTTCTTGTTAACTGAGGTCCTATATTGTGTATAGCATGCTGTATTGATTGCTTCAGCCCAATATCTTTCAGGAAGTAATGATTCATAAATGATAGTCCTCCCTGCTTCTTTCAAGGTCCTGTTTCTTCTCTCAGCAACCCCATTTTGCTACGGTGTACCAACAGCTACTAATTGATGTAGCACACTATTTTGTTCACAATATTCTCTTATGACTTTATTGAGAAACTCAGTACCCTTGTCTGATCTGATTTTCACTACTGTTAAACTTTTCTCATTTTGCCATCTCTTCAAAAGTTTAGGCATCTTTTGATGTGTTTCACTTTTCTTGTTCATAAACATTACCCAAGTGTATCTTGAATAGTCATCCACAACTACTAGAGTGTACTTCTTTCATGTTACACTTGTTGTATTACTGGTCCAAATAGATCCATATGCATCTGCTCCAAAACTCTTTTAGTTGATTGTTTAGTCTTTCACTTGAAGCTTGACTTTGTTTGTTTACCTTGCTGACATGCATCACATATAGCATCCTTTTTGATTGTGATCTCAGGTAAACCAGTCACCAACTTCTTTTTCACCAATTGATTTATATCCTCAATGTTAAGATGATTCAACTTCTTATGCCATAACCATTTCAGTTCTGACTTGGTATGCACAATCAGGCATGTCTCTGGAACAGAAGTAGGCCAATCTACAACATACATGTTTTTTTTTGTCTTCTTCCAGCCAACACAACTTGTTCACCTCTTTCACTAATGACAACACAGTAGCCTTTGTAAAAAGTAACCTTGTAACCCATGTTACAAAATTGTCCAGTGCTCAGTAGGTTGTAGTCCAGTCCTTCCACAAATTCTACATTCCTGATAGTTAATCCATTCCTCACTAGTGTTCCATATCCTCTTGTATATCCTGGTGTGTTATTGTTGCCAAAATTCACTCTTGGACCATCCTTTGCCACATAATTTGTCAAACAGTGCTTATTCTTTTTCATATGTCTGGAACATCCACTGTCAAATTAACAGACACCCTACAAAACAAAGTTAATGTGTTTTAGGTACCCAAAACAGTTTGAGTCTATAGTGGTCAGTGGTAAGAATGACCCTTGACAAATTTCCATAAGGTCTTCTTTGAAAAGCCTTACACTTTTGTTCATAAATGTATCCTACATTTCCATAAAATCTCACATTTGGTTGTGTAGGATTCACATATGATTTCTGGCCTTTTGGTACATAATGCTGTTTCAAGTGATAACCATGATGTTGCTACCAGTTAGGAACAGCCTTATAATATGGTGTCTGATGAGGGCCCAGCTGAGGTCTTGAGAAAGTCCTCTGCTGAGTCCATTTCTGAGGTTTTACCCTAGTATAACGGTTATGTTCTGTTTATAGCAGTAGGGGCAGGAATATTCCAATCATCATCAGTAGGGAACAATTTACCTTTCCCCCCTTAGATAAGTATCCCTAGAATGATTAACATTTTTAGGTTTAGGATTCTTATCTTTGGAATATTTCTGATTTTTTCTCTTTTGTGGTCCAGCAGACTTAGCAGCAGGTCTGCTATCAGCAGGTCTAGTAGGTCCAGCAGTCCTACCCTTGGATTTACCTTTTTTTGTTAGATACTATTGACCACTTAGACTTTTGATTTTGCTTCTTTGATGTCTTCTCAGTAGGCTTTACTGCCTCAGCAACCCTTTTGGGAGTTGGATCTTGTGTAGGCACAAACTTAGGACCAATTCTGGTACTAGGTTCAGTAACCTTACTGGATCCACCCTTAGTAGATTGTTGTGTTCCAAATCCACGGCCTGTTCTATCACCATAAGGCTTTCCTTATTTGAATGCAGTGGTGGAACTAGATTGTTCAGCAGATTCAGCAGCTACTAAATGTAAGGCAGATGTATATTGATTCTGTCCATAATCTTTTTCCTTTCCTTTGAGAGTTCTTAATTCAGCTGTTAACTTTTCAATTTCTGCTTGAAGAGCTTCTTTTTCAGCCTTCACAATCTCATAACGAGATTGTATTTTCCTCAGTTGATTAAGGATGGCATCCAAAGTTTCTTCATTGTCAGAATTTTTAGGATTTGAACCACAAGTAGATTCACAATCACTTTCAGGTTACACTTGAAGAAAATTATTGATCAGTCAGTTAAAGCTCTATATATGTCAGCAGGGGGATTTTCTTGACTGCTCTGAATATATTATTTTTGTTCTTAATTTGCATCACTTGTATCTGAATCAGGAGTCTTCTATTTGTAGGCGAGAATCATGTGACTTATGTTTGAATTTAAAACATATCCATTTCAGTTTGTCTCCATCTTGACTTGCTTTTTGTCATAGTTCCTAGTACTGAAATTGTCAGTATGCTTTTTGTCATTTTTCAATCTGTCCACCCTTTGACTTGTTGATATGAAGATTGAGGATCTAGATTTAAGTGTTCTTGCAAATTATGCTATATTCACATTTTATGAAGAAAAGAAACAGGAAGAAACGAATACTTACTAGGAAATGAATGTTAAGAACGAAAATAAAAGGATAGGAGCAGCTTAGATCCACCCTCGGAATCGCACTCCGGGTTTCTCCAAGTTCGAGAACGTCGCACAAAGGTCGCTCACACCTTTGATATATTCTCTAGTTAATCCTTCACCCAATCACAAGGAAAAGTTTTAACTGTTTGTTTCAATCATTGAAACTTAAAATATATAATATTTTCACTCAAATATAACTTAAGTTTATACAAGGTAAGTTACAATCCTTATATAGAACTCAAAATAACTAGCTACTCCCAAACTAGCAATGTGGGACAAAAATACTTATAGTTTGGAGTTTGGGAGTTGGAAACATGCTAAAACCGATGTGGGAGACTTAAGCCACGTCCAAGGTATGTCTAGGACAAGTCTTGGACATGTCTTGGGTGCAAACTTGGACAAGGTCTATTTTTAGTAGGGAAAGTTTCCAAAATTTAAGGTGAAAAAGGTATCGGGTTTTTGAAGGGTAAAAAGGGTAGATTATTGTAGGGTAGGGCCTCAAATACCTTTAAGGTATAGGGTACTTAGGAATGGAGGGTTTAGTTTCCCAAAATGGAAAACCGAAGGTCGGGTTTGACAAAACTGCCATTTTGGGAAGGGTTGTTCAAAATTGGTCAAAACTCCCAAAAATACCCCCTACCCCTTATTACATGTAAATAATAACAAAATAGATAAGTTTTCCTCTCCCACTCGATCATAATTCAAAGAAAGAACTAATTTCTTCAATGCATCCTCGAGTCTTCGTTTCCGAGCTCTCGTCATCGGTCCATCTTGAATCTCCAACTCATCATGAACGACTTCACTGCCTTGACTCTTATGGTACGCATCACTCCCTCCCGGTTGACGAGGATCTGACCTCAGATCTGAAATAGCCATAAATGGAGACAAATCAGCTACATTAAAAGTGGAGGATATATTCCACTCCGGAGGGATATCAAGCTCCTATGCATTGTTGTTGATGCGCTTTAACACTTTGAATGGCCCATCACCACGAGCATTCAGCTTTGACTTGCGCAAATGTGGAAATCTATCCTTCCGAAGATGTAGCCAAACCAAATCACCCGGATCGAAGAACATTTCTTTGCGACCTTTATTCGCTTGCTTTGCATAAATCTCCGTAGCTTTTACTACATTCAACCGTGCCTTTTCATGAAGAGATTTCACCAATTTAGCTTTAGCATCACCATCCATAATCGCGTGCTCACCTGGAGGCAAAGGAACAAAATCAAATGGTGTAGAAGGTAAAAATCCATAAACAAGTTCAAAAGGAGCAAATTGAGTAGCCGAATGTTTAGCTCGATTATATGCAAACTCAACGTAAGGCAAACTCGATTCCCAATTCTTTAAATTTCTTTGCACAACTGTTCTTAGTAACTGACCCAAGACTCGATTCACAACCTCGGTTTGACCATCTGTTTGCGGGTGGAACGAAGTGGAAAAGAGCAAATGAGTGCCTAGAGGCAACCACAAAACGCGCCAAAAATGACTTACAAACTTAGTATCACGGTCACTTACAATGGTTCTAGGAATCCCATGCAAACGCACTATCTCCTTGAAGAACAAATCAGCCACATAAGATGCATCATTAGTCTTAGAACATGGTATAAAATGAGCCGTCTTAGAAAATCTATCGACTACCACAAACACGGAGTCTTTCCCACTCTTAGACCTAGGTAAGCCTAACACAAAATCCATCGAAATATGAGTCCAAGGAGTGGTAGGGATAGGCAAAGGCGTATACAATCCATGGGGCTTTAAAGTCGACTTAGCATGCTTACAAGTAAGGCAAGACTCACAAAACCTTGCAACATCAGCCCGCATCTTAGGCCAAAAGAAATGAATACGCAGCATCTGTTGGGAGGATTTTGCATCATAAAACAAAAGAAAATTTATAAACCTATACTTAACATGCAAACTAACTCCTAACCGACCAAATATCGGGTAGTTGATAGCATAGTAGGGTAAGTACAGGGTCGATCCACAGGGAATTGGGATGTTGAATCTAATTAACTAATTCCTACCAATTGTTACTCTAAGAACGAATAAACAACAGAAACGAAAAGCAAACAAAAAACATAAAAACAGAAAAGAACAATCAAAACAAATCTAACAAAATAAACAAACTAACCTAAGGAAACATGGGATCAAACAACCAATATACAAACCTATGTGATCTCAATCCTAGTTCAATTCATGATTCTAATTCAAGTTGTGGTTTCACCTTTTCACGAGACATAAACCCCTAATTCCTTAGTGAATTTATTTCTCAAGCTATGGATTCCTAATTCCTTAGTGAGTCCAATTTATCAATCTCTCATCTTCCGAATGTTGAGATCGATTTACCAAACAAAACTCGGTGTAGATTCAGGTTAACTTCCGTATTTTAGAACCTAACAACCTAGAAATATAACCAATTAATTTGTCACTAATTAACGGCTAAAAATCTCATCTTTCTATGGTGATCTATCGTTACGCAACTTCCGTATGTTGTAAACGTATCAATAGCAAACTAATCTCTCGATCTAGTTCACATAATAGCATCATAAAACATAGAACGATACAAAATAAATTAAGAGATCATAGAAAATAAACAAGGACTGAATTAATTGAAAAATCAAACTCACATAGTTGGTACAATTGTTGAATCCATGAATCGAAAACGGAAGAAAACGACATCCTAATCTAACCGGATCACCCGAGCACAAGGCTCGGGTGACCGCCTATAACCTCAAGTTGCCGCTGCTCCTTTTTTCGCTCTAAGAATATGCGGCTGAATGTTCAAGATTGTAATTAGGGTTGGAATGCATGCATATATTTATAGGGATATATGTCGGCTGAATTAATATATGCTAATGTCGGCTGATGATAATTCTTTTTAATTAAGTCGGCTGCACTATCCTTTTGAAGATATTTATTGGAATAAAACTTCTAAAATTCATATCTTGAGTTGTAGACCTCCAAAAATTGTGATCCGAATGTCATAATTAAGCCCTCGGAAAACTCTACAACTTTCATTAAGGACTCTTCTTCAGAAAACGCCTTTTTGACTAGCCCGTCGTATTACGAGTATATTACGACATTTTCCAGTAGTTTCAGCAACAGCATCCAAACTTGTAACGCTCATATCTCGGGCCTCGTAAGTCGGAATGAAGTGATTCAAAATCCTGTAGAATCCTCTCTTCAAGCCCTACAAATCTTCTATTGAGGTCGAGAGTCAAATCAGTGTATATCTTATCAAGAACTGCATCGGAAGTTCGGCTGCTTGAAAGCTTCATTCCAAGCTTTATCTCCATCTTTATCCTCTTCCAAGTCAAAAACATGTATCTACATTGCATCCAAACACCACAAAAACGTAACAATATCCAAAACCATATAAAACAATCAATAATCGTATGAATTGATACGTTTTGCAAATTACCTATGAAAAGCCTCATTTACTCAATATTTAACTATAACGCTCAATATCTATGAAAATCATCCGAATATGGGGGAAATTGATATAGAAAATATATGTAAAAACACTACAATTTAGCCCTTAACAACACCCCCACACTTAAACTTTGCTCGTCCCGAGCAAGACAAAACAAGAACATACTATCAAGAATCCACATAACCTGACACGAGATATAGTCAAAATCATGATAAGCTAGTATTCAGCAAATCGACCTCACTCGGTGATGTGTGTGCAGAACCTACTAAACTTCCACCGATCCTCTCTTGACTTATTACATCAAGCACTAACAGTTATCCGGTCAACTAAACGAAAACTTCATTCTATCTACAGCACTTACCTAACAAAAACTAATTACCAAGAACATAGTAACTAACTCACAACTAAACTCCTTTGCTTAGTGCCAAGAAAATACCTCTCGGGTCTCTACTGGGTTTAGATCAACTTGACTTAGAATTCCAAAAAAACGTATATTTTATATTTCCTATCGTCGCGTCTCAAAAGTATAACACACTCCCTCACATTAGAGGCGGTCACCCCGAGATCACTCAATCCTCTTATCGTCCAAGGTAAACCACACTCCCCAATTGGGGCGAGATCCAAATGGACTCGAGGTGATAGTTACAAACAAAATTCCGCAAAGAAATTCTATTCATTTATTTCTATTTATAGATATATATATTTTTATATTTTTCAAACTCTTTGGAAACTCTCGGTCAAATATATTTCTAACACATTCAAGACTCTTAAAGTTTTCAAAACACTAAGGTCTTGAGATTCTAACTGTGAGTATAGCACTAGTTCTTAACTTTCATTAATGCTAAATAAGTGTTATCTCAGATCAAGAATTAACTTTCCTTTAACTAACCGAAACTATTCTATATTTTGGCTCTTCATCTAATAGGTTCGTGAAATGAAGTTCAAGTGAGTATCGACTTACTAAACCTATTCTCAGAACATGATATGACTACTGATAACAACTAAAGGGTGCCGGATTATAAAACTAGCATGCAATTGAAATGTTACTCGGGACGAAACAAAATTTTGAAAATTTTGCACTTTTCATAGAAAATTATAACTAATATGAGCAAATGAAAGTAGATACATAAATCATCTATCCCCTCCCCCACACTTAGATTGCAACTTGTCCTCAAGTTATACAGAAATAAAACAAATAGAGAACTTAGCTGATTGGATGCTGGCAATTCTGGAGGAACCAACAAGAACCAGGATCGCTTGCATAGCTCAGTAGACTGTGGAGCATCACAGGACAACTGAATACATCGTGAAAGTGCACAATAGCTAGGAAGAAAGTATCCTGCAGACTTGATTAGTGCAAAAAGAGTCTACGGGGAAAAAGAAAAGATTACATCTATAAAGCACATGGAAAAGGAGATATAGAGATAGTTCAAATTTAAGCTCATATAAAGATGGAATACATATACATGAAAATATCACAAACTCGTGGGCTAGGTGCAACTATATGAAAACAAAGTACAATGCACTCTACATGACAAATCCTAAAAATAAAAACGAGGTAGTATTACGGAAACCGACAGTTAACTACTCTCAAGAAAAATAAAAGAAAAATAGAAAAACAATGCAACTATATGAAATGAAACTAAATGAAATGCATTTATATGACATGCAAAAAGAAAATAAAATAAAAGAAAGAAAACTAGCCCACTATATGCAACACGACATATATATAAACGTCTACCACATAATGACAGGTTACGATAAATGACAATCTTTCCACTAGTGCCGACGCGCCTTAAGACTTATCGAAAGTGATAGACTTATGGAAACCAACAATCATCTATCTAAGCATGGTATAACTCATATGGAGAAAGGGCGTAGCATACGGAAAACCGATGATAGCTACCCATATGAACTATAAAAACAAAGGAAGCACGTAAGTCTTAAAAGCTTAAAAGATTCATCGGAGCGGTATGTAGCATACGGGAACCGACATTAGCTACTAATTAACCATAAGAACGATTATAGCTTACGAGAACCGATCACTATAACATGCCTAGATGAATCATATATAAGGAATTGATCAATTATCTAACATGGATTCATAGATGGAAAGGTAAAAACATATAAGTTCGTGGCATCTATGTAAAAATCAATTAGCCACGTAAGCTCGAATGAAAAATCCACATCAAATAAAAGCATTGAAAATAAAATCAAGAAATTTAGAACTGGATGAACCCCGGATTAACGTTCACTTAGCGTTGAATCGCGGGACGGGCGTTCCACCCTTGCGACGCTGTCGCTTTGAAAACCGACCGGACGGGCGTCGTAAAGTATAGACGCTCGTCGGTCTCTAAATCGTAAGCAGATTGAAAATATTTGAACGGACGGCGCCCAATACTTCCCAACGCTCGTTCACTGCAGATGAAGAAGCTGGGACGGGCGCCCACGAGCAAGCGCCGTCCATACAACAAGAATGCATGCAGGCGCAGGAAAAGCACAAAGAAACCCTAAATACTTATGAACACAACACAAAGAACACGAGATCACAAAGACACAATGCCTTATCAAATTAAGCACAGAGGTTAGACTAGGTAACACATAAACATATAAACTTCACGTAAAACAAGTTGAGTAAAAAACTTTTGCACATTCTTAACCTAACGGTCATCGAAACACGGCAAAATAAAAACTCTCAACTTGGTATACGCTACTTTTATTAAAAACAAAAATAAAACGTAACAAAATCGAGAACTAACAAAACTAGATTCAACATGACACCTATTCCCCGGCAACGGCGCCACTTTTGTTGGGAGGATTTTGCATCATAAAACAAAAGAAAATTTATAAACCTATACTTAACATGCAAACTAACTCCTAACCGACCAAATATCGGGTAGTTGATAGCATAGTAGGGTAAGTACAGGGTCGATCCACAGGGAATTGGGATGTTGAATCTAATTAACTAATTCCTACCAATTGTTACTCTAAGAACGAATAAACAACAGAAACGAAAAGCAAAAAAAAACATAAAAACAGAAAAGAACAATCAAAACAAATCTAACAAAATAAACAAACTAACCTAAGGAAACATGGGATCAAACAACCAATATACAAACCTATGTGATCTCAATCCTAGTTCAATTCATGATTCTAATTCAAGTTGTGGTTTCACCTTTTCACGAGACATAAACCCCTAATTCCTTAGTGAATTTATTTCTCAAGCTATGGATTCCTAATTCCTTAGTGAGTCCAATTTATCAATCTCTCATCTTCCGAATGTTGAGATCGATTTACCAAACAAAACTCGTGTAGATTCAGGTTAACTTCCGTATTTTAGAACCTAACAACCTAGAAATATAACCAATTAATTTGTCACTAATTAACGGCTAAAAATCTCATCTTTCTATGGTGATCTATCGTTACGCAACTTCCGTATGTTGTAAACGTATCAATAGCAAACTAATCTCTCGATCTAGTTCACATAATAGCATCATAAAACATAGAACGATACAAAATAAATTAAGAGATCATAGAAAATAAACAAGGACTGAATTAATTGAAAAAATCAAACTCACATAGTTGGTACAATTGTTGAATCCATGAATCGAAAACGGAAGAAAAACGACATCCTAATCTAACCCGGATCACCCGAGCACAAGGCTCGGGTGACCGGCCTTGAAGCCTCAAGTTGCCGCTGCTCCTTTGCTGCTCTAAGAATATGCGGCTGAATGTTCAAGATTGTAATTAGGGTTGGAATGCATGCATATATTTATAGGGATATATGTCGGCTGAATTAATTAATGCTAATGTCGGCTGATGATAATTCTTTTTAATTAAGTCGGCTGCACTATCCTTTTGAAGATATTTATTGGAATAAAACTTCTAAAATTCATATCTTGAGTTGTAGACCTCCAAAAATTGTGATCCGAATGTCATAATTAAGCCCTCGGAAAACTCTACAACTTTCATTAAGGACTCTTCTTCAGAAAACGCCTTTTTGACTAGCCCGTCGTATTACGAGTATATTACGACATTTTCCAAAGAGTTTCAGCAACAGCATCCAAACTTGTAACGCTCATATCTCGGGCCTCGTAAGTCGGAATGAAGTGATTCAAAATCCTGTAGAATCCTCTCTTCAAGCCCTACAAATCTTCTATTGAGGTCGAGAGTCAAATCAGTGTATATCTTATCAAGAACTGCATCGGAAGTTCGGCTGCTTGAAAGCTTCATTCCAAGCTTTATCTCCATCTTTATCCTCTTCCAAGTCAAAAACATGTATCTACATTGCATCCAAACACCACAAAAACGTAACAATATCCAAAACCATATAAAACAATCAATAATCGTATAAATTGATACGTTTTGCAAATTACCTATGAAAAGCCTCATTTACTCAATATTTAACTATAACGCTCAATATCTATGAAAATCATCCGAATATGGGGGAAATTGATATAGAAAATATATGTAAAAACACTACAATTTAGCCCTTAACAGCATCTCCAAAGTCTTATCAACACCAAAGTGACCCATTAGACCACCCCCATGCGCTTCTCTCAATAACAACTCACGGATAGATGTCCTAGGAATGCATAACTTATCTCCTTTGAACAAAAACCCATCGTGAATATAATAGTCGGGAATAGTGGATGACGGACACCTATGAAAAACCTCACCAAAATCAATATCATTAGGATACAAATCCTTTAAACTCTCAAACCCAAACATTCGAGTTTGCAAAGACGTAATTAACGGATATCTACGTGACAACGCATCGGCCACAACATTATCTTGTCCTTTTTTAAACTTAATCACATATAGAAAGGACTCGATAAACTCGATGTAACGAATATGGCGCTTACTCAACTTACCATGACCCTTAATGTATTTTAAAGACTCATGGTCTGTGTGAATAATGAACTCGCGAGGTCGTAGGTAATGTTGCCAAGTTTGGAGACAACGAAGTAAAGCATACAACTCTTTATCATAAGTCGAGTAATTCAATTGCGCACCCTTAAGTTTCTCAGAAAAATAGGCAATGGTTCGTTTTTCTTGAAGCAACACGCCCCCTATTCCCACCCCCGAAGCATCGCACTCTAACTCAAAGACTTTATCAAAATCGGGTAAAGCAAGAATAGGCGCAGAAATAAGTTTAAACTAAAGGGTTTCAAAAGACTCCCTTTGTCATTCTCCCCAATTGAATGGCGCATTCTTTTTTATAAGTTCCGTCAACGGAGCAGCAATGGAGCTGAAATCCTTCACGAAACGTCGGTAAAACCCCGCCAAACCAAGGAAGCTACGTACATCAGCCACGGTTTCGAGTTGTGGCCATTCTTTGATTGCTCGGACCTTTTCTTGGTCAACCTCCACGCCATCTGCACTTACAACAAACCCAAGAAACACAACTCTATCTAAACAAAAGTCACACTTCTTTAAGTTCGCATACAACTTAGCACGACGTAGTGTCTCAAGGACAGCCCGCAAATGTTCAACGTGAAGATCAAGATTGGTGCTATAAATTAAAATATCATCGAAATAAACCACCACAAAATGACCTATAAACTCTCGTAGAACTTCGTTCATTAAGCGCATAAACGTGAACGGTGCATTCGTGAGACCAAACGGCATAACTAACCATTCGTAAAGCCCAAACTTAGTCTTAAAAGCGGTTTTCCACTCATCTCCCTCACATATACGAACTTGATGATACCCACTTCGTAAATCAATTTTAGTAAAGACTTTACTACCGTGTAACTCATCGAGCATATCATCTAAACGCGGAATCGGGTAACGATATTTAACGGTTGTGTTATTTTTCGCACGACAATCCATACACATACGCCACTCGCCACTCTTTTTTGGAACAACTATTACGGGAACAGCACACGGACTTAATGACTCCCGAATTTTTCCTTTATCCAGAAGTTCCGCCACTTGCTTTTGGATCTCTTTAGTCTCCTCGGGATTTGCACGATACGCTGGCCTGTTTGGAAGTGTTGACCCCGGAACAAAGTCAATTTGATGCTCAATACCTCGTAGAGGTGGCAATCCACTCGGTTCCTCCCCCGCAAAAACATCCGTATAATCCTGCAACACAGAACAAACAACACTCGGGAGGGAAGGGGTTAAGTCGTCAAAAGAAACCAAGCACTTAAAACTTGGGACGACTTCTTTAAAATAAACAAGAAATACGCAATTTCCACTATTCAAAGTGGTAGCAACCAAGTTCGGTTTCACAAGGAAACTGTGCTTCACTCCCTGAACATCTTTCTTTTCGACTATTCTTTTACCCTCGTGCTTTTGGGATCCCACGCCCTTACCAAGCTGCACCATCCGAGTATCTCCCTCAAAAGTAACGCCCTCCCTTGCCTTTTTGCAATTTTTGACATTACTTCCCTCAATACGTGATAAAACTCCCTCGTGTTTTTTTCTCTCCAAATTAACGCATGAATTTTCAACTAAATCGCCCTCTCTTTTATTTTTTTGCACACGCAACATTGCAGCATTACGATTATGAGTCATGCGAACTAATTCCGAGTGAACTTGTGTAGGTGTCATCGGATGCAAAGTGATCGTGTGACCCCGTAAAGTGAAAGACCAAGAGTTGAGGCGACCGTTATACATGGCTGTTCTATCAAATTGCCAAGGTTTACCTAATAAACAAATGAGTGACACTAAGTGGTACAACATCACATAAAACCTCGTCAACTAATTTACCGACTTGGAACTTAACATAAGCTTGGTGCGACACACGAATATCACTCTCGTCATTCATCAATTGCAAGTTATAAGGATGTGCATGTGGTAAAAGCTGAAATTTAAAATCCCGAACCAAAAGATCACTTACCAAGTTTGCACAACTCCCAGAATCGATTATATAATTGCATGTCCTCCCCGCGATGCCACAAGTGGATTGAAAAATATTCTCCCGCTGAATCGCATTCTCCAACTTAGCATGAACAGCCAACGTCTTCCGAATAACATAACACGCACCATATGAGGGTGTGGCGTGTGCGTCCAAGTTCCCAACGGCACCATCATCTTCATTGTTTTCCTCCTCATCCGAATGTGATTCATAGGATAAATCATGTCCCGGATGTTCCATAATCGTCATAGAACGCTTATTTGGACAGTTAACCGCAAAATGACCCTTGCCTTTGCATTTATAACATTCTATATCCCTCGAACGCCCCACAACAGCTTTGCCTTTATCCGGAGTCAAAATTTTAGCAATTTTCGACTTGTGATTAGTAGAACGAGATGTAGTATCAATGGACTTCGAAAGTGCATTTGAAGAAGTAGTGGAAGAAACCCCGGGCTGAAAAGTAGAATTAGGAGAACTCCGAAAACCAAATGGACGACTAAACTTTGCCCGTTCTTCACGTCTACTCTTAAGACGCCTCTCAACCATCATAGCCCCATTAACCATGTCATGCAACGTCTCATAATTCTGAAGTTCAACTTGCCCCGCTATATCGTCACGCAAACCACATAAAAACCGCTGCATAGTCACATCCTCGGGTTCAATGATGTTCGAACGAACCATGGTAAGCTGCATCTCTTCATGATATTCTTCAACGGACTTCCCGGATTGAGTTAACTGTTGCAACTTAAAAGTTTGATCACGAAAATAATGGTTTGGAACCCATTTTATGCGCATATGCTCCGTAAGTAAAGTCCAGCTATTAATCGGTTGTTCTCCCCGTCTTCGCCGTATTTCTTGAAAATTATGCCACCATGACATAGCATAACCCGTAAATTCCAAAGTCGCAATCCGCATCTTCTTTGAGTCACTATAATTATGAACCGCAAAAATCTGGTTCATTTTCATTTCCCACTCCAAATACTTGCCCGGATCCGACTTACCATCGAAGGAAGGAATTTTATATTTCAATCCACGTAAAGAATCATCATGTACAACCTCGTAATCTTCTGGTACATAATCATCCCCAAGATCACTAAGTTCCTCCTCCTCCTCAACATATCCACGGCCACCACCTACACCACGTCCACCAACCAAACCACGACCACCAACCCCACGTCCACGAATACCACGTCCCCGACCTCTACCTATACCTTGTACGCCACCTTCATCATCAATACCAAGTCGTTGCATAAGAACATGAATCTGATCGGAGAGTCCTTGGTGTGTGTCCTCGAGTTTTTTATTTATTTGTTCATGATAAGCAGCAATTTGAAGACGAATACGACCATCAAGATGTGTTTCTTCAACATTGTCTTGCGCCATTTTGAAAGATATGCCTCACAAAACTCTCGTGTTTAACTCACCCTCAAAAACTCACAAAGGTGAAGTCCAACCGTCGAATGAATCAAAGAAGAAGCAAGCAAGCACAACAATCACAAACTTTAAGACAACACCAAAGTCAAACTCCCAAGGCAATCTATGAGTAAGAATTGTTTGGAAGAAGGCTTATAGGTGAGTGATGGATGAAAAGATATGACGTGTGTACCAAGGTGTACCAAAGAAAAAAAAAATAAAAATAAAACCAAGTAGTAACCAATATTGTACCAATAAATAAACAAGTATTCAATCTTTCTTGCTCTTTTTTTTTTTTTTTTTTATCAAATAAGGCTCGGCCTTTTTTTTTTTTTTTTTTTTTTTTTTTGTGTTTTTGTTTTTTTTTTTTTTTGTTGTTGTTTTGTTTTGTTTTGTTTTTTTTTTTTTTTTAAAGATTGAATACCAAAGAACTTTTAACTTACAAAACTATTAAAGGTGCACTAAATAAAAGGAAATAGGTACAAGATAAAATTTATAACGAATTTATGATTGAAAGATGAAAAGACTAAGGTTACAATTTCCCCATTACAGCCGTGGTGAAGGAAGGAAAAATGGGCTGTAATTTTTTTACTTTATGATAAAGAGGAATATACGATGAAGGTTTGATGATTAAGCAACTAGGAAGACCAAACTATGAGTGTTACTAAACAAATGTATGGAAAAATGAGCAGTAACACCACAATATGTATAGAAACTAGCACTTAATCAAGCAAATTCACATAGAAAATAGGCAACAAGGATGAAATTTGTGGGTAACAACTAGTAATAGGCTGCGTTTTATGCCACCTATATGATAGAATTGCGTTTTTTTTTAAGAAGGTCGAAAAGAAGAAAAAAAAATTTGTGGAATGAACAAGATGAACAAACAAGTAATCTAAAGGATGAACACCTAAATCCCGAATCTCTGATACCAAATGATATGAAGATTGAGGATCTAGATTTAAGTGTTCTTGCAAATTATGCTATATTCACATTTTATGAAGAAAAGAAACTGGAAGAAACGAATACTTACTAGGAAATGAATGTTAAGAACGAAAATAAAAGGATAGGAGCAGCTTAGATCCACCCTCGGAATCGCACTCCGGGTTTCTCCAAGTTCGAGAACGTCGCACAAAGGTCGCTCACACCTTTGATATATTCTCTAGTTAATCCTTCACCCAGTCACAAGGAAAAGTTTTAACTGTTTGTTTCAATCACTGAAACTTAAAATATATAATATTTTCACTCAAATATAACTTAAGTTTATACAAGGTAAGTTACAATCCTTATATAGAACTCAAAATAACTAGCTACTCCCAAACTAGCAATGTGGGACAAAAATACTTATAGTTTGGAGTTTGGGAGTTGGAAACATGCTAAAACCGATGTGGGAGACTTAAGCCACGTCCAAGGTATGTCTAGGACAAGTCTTGGACATGTATTGGGTGCAAACTTGGACAAGGTCTATTTTTAGTAGGGGAAGTTTCCAAAATTTAAGGTGAAAAAGGTATCGGGTTTTTTAAGGGTAAAAAGGGTAGATTATTGTAGGGTAGGGCCTCAAATACCTTTAAGGTATAGGGTACTTAGGAATGGAGGGTTTAGTTTCCCAAAATGGAAAACCGAATGTCGGGTTTGACAAAACTGCCATTTTGGGAAGGGTTGTTCAAAATTGGTCAAAACTCCCAAAAATACCCCCTACCCCTTATTACAAGTAAATAATAACAAAATAGATAAGTTTTCCTCTCCCACTCGATCATAATTCAAAGAAAGAACTAATTTCTTCAATGCATCCTCGAGTCTTCGTTTCCGAGCTCTCGTCATCGGTCCATCTTGAATCTCCAACTCATCATGAACGACTTCACTGTCTTGACTCTCATGGTACGCATCACTTGTATCCATTGGTTAATCCTCAGAATCTTTCCAACGGTCTTTTTATCTTGACCATTGATTTGTTGACAACATCAAGGCTTGTAATCCATCATTATCCTTGTAATCTTCCAATGTAATCCTTGAGTAAATCGAGAAATATACTCAGCAATTATCTGAAGTATAACAGCCTGCTGATGTACATATCTATCAGCAGGTTTAAGTCTGCTGTGTTTTAATAACACATCAACTGACTTCTTATCATCTAACTTTTTATTGTGAAGTTAGAGTACACAATTTTGAACATAACTAAGTTCCAATCACCACTTAACATATGGAACTTAGACCATGTACACGAGGTATATTTAATCATTTTAGGTCATCACATACTTCTCTAAACTCTGATTCCATATCCTTGACTTTAAATACTAAGTTTGATACCATAGCCTTCAATCACTGAGTTTGTACCCTCAGCCTTCAGTCTTCAGCAGGTCCCTAGACACTCTATTGACCTAGTTACCCTGCTGATCTAGACAGGTCTAGTGATACAGTCAGCTAACCTAATTACACTGTTTGTTTGATCAAATCTATACAAAGATCAAACTCTAATAAACCTATACATTTGATATATTAGGAGTCATACTGGTCGAAGCCGTTTTTGCTGGGCGGCCATCTGCAGCGAGTAATGCAAGCCCCAGTATCATTATCATGATTCCTACGAGCAAGGACAGAGGTGTGTATAAATTGAGGGGGGCTAAGCCCACCCAGGCAAAAAAATAGTACACTAAAAAATATATGTAGGCTAGTCGGATCCATAAAATATTATTAATCCAGCCCACCCGACGAACTCGATATAGTCTATTAGCCCACCCCGATTTAAAATCTTGGCTCCGTCCTTGCCTACGAGTATTAGACCTACTTTTGTTGCAGCCATGGCGTACTCCAAAATCTTGAATTAAATCTAATATGTATGAACTGAACTTAGAAAGAGAGTACGTTGGGTTTGAAACTTTTTCTTAGTTTTGCTTCTTTCTTATAGTTATCGTGATTCATTCTCATTGACTTGGTACACACATAGTTACATTCATGTTGAATAAAGTGCAATTAAAAGATGGGTCGTATTCCCTCAAAAAAAAAAAAAAAAAGATGGTTTGTATTGTGAAATTGAATATTAGTTTAAATATGTCGTGTATGTTGCCTTAAAAAAAAATATTTGAAAGAAACATTTATTTTATTAATAGAAGAGGTTAAATGTAATATTTCAAATTTTGAAAAAACAGACATGTCATTTTGCAGAAATTAAAAATATTATATTTAATTTTATGGATTTAAATTTAAAAGAAAATAAAAGTGGAAATTAAAAGAATTTATTGAGTCAATAACTCCTTGGGATTCATATTTGAGAAAAACAAAACCTCCCACTTGTTTTGGGAGTTGTCAAATTTGGTTTCTAGAATAAGTTCGAACTCTGCAGAGAAAAAAAATAGAATAGTCCAAAAAGGAATCTACAAAGAATCTTATCAACAGTTGCTTGGTTTTTAGAATCAAATATAGAAACGGAATCAGCAGGAGTTGATACCAAAAGTCTGGAGCTTGGAAAATATAATAGAAAAAGCCCTAGTTTAGAATCATTTGATTCTGAACCTTTTTCTGTACTTTAAGTTGTTCAATTCATAGTTATGATAATTTAGAAACCTTGATCACAATTGATTGTAGTTTTATTGTTGATCAATCAGGTTTTCGTTGAGGAGATCAAGAGTTGGGCTGTTTTGTGTTGTTTTTGCTTGATTTTGCTTTGGATAACATGTAAGAGTGTTTTCATGTTGAACAAATTATGTTTTATAATGTTTAAGTTAGGTATATTTGGTGTTAATTGTTGTAGAATTCTTGATATTGATTGTTGCTTGAAGTATGAGATGCTATGTTATAATTAGTACATGTTTTCCTGATGTTTTGGAGTGTAAAAAGTCGGAATTCGGGCTTGGAAAATGATGGAATTAGCACAGAACGAAAAAAAATAGAGGCAATTTTCGGGCATAAGCCTGAAAAGTCAAGCCTATGCTTGAACTCAATCAGAATAAAAACTAGAAACGCCCAGCCTTTGGGCACAGGCTTGGAAAGTCAGGCCCATGCTTGAACTTGTCTATTATTTTTTAGGCATTGGCCTGGTAGGCCAAGCCCATGCCTGAACCTGAATTTTTGGATATGTTATTTTTAATGCATAATTTTGGTACATGGTCACTTTTACAACCTAATATGATCTGAAATACTTAACAAAGCCATGAATAAGATTTTGATGCGATTAGTTCTGGCACCGAATGAATTCTTACTAAGTGTTAAAGTTTGGGACCATCGGAAGATCATGATTGGCCTTGTGCTAAATCTCTGTGTATGTGATAGGCTTTGTTAATGTCTAGTTGTCAATGTTAGGGAGTAGAATTGTAAGTGAGCTCTTACCTTGTAGGTGGCTAGTTAACAATTAATAACATACTTACTTGTGTATGTTAAAAGCATAAACATCATGTTTTTTGGTAAGGCACAAGACAATATCGCGATGTGTTGTGTGGTTAGTATAAAGTGAATAACTCTCCTGGCCTTTGAGGGGCACGAAGAGTCGAGGACTTCGACGATCACACACACCATCGGGACTAGCCCGTGGCTACAAGTGCATCGCCACTAGTAGGTTGCAACCAGATGCTTCGTGGTGAGTAGCACCATGCGTAGTGCCCTTGAATTCTTGATATAACAAAGATAAGCTAAGCTATAAACAAAGTAAGATCTCATTTCATGTGGATGAGCATGAAGTGAACCCTAAAGTTTGAGTCGTGTTCATAAATACAACTTAATAATAATAAAATGTTTGCCTTTTTATAAAGCATAATTGTTCGTTAGTTTCTTCCTTTTACTATGTACTTTTGTACTTACCCCGTTGCATATTTGTGTGTTTTCTTTGTGGAGAAAATGTACAGGTTGAGCCGGACTGTGATAACTTTGGGGATGATATACGATGATGATATGCCATGCTTTCTTAGATGCTTTTACACTTTCATGACTATGTTGTAGTACTATAACTATGGTATATTTTCTAATTTCAAGACTTGTTGTACTTTCTTTTCTAAGATTTGTTGCAATATAAGTTTTCTTTTGTTGTAAGGTACTTGTTGTATTAAGATCCCTTTCTACATTTTAAGTCGGATGTCGTTGTAATTCTAGTAGCATTTATGGTTTTCACCCGAGTCTCTTTAGTTTCCATTTGCTTAGCTCGATACGATGACATATAGGCTTACATATAATATTAGATTTATTTAATGTTATACACGCCGAACGTTTTTTCCGGATAAGTCCTCAGTATCCGGGAACGGGACGCTACAAGAAAAGTACAAAAGACGGTCGAACCCGTCGTAGTAAAATTTAGGAAAACTCAGCAACTAACTATGCCCCATCTCATAGTAACAAACTATAAAGAGAAAAATCTAATAAGAGGAAGAAAACTATCAAAAGGTAGCATACAAAGATTAAAGGTAGCTTTGTCATGTTTTAGGGGTTGACCAATGAAGGATGCTAACTTTTAGAGATAGTGGTTATTAAAAAGGGCTGTGAATGCCTTGGTAATTCGAACCAATATGTGGCTAGGGATGCTTCTTGATTGAAGCGGTAATCAATGATCCACTTCAAAATATGCATTGAAAACTTCCTTAAAAACCATTCCCTTCTAGTGAACATACGATTATAATCCTCTTGTCAGCAAGTTTGAATAAGCACACTTCGGTTATCAAGTAGGCCAACCTTACATTCTGATTTAAGTTTTAGTTTCATAAAATACCTTTGAATATTCTCGATTTTAGGTTTATAGTTTGGAATACGACCAATAAGTTCATTATAAAATAGTTTACATACTACCTTTAGTTCACTCTTTGAGAAAATGAATGTTGGTTTGCCCCGACAATTTGCAAAGTGTCCAAAATTAGAAAGGTGGTGCGTGGTGATGCGGAAGAGCCAACGACAGCTGCAAAAGTTTTCTCCGTGGGTGGGTCCATCTTATTGGGGTCCACTCTACATAAACAACATCTTAGGACGGAGGCAGTTGTGTTGGAATAGTGTCCTAAACCCAATCGGGTTGGACCGGATCCGACCGGGTCGGATCATTTCTACTATTTCTTTATGTTTATACATATATAAAATGGCTTTTCTGTTGTCATATATATGTTCTTTTAAAGAACCAATTATGAATTGTTATATGATAACGTCCTTAGTGTTAAACTGTGATAGAGAAACCATGATAGGCGATTATGGTTGATGAGATCTCTAATCACTTTAATAAGTTTGATACTTAAATGTCTCTAGGCTGATGTACTATTAAACATGGCATTGATAGTATGAACAGGCTAGCACGTATTAGATGTCTTCTGTCTTTAAGGGCAGGGATAGATCTCGTCTATCGAAGTGTAGAGACACTTGGGTATGACGTGGGCGTGTATTAGAGAATGCGTGACGTTAGGATCGACCCACTTACACGAGATAAGTGTCACACTATGTGACGGTTGTGTAATTATCCTTAAGACCGAGTCTTCATGGCATCACAGTGTGGATTGTCATGCTTTGACACTATTGAGTTTTCAGCCACGGGCGATCATGCGGTAGTGATTGGGTATGATATTGAAGCATGCGGAGTATACATGATTGGTCGTCTGGGAATCGCGTATCCTATGATTGGGATCGAATATCCGAAATGGCCTTCTTATAAGGAATGTCTTACTCTCGTGAATCTTTGCAAAGTGGGAGTAAACGAGTTACTTCGAGAGAGCATGATATCCAGATTATAAGATACGGTCGTTAATGTTTGACACTCGACGCGTGCGACCGTATGGATATTATTACAAATGATAGGATTGTAAGTTACACGGTATGGCTGCTTTCACATGAAAGGTAGTAGTCATTGCATTTGACTCTTCCGATGATTGGGGGGTCACGGTGTGTTGCTAGACGCTATCCCGTGATCGTTAGGCATGAAGGGCATTTTTTCGTAATTTGCACTCTGTGTCTCACGGCCAACATATTCGGAAGCCTATCGGGTCACACACATAAGAACATCTAGCCGGATTAAAATGTGGTTATAGATGATAACCAAATAAGGAAAGTTTATCTCGAGACTATAAAGGTTACAGTGGTAAATTAATATGGTGGTATTTATTTATTATGAATAAATTAAATACAAGATATTGATAATATTATATTAATTAAACAATATTCCGGAAGCCAATTTATGGCTAAAGGTGGCGCAACTTATTTGTGTATAAGATACACTTGGATTGTGCAATTTAATTAATAAGATTACCATATATTAATATAAGATATTAATATATAAATATATATAGTTACATGCGTGTGCTACATGTATATAAGATATACATGTGCACATTTGTGATGGCTAGATATTTATATATAGATTTATGTGTTTATAATATATATAAGTGATATATATACACATGTGTAAATTGATTTATGGTAATAAAATAAAGATAGTCAATATTAGATATTGACAATATCTTGGGAATATTCAATATGAGATATTGACAATATCCTAGATTTATTTAATATAAGATATTATAATAAATGAGATAAATCAATCAATTATATTTTCCTTATTTTATTGGAAAAATGTTTTCTTCCTTTCTACTCTACTTGGGGCGCCACTTCTACTATAAATAGGAGGTGGGTGTCAAACTCTTTTGTACAACACAATTTCAAGAACTAATAGTTCTTGTGTAAAATATAGAGCATCCTATAGAGAGTTGGAGAGAGGGGAAAAGGGCCGGTCTAGCAACCGGAGTTTTCCAATAGCAATCCATGATGGGATTCCGGCGGGCTGTTCGTGTGGACTAGCGGTAGAGGCCGAACACTTGTGCGGCTCTATGCAGAACTAATCTCCTTAGACGGTCAAAGCGTCGATCTTTTAGATCAACCAAGGTAACCACCGTCTACTAGCTTAATAGTTTATTGCTTAAACGAAGTCGATCTTGGGTCGATAGGAAATAAAATTTTGAATTCCGCTGCGTTCCCGCGTAGATTTCCTAACAGTGGTATCGGAGCGAGCTTCGAACTTAAGCAATAAGCATGTTATTTTGCGTAGTTAATTTTATCGATTAAATCATGTAATTAAAAGATGAAAGATTTTTTGATTTGCAAAATTGATACACGAAAAGAAAAAAAAAACGAGATCTGGTGGTGCTCGGCCGACTGGCGGCGGCACCACCCCAGCGGCGGCGGCGGCAGGGCAGCCTGCTGCCGGCAGTCGGTTGAGCGGTCAATGCTGGCGGATCTCCAAACTTTTGTTTTGTGTATTTTGTGATTAAATATGGTTCATAGTTGTGATTGATATCTCCTTTGTTTAGTTGTGTCATGTGGCTAACCAATGGTTCAAATAGTTTGGGCCATTGGGATGCCACATGGCATTAAAATAATAATGGGTCTTTCCAAAATTTGTTTGGAATAGGCCTAGGCCCTTTTCAAATATTTGATTTGTAAAAGGCCTAGGCCACTTCCAAAATTTTGATTTTGGAAAGTTGCCAGGCCTAAACCAAAATAATTTGGCCTTTCCAAATATTTGATTTGGAATAGCTTCTGCCTTTCCAAATATTTGATTTGTAAAAGGCTAGAGCTTGCACTACTTTCAAAATTTTGATTTTGAAAAGTGTGCCTAAACCAAATTTGGTTTAGGAAGATGCCTTTTGGTTTAGGAAACCAAAGACATCCCTTTTGATTAGGAATCAAAAGGAAAGAAACAAAAGAGACATAATTTTAATTTTGATTTATTTTTGGAATAGCTCTAATTAATTAAAATTAAAATTAAAATTAAAATCGTTTAAAATTAATCGTTAATTTTATTTCGATTAAATTATTTAATTAATTAAATGTTAATTAGTTAATTGATTGGATAAAATTATTTAATAGATTAAATGTTAATTGATTAATTAAGACGCAAGTAGTTAAATTTTAATTTTATCTTTTTCATAAGATTTTATTGTATGGATTAGATATAGTAAATATAATATGATATATGGACCCCGATTGATCATGGACTCGACCGATAGGATAGATGTGAATGATTTAATTTTCTGTTGGTTTAAAAATTGTCCTAGGCCGTTATGAAGAACGTGACCTAGTTTATTTTCTGCATTTATCCTATTCCCGTTGATTCCCCCCGTGTGCGGCGGGCGTATTTATTTTATTAGATAGAATTAAATGTAACAAGAATGGAGCAGAAGATGGAGACCAAAGAAAGAAGGATAAATATCCCATTGAAGAATGGCGCATTAAAGATCCTATTGGCGGTTGCAGCTACCTTAGATTGTGACCCGTGGTTTCGTCAGTTTGTATTCGAAACCGCACCTAGGAAAAGTCCATGATCATACCGGTTACTTTACGCATTTATTTATTTTGTGCTTGTATTTATTTTATATGATACGATAGATGCATGACTAGGCACGATCTAGATAAATGTGTAGGATATATATCTATAGAGATAGATATAATTGATGAGACCGAAATTAAAATTAATTAAGTGAATTAATTTACGAAAAATACTTCCACAACAAAAATCAAGTCGAAATATTGTCTCCCAATATTATAACGACGGTGAAGAGCCTGTGTTCGGATCCAACTGATCGACCACCGCCGGGAGTTGACCTACCTCGGGTATATCGTCGTTATTGAGATATGATCGCATGAGATCTCGTGAATATTGGGTTATGACTTGACTAGAGTCTTTCGGTGATTGGCCACCGTCAGGGCCGTCTGACTTTAGAGACAAGGGGTTGACTAACACATAGTGATGTGTATCGCTAAAGAGTTGACTAGTCAACCACTGAGAATCACATAGAGATGTGAATGGTAAAGAGTTACCTACCTTTCGACATTATCTTGGTTGATCGACCACCGCCGGGAATCAAGGTAACTAGATTGGATCTCAGCCACTAAAGAATTTTTGATATATTCTTGAAAGTCAATTGGGAGTAGTTGACTAGTGGGAGCAAAATCATAAACCAAAAGACCATTTTTGATTTTGCATGTATAAACAACAACACTCTTTTATTTTCATTTTTATGTTGTAGTTTTAGCAAACTTTATATTTATGTTTAATTCTCGATTAGTAAAACCAAATTATGACTGTTAATTTTGAGAAACGTTCTCAAATATGGTTAAGTAATGTTAATCCTTTTAAAATAAGCAATGACATGAGCAATCCCGTTATAGTAGTTAGAGACAAGGAGATTACATAATTGATGCAGTGCTCCGAGACTTTAATTATTAATGAAAGCGGAAGCTAATGATGTGATTAAAACATTTGAAATAAGTTTCAATGAATTAGTCATAAATTGGATATGATCCAAGATGATCATTCAGTCATACGATGACAATTAATTCAAACGTTGGATAAGAATGACCACATTTAATTTTGGAAAGGTTGTTTTCAAAATTGTAAGAGTTAAGTATCGACTTAATTCTATCATTGCTTAAAGGTTAATTAAATAGTCAATGTTTTGAATACGATTCAAAAGGTTAAATAAACTATTTAATAAACTTTAGATTTTCTTTATGAAAGGAAATCAAAGACATAGCTCTTGTGATTTTTCTTAAGTCTTATGAAGACTACACTAAGAAATATTTACAAGTGCCTGAAGGATTAAAAAGGAAAGTTAGGGCATGTGCTTAAATAGAGAACTTATTGAAGTTTCTATTCTAGGCAAGTGAGTTGAGATAAATCTATCTAAGTTCAAGTCAACTCTTAGATATATGATATCTTACGAGTGTGATTAAATTAGAAAGATTAAATACAGATATGGAAGGTTAAACAAATGTTGTAACACTTACCATATTCTGGATCTAGTAAACTGATAAGGGAACTAAATAAATGTTATTATGTTCCGGTTCTTACCATACTCTAAATAAATGTTATCATGCGGTAGTGATTGGGTATGATATTGAAGCATGCGGAGTATACATGATTGGTCGTCTGGGAATCGCGTATCCTATGATTGGGATCGAATATCCGAAATGGCCTTCTTATAAGGAATGTCTTACTCTCGTGAATCTTTGCAAAGTGGGAGTAAACCGAGTTACTTGAGAGAGCATGATATCCAGATTATAAGATACGGTCGTTAATGTTTGACACTCGACGCACGACCGTATGGATATTATTACAAATGATAGGATTGTAAGTTACACGGTAAGCTGTTTCACATGAAAGGTAGTAGTCATTGCATTTGACTCTTCCGATGATTGGGGTCACGGTGTGTTGCTAGACGCTATCCCGTGATCGTTAGGCATGAAGGGCATTTTAAGTAATTTACACTGTGTGTCACGGCCAACATATTCGGAAGCCTATCGGGTCACACACATAAGAACATCTAGCGGATTAAAATGTGGTTATAGATGATAACCAAATAAGGAAAGTTTATCTCGAGACTATAAAGGTTATAGTGGTAAATTAATATGGTGGTATTTATTTATTATGAATAAATTAAATACAAGATATTGATAATATTATATTAATTAAACAATATTCCGGAAGCCAATTTATGGCTAAAGGTGGCATAACTTATTTGTGTATAAGATACACTTGGATTGTGCAATTTAATTAATAAGATTACCATATATTAATATAAGATATTAATATATAAATATATATAGTTACATGCGTGTGCTACATGTATATAAGATATACATGTGCACATTTGTGATGGCTAGATATTTATATATAGATTTATGTGTTTATAATATATATAAGTGATATATATACACATGTGTAAATTGATTTATAGTAATAAAATAAAGATAGTCAATATTAGATATTGACAATATCTTGGGAATATTCAATATGAGATATTGACAATATCCTAGATTTATTTAATATAAGATATTATAATAAATGAGATAAATCAATCAATTATATTTTCCTTATTTTATTGGAAAAAGGTTTTCTTCCTTTCTACTCTACTTGGGGCGCCACTTCTACTATAAATAGGAGGTGGGTGTCAAGCTCTTTTGTACAACACAATTTCATGAACTAATAGTTCTTGTGTAAAATATAGAGCATCCTATAGAGAGTTTGAGAGAGGGGAAAAGGGCCGGTCTAGCAACCGGAGTTTTCCAATAGCAATCCATGATGGGATTCCGGCGGACTGTTCGTGTGGACTAGCGGTAGAGGCCGAACACTTGTGCGGCTCTATGCAGAACTAATCTCCTTAGACGGTCCAAGCGTCGATCTTTTAGATCAACCAAGGTAACCACCGTCTACTAGCTTAATAGTTTATTGCTTAAACGAAGTCGATCTTGGGTCGATAGGAAATAAAATTTTGAATTCCGCTGCGTTCCCGCGTAGATTTCCTAACAAGTTGCACCGTGCAAGTAGGGCACACGCTATCGCTGCAACCCTAGCTTGGATCAGCTTGTGAGAGCTGAAGGATGGAGAACATAAATGTGTTCGGTGATGATGAAGAAGCCGATCAGAGCTATTATATTTATATGATTGATTGTGCCAAACAAGATGCTGAAATATCAAAATAGTGCAAAAGATGAAGTCAAAATAGAAGCCACTAAACGGCAAACATGTTGGTGTTAAAGTATACCTTGCACAAATTCAAGGGGTGAATGAACTTGTACAGTAAAAAAATTCTTGCGTGGAGTTTGTTTGAAGTGGATATTAAAGCGCTGTAAGCTCTGGTTTCAAATCTGTTCTATTATAAAATTTGAGTGCTGAGGTATGAATGTAATGATTCTGAAGCAAGTCAGTAAATGACAAAATGTTTGTTATCGATGTTCAGATGGAGTAATCTCATAGTCACCGCTTCTACTGTGATTTCAGAGGAATTCACTATTATTGCATAGACTCATCTACAATAGTGTTAGGAACATTTTATTATTTTGATGATGGCCATACTAGCTATTATAGCAAGCCTGAAATTAGTCTAAAAGAACAGTAATGTTTGTATAGGCTTTTCTTGGAAATCTGACATGTTGTATAAGTTAAATCAGACTAGCACTGTAATAGACTGGTAGGATGGCTACGTAAAAACTTTGGAGCAGCTCAATGAAGACAGCCAAGGAACCAGCTCAGTGAAGTGAAGACCTATGGACTGACTTACATCTAGGGAAGTTTGTGATGACCTTGGGTAAGTCTATGACTTTTTACAAGTGATGTAATATATTCTTTTAATATGGTGTACACTGATCTCACCCAAATCAAGGATCAATGAAGTACAATATACATTGACATCAGGAATCAATGAAGAAGCAAAAACAGCAAACCGGCTAAGAGAATGTTCTACCGGCTGACTAAAGGAATGACAGTGAAGAGCATCTCAATGGCGAAGCAATGATTAGAACAGCCAAGTAAGTCAAATCTGATACTCATGAGATCTGTAATATATTGAAAGCAAAGATCAAGCAATTAATGCAGAATCAATCAAGGATGGATTTTGTGATTGACGTTTGATGAAAATCCGGATCACTGAAATTATGGAGAATCAATCAAGGAAGAATCAAGAAATAAATCAAAGATTATTCTCTGCATTTAATAGCCAATGGACCGAATTTCAAATTCAAGGATAATCAAGGCTATAAATAGAAGGCATTGACAGACAAGGATATACACGTGAGTACTCTTACACAAATGCATAGAAATAGATCAAAGTGCTAAAAATTTGTCAATTTCAAAAGCCATCATTTTGAACTGAAAATATAAATCCAGCAGATCATACTCAGTAAACAGAGCATCGAATCCACATCAAGCACTGAGTCTGATCATCCCACTGTGAATCCAATTCACACCAAACTCAATCAATTCAATCATAGTGTCTGAGAAGGAATTGCACCTTTTGAAGTGATAGCTGCTGAAGGATTTTTTTTCTCAAGGAGCAGTGTGAAAGACTGAGTCACTAAAGCTTTTGTAGCCAAGGACAATGATAACTATTGTATTGGTGAAAGACAATAGTGAATTCCTCCAATCATCACAAGAGAAGAGTGGATTACGGGATTACACCACCCTTAAGAACTATAAACCTTTGTGTTCATTTACTTACTGCACTTTACTTTACAGCACTTCTTTACTGTATTCTAAATATATTTTGTGTGTGCTTGAACTGCTTTGAAACCACTTTTAAGAAGGGACTTATCTAGTGCCCAAAAGCTTTTAAAACAAGAAAAGTTTTTGAAACTCCAGTATAGTCATTCACCCCCCCTCTGACTATACTTTCACCCTTCTCTAGGACAAACAATTAGTATCAGAGCAGTGTTCTTACTATCAGAACCTATTCAAAATTGATTTCTGGTAACAAAGATATCACATACTTTCAAAGTAGTTTTCAAATCTGTGTTTTATATATACATCTATTTGTATGTGACTATGGATTCTTCAAATTTCATGTCTAAAGTACATGTATTCAATGTTAACAATTTTGATGAATATAAAATAAGAATGTTATCTCATCTTGCAGCAACTTATAAGGAGATTTCGGATGTCATAAATGATGGTCCCATCAAAATTACAACTGTTGAGACCTCAGGTGCAAATAAAGGAAATACAATTGAAAAGCCAAAGAAGGATTGGACTAAGGATGATAGAAGAAGAGAAAATCTTGATTTCGTTGCAAAAGATATGATCTTGAAGACTCTGGACAGTAACATGTTCATGAGGATTAAAGTTTGCAAAACTGCAAAAGCTATGTGAGATAAACTAGCCCTTGTTATTGAAAGATCAGAGGCAATCAAGGAAAATAAACTATATGTTGCAAAACAGAAGTTTGAAAGCTTGAAAATGAAGATGGGTGAATCTGTCGATCAAATGGATAACAGATTCTCAAGCTTCATCAGTGAACTACAACAACTTGGTCATAAATATCCTCAAAAAGAATTCTTTTAGAAAATTTTCAGAGGTCTACCTGAAAGATGGAAGATCATCGCATCCGTGCTTAAAGGCACAATGGATCTTGCTAATCTTGACATTAATCGACCTTAATGTCACTGGCGAAAGCTCAGAATTTGAGTTAAACAATGAGGAAGGTGCACCAAAGAGAGCCAAACAAGGCGAGTGCACTAAGTAGCACCCGGTGAGTGAACCCGACAAAGAGACTCGAGAATTGAAAGAGAAAGTGGCATTGTTGATCAAAATGTTTGACAGATTCAATAAGATACTTGGTAAAGGAAGTTCTTCTTCAAATAAGAAGTCATATTCAAGCAAAGACATGAAGAAAAAAGTTGATGAATACAAAGCTTCAACTGTGAAATGAAAGGACACTTCAAAGCTGATTGTCCAGAAGAAAAAACCAAAGATGAAGATCAGAAGAAATATAAATCATCAAACTAAAGAAGAAGCAAGAAAGCATTAAAAGCTGAAACCAGCAGTGAAAGTTATGAAGATTAACCTGATAATGACTTAGATGACGGTGAAGGCACCAGCTTAGACAATGAAAAAGCGTGTTTATGTCTAATGGCTAAGGAAATTGAAGAAACAGAGGTACTATCGAGTTAATACTTCTCAAATGCATCCACATCTGACACTGCACAATCTTCTATCTTCCCAATAGATTCTGCAAATCTAATTCAAAATCTCATGAGTAGATTTGAAGAAATTCAAACGGTTCATGAAATTTGGAACAAGAATGCAAGGATTTAAATGTGGAAAATAAAAGATTAAAGAAAGAATTGGATAAGATGAAAGTTAAATCGGCCAGTAAGGAAGAACACTTAGCAAATCAACAAGAATTAGATTATCACTCATCTGGAGCTAACAGACCAGCTACGGAAACTCCCTTACCAGCTGAATCCACCACTGCACCAACTTACAAACCTCTAAAAAGGTTTGGATCTAGATATGGTCTTGGAAACAATAGTCAAGATGAGAAAGGAAACAATGGACAACACCAATCTGAACTAAGGACCAAAACTGGATCTAAATTCAAAAAAAGGATAGACCATTGTTTCAACTACTCATCCTACGCCAGTGAAGTAAAAAACCAGTGCAGTGAAATAGTACAGTTAATCATCTTACTAGCCTACCAAGGGCAAAGTTATACTGATAGGTAAGTGTAAACATTGTAGTTTGCTGTAGTTTAAATAATAGGGTGCGCTCTAAAACAATTAATCACATGCTTTCGTGCAAGTGGGAGATTGTTAGGTGTAATGCCCGAAGGATAATTTTGTAATTGTTTTATTTAATAAATGAAATGATATTATTATTCATATTTATTATTCTCATATTCACCGATGTGACAATAATATTTACACTACAGAAAACCCTAAAGTATATCGTTTATGTAATCACTTAACTCAGTGTATGGGATATACATGGGAGGATTGAGTTAGTGAAGATGTACTTAAAATACAATTAGCCCGTAGTGAAGTTAATCGAGAGTATCGGGTCTCTCCTTTAACATGCTATTAATGCGCCCAGAACTCAATAGGTGTGATTGTCTTATCCGGACATTCGGTTAAGAGAACCTAGTGGGGCATTTATATATGATAGATATATCATATAGGGCTGAACCGATTTGATTAGAGTTCACGATATAATTCCGTAATCGAGAAGTCTTATTGAATCAATCGATGATCATATTTATGGATATATCTTAATCCTGAGGTGATCACATTCCACTGCTTGAATCAGTATGAGGTTTGACTTGACGGTTAAGGATTACACTGAGTCTGTGATCTGAATTACCCCATCTTGGCATTGTCTTTGGATTGATTGAGTAGTCGTATGTTATCACGGACACGGAATCCGTTCCTTCCATTTATGGAAGTAGATAGACAGTTCCCTTATTTGTTAATCCTAGAAATTGATCGATCGTACGAGTTCATATTACACTGATTAGCTACCAGTGAGTTATATGAATTAATTTATCACTAGGAGGTTAATGGTAAATAAGGATAAGAGGTTCTAAAAAGGGTTAACGGTAACTTCCCGATTTAGAATGAGCGATCTATGGAGGATTAATCCATATGTAATGATTATATCGGTGGGCGCTTATTATCATTCTCGTGAGGAGATAAATATAATCTCATAATCGAGAGGAGTGCGATCAGGATTATGGTGGCATATTCTGTGATTGATTTATCGAATATAATTATTACATTCGTAAGATAATTATTTATTTGATTTATCGGAGCCGCTGATTATTAGTCCATGGTCCCCGACGTGCCTCCAATATTGCATAGCTATTATCGGATGTCGAATCCTAATAATATTAATTTAGTTCTTATTAGAATTTAATTAAAACGATATGTGAATTAATTGTTTAGTGGACTATTAAATTAGTTGGGCTAAATAATTAAATATGTGAAAAAGACATTTTTCATAATCTTGGCCCAATTTAGTGTGTATGGCCGAAAATCATAGTGACTAGGTCACAAATGATAATTTTCGGCCAAAGAGATGTTTTGTGGAACAAGAAATTAGTTTTCTTGTGGATTAATAAGACAAGTGCATAAAATATTTATTAGATAAATATTTTATGGTAAGAAATAAAGATAAAGATTATTCTAGATTTGTTCTAGAATATTTTGGAATTTTCTTTTATTTATTGGATTTATTTATTTGCAAAATAAAATCCTTGGAGGACAAGGATTACTCTCCTATATAAAGAGAGTCCTCCCAAGCCTAAAATACACACAAAAATTCGAATTTCATCTCTTAGAGAGAGAAAGAAAATTTCGGCCAAGGGGTGAGAGAGGGAAAATCTTGGAGGTTTCCCGGGTAGCATATCGGGAGGATTCGAGACGAGGATTTCCTTCCACCGGGAGTTGCTCGGATCACACGTGCGGAAGATCGTGGTGCTCTTCACACCATATTTTGTTTGCGGTTCTTCTACTTGGTTGTTGAGATCCAAGAGGTATGATATACAACCCCCTTGTAGATGTAGATCTAGTTATTTTATTACGTGTAATTTATAGATCTAGATCCTTTAAATCGCTTCCATTGCGGATGATATTACTAACAAACATACCCTTCAGAAGATGATTGGAATGTTCCAACTCCAAAATACAAGAGAAAACCATTTCATACAAGACCAAATGTATTTGGGAAAAGCCAAAAAAGTCATGGTCCTGGATACAAAAGGAAACATGAAAACAGGTCAATTACTGTGGTTTGGAAAGTGAAATATGATGCTAAAGCACCAAAAGATAGAGAAATGTATCTGAAGACTTGTAGTAAATCTTCTAGAATCTATTCTGCATTGCTTTATACATATGAGATTGATGACTTCCACCCTCCAAAAAGAAAATATTTTGGAAATGCACTTGGAGTGGGAGGCATGACTGCTTACAGGTATGGACCCAAATAGTGTTAGGTACCTAAACATGCTTAATTTGTTTTGTAGGATGTCTGGTACATAGACAGTGAATGTTCCATACATATGACAGGCAATATGGGATGGCTGACTGAATTCAAAGCTTTTAATTGACCCAAAGTTACCTTTGGAGGCAAAGAAAACCCCGTCAAGATTAAGGGGGAAGGCACCATGAAAAAGAACAAGCTGAAGATCCAGAATGTGGCATATGTCAAGGGATTGAATTTCAATCTTCTAAGCATTAGTCAATTCTGTGACAAAGGCTATAATGTTTAGTTCAGCAAAGAATGATGCAAAGTGATTCACAATCAAACCATCACAGTTGTACTTGTAGGAAAATGAGAAGACAACATAAATGTGGTAGACTAGAAGATAGCAAAAAGCAGAAACATATTTGCTTGTCAAGAATAAACAATCACCTAGCTAGATTTGGCATAAAAGGCTAACTCATCTGAATTTCAAAACAATCAACAAGCTGGCTAAGAACAAACTTATGGAAGGGCTACCTGAGATCACATTCAAGAAAGAAAGTCTATGTGCTGAATGCCAGAGAGGGAAACCAATCAAAATCTCTTTCAAATCAGAGCCACATCAATCAACTGCAAGAATCCTTCAACTTCTACATATGGTTATGTTTGGACAAGTCACACCAGTGAGTGTAAGTGGAAAAAAGTACAATCAAGTAGTGGTTGATGATTTTTCAAAATTCACTTGGACTATCTTCATGAACAAGAAAAGAGAAACACTCAAGAAGCTACCGGGCCTTCTGATGTGAGTCAACTAGTTGATGCATTTCACAATGTTTTATCCATATTTCTCATGCATTTATTGATGTTCTCATATCAATTTGAGTCATTAGTTGCTCAGTTTCACCTAAATGTGTAGATAGTAATTATTATATAGAATATCATATTTTGAGAGTTTTGTACCGGTTATAGTAACCGGAGCGTCGTGTCGGGTTTACGCTTGGTTATTTTGTGTTATATTGCAGGATTATAGGTTAACCAAGACCCCAAGTGATGCCACGTGTGAGCATATCACGTCTTTTGATGGCTAGGAGAGTGTGCCGGAAGCTAACAAGTCAAACGGATCAACTGTCCTTAGTACTTCTACTGTAGCATACATTCAACAGACATTTGACCCAGCTTAGATGCATTTTCTGGAGAAGACTTCTTCATGAGAATTGTAGATAAATAAACAAGCTTTCCAACTCATTTTAAATCACATCAATCGGAGATCTACAAATCATGTTATGGCGATTTTACTGAGCTGCTGTGAAATCGGCGTAGGCCGGATCTTTAAGCAGCGCTCGCCGAACGTCACTGTAGCTATTCAGAGAGTTTCAGACCTTTAGCGGTGTACACCGGAATGTCGCAGAAAGTAGAATTCAGCATAAAAACTTCATTTGGATCGATTTTTACCTAATTGTTTGACCCAACTTCATCTTCTCCATTTCTCCCTCTCCCTTGAAGGCACCTCCACGCCCCAAGGGGCTCTCCTAGCCTAACCATAGTAATAGTTTAGACATTAATTCTACCTGTAATCTTAGAAGAATCTCTACTTGAAGCTTTTGGAGTTGATTTTGTGAAGGAACCATCTCTTTTGATGTTATTTTTCTCCATGGATGAACATTGAAGAGTCAATGCAATTATCCTCTTTTGAAGTACTTGCAATCTTGTGGGTAAATCCTTCTCTTATTATTTCTAGTTTTATGTTCATAGTTATGAAGTTCTTAAGTGACAATTTGACCTTCATAGCCATGGAAGGCTAAGCTTTTGCTAGCCAAGATGATGTATTCGTTATAGTTATTAATCTCTATTAGTTGATTGGGAATGTTAATTTATGATTCATAGCTTCATGTGTGTTGTTTACCTTTCCCTATTTTCATTGAATTGCTTGTTGGTGTTGGATTGATCACCTAGCACTAGCACACATACACTTAGTTGAGACCGAAAGGAGATTCTTGGTGTGGGAGAAGGGATAGGAGAACCGGAAGGTAAAATCGACCTTAAGTGGAATTCGATTTCTTATCCGGGGGTGATGAGAGTCAACTTTGCTATAATTTTGTGTGCATTTTACCCTTATTTGTAGCCTATTCGATGTAATTTTGTGGAGGTTAAGTGCTTTTATACGCATATTTCACCATGATTTGAATCACGAGACGATGAGACGTTTACATCGAAAATCTCGATATTTTTGGGTGATTTGTGTGTGTTTTATTGGTGTTTGTCATTCTTGGGTATGTGGTTTATTTTTATTACGGGTATGGCATGATAGAGGGCGTGACAAGGGTCACAACGGTATGAAAATCGTCCAAAACGGAATTCGTATAAGAAAATGACGCGAGACTCAAATTCAAGTGTTCAGAAAAAAAAAAACCATTATTGTCCAAGTTTGTGGTGATCCCGACTTTGGTGTTGAGTGGGAGTAGAGGTCCCACTACCAACACCCGTTGGAAGCTGCTTTTTATTATCAATGGAAAATTAAAAAAAGAAGGAAAAGCTGCTGATTTTGTTATTGGTCAAAAATGGGGCCCACGCCCTATAACATTAAATATAGCATACGGAAAGCATACTAGAAGGAGAGGACCTTTATTTTATTTATTTATTTTTTCCGGAAAATTTCAAAAGCGCAGGACGGAGTCGGCAATTGGATTATAAAAGCAATTTAGGTCAAATTTCAACAGTGTTTTTACATCACAATTTTATTTTTCCTCTGCACAGCATTTTTTATTTCTTTTCTTAGGTTTAGATTTATTGTTTTTTCTCTTTCAATTTATGCAAGAACATCAGCCCTTTATTTATTTTATTTTGCAATTGAAACACAACTAAGTGACGATTCGAATGGTGGATTGCTACAGTTTCTTTTGATAAATTTTATTCCATCTTTTTATCATGTTTATTATTAATTTCTTCATAAATTTCTGCACTTTTATTATTATTATGAATAGCTAATTTTATAATAGCTAAATTATGTGATGGAATAACGAAATTGATGCTTAAACAATGATCTAGGGATGAGTAGGTCTTAAAAGCTAAATCTTTTGAATGTTTGTGTTCTAAAACTTGAACTTAATGCCTTTAGTGGAGTTATGAACCATTAATTGATTAAACACGTGACCTTTATAAATGTATTTTGCGAGGGAGTGTGCGAACTAGAATTTTAGGATTGCCATGCACGAACTAGTCGAGTTTTTCGCAGCCTGTTCCTTGGTAAGGTTTTTCTAGCTAAGCCGTGAACTCGATGGATGCGGAGCGTCTCATAGTTCTTAATCGTATTACGTCAATTAAATCCCTCAGAGGGGACTGTTGAACCGAGTATAGGGTAACTAGGTTGTGGTATTAACGCCTAAGGACCAGTTTAGGAGATTGTACCCATAACTCATCTATTAGAAGCTATTGGTTGGTTGGTAGGTTAAGGCTCATCCCTAGTGATTCGGTAACGGTGTTAAGATTAGTGTTCCTGATAATAGTTTAGCTATTTCTCCATTCATATATTTCAAAGTTAACATTTTTATTTCTCTAGCTATTGATTACTCCACAAGTTTTTGTGAGCCTAAACTAAATACGAATCTGATTGTGGTACTTGACCAATTCCTCGTGGGATACGACCTTGCTCGTCACTATAGTGCTTCCGACCCGGTACTCTGCCGGTTAAAGTTGGACGTCACTTTTTTGGCCATCAGGGGGTTATTGACATTGTCATTGCATTCAAGATCTCAATCATGTTGAATAATTAGGTCTAGGGTTCTTAGACCAAGGAGGAGGCATAGAGTAGTTTCATTCACTCGTATGAGGGAAAACTACTAGCTTAGGAGTGCACCGGTAACACATACTTGAACACCATTGGAGGTTGGTAGGTAGTTCATTCCCATGATGCTGATAGTGGTTTGCTTGATCATTGCATTGTCTTGGCTAGGATTTTTATCATTTTATTACCCTTTGTAGTAGTAGATTTTTAGATATATCTACCTTATTGCAAAAATTGTGACATGGATCGAAAATATGAACCTAATCGGTGGTTAACCAATACACTCCTTGTCGGATACTACCTTGACTCACCAACTAGGCTACAGTTGTCCTGGTACACTACCGATTGGACTGAACACCCAGTAGGGACACGTCAAGTTTTTGTAGGAGAACCGGAAGGTAAAATTGACCTTAAGTGGAATTCGATTTCTTATCCGGGGGTTATTGACATTGTCATTGCCTTTAAGATCTTAATCATGTTGAATCATTAGGTCTAGGGTTCGTAGACCAAGGAGGAGGCATAGAGTAGTTTCATTCACTCGTATGTGGGGAAACTGTTTAGGGCCAAATTATAGTGATTTTTATATATATATTGTATATCAATTTTCCCCATATATGGATTATTTTCATAGATATTGAGCTATATAGTTAAATATTGAGTAAATGGTGTTTTTAATGATTAAATATGAAAACATATCAATTTAAGTGTTAATTTGTGTTTTTATGTTATTTTGGAAATTATTACGTTTTGGTATGTTTTTGATATTTGTAGATACCCAATTAATGATGGAAAAGGTGATCCTAAAGAGCCAATTTCGAGTTGAGGAAGGATCAATTGAATTTATGGAAGATTAAAAGAGATAAGGAAAGAAATCAATCAAGATAAAGATGGAAAAATCAAGATTTGATCGTCGGTGGGCGGCGTCCATATAAAGTGATTTAGCGCCCAAGGGTGAAGCTGGCGTCCATGCGGCGTCCATAATCGTATTTTACATTGAGTCTCAGGCGTGAGTGAACAGCGTCGATCTCCGTTCAAGAAATGAACGGCGTCCATGATAATGAGCGCCCGTCTGCCGCCGACTTTCAAACAAACCGCCTCTTATCTCTATAAATAGAGCCATATCCTCAACCCTAAGGATATACTTTTTTATACTCGATTTTCGAGGAGCAAAGCGGCCGACTTGGGAGTTTGAAGGCGGTCACCCGAGCCTTGTGCTCGGGTGAACCGAGGTTAGATTAGGAGTAGATTATGTAGCTTTTCTTTTCATTTCCATGGAGTTCAACCATTGTATCAAGACTATGTGAGTTTGATTTCTTTCAATTAATTTAATTCCAGTTTTATCTTCATTAGCTTTAAGTCGTTTGTATTTTTTCTATGCGATTTGTATGCCATGTGAATTAGAATCGAAAGATTAGTTCACGATTGATGTTTGTAATACGGAAGTTGCATAAACGATAGATCACCATAGAAAGATAGGGTTTTTAGCCATTAATGATGACAAGTTAATGAGTTAGATTCCTAGGTTGTTAGGTTCTTTAAAAACGAGAGTTAATTGAATCTACACCCGAGTTTTGTTTGGTAAATCAGTCTCAACACTCGAAAGATGAGAGATAGATAATTGAATTCACTACGAAAGTAGGCTTTCATAGCTTGAGAGATAAGTTCACTAAGAGATTAGGGATTTGTGTCTCGTGAAAGGGTGAAACCACAAACTGAATTAGAATCATGAGATTAACTAGAATTGAAATCACTTAGGTTTGTACTTTGGTTGTTCCCATGTTTCTTAGGTTAGATTTATTTTGATTGTTCTTTTATGATTTTCTGTTTTTATGCTTTTGCTTTTCGTTTATTTGTTTTTGTTGAGTAGCAATTGGGAGGATTACTAGGATTAGATTCTACATACCTTTTCCCTGTGGATCGACCCCTTACTCATTACGCTTTACTAGCAACAACCCGATGTTTTGGTCGGTTAGGAGTTAGTTTTGCATATAGGTTAGGGTTATAAATTTTCTTTTGTTATTGATGCAAAATCTCCGCAACAGAAACTACTAGCTTAAGAGTGCACCGGTAACACACACTTGAACACCATTGGAGGTTGGTAGGTAGTTCATTCCCATGATGCGGATAGAGGTTTGCTTGATCATCTTTTAGCGGTGCGCACCGAACGTAACTGTAGCCATCCAGAGAGTTCCAGACCTTTAGCGGAGTACGCCGAAAAGTCGCAGAAAGCAGAATTCAGCATAAAAACTTCATTTGGATCGATTTTTACCTAATTTTTGGACTCCAACTTCATCTTCTCCATTTCTCCCTCTCCCTTGAATGCACCTCCACGCCCCAAGGGGCTCTCCTGCCTAACTATAGCAATAGTTTAGACATTAATTCTACTTGTAATCTTAGAAGAATCTCTACTTGAAGCTTTTAGAGTTGATTTTGTGAAGGATCCCATCTCTTTTGATGTAATTTTTCTCCATGAATGAACCTTGAAGAGTCAATGCAATTATCCTCTTTTGAAGTACTTGCAATATTGTGGGTAAATCATTCTCTTATTATTTCTAGTTTTATGTTCATAGTTATGAAGTTCTTAAGTGACAATTTGACCTTCATAGCCATGGAAGGCTTAGCTTTTGCTAGCCAAGATGATGTATTCGTTATAGTTATTAATCTCTATTAGTTTATTGGGAATGTTAATTTATGATTCATAGCTTCATGTGTGTTGTTTATCTTTTCCTATTTTCATTGAATTGCTTGTTGGTGTTGGATTGATCACCTAGCACTAGAACACACACACTTAGTTGAGACCGAAAGGAGATGCTTGGTGTGGGAGAAGGGATTGGAGAACCGGAATGTAAAATCGACCTTAAGTGGAATTCGATTTCTTATCCGGGGGTTATTGACATTGTCATTGCATTCAAGATCTTAATCATGTTGAATCATTAGGTCTAGGGTTCTTAGACCAAGGAGGAGGCATAGAGTAGTTTCATTCACTCGTATGAGGGGAAACTACTAGCTTAGGAGTGCACCGGTAACACACACTTGAACACGTTTGGAGGTTGGTAGGTAGTTCATCCCCATGATGCTGATAATGGTTTGCTTGATCATTGCATTGTCTTGGCTAGGCTTTTTATCATTTTATCACCCTTTGTAGTAGTAGATCTTTAGATATATCTATCTTATTGCAAGAATTGCGACTTGGATCGAAAATATGAACCTAATCGGTGGTTAACCAATACGCTCCTTGTGGGATACGACCTTGACTCAACAATTAGGATACAGTTGTCCCGGTACACTGCTGGTTAGACTGAACACCCAGTAGGGACACGTCAAGTTTTTGGCTCTGTTTCCGGGGAGTGTAACGGTTAATACTTAAATTAGCATAAGATTTTTGAGCGAAGGTCAAGTCTTTTCTAGTCTCATTTCTATTTTGTTTTTGGTGCTTACCTCTTTGGTAAGTTGCCAAGTGTTGTTTTATTGTTTTCTTGTTATTTCTATCTTGTAGTGGATGACCCTTCTTGACAAGGCAAGGAACCGCTAACTCCATATGATTCGGATATCCACACTTACATTCGAAGTTTGAGAGCCGAAAATAAAGGTAGTCAAGCAAGCCGAGAGCCTAATCGAGGTGAAAGTTCTTCACAAGTGTCATCTAACCAAGAGGTAGAGATGGATGATGAGAACGTTGTAGATGCACAAGAAGAACGTTGCATACACAATCGAATAATTTTGTTAAATAGCTTCCGGTTTAGCAAATTAGTAATTGTCCACTATATTTGCTCCAATTTGCTTGTCATATTGATAACTCGAAAAAGTGGTGTAATTTGTCAACACTCTATTCAACCCCCATCCCCCCTTCTAGAGTGTTATCTTGAGCATTATTGATCCAACAATTGGTATAGGAGATTGGTCACCTAGTGATCATAACACGATATCTCTTGGTGTGATTTATAGTGCCTTTTTATTTCATTGATTTACCTTGGTATTTTGCTCTTTTTGTGTTGCAATTTTTTAGTCACCAATTAAATCATCTCCACCATGTGTTTAAACGTTGTTCATCACACACTCACATCGTATTTTTTAAAATAAAAAAAATTGCATTGTAACACTTTCATATTTTTGCATTACGCGGCATTTAAGCAAGTCATCTCAAGACTTGAAGAGCAAATCACTAATCTCAAAATGAAATCCTCAACTTCTCAGACTTCCAAGGGTAAGGACATTTCTGTAGAAGGTTCATCCGACACACAAAACTCACCCGCCTAAACCAAAGTCTTGAAGCCTAGGCCAATTGCCTTAGCACACACCATGCCTGCACAGCCTCTTAAGAAGAAAAGAAGAAATAGAAAGAAATAGGCACACACCACACCTATGAATGCTCCATCAACATCTGCACACACTTCACAACATTCTTCCCCCCATACTGATGCATAAGCCTATGATCGAAGAGGTTCAATAAGCTTTGCCGAACAGGACCACTTCACTCATAACAGCTATGCTCCACCTAGTTTTTACCTGACTACACACTACAATCCACACATACACCAGGCACACTCCTATACACATAGATTCCCCCAGTTTGACCTCCTCTTGGCCCAGATGCTATTCTGGAAAGACTAGGTCAATCGAATTCAATCGACCACATACCAACCCAGCCCATGTCATTCCGAATAGCCTGAGTCCTCCCGGACAAATAAGGCTGCTAGCAAACCAAGGGTTAAGAATGTATGGGTTCGAAAGGACCCAAGAACTAGGGCACCTATACAAACTCTTTGTATTGCAGGCATGTCTTAAAGCTAAACTATACAGAAGCAATACAAAATGGTGCTTGGACAGTGGATGCTCTCGACATATGACTGGCAACTCCGCAATCATCCGGGATTACAAAGCTATATCAAATGGAGGGTCAGTCACATTTGGAGATAATTAAAAAGGATAGATCATTGGCAAAGGATCAGTTGGTAACCCAAATTGTTTATTATTCATAATGTCTTATTAGTCAAGCATTTAGTGTATAACTTATTAAGCATATCATAGTTGAGTGACTCAGGCTTTAAAATTGTGTTTGATGAGGATAATTGCATGATATCTGATAAATTAGGGAATGTTGTCCGAACTGGTCTTCATGAGCATAATCGCTACAAGATCAAACTGGACAACCTCACTAATTGCCTGATAACGTGCCTCGTATCTAAACATTATGACACAAATCTATGGCACCATCTCTTAGGTCATATTTGTATCATCAGTATTGAGAAGCTGTGCAAAAGATGAGTTTGACACTTGTGAGCTGTGTTTACATGGCAAGCAAGCTAGAACTTCATTCAGATCCAAACATGAAGTATCTTCCACTCCATTCTAGAATTGTTGCACATCGACTTGTTTGGTCCTAGTAGAGTAGTAAGTCTCAGTTGAAAGTCTCATGTGCTTGTCGTCGTTGATGACTATTCTACGTATACATGGACTCTATTTTTGACTCACAAGAGTGATATTGCTCGGGCATTCTCCACTCTCATGAAGAAACTACAGAATACCTTTGATATATCTGTTATAGCTGTCAGGGATACCAGTCTCATAGAATTCTGTGAGTACCTTGGTATCCGTCATGAATTCTCTGCTCCTCAAACTCCCCAACAAAACAACATTGTTGAGCGTAAGAACCGAACACTGCAAGAATCTGCTCGAACAATGCTAAAGGAGTTCAAGGTGCCTCGATTTCTATAGGTTGAGGTTGTTGCTTGTGCATGTTATGTTGTTAATCGAGTGTCTGTTAGACACATATTGCACAAGACACCCTATGAAGTCCTAAGAAATTGGCCTCCGAAAGTTAACTACTTTCACATTTTCGGATGCAAGTGAATCATATTGAATGAAGGGAAATTTGGATTAGTTTGCATCTAATCCATTAAATGAAAATTCGTTGGTTATTCCGAGACCTCATAGGCTTATAGATGCTACGGTCTAGTTTCTCGTCGTATTCTCGAGTCCATACACGATTCATTTTATGAGTCTGTTACCTTGACTAACATGTGCTATAGTGTGAAAGATAAGTAATTAAATGTAGAGCACTTGGACTTGGAGGATGAGTTTGAGCTGCTTCTAACCACATAGAATGAAACATCCCCTGGAATGGAAGTGGCACAAGATGTAGTTGTTGAGTCAATGGCACTCATTGTGGATGACATCTTAGAAAATGATGCTCCCAACAAGTAACCCTTGCAAGAGGAAGATGCTGGTGCAACACATCATAGGTGGGAAAAGTATCACACGCCTGATCTAATCATTTGATGATCCCAATGCCTGTTAAAGTACCCGAAGGTCCACTTACTATCCCTCCTCTTTTAATGCATTCATTTCTGACATCGAACCTAAGAAAGTTGATGAAACCCTCTTGGATAATGAGTGGGTTATAGCTATGCAAGAAGAGCTCCATCAATTTGAAAGGCAAGATGTTTGGGAACTTGTTCCCCTATCTAAGGGGAAAACCTTGGTAGGCACTCGATAGGTCTTTAGGAACAAGTTAGATGAAAATGGTAAAGTCATTCGGATAAAGGCTCGGCTGGTGGCCTAGGGTTATACCCAATAGGAAGGCGTCGATTACGATGAGACTTTCATCCCAGTTGCTTGGCTGGAAGCCATTCGACTTTTAATTATGTTTTGCATCTGGCTTAGGAATAAATCTCCATCAAATGGACATCAAAAGTGCCTTCTTTAACAGACTTATCGATAAAGAAGTGTATGTTTGATAGCCCACAGGCTTTGAGGATACACTGCATCCCGATCATGTCTTCCTGCTCAAGAAAGCACATTAAGGACTAAAACAAGTGCCTAGAGCATGGTACGATAAGTTGTCATCAGTGCTTTTGGCCAACGGCTTCGTTAGGGGTAGGGTGGATAACACCTTGTGCATAAGGAAGTCCGGCTCTGACATCCTGGCTGCCTAGGTCTATGTCGATGACATTATGTTCAGTTCTATCGGCCCTGCTTTGTGCACTGAGTTTGAGACCTTGGTGTCCTCTCAGTGTGAGATGTCAGCCATGGGAGAGTTAAGCTTCTTCCTCGGCTTACAGATCAAGAAAACACAGTCCGGCACACACATATGTCAAACTAAGTGTATCAGAGATATGTTCACCAAGTTTATGTTTGACACGTTGAAACCTACTATGACTTCTATGAGCTCGTTAGTCAAACTTACACTTGATGAAGATGGTGAGCCATTTGACTCTCACTTATATTGATCCATGATCAATTCTCTGCTATACCTAACAACATCGAGACCTAACATACAGTTCGCTGTAGGACTATGTGCACGCTTTCAGTCTAAACCTAAGATATCGCATTACAAAGTTGTAAAGCAAGTTTTCCAATATCTCAGGCACACACCCACTTTGAGTCTCTAATACTTTCAAGACTCATCACTTACACTTATCACTTACAGAAATGCCGACTATGGTGGCTGTTGTATTAAACGGAAGAGGTACTTGTCAATTATTTGAGGACCGTCTCATCTCTTGGTTCTCTAAGAAGCAACCTAGTGTTTCCCTTAGTACTACTGAGGCTGAGTATGTTGCCTTGAGCAATTGTTGTGCTCAACTCCTCTAGATCAAACAACAGTTAGCAAACATCGGCATGTCTGTAGATTGTGTTCCGGTTTATTGCAATAGTACCAGTGCAATAGATCTTGCACACAATCCTGTATTGCACTCCCGAGCCAAACACATAGACATTTGTTATCATTTTATACATGATCACATGAAAAATAGAACGATATCTATTGAGTTTGTGCCAACTGTGCATCAGGTAGCTGACATTTTCACGAAGCCTTTACCCCAGGCCTCGTTCGAAAGTTGCGCAGTAACCTACATATGGTACCGTTATGATTCCTTTTTCTTAGTTTTCAAACTAAGAGGGAGAAGTGCGTATGTAGGGGGAGCGTAGAGGTATTTTGAAAATTAATCAAAAAGGGGTTATTGTTGAGCTATGACCCCCACTTGAATGTAAATTTGATTAATTTACCAAAAAAACCCTTAATATGTGTCTTTACTAAAATACCCCTGCCACTATCCGCCATGAAGTTAAAGCTTATATCATATGGCAACTCTTGTGTTTAAATTTCTTTTTGCAGGATTTATCAAATTATGTAATAAATTATTTAGTTATTAATTTACTTTATAAAATTAATGTTATTAATTTGATAAGTAAATTTTTTAATTAAAATGATTATATTACATAATATATACACTTATGTAATGAACAGTGCCCGCCCCTTTCTTTTAAGACAAATCATCCGGCCCAATGACCCAATTCTTTTCTAACCACAAAACCTAACATTTCTTCCCTTCTTCAGCCTTTTTACCAAACCCTAACAATCACTCTGCCTACTCCAGACATCTCTCTCCAAATCCCCTCGTTCAATAACCCAATTCTCTGCATCTCCCATCATTAATGCATTCCAGAAAATCTGCTAGCCGTTCCCTTTTCCATCAAACCTTCCTAATTTGTTCAAAATCTCTCAGAGAAACACAGTGATTGAAACTGTGAAGGCTCCTTTCTCAAATCAAAATAACCATGTGCTAAAACCGCATCAAGAAGGTTTTGATCTAAAAAAATCTCAGTCTTTATGACTATTTCAATTGTGATTATGACCAAGCAGGAATGCAAGATCCGTGTTTGAGTGAAATCTATTTATCTTTTTTTGGGGGGTGGTGGTGGTGGTATGTCCGTGTGTTGTGTGGGGGTGTGGGGCGGAAATAATAACATATGGTTATTTTGTTTTCATCATTCAATGACATTGATGATCATGCACGCAATTGTTCATTAATATTTATTATATGTTCTCATTTTCAATTTCATTTATATACTTATATTATTCTGGGCATTATCCATGGGTTTTTGGTGGTAGGGTTGAGGACATGTGACAAATATCAAAAAATATATATTGTGTAACATTTGCTTTTATATGTTACTATCCTTGCACTATGTGAGATTTTATAAATATTTAGCACCAATAGCTTATTAAAAGTGAACGTTTTCATTAAACATATCATGAGTTCACATCTTTAAAAATAGTACTTATTTTCTCATTCTCCGTGCATTATGCACGGGTTTATGACTAGTATATATATAATAATGAGTAGCAGTTATAACCCAATTACCCTGATTACCCGCTCCGAACCTGGAAAATGATCCGGCTCATACCCGCAAAATTTTTTTTAATTGTTTTTTAAATAAAGGCTTTCAAGTTATAAAAAGATTTTCCCAAATTAATATTTGATTTATTGTAAAATTCACAATCCTTTAAAAACGGACGCGTAATTAATGGCGTATAATAATGGAAAAACAAAAACAGAATCCAAAAATACAAAACAATACAAAACAAATATAAGAATGCAAATAACAAAACATTATTTAAAATCCAACAAATTTATCCAAAAAGAATTCGTCACCTTTGTAAAAATACAAATATATTACCTAAAAATAAAATACAAATATACTAATATCTATTCTAATAAAACAGATATAATAGAGACATGATTACCCGCTCCGAACCTGGAAAATGATCCGGCTCAAACGCGCAAATATTTTTTCTAATTGTTTTTTTAAATAAAGACTTTCAGGTTATAAAAAGATTTTCCCAAATTAATATTTGGTGTATTGTAATATCCAGAATACCTTAAAAATGGACGCGTAATTAATGGCGTTTAATAATGGAAACAACCAAACAAAAAAAATAAAAAAATACAAAACAAAACAAATATAATAATGCAAATAACAAAACATATTTTAAAATCAAATAAATTTATCCAAAAAAAATTCGTCACCTTTGTAAAAATACAAATATACTACCTAAAAAAAGAAATATATAATAATATGTATTCTAATTAAACAGATATAATAATAGAAATAAGAAAACATAATTTCAATTTCCAAAAATTTATCCAAAAAATTTCACCAACTCTGGAAAAATACAAATATACTCTCTAAAAAAAATAAAAATATAATAAAATGTACTCTAACAAAACAAATATAATAATTAAAATAAAAGAATATAATTTAAAATACAACGAATTTCGCCAGCTTTTGAAAATAAACAAGTATAACAAACATTTATTAAATAAAAAAATTCACCAGCTAAGAAATAAAATCAATTTTGACCCGAACGTATACATTTAAAAATAAAAATAAAAAACATAAAAGCAATATTGCAATTAAACCAGTGTACAACACGTTTAATGTATTTCTGTAGGTGTATTAGAGTGTCATGCATTTTTCACGTGAGTAATATTGCATTTATTGTAGATATTTGTCTTGATTACCCTAGAATATTTCGTAGCATTATTTTATGACCCGCATATATTATTTTGAATTGTTTTTTTAAATAAAGTCTTTCTGGTTATAAAAAGATTTCCCCAAATTAATATTTGGAGTGTTGTAAAATCCACAATATCTTAAAAACGGACGTGTAATTATTGGCGTATAATAATTGAAAAAACAAAACAAAACAGAATCCAAAAAATCAAAACAAAACAAATATAATAATGGAAATCACAAAACATAATTTAAAATAAAACAAATTTATCCAAAAAAAAAATCGCCAGCTTTGTAAAAATATAAATATACTACCTAAAAATAAAATTTAAATATAATAATATCTATCCTAACAAAACATATATAATAATGGAAATAAGAAAACAGAATTCAAAATTCAAGAAATTTGTCCAAAAAATATCGCCAACTCTGTAAAAATACAAATATACTCCCTGAAAAAATAAAAATATAATAATATGTACTCTAGCAAAACAAATATAGTAATGGAAATAACAGAACAATATTTAAAATACAACAAATTTCGCCGGCTTTTGAAAATAAACAAGTCTAACAAATCATTTATGAAATAAAAAATTACCAGCTAAGAAATAAAATCAATTTTGAACCCAAACGTACCCGTTACATTTAAAAATAAAAACAAAAGCATAAAAACCAATAATTGCAATTGAACCATTGCAGAACACGTTTAATATATTTTTTTAGGTGTATTATTGTGTCATGCATTTTTCACGTGTGTAATATTGCATTTATTGTAGATATCTGTCTTGATTACTCTAGATTATTTGGTAGCATTATTGTAAGAGATTTAAAACTCTTTTCATTACATGATTTTAGGAGGCCATGTTTTGTAGTATAATATATATTAGGGGGAAAAGGGCTAGAAGGACAAAAAAAAATGATAAATGGGTCCAGAAGGGCAAATTTCAAAATCAGATATTAGTAAGGAAAAATTGCTAATATAGTGACAAAAATGCCCATTTATAATTTTAATAGTAACAGCAAAGGAAGAAGTAGTAACAACACATAAAATGTCGTAAGATCCAATGAAAAATAATAATAATTTTAAAAACAAGTAATAATGATTTAAAAAAAATCGTAACACCCAATGAAAAAAGTATGTACTAAAAACAAGTAAGTAATGATCTTAAAACAAGTATTAACAGCCTGTAAAATATAGTAACGTCAAATAAACAAGTCGTAACAGTCCCTTAAAATGTCGTAACATCCTAAAAAAAGTAGTAACAGACTAAAAACAAATAATAACAGCCCCGTAAAATGTAGTAACGGGCAATAAATAAATAATAACAGCCTATAAAATATATAAAGTACATAAAAAAAAATGTAATAACAATCCCTGCTTATTCTTCTCTTTTCAAGCCATGGCCACTTCATCGAACTCCACCAGCTCCACCCCGCCGGTTCTTCTCCAACCAAACCCTCCAGCGAACCAACTCGTTGCTTTATATTCAGCCTCCCAAACGCCCCCCAACAGAGTTTCTGCGGTGGTGTTACCTCGGTGGCAGCATCAAATCGTGAAGAATCCGTAGCCCATACCATGAAGAATTCGTGTTGCCGTTAATCGAAATCACAACCTTCCAAAATCGTAAGGATTTGGTTGCAGGAATTGATTCGAAATTGAATTAAACAGATTAGGAAAGAAGAAGCAGTGAATAAATCAATCAATGGACAAAATCAGAGAATCCAATCACCACCATGGACGATTCCGGCCGCCATGAATCATCACCATACGCTGCTGCTGTGATTGGAAGAAGAAGGAGTTTTGAACGCTGCTGCAGCTAGAACGCTGATGCCGATGGATGTATTTTGGTAATGTTAATTAAGTTTTGTCATTTCTAATCATCCATGTACTTGTAGCCTAATAAATTTATTAGTTTGTCCTTTTGGACAAAAACCTATATATACTATCTAAGAGGTGCAGTTTTAATCCAATTACCCTGATTACCCGCTCTGAACCTGGAAAATGATCCGGCTCATACCCGCAAATAATTTTTTAAATTGTTTTTTTTAAATAAAGACTTTCCGGTTATAAAAAGATTTTTCCAAATTAATATTAGGTGTGTTGTAAAATCTACAATCCCTTAAAAACGGACGCGTAATTAGTGGCGTATAATAATGAAAAAAACAAAACAATACAGAATCCAAAAATACAAAACAACACAAATATAATAATGGAAATAACAAAACATAACTTTCAATCCAACAAATTTATCCAAAAAAAATTCGTCATCTTTTTATATACTACCTAAAAATAAAATACAAATTTAATAATATCTATTCTAATAAAACATATATAATAATGAAAATAAGAAAAAATAATTTAAAATTCAACAAATTTATCCAAAAAAATTTCTCCAACTCTGGAAAAATACAAATATACTCTCTAAAAATACAAATATAATAATATGTACTCTAACAAAACAAATATAATAACAAAAATAAAAAATAGAATTTAAAATCCAACGAATTTTGCCAGCTTTTGAAAATAAACAAGTCCAGCAAACCATTTATCAAATAAAAAATCACCAGCTAAGAAATAAAATCAATTTTGACCCGAACATGTCCGTTAAATTTAAAAATAAAAATAATAACATAAAAACCAATAATTACAATTAAGCGCATAATAAAAATGGCTCAAGTTGTTATACGCTTAACATAGTGATGCTTTTATCCTTAAATTTCAATAGGAAATAGCTTTCTGCAATTTCACGAATAGGTGTAAAGGTGTCATTGTTGAAGAGAGGGAGAAGGACGGCGTAAAGGATAGCATATGTGGGACTAGGGTGAGTTTAGAAGTTTTCTTTATTGCTTCTCTCCGTTTTCTATGTATCCGTGTTTCATCCGTGTTCCATATCCTCTTTTTTTCTCTTTTCCCAGCCAACTTCTTTTTTATGACCTAATCCCTCAAACTTGATAAATCATCAAAGAGAGAATAAGACAACAATGGCAGGGCAGTTGAATGGGGGATCGGATCGCGGAGTTTAACGAAGCCTTTGACCACCATGATAAGGACGTGACTGATATTGTTTTCTTCTTTCATTCAGTGTTAAAATTATTTTCATGATGTTTGCAAGTTTAATTTTTCATTAACTTGATTTTTCACTTGATATTTTTTTATTCCATTTTTATTTTATTTTTATAGTGACATGGCCAGGGGAAAATGAATGAAATGAGGCTTAGCAGTGTTCGAGGTTAGGATGATACGGCCGAAGGCGAATGGTGTGAAGCTTTTTCCAATGCATGTTTTATTTCTTAAGATGTATACAAGAATTCCCGTGTTTTTATTATCTGGCTTGATTTGGTGTCCCTCCATGTTCATTAGGTTTCCTTTAGATTTGTATATTTTTTAATGTGTTTCTAATGATTCTTTTACACGTCCATATAAATGCAGGGTAGATATGATTACATCCATGCATTGAGTATGACAAATAATAAGTAGGGCCAATTTGCAATTTGTTCCAATACTCAACTATATACAAGCATGCTCCATTTGTTAAAAATAAAATAAAATTACACATTACAAATTTGCAGGCTCCTGATGTCTTTGTCTTTCATAATTTTGTAGAACTCCAGTTGAACTTGGAAGACGTCCATCTTTGGTACTTTTGTAAAGTTCAAGATTTTCAAATGGGCCATGTACACACACACACACACACACACATATATATATATATATATATATATATATATATATATATATATATATATATATATATATATATATATATATATATATATGAAAAAACTCTATATCTCATGTAATTTGTTTGCATGTGAACCTTCTTTGAGATCAAGTATAAGTCTTTTCGCCATTAGACTAGGTTCATCTTACAAAACATATGATTATTTTGCGTATCCAATTTGTATTTTTTCCCTCTATTCAGGATCTCTCATTTATTGTGTTTACGAATTCTCTGGATTTGCGCTTAAGTGATTAAGTACAAGGTGTGTTGAATATGAAAGTGACACTTTTGTTGTGTCTCTGTAGATGATATCATGGTAGTGGTGTACGTTTTTTTTTTTTTTTTGTATTTTTATTTTATTTAAAGCACATGATATGAGGGACCCTTGTCGAAATACCAATTTTGTTGAATGGTAATTGTTGGACTACCACTCTATTTGTCAAAATACCACTCCGTTTTTTGCGTTTCCATTGTTTCCGGTTGCCTTCTAAACCCTAATTGGGAAGGGGAACCCCAATAGGGGATTTGTGTACCTTAAGATCATGCACATTCATGAAAAAAATCCCTGGATATGAACGAAAATTGTGAACCGAAATTGGCTTAAAGTGGTATATTGACAAATAGCACACAGAATGGGTGGTATATTGAAAAAAATCCCTGATAATAATGATATGGTTGTTTGTCCAAACAATAGGAGGTGATGATTTAAAATATTTGAGTCCGTTATATGAAATGATAATAACTTTCAGTTAATAATTTTCATGTGGCATAATTCCAATTTCAACATATGATACGCTAACATGTTTTTATTTTTTCTGAACGTTCAATCATCCTCATGCATAATGCACGGCGTTTTTCACTAGCATATATACTATACTACAATATGAAGAAGAGCCATTTTAACCCAAATACCGGTAATTTTGAACCAAACATGTACAATGACTTACTTCATACCCGCTGGAATAAAAAATTAATACGAAAAATCAGAAAAAAATTCGCTAAACATAACAAATACGGAATCAGCTTTAAATATGGAAATTTTATGTGAGTAATTTTTCCCTCACACCATAAATACCATTAATATTTTATAATCTATAACATAATAAAAAAAGATTTGGAAGAATAAAAAAATAAAAACACGGAATCAGTGGAACACGCTAAAATCTTTAAAAACAAAAATACAGAATACTATTTTTTTAAATACCCATAATTTTGACCCAAACCAGTACAATGACCCGCTTCATCTATATCCATACTATAATATAAAGATTAAAAAGGAGTTGTTTTAACCCAATTACCTTCAATTTTGACACAAACCCATAAATTGACCCGTTTTATACCCTTTAAAACATAGCTCATCTGTTAATATAAAAAGAAAAAAAAATACACACTAATTTGCTGACATTTAAACTCCTCCATACCATTGGAGATATGATGTGATCAACACCCTACCTGTCAGAATCCATCTGATCGTCTAACAAAACAACTAATCGTATACGTATTCTTTGCTCTTCATTTTGAATTCTCAATATCTGAATCTCAACAACTCAAATCTTTTCTCTTTAAAAAAAATTATAAAATCTTTTATTCTATTTTTGCCCAACAATTCATTAAATTTTTTCCCTTCTGCATAAAAATGATGAAACTTCAAATTGGCAATCAAAAAGCATATTACAAGAGGATGTAGTCATGCAGAGCACCAAGAGTAGTCCTATGAGGTTTGCTAGGTTCTAAGCTATTGTTTAAAAGTTGGTTCTTTTCATTTTTTTCCTTCTATTTATTGGATCTTTTGATTTTATGTCCACTGGATTGAATTCGGTCATTTTTTGGATTGTATTTTTCAGGGTTTTTGATATGATTCTAGAACGAGATTTGCCCTAGGACCTTCTAAAGGGAATCAATAGACGAGCTCGAAACAACGATCTTAGATAATCCAATCTAAGAACGTTGGCAAGAACGCCTCAACGCTTGCTCAAGGCGCTGATAAGTTCTCTAAGGGATGAAACTCTACAACGAAGAGATCCTCACTCGCAAGTGATAAACAAGTCAATAGACTCAATAATAATTTCATTCAAAATATGTCTGTTTGTAAAAGAACAACCTAGGTGCCTTATATAGGCTACAATATTCATGAAACTAATGTAGCTAACCAATGTGGGATAAATTAGATTGTAATATTCGCCACTTTATTTCCTAGTGGACATAACTTGACCCTAATAAGCCCGAATGGATTTTATTTGCTAAAAACAAACACTTGACTTAATATACTAGCATATAGACAACTTTTCTGATGGGTCATACTCGCATCTAGTCCCAATAATGCCTTCGTCAAGTCCAATAGCATAAATGTGCACTTAAGAGCTAACGGGTCCGGAATATCATCGTGGATCACATCATTCCCTCCCAGTTGGGAAGGATTTGTCCTCAGATCAAAGGGGTTGTCGAAGGGCATCAAATCAAACAACATTATTGGTAGGTGACACGCCTAAAGCGTCAGGAATATGAATTTTGTAAGCATTGTTGTTGACCCGCTCCAAAACTTCAAATGGACCATCACCTCACGGATGTAACTTTGACTTGCGTTGCTTTGGGAACCTATCTTTACGGAAATGCAGCCATACCCAATCTCCTGGCTGGAAAATGACTTTTTTACGGCCCTTGTTTGCTTGCTTCACGTACCTCTCTGTCGCCTTCTCCACATGTTTTATGGCCTTAGCATGCAATTCTTTCACCAACTCGGCCTTATGCTCACCATCCAAGCTAGATTGAGCACCTACTGGCAAAGGAACCAAAGAAAAAGGCGTATCCGGGTTGAACCCATACACCAACTCAAAAGGAGTATAGCGAGTAGCAGAATGTTTACAATGGTTATAAGCAAACTCCACAAAAGGCAAGCAAGTTTCCTAATTTTTCAGATTCTTGTCAATAACACAACGCAACAATTGACCCAAAACTCGATTAACCACTTCAGTTTGACCGTCAGTTTGGGGGTGATATGCAGTAGAGTACAAAAGTTTAGTTCTCAAACGCATCCACAACACACGCCAAAAGTGGCTAATAAACATTACATCACGGTCACTCATATTAGTTATAGGCACTCCATGTAAATGAACAATTTCTTTAAAGAACAAATCAGCAATACGAGAAGCATCATTCGTTTTATTACAAGGTAGAAAGTGTGCCATTTAAGAAAAACGATCAACTACTACAAACACCGAATCATTGCCATTCCTAGAACGAGGTAATCCCAACACAAAATCCATAGATAAATCAGTCCAAAGGGATGTAGGGATAGGCAATGGTGTATACAAACCATGGGAGGCAGATTTGGACTTAGCAGATTTGCACACTAGACAAGCATCACACACGCGAGAAACATCAGTTTCATTTCAGGCCAATAAAAGTGTGATTTAAGCATGTCTAAAGTTTTTGTGATTCCAAAATGACCCATAAGACCCCTACCATGTGCTTCACGAACAAGCAATTCACGCATAGAACAACGAGGAATGCACAAAACTGCCTCACGAAATAAGAATCCCTCATGCCTATAATATTTCCCATTACCTGAGTGCTCAGTAGCCGCATAAGGTTCAGCAAAATCAACATCCATAGCATACAATTCCTTAATAAATTCAAATCCAAGGAGTCTAGATTGCATAGTAGTGAATAAAGTATACCGACGAGATAATGCATCAGCTACAACGTTCTCCTTACCCTTTTTATATTTAATAACATAAGGAAAAGATTCTATGCACTCTAACCATCGAACATGCCTCTTACTCAATTTACCTTGGCCTTTTAAGTACTTTAAGGACTCATGATCAGTATGAATAATAAATTCCCTAGGTCTCAAGTAATGCTGCCAAGTTTGAAGGGATCTAACTAAGGCATAAAGTTCCTTAGCATATGTAGCATAGTTCAATTAGGCACCTTTTAATTTCTCACTAAAATATGCTATGGGTTTACCCTCATGAATTAACACATCACCAATTCCCACACCCGAAGCATCACATTCAAGCTCAAAAGTTTTATCAAAATTAGGTAAAGTAAGTATGGGTGCAGAAATTAAACGAGTCTTAAGAGTTTCAAAGGACTCCCTTTGCTTTGGTCCCTAATGGAAATGAACATTCTACTTCACCAACTCGTTGAGGGGTGCGGCTATACTGCTGAAATCCCTCACAAATTGCCTATAAAAGCTCGCAAGGCTGTGGAAACTACGAACTTCTGTTGCAGTTGTTGGTTCAGGCCATTCTGCCACAGCTTTGACCTTCTCTTTATCAACCTCCACACCCTGTGCACTCACAACAAAACCAAGAAACACGACTCTATCCATGCAAAAATTACACTTTTTGAGGTTGGCATATAACTTAGCATCTCTATGTGTCTCCAAAACAGCGCGTGAGTGACTAAGGTGTGACTTTAAATCATGGCTGTAAATTAAGATATCATCAAAGTAGACAACCACAAATTTATTAATAAAGTCCTTAAGAACCTCATTCATCAAGCGCATAAAAGTGCTAGGTGCATTGGTGAGACCAAAAGGCATAACAAGCCTCTCATATAAACCAAATTTAGTTTTAAACGCGGTTTTCCATTCATCACCCTCTCGCATCCTCACTTGATGATAGCCGCTTTTAAGATCAATTTTAGAAAAGATTTTAGCACCACGTAATTCATCTATCATATCATCTAAGCGTGGAATAGGATAACGATACCGTATAGTAATTTGGTTGATGGCCCTGCAATCCACGCACATCCTACATCCGCCATCTTTCTTCGGAACCACAATTACCGGCACCACGCATGGACTCATGGATTCTTGCACCTTCCCCTTTGCAATCAATTCTTCTACTTGCCAATGAATCTCCTTAGTCTCCTCCAGATTTGCACGATAGGCTGGTCGGTTTGGCAATGTGGAGCCCGGAATAAAGTCAATTTGATGCTCCACGCTGCGTAATGGTGGCAACCTGCTTGGCTCCTCCTCGGGAAAAATGTCAGCAAATTCCTGCAATAAAGACACCACAACACTAGGAAGAGAATCCGTTATGTTAGAAAGAAGCATAAAACAGGGAGAGGGGAGGGGTCGGCCTCTTTATAGAGAAAGATGAAGGGTGTAGTGCCATCTTCAATGGCATTAATAACCGCACCATCCTTAGCATAGAAAGTTCCTAACACTCTTTCTCCCTTTTTCTTCACCATCTTTTTTTCTCCCATGCTAGTAATGGCGCCCTCCCTTACCTTTGACTTTTCTACTTTAGTTCCTCCCTAGAATGGTACTATGTCGCCCTCCCTTACCATTTCATTTTCAACTTTTAATTTACCCTCATCTCGAGTTCGCACACCCTCTTTCTTTTTCTCTCCCGTCATAATTTTGGCTTTTTCAGTTTTCGACTTAGCTCCCTCTTTTTTTGCATTTTCCTCATGAGATTTTGAGAGTTGAAGCTGGTCGTTGTGAGCCTCCTCAGGTGATAAGGAAAGGAGTGTAATCTTCTTCCCTTTATGGAGCAGCGTGTACCTATTTAAATAACCATCATACGTCACCCTCCTATCAAAGTGCCACGGTCTCCCAAGTAAGATATGGCTAACATGCATCGGTACTACATCGCAAAGAACCTCGTCATCAAGTTTACCAATGTTAAATGCTACCAAGGCCTGTTTGGTTACTCGAACTTCACCAATATCATTGAGCCACTGAAGCTTATAGGGTTGCGGATGGGGAAAAGTGAGAATAGATAAGCGGCTGGTCACATCCATACTAACCATATTGGTACAACTCCTGGGGTCAATAATCATGGAACACACTTTTCCACTAATCATACAACGTGTGTGGAAAATGTTCTCCATTTGCAAGTCATCCGCTACCTTCACCATACTACTTAAAGCCCTCTTAATCACCATAACAGCACCATTCACAGGTGCCTGTTCATAGTCATCATCCTCGTCTTCATAGTCCTCTCTCTCTTCCTCAGAGTCGGTCCTATACATTCTGACACCCTCAGATTCTCCTACAAAAAGCATCCGTCACTTGGTGGGACATTGGGAAGCACTTAATGTCATGTGTTGGCTTGGGCATTATGGCCATGTGGCCTTTATCAATCCCCTTAACTTTGGAAACATCATTGGATTTGAAAGGGTGTTTCCTAGGGGCTGTTGGGGTGGGTTTAGGGTCGTCTCCTCTAGGCTAAAAAGAACGAAAAGTAGAAGTATTACCTCCGACAGGCCTCGTGGTGCCTGATTTCTGCCGCTTTAGTTGCTTCTCCAGTGTCAAAGCAGTATGCAACATCTCATCCACCGTTGCACAACCTCTCAGTTCTAATGGATTGGCAATCTCTAAACGCAAACCACCCAAAAAACGTTGCATTGTCACTTCCTCATCCTTCTCAATCTGAGCCTTCCCTAGAAGTGTAACCAACTCTTGATAAAAATCATCTACAGACCTCTCCCCTTGGGTAAGCGTTTGTAACTTATGATATTGCTCACGAAAGTAAGTAAGTGGTACAAAACGGTTCTTCATCTCTCGTTTCAGGACAGTCCAAGTACGAACCAACGGTTCCCTATGCTTCCGCCTCAAAAGATTCAACTGTTTCCACAAAATCATTGCATACCCCGTAAACTCAAGTTGTGCAAGATTGCACTTCTTCTCATCCGAGTAATTGTTGCAAGCAAAAATTTGGTCTATCTTTGATTCCCATTCAAGATATGCATCCGCGCGCGTCACTAGAACCGGAAAAAAGAGGCAATTTCATCTTAACTTGCCTCATATTATTGTCAACTCGGTCAGTATCATCAACACCATCATCACCGGAATCGGTTGTATCCTCCTCATCCTGAAGTACTACAGCTCTCCTACGCCCATTACCTCTACCACCTCGTTCGTCTCCACCTCCTCGAACAACTCTATTATCCCGGAAAGGTTGTTGAGCTTGCCTTTTGGGACCATCTGCTAACATTGCCCGAAACTCAGCCAAAAGTGTGGCATTGTTGGCATTTTACTCCTCCCTGAACTTCTCATCCGCTATCTCTTGTATCTCTTAAGACGACTTCGCTATTTCCTTGCGAATCAATGCCACGTTTGACTCGGCTTGTAGTTCAAGCCGAGCATCCAACAACCTAGTAACTTCATCATCATCCATCGGTCTCGACATCCTTTCGTCACCTCTCTCGTGTTTGCACTCACACACTCTCTAAGTTGTAAAGTAACACATTTTTCAAACAAATCAGAGAATCGAGCAACGTGTAACAATCAAGACCAACGATATAGACTAGACAACTAAGAGGTAGGTTTGGGGATTGTGGGTAAAAGGTATGGGATTGTGTGGGAAAATGGGCGAAGAGACAATTGATGCAAAACTAAAAGCAAGAAAGAAGGAACAAGGAAAAAAAAAACAAGGAGATTGGTTGACAGCAAAATTTCACGGGTGTGAAATTCTCGTCCAAAAAAAGGAGGAATTTTTTTTTTTAGACTACAGAATTTTCCCAGGTGTGATACCCTCGTATTTTCTGAGTTTTTTTTTTGGGGCTGAACTTTTATTAAATAAAACAAAACAAATTCAGCACAAAGAAATTTGGTCAACTTGTTTTCTTTTTTGTCTTATACGGAAATTGTAGACAAGAAAACCTTAGCAACAATTATGCAACTGGTAATTAACAAGAAATACTACAGACGGAAAGCTGGGATCATTTGTGATCTCTTTTTTTTTTTTTTTTTTTTTTTTTTTTGTTTAATCACACGCAGGAACCAAAAAAAAAAAACAAAGGGCTGGAATTTTGTTTTTTCTTTTTGTGAAGAATACGCAGCAAGTCAAGAATAACAAGACTGAATATATTTTTTTATTTATTTTTCAATCAAGGAAGAATACGCAAGAAAACTATGGCTGATTTTTTCTTTTTTTGAATACGGAACGTAAGAAACGAATAAACGACAACAAAACAATAAACGAAAAGGAATATTTGATTACCTTTAGTCAACCGAAGGCTCCGATACCAAATGATACGATTCTAGAACGAGATTTGCCCTAGGACCTTCTAAAGGGAATAAATAGACGAGCTCGAAACAACGATCTTAGATAATCCAATCTAAGAACGTTGGCAAGAACGCCACAACGCTTGCTCAAGGCACTGATAAGTTCTCTAAGGGGTGGAACTCTACAACGAAGAGATCCTCACTTGCAAGTGATAAACAAGTCAATAGACTCAATAATAATTACACTCAAAATATGTCTGTTTGTAAAAGAACAACCTAAGTGCCTTATATAGGCTATAATATTCATGAAACTAATGTAGCTAACCAATGTGGGATAAATTACGTTGTAATTTTCGCCACTTTATTTCCTAGTGGACATAACTTGACCCTAATAAGCCCAAATGGCTTTTATTTGCTAAAAACAAACATTTGACTCAATATACTAGCATATAGACACCTATTCTGATGGGTCATACTCGCATCTAGGCCCAATAATGCATTCGTCAAGTCCAATAGCATAAATTGTGCACTTAGAGGGCTGATCTTCGGTCTTCTCGTGCGGTTCTTGCTTCAAATGGGCTTCTAAGACCAAAGTATTCAAGGCCTCTCTAACTTTCTTCTTTTGGAGCCTTTTCGTCGGACCATCTCGAATCACAAGCGGGTCCTCGGTCTTCGTAGGAGCTAACGGGTCCGGAATATCATCGTGGATCACATCAGTTTTGCTGGAGGACAATACATTACTAAAGCAAATTTCATGGTGTCCAAAATCCTTCACGTACATTAATATGCAATATATTGATTATATCAAAGTTTCAAACTTCTCTACTTTTTCAAGTCTATTAATGAGCAATACCTACACTCATAGGGATACCTTTGGTAGCTTGCTGGAATCCATGGTCGACGAAAGTACTGGAACACCGACAAACGGGTATATTACATGGTTATCATTTGTTCATGATTTCTTTTCTTCAAATTATTTGTTGACTGTTATTTTCCAACTTTAAAATAGTGCATTTTGCCGGTTAGTATTACACTGGTGGATTATGATGCAGGTTATTTTCCAAGTGGTGATGCAGGTTATTTCCTAAGTGTTTTTTCTTTTTTGTTATGTAGAGAGTGTACTATTTGGTTTTGCTGTAAATATTTGATATTCGTTTACATTCATATGCTTCATGTGTTACTTTTGTGCTTTTGCAAATCTGAATTGAATAAATTTAGGTTGGATTCATTAGATTCAACTATATGCATAACCAAATTTAATCTTTAAAAATCAATTCAAATTGTACAACGGTGACGGATTTCATTGTTTTTACTGCTTTTACCGGTCTTTAATTTAAAGGTTTAGACCTGTTATAAATGTAAAATGTTTTATTATTCAATGACTTATATACCCTAACATCCATTTGTATTTGTTTGGTACAGAGGGTTTGTGCGTGTTGTGGGGAGGCAGGGAAGAAGAAAGGGAAATGGGCGCCAGAGAGGCCATCTTATTGGGTAATGAGGGTTGTGGTACCTTTTAATCTTTCATTTTGTCATGTAGTTCTACATGACTTCTCTTTTGCTCCAACTTTGTAAATAATCACTATTGTCCGGTGCGCTTTCATTTTTATGATTTATTGTGCAGGCTGCATTCAATTTAAGAGATCATTAATTAAGCTTTTTGTAAGGATCCATACACTACATGCAAAATTAATACATTTTCGGGCCAAAAAGTTGATTTAAGGTGTTTGTTTTTATAACCTGTTAGCTTGCTCAAAATTGCTATATGTTTGTATGCCTTATGTTCATGTTGAGTTGTATAAAAGAAAATGTCTGATGTGGTAGCCAGTCAATGATTTATCATTGATGGTTCATGTCCCATTTGTTCTTCTACATGGAGAGTGATTAATTATTGTTTGTAGGTAGATGTGGCATTGTTGTTTTATCTTATCAAGTTTCGTTTTCTGCATTGAAGAATGACTATATGGGGTTCTGTTGCCTGGTGCGATATTTTGGTATGTTTTGGGATGCAATGTGTTTTGTTAATTTTCATTGTTATTTGACGCAATGTGTTTTGTTCATTTTTCATGCTATATGTTTAGGCATGTGACAAACACTTTTTATGCAGGTTATCATCTTTTTTTTTCTTTCTTCAGCCCGAAAACAAAATCAAAATTTATATCAGATGTTCATTTGATATTAACTTATCATGTCAAAATGATTGTAAAGTGGCTCATATGTTGATAATTTATTTTATTGTATGATGTATTGTCGGAGTTCTTCCTTATTGTCTGCTGAGAATTTCTAGCTTTGATCTCGATCTTTTTGTTTCATATGCTATTTACATTCATTGAGCAGTTATGATATCAAAGAATTCACCTTGCATTGTGAGATTATAGTGAGGGATTTTGGATCCACTCACTAAGGGACAACCATCCAAGATGTTATTGAGCATATTGCTCATATGGGTGTCATGTCAATTAATGATGCTTAGGTTTAGAGGGAGTTTGTAATTGATCATGTTTGTTTCATTATAGAAACATTTTTCTGTAGTTTCAGTTCAAGGTTAAAGTTAAAGTCAAAGTTACAGTTGTTTCTGCAGAAATTAAAGTTTCGGTTATTTCACAATTTGATCTCGATATATGGTTTGATCTCGTTAAAGTTTAAGGCGGACCAATTGGAAATATACATGTTAAGATCACAAGTCATGTTATTTTCCATGCTACGCATCCACATCATGATCCATGTCGTTTAGTTTTATTAGCACATGTGATCATTGATGGGTCCCTTTACGATAGATGTGACGAAGGCCTCTTTGGTCTTATGTTGCTGGGATTGATGGATGGGATTGTTATTGATACATTTTTATGATGATAGCAAAGTTGAGAGCTTATTCGGTTATCTTTTGATAAATAATTATAAAGTTGCACATATAGCCCAAGTGGGAGATTGTTGGATCGTTAATCCAATGTTGGGCTTATATGTGAAATAATTATTCATTATGGACTGTCAGTAAAGATTAGCTCGATATAAAAGTGATCAAAGACGGTTTACGGTTATTGGGTTATAATGTATCGTTAGGGTGTGGGCCTTTTATGTGTAGAGACTAAGGGGTAATTTATGTTTCGTGGATGTGTAGAATCGGAAATACCTCTAATGTAATTAACTATATGAAGTGGTCATTGTCCCTAGGTCACACACTATTCTCTACATTTTCGTCTCCCCTCATCAGAGAGATTACAGAGGATTTCTAAAAGGGTTCTCTAAATGGCTCCAGATAGTGTGTAGATCTAGAAGACCTGACCCTATAAGAGATTTGCAGCACTACGGATTCAGGTACGCTTCCACTTTATCTCTCTATACACTCTTGATAGTCTAGCATAAACGGTCCTGGATGAAAGTGATTCATCACATACGGTTAGATCCAACAGTTGGAACTTATTTTTGTTATGATAAACAAAGTTATGTTGGACTTGTTGAGAATTTTCTCTATGAGGCACCCTAGACTATAAATTCTTCTATATGGTCATTGAAGAATTAATTGTCATTTTGTTAACAGTAACTCATTATAAATTGGTTTATTAAGCAATTATAGTGTTTATCATTTGAGTGGAAAACCATATAAATGTACACAACATATGTTGAAGAATATGTGTACTGAATATTTTGTTTTTGGTTTGCAAGTTTGTATATGGATTTTTGTAAGTTTCTGATAACTGTATATTGGTTCACATTGTAATGATGCGTAAGACCAGTGGGAGCATTAACCATACTTTAGTATTGTACACTTGCATTTAGTGTTGAGCTATTTATTTGATATACGAGTTTCCTTTGAAGATTATGTTGCAAGATAATGATGAATCTCATAATACTTAAGAGAATCTCATTAACCTTGTATTTAGTGCCCTTTGAAGGTAAGCTTGAGTTTGATTCATATGTCGAATAGCCGAAAGTTTTGTGTTGTTAAGTCACGGGCTTTATGAGTTTTGGCCTATGGTTATTAGTCAATGTTGCTTTTGGCCCAATTTTAGTATGACTGCATTGTCCTTTTTATGATGAATGATTTTGCATGTAGAAATTAGCAAATTGACATTTATGAGACATTTTGTTAGATGTACTCTTGCTATAAGACGAGTGTCAAGTATGTAGAATAATATGAGTTTATGGATTGTGGCTTTTGCTGGCTTACATTATTTCACAATCATGTTGTACTCATATTTGACTTATTTGCACCTAAAGTTGATTTGTCTGAATTCTCTATAAATTGTCGAAATTGACATCATAGTGATGTAGCTGTTACATGAAAGTGTACCGAGTTCATGTATAAGGATAATCCATTGTGGATTTGTGGACCTGAATGACATTTTGATTAGCTCATTCATTAAGTAACTTGACTAGTTGATGTTGTATACGTAATGATGGAAGGAATTGTTTGACTTAACAGATCTTGCACGCCATTGTTCTTGTTCTAATGTTTTCTATTTGAAGTTATGTTAATAAACCGGTGAATAACATTATGTGCATACAATATATTGAAATTAATTATTAGAGTTCTGCTAACCTAACTATCGGGCCAAGTGGGAGAATGTTGGAATTATCTCTAATTTTATCTAATAAGTATAGATAATATTCTGTGGCCTTTATGGTTATAACGTTATGGTTATTTTGTATATATCTGGTTTATTAAATAGCATTATTAGAGAGTCTTATGATGGCTAGGATTCTTTGATATCATTATCTAATAATGCACTAGGTTCCTCGTCTTGCCTATATAAAGACTGCCTATGTACCATCGGTGGGTAATCATTCAGATATTAGGCATAGACCAGAAGACCTAGAAGCACCGTATACCATCACTGTGTATATGCAGTTCTTCTTTATTTTAGTGCTTGGATCGTGTTGGCTAAACGGAAACGGAGTTGAATAACTATGGATGTAGGGAAACGATCCTGATGACCTATTCTGCTTCCGCTTATTCAAGTATTCTAGATCTATTGTTTTCATATCAAACACTCCATGGCCTCTATGAACCATGTGATCATCTACATACGTTCTCTTAAAAAATTCCTATATCCCTGAACCTTTTATGGACAAAACCAAATTCACATTCCTCTAAAAGATTAAGAATGCAGCAAGTGAACAATTTAGTCAATCATGATGACAAATTTCGGTTAATGTATTTCGTATCCCTTTAATCAATCAATGAGTACAATATTTATAGCCACTAGTAGGGTTTCTACATTACACAATATACCAAAATTACCCTTATTAAAACAATACACAAATCAATATTTTCCATAAACATAATATATCATAATACCCCCCTCAAGTGGGAGCGTGAAGATCTCGAACGCCTAACTTGCGTAATAAAAACTCAAAATGTTGTCTTCCCAATGACTTGGTAAAAATGTCCGCCAATTGATGTTTCGTAGGAACATAGGAAGGAAGAATCAAACCATCTGTAATGACATCACGTACGAAGTGACAGTCAACTTTGATATGCTTTGTACGTTCATGGAAAACTGGGTTCTGAGTAATATATAGCAGACTGACTGTCAAAAAAAATTCGAATGCCGGGAGGGTACCGAACCCTAAGGTCACCCAATAATTGCTTCATCCACTTCAGCTCACATGTCAAAGCAGCCATAGATCGATACTCCACTTCAGCCGAAAACCAAGACACTATTGCCTGTTTCTTGGACTTTCAGGAGATAGGAGAAAGACCAAGAAATACAAACCATCCACTCAAGGATCTAGGATTGATTGGGCAACTAGCACAGTCAGAGTCACACCAACCATTTAGAATAAGGGAACTGTCGGAGCGCAGCAAAATACCCTGGCTAGGATGTTTCTTCAAATAGCGGACTAGTCGTAACGCGGCCTCCCAATGCTCAATCCGGGAGGGCTGCATAAACTGTGATAAGACGTGAACAGATTATGCCAGATCGGGTGGAGTGACCCTGAGATTGATAATCCATCCAATAAGACGTCGGTATGAAACCGGATCATCCAATAGAGGTCCGGTGGCCAGTGCCAGCTTATGATTCTGCTCGATGGGAAAGTCAGCTGGTTTGCTCCCAAGTAACCCGGCCTCATGTTGTTTAGGGCCAAATTATAGTGATTTTATATATATATTGTATATCAATTTTCCCCATATATGGATTATTTTCATAGATATTGAGCTATATAGTTAAATATTGAGTAAATGGTGTTTTTAATGATTAAATATGAAAACATATCAATTTAAGTGTTAATTTGTGTTTTTACATTATTTTGGGAATTATTACGTTTTGGTATGTTTTTGATATTTGTAGATACCCAATTAATGATGGAAAAGGTGATCCTAAAGAGCCAATTTCGAGTTGAGGAAGGATCAATTGAATTTATGGAAGATTAAAAGAGATAAGGAAAGAAATCAATCAAGATAAAGATGGAAAAATCAAGATTTGATAAATCGGTGGACGAAAGCGTCCATATAAGCAGATTTAGCGCCCAAGGGTGAAGCAAGCGTCCATGCGGCGTCCATAATCGTATTTTACATTCGAGAGAGTTCAGACGCCGCTGTCTGACGAAAGGCGTCGATCTCCGTTCAAGAAATGAACGAGCGCCCATGATAATGAAGCGCCCGTCCGCCGCCGACTTTCGGCCGAACCGCCTATTATCTCTATAAATAGAGCCATATCCTCAACCCTAAGGATATACTTTTTTATACTCGAATTTTCTGAGGAGCAGCAGCCGACTTGGGAGTTTGAAGGCCGGTCACCCGAGCCTTGTGCTCGGGTGAACCGAGGTTAGATTAGGAGTAGATTATGTAGCTTTTCTTTTCGTTTCCATGGAGTTCAACCATTGTATCAAGACTATGTGAGTTTGTGAAGAGAGTTTGAGAATGTGATAAACACAAGAGTAAACTTCAACTTAGTTTTTTTCATTGATATGAGAGGTGTATAAATAGATACAATTGAGAGAGAGACTAGCTAGCTAGCTTGGGCGGCCACTTGAGTATGTAGATGTGGGCGGCAAACATGCAAAAAGTAAAAGTAAAAGCTATGTCTATGACATAAAGTAAACTAGAGTTTGACATATTAATTGTTTATATGTATCACAATTAATATGTCTTTTACAAATAAATAAAGTGTACAAATAATATAATACACGAAATAGAGATCATTGAACATGTTACTCAGCGAGAGGCATAAGAACACCTCGCCGAGGTGCACCTCTTTGAGGTAATATTTCCACACCCCCTCAAATCGGGTTTGATATGTTAATGCAGCCAAGTTTGCTACTTAGTCTAGCTTGAACATAAGAGGTGGAATAGCCTTGGTAAGGATATCGACATTTACGATCTGCTTGAGGAACATCTTGGAGTTGAATAATCTTGGCATCAATCTTCTCCTTCGAAAAATGTGTCAATGTCCACATGTTTTGTTTTGTCATGATGGGTGGATCCTCTCGCCATGCATAGTCTTTGAGTTATTATCACAAAGCAGAGTGTGATAGGTTCTTTGAAGAGGTCTTTGAAGTTCGATGAAGTACTCTTTTGAGCCAAAGAGCTTCACAAATGCCTAAGACAAGTGCCCTGAGTTCGCTTTCCAAAAGATCGCTTCTAGACACGATGAGGTTGTTTCTTGCTCCTCCAAGTAACAAGATTGCCCCATACATAGGAACAGTGCTTTGTAGTGGTCGACCTTCTATCTATGTGGCATCCGGCCCCATCGACATCGGTGTAGACCTTGATGGATCTATCGCCAGACTTGGTGAAGTGTAACCCTTGGCCGAGTGGACTTTAAATACCTCAAGATCCTATTCACAACATCCCAATGTTGCTCAAGAGGCAAAGTGCATGAAGCAAGCTAACGGATCGACACCATATGCAATATCCGGTCTTGTATGGGATAGGTAGATGAGTTTCCCTACAAGTCTTTGATATTGTTCCTTTCTTACAGCAATGTCACCATGTAGCAGGGTATGACTGGGGTCTACTGGGGATACAGCAGGTTTGCACCCCAGCATGCCAGTTTCCTTCAGCAGGTCCAGTACATATTTCCTTTGGGAGACTGAGATTCCTTTGATGTTTCTAGCTACTTCCATGCCAAGAAAATACTTAAGTAAACCCAAGTCTTTAACCCGAAATACCTTTTGCGTGATTCTTTCAAGTGTTGGATCTCAGCAGGGTCATCTCCAGTAAGGATGATATCATCCACATAGACAATAAGAATAGACCTCTTCTGGTTGGTTGTCTTGATGAACATAGTGTGATCAGAATTGCATTGGTGATATCCAGCAGCTTTGACCACAGTTGTTAATTTTCCAAACCATGCCCTTGGTGATTGCTTCAGGCCATATAGAGATTTCCTCAGTTTGCACACCTTGCCTTGAGTATGAGGATTGATAAAACCCGGGAGGTATAGTCATATAAACCTCCTCAAGAAGGTCCCCATTTAGAAAAGCATTTTTGATGTCCAATTGATGAAGAGGCCGGTCAAGTTGAATTTGCTAGAGAAATTAGTACCGAGCGGTGTTGAGCTTTGCCTTTGGTGCAAAGGTTTCTTTATAGTCAATGCCATAAGTTTGAGTGAATCACTGGCTACCAATCGGCTTTGTACTTGTCAATAGTGCCATCAAGCAGTGTACTTGATAGTGAATAACCATTTGCGGTGATTGTCTTCTTGCCTTTTGGAAGAGTTGTGAGATCCCAAGTATGATTATCCGAGGAGGCGATCATCTCTGTTTTAACAAAGCTGACCTTCCACTTATCATTTTGAAGGGCCTCCGAATATTTCTAGGGATAGAGTGGGAGTCCAGTCTGTGTAAACATGGCAAAGATAGGAGACAATCGATCATAAGATAAATAAGTATGAATAGAATGATCAGTGCATGATCTCTTCCCTTTCCTTAGAGCAATAGGTCTGTCATCCACTTCCAGTGAGGCTGGCCGAGAGTCGAGAAGGCGAGGTCAGTGAGACTCTGGTTCGATGAGGTTCTTTGAGGTTTCGGGTCGCTAGCCTCTCGTGTCGCCAGATCGCCGAGGGTCACCATCTTTGAAGGTTATGAGTCTCGTGGGAGTAAGGCCTTGATGGTCGATGAGGCTCGGGTCGCGATCACGAGAGTTAGGACTCTCTTTGAGGGTAAATAGTTTCTTTGAAGGAACGGACTTAGTTCAATCTCAATCGAGTTTCCATCGGTGATCGGCTCAAGAGGGTTTCTTTGTAATATGGAGTCCTTTCAAAAAAATTCACATCCATAGAATTGTAAAATTTCTTTTCAGTAGGAGAGTAACACTTGTAACCTTTCCTGTCCTGTGCGTATCCAAGGAAAATGCACTTATGAGCTTTAGGATCAAGTTTACTTCTGTGTTGAGCATGGATATACACAAACACAAGACAACCGAAGATCTTTGGAGGCAAGCGGGAAACAAGATGATGGCGAGGAGTGTGTGGTCGGTAGAGTTTGGAGTGGAGTTTTGAAACCTAACACTCTATTGGGAAGTCTGTTGATTAAGTATGTGGAAGTCAATATAGCTTCACCCCCATATATTTTGGAACATTTGTGGTAAACATAATAGACCTAGCCATTTCAAGCGGATGCTGTTCTTTCTCTCAAAGCAACCCCATTTTCTTTGAGGGGTTTCAACACAACTCTCGATATGGACAATCCCTTTATCCATCAAGAAATTTGAGATGAGACTCATAATATTCAAGAGCATTGTCGGTCTTCAAGATTTTGATCTTAGTGTCAAATTGAGTGGAGACCATGTTGTAAAATTCTTGAAAGATGGGTCCAACTTGGACTTATCCTTCATTAAAAATAACCAAGTGGTTACGGTGTGGTCATCTATGAAGGTAACAAACCACCTCTTTCTGTTATGCTTTTTACTCTTGAGGTCCCCATACATCACTTTGTGAATTAGGGTGAAAGGTGAGGAGGGTAAGTGAGGTAATTTAGCATACATGATTTGGTGAGTTTGGCAACCGACATATATCACATTGAAGATCATTAAGGTTGCATCCTTTAAATAATTCAGAGTTAAAGTCTTTAAATAACCAAAACTAGGATGTCCTAATCTATAATGCCATAACATAATATTGTCTGAGTTTGAGAGCAGTCTTGAGGCGATTCAGTCTTGAGTTTCTGTCTTTCAATAGGTGAACAATAAACGATCTGAGCAAGTTTTGGCTCTTTCCATTACTTCTTGTGAATAAGTATCTTGGAAAATACACCGATTGTCTGTAAAAGTGATTTGTCCAATTTAGGTCCTTAGTGAGTTTCTTGACCGATATGAGATTCTGATCAAGCTTTGGAACAAACAGGACATCATTGAGATAGATTTTATCAATAAGTTTAACAATTCCAAAACCTTGAGCATATGAAAAAGATCCATCAAGCAGATTTTAATTTTATGAGTCTCACGCGTGGGTTTGAGGTTATATAATGAGTTTTATTTCTGTCATATGAGATGAGGCCCAGAATCAACTATCCAGTGCCATTTCTTGAGTTGGGAATAAGATATACTGTCTTGGTATGAGTGGCAATGCCTGTGAGAGAGTTATCGTCTTACGCCATTTGAGAAACTCTTTGAAGAGAGCTAAGCGAGAATCCATAATATCACCCGGTGATTTCGATCTGTTGAGAGTGTTTGGACTCAGACAAGTCTTCCATCTTGCTTTGTCCTGAGTTATACTTTTTCATAGATCTTGACAACCCAAGATTATTGTTGTAATCAAGTCTGTGATTTGTATATGGAGTGGAGTCAGTAACCTCAGTCTGTTGAGATTTACTTAATGAGTAGGATGCTTCAGATGAAGACATTCTTGATAAAAAAAAAGATACTGAGTTTTGCAGCGGAAAATTAGAACTCAGTAGGCTCTCTGATACCATGAAGAGAGTTTGAGAATGTGATAAACACAAGAGTAAACTTCAACTTAGTTTTTTTCATTGATATGAGAGGTGTATAAATAGATACAATTGAGAGAGAGACTAGCTAGCTAGCTTGGGCGGCCACTTGAGTATGTAGATGTGGGCGGCAAGCATGCAAAAAGTAAAAGTAAAAGCTATGTCTATGACATAAAGTAAACTAGAGTTTGACATATTAATTGTTTATATGTATCACAATTAATATGTCTTTTACAAATAAATAAAGTGTACAAATAATATAATACACGAAATAGAGATCATTGAACATGTTACTACTCAATATGAGGCATAAGACACCTATTGAGGTTGCACCTCATTGAGGTAATATTTCCACAGTTTGATTTCTTTCAATTAATTTAATTCCAGTTTTATCTTCATGAGCTTTAAGTCGTTTGTATTTTTCTATGCGATTTGTATGCCATGTGAATTAGAATCGAAAGATTAGTTCACGATTGATGTTTATAATACGGAAGTTGAGTAACGCTAGATCACCATAGAAAGATAGGGTTTTTAGCCATTAATGATGACAAGTTAATGAGTTAGATTCCTAGGTTGTTAGGTTCTTTAAAAACGAGAGTTAATTGAATCTACACCCGAGTTTTGTTTGGTAAATCAGTCTCAACACTCGAAAGATGAGAGATAGATAATTGAATTCACTACGAAAGTAGGCTTTCATAGCTTGAGAGATAAGTTCACTAAGAGATTAGGGATTTGTGTCTCGTGAAAGGGTGAAACCACAAACTGAATTAGAATCATGAGTTTAACTAGAATTGAAATCACTTAGGTTTGTACTTTGGTTGTTCCCATGTTTCTTAGGTTAGATTTATTTTGATTGTTCTTTTATGTTTTTTTTTTTTTCTGTTTTTATGCTTTAGCTTTTCGTTTATTTGTTTTTGTTGAGTAGCAATTGGGAGGATTACTAGGATTAGATTCTACATACCTTTTCCCTGTGGATCGACCCCTTACTCATTACGCTTTACTAGCAACAACCCGATGTTTTGGTCGGTTAGGAGTTAGTTTTGCATATAGGTTAGGGTTATAAATTTTCTTTTGTTATTGATGCAAAATCTCCCCAACAAAAGTGGCGCCGTTGCCGGGGAATAGGTGTCATGTCGAATCTAGTCTTGTTAGTTCTCGATTTTGTTACGTTTATTTTTCATTTTTAATAAAAGTAGCGTATACCAAGTTGAGAGTTTTTATTTTGCCGTGTTTCGATGACCGTTAGGTTAAGAATGTGCAAAAGTTTTTTACTCAACTTGTTTTACGTGAAGTTTATGTTTAGTTGTTACCTAATCTAACCCCTGTGCTTAATTTGATAAGGCTGCTGTGCTATGATCTGTGTTGCTGTGTTGTGTTCATAAGTATTTAGGGTTTTCTTTGTGTTTTTTCTGGCCATCTGCATGCATTCTTGTTGTATGGACGAGCGTCTGTTCTGTTGGACGCCCGTCCATTTCTTCATCTGCAGGTGAACGAGCGTTGGAAGTATTGGACGCTCGTCCGTTCAAATATTTTCAATCTTGTTCTGATTTAGAGGACCAGACGAGCGTCTACACTTTCTTAACGCCCGTCCGGTCGGTTTTCAAGGCAAACGAGCGTTTGAAAAGATGAGCGTTCGTCCAGTTCTGAACGCTAAGTGAACGTTCGTCCGGGGTTCAGTCCAGGTTCTAAATTTCTTGATTTTATTTTCAATGCTTTTATTTGATGTGGATTTTTCATTCGAGCTTCTGTGGCTAAGTAATATTACATAGATGTCCTGAACCTACATATTTTATATTTTTCCATCTATGAATCCATGTTAGATAATTGATTCATTTCTTATACTTGATTCATGCATGCTATAGTAACTGTCGGTTCTCGTATGCTATAGTTGTTATGTTAATGTTAGTGTAGCTAATGTCGTTTACGTAGGCTGCATATCTTGTCATGAATCTTGTTAGCTTTTAAGACTTACGTGCTTTCTTTGTTTTTTATAACTCATTTCGGTAGTAACTGTCGGTTCTCCGTTGCTACCATCGGAAACCTTATGAGTTATATCTGTTTAGTATAGCTAACTGTTGGTTTTCCATAATGCTATCACTTTTGACGAGTCTTAAGGCGCGTCTACACTGCATGTAATGAACAACACTGTCGTTTATCGTAACCTGTCATTATCTGGTAGACGTTTATTTTATACATGTTATGTTGCACATTAGTAGGCTAGTTTTCTTTCTTTTATTTTCTTTTATTTTTGCATATCACTTAGATGCATATCATTTAGTTGCATGTCATCTAGTTGCATTGTTTTTCTATTTTTTCTTTTATTTTTACTGAGTGTAGTTAACTGTCGGTTTCCGTAATACTACCTCGTTTTTTTTTGTTTCTGCACGGGCCGTAGTCACTGTAGAGTTGTCCTCTCAACTTGCTCAGCCTGAGCCTGTCAGAATTTATTTTTATTTATTTTATTTTTAGGATTGCATATCATGTAGGATGCATTGTAGTATATTTTCATGTAGTTGCACCTAGCCTACTGTTGTGTAATGTTCCATGTATATGTTCCATCTTTATGTGAGCTTAATTTGAAATATCTCTATATCTCCTTTTCCATGTGCTTTATATATGTAATCTTTTCTTTTTCCCCGTAGACTCTTTTTGCACTAATCAAGTCTGTAGGATACTTTCTATAGCTATTGTGCACTTTCACGATGTATTCAGTTGTCCAGTGATGCTCCACAGTCTACTGAGCTATGCAAGCAATCTTGGTTCTTGTTGGTTCCTCCAGAATTGCCAGCATCCAATCAGCTAAGTTCTCTAATTTATTATTTCTGTACAACTTGATGACAAGTTGCAATCTAAGTGTGGGGGAAGGGATAGATGATTTATGTATCTACTTTCGTTTGCTCATATTTTTAGTATTTCTATGAAAAGTGCTTAATTTTCAAAATTTTTGTTGTATCCCGAGTAGACAAAGGCATATCTTTGCTTGAGTTTATATCATTTTTGCTATATTCTGTATATTTAGTAATTTTAGTTGTTTCACCCGACACTCTTTTTCACATGCCATAGTAAATGATGAGCTAAATGTTGAAAGCCTACCCCATTTTAGTTGGAGATTTTTGATGATTATAGCATGTTTCTTTGCTTATGTACAATTCTTGAAAAGTTTAGTAGTTTGTATTCTAGGATTAAAGTATGACATCTTTGTGAATATCTATAAGTTTGAATGTGATAAGTGAAACGTGATTAAGTCTTTGCAATAGTAATAAATTGTTTACTTGAGGTGTTATGCTCGATTGGTGCGTGCTACTAGAAAATAATATTTTCCCGCCAAATTTAAATCTCTAAGTAAACATAATTGTAATTGTGTGTGTCGGAAGTTTGGTTTATGATTTGGGTGAGGTAGGGTGTACCACGTATGTCCTATTCCACTATGAAGACCAAAAGCTCACGACGATGGGTTTATAGTCGCCTTATGATTGGAGTAAGGTAGGGATTATCTTGAAATGTCTTATTCTCGCTAAGAGGCAAAAGCTTATTCTGATGTGTGGTAGAAAAGTGTGAAAAAAGTGAAAATATTGGAATATATTATTATGAATAAGTAAGGACTTAGTTATCGTTAATCTTATCCCCAGTATAAACTGAAGGATATGTTGTAGGGATTATCCTCTCTGAGTGCATCGGAAATGTTTTAGATATTCTCTACTATTTCTTTTTGGGATATGTATGTTTTGTAAAGTGCCTGTTATAGTTTTTGAATATTTCTAACTTAAATGGGAAACCGAGCTAGTTTTGGTTTGAATAACTCTCAAATTGTGGAACTTAGTGGAAGTTTATTATGGCTATGCACACACTCACTTGGGTGAACTTCTAAGTTATTGAATATACTTCATATTGGCATAGATGTTTATTTGTCTCGATCTTGATTTTGTTTTGTTTTTCTCGGGGACGAGCAAAAGATAAGTGTGGGGGTGTTGTTTAGGGCCAAATTATAGTGATTTTTATATATATATTGTATATCAATTTTCCCCATATATGGATTATTTTCATAGATATTGAGCTATATAGTTAAATATTGAGTAAATGGTGTTTTTAATGATTAAATATGAAAACATATCAATTTAAGTGTTAATTTGTGTTTTTACATTATTTTGGGAATTATTACGTTTTGGTATGTTTTTGATATTTGTAGATACCCAATTAATGATGGAAAAGGTGATCCTAAAGAGCCAATTTCGAGTTGAGGAAGGATCAATTGAATTTATGGAAGATTAAAAGAGATAAGGAAAGAAATCAATCAAGATAAAGATGGAAAAATCAAGATTTGATCGTCAGTGGACGAGTGTCCATATGAAGCGATTTAGCGTCAAAGGTGAGGGTGCGTCAAGGCCCATGCAAGGTCCATAATCGTATTTTACATTCAGAGAGTTCGAGGACGCTGTCTGAGACGAAGCGTCGATCTCCGTTCAAGAAATGAACGAGCGCCCATGATAATGAACGCGCCCGTCGCGCGCCGACTTTGGCCGAACCGCCTCTTATCTCTATAAATAGAGCCATATCCTCAACCCTAAGGATATACTTTTTATACTCGAATTTTCCGAGGAGCAGCAGCCGACTTGGGAGTTTGAAGGCCGGTCACCCGAGCCTTGTGCTCGGGTGAACCGAGGTTAGATTAGGAGTAGATTATGTAGCTTTTCTTTTCGTTTCCATGGAGTTCAACCATTGTATCAAGACTATGTGAGTTTGATTTCTTTCAATTAATTTAATTCCAGTTTTATCTTCATGAGCTTTAAGTCGTTTGTATTTTTCTATGCGATTTGTATGCCATGTGAATTAGAATCGAAAGATTAGTTCACGATTGATGTTTATAATACGGAAGTTGAGTAACGCTAGATCACCATAGAAAGATAGGGTTTTTAGCCATTAATGATGACAAGTTAATGAGTTAGATTCCTAGGTTGTTAGGTTCTTTAAAAACGAGAGTTAATTGAATCTACACCCGAGTTTTGTTTGGTAAATCAGTCTCAACACTCGAAAAATGAGAGATAGATAATTGAATTCACTACGAAAGTAGGCTTTCATAGCTTGAGAGATAAGTTCACTAAGAGATTAGGGATTTGTGTCTCGTGAAAGGGTGAAACCACAAACTGAATTAGAATCATGAGATTAACTAGAATTGAAATCACTTAGGTTTGTACTTTGGTTGTTCCCATGTTTCTTAGGTTAGATTTATTTTGATTGTTCTTTTATGTTTTTTTGTTTTTATGCTTTTGCTTTTCGTTTATTTGTTTTTGTTGAGTAGCAATTGGGAGGATTACTAGGATTAGATTCTACATACCTTTTCCCTGTGGATCGACCCCTTACTCATTACGCTTTACTAGCAACAACCCGATGTTTTGGTCGGTTAGGAGTTAGTTTTGCATATAGGTTAGGGTTATAAATTTTCTTTTGTTATTGATGCAAAATCTCCCCAACACATGTATAATATCCAATGCATATTTCTGATGACTCAAAAAAAATCCTATCTACGTTCCTCACAACCTCGATGCCAAGAAAATATTTGAGAGCCTTGAGATCCTTCATTTTAAAACACTTGCCCAAATAAGATTTAAAAATCGTCATCACCACTTTGATATTGCCTGCAATGATCATATCGTCAACATACACAAGCACCACAAGCTTAATTCCATCACGAGTCAATTATACAACGAATTTTCAGAGTAACACTGACGAAATCCATAATCACGCAAAGCGGAGGAAAGTTTCACAAACCAACAACGTGATGGGACCGCGTTACGATTTGCCTATTTCAACCTATACAACAAATTGTGCATCTTGCAAACCAATTTGGACCCCGTCTTCTCAAATCCTGGAGGTATCTTCACATAGATCTCCTCGTCCAAGTCCTTATGCAAAAATGCATTATGGACGTCCATCTGATGAATGTCCCATCGTTTCACCGTGCCGACACTGAGAACGGTCCAAACAGTAACCATTTTCACCACAGGGGCAAAAGTCTCGGTATAATCAATACCTTCTTCTTGGTGATGCCCAAAAGCCACAAACCGTGCTTTAAGTCGTTGTAGGGTGCCGTGATCATCATATTTCTCTGTATACACCCACTTACTCCCCAATGCCTTTTTCCCGGGGGGAAAGGGTTGCAAAAAACAAGTACCCTAATCTTCAAGTGCCTGAATTTCATCTGACATGGCCTTACGCCACCCCTCATGTTTCCTAGCCTTCTTAAAATATTTATGAGGATTACCCACCGTAATAGCTGTAAGATACATGCGGTATTTATCAGAAAAATTATCATAATTAATGTAATGTATAAGAGGATACGGAGTACCTATGGAAACTAACGGACCGGAAGAGCGTTGAGTGGGACTTTTCTGATCAATCAATGTATGCATCACAAAATCTTGGAAGCGAGAATTCGAAATCTTCTGTTGTCTACCTTTACCCAACTCTTCACTACCATCACCTGGATGTCACGGTTTGAAGGCACTATATTACCCTCAGTATCACCCGTGTCAACTGTCAAGTCCGCCCCTCTCAACCGGAGGATCTGGCAAGGGTGGATCCCCGGTAGGAGATGTTAGGAAATCTACGTGAAAACGCAGCAGAATTCAAAAATTTATTTCCTTTTAACCAGGATCTACTTCGTTTAAGCAACATGCATAAAAGAAGTAGACAAGAGAATACCTTGGTTGATCCAATTGGATCGACACTTTGTCTACGGTTGTAGTTTCGGCACGAAGCCGCCCAAGCTTTCGGCCTCTACCGGTGATCCACTCGAACAACCCGCCGGAATCACATTATGGATTGCTACCAGAAAAACTCGGTTGCTAGACCGACCTTTTCTCTCTCTCAAAATATCTCTACGAAGCTCTCTTATTTTTCACAAGAACTATTAGTCTCTTGGAAATGTGATGATCAAAAGAGCTAGCCAACCCCTCTCTTATATAGAGGGTGGTGCGCCCCATCATAGCTCTTAATTTGATTGGGAGAAGCTTCTAGTATATTAATGATAAAGAAAACCTTTTACTAGTAGAACAAGGAAAATATAATTGATTGATTTATCTCATTTAATTTAAAATCTCAAATTAAATATTTCCAAAATATTGTCAATATCTAATATTCACTATATTTATCTTATTACCATAAATCTAATTTTCCATGAATCAATTAATACCCAATATTAATATATGGTAATATCATTAATTAAATTGCACAATCCAAGTGTATTTTAATACACTAAAACTTGCGCCCCAAAGAGCCTAATATTTGCATCCGGAATATTAATTAATATAATACTATGATTAATTAATTTGCAAAATACATGTATAACATATATACATATTTTCGACACACATATACATGATATGTATATTTAATTAATCAACATAATTTATTTTTTGTAATTAATTTATTCACAATAATAAATACCACCATATGAATTTATGACTATAACACTTTATAGTGGAGAGAAAACTTTCCTTATTTAGTTATCACCATAACCGCATTTTAATCCGGCTAGATTTTCTTATGTGGGTGTTACCCAATAGGCTTCCGAATACGTTGGCCGTAGACACAAAGTGCAAATTACAAAAATGCCCTTCATACCTAACGATCACGGAATAACATCTAGCAACACACCGTGACCCCAATCATCGGAAGAGTCAAATGCAACGACTACTAACTTTCATGTGAAACAGTTACCGTGTAAATATAATCCTATCGCTGTTACAATATCCATACGGTCGTACATCGAGTGTCAAACATTAACGACCATATCTTATAATCTAGATATCCAAGTCTCTTGAAGTAACTCATTTACTTCCACTTTGCAAAGATTCACGAGAGTATGGCATTCCTTATAAGAAGGCCCTTTCGGATATTTACTCATTTTCGGATATTTACTCCTAATCAAAGGATACGCGATTTCTGGATGAGGAACGTGAATCATACGCATGCTTCAGTATCACACCCAATCACTACTGTATGATCGCCCCATGGCCAGGGGAAACCTCAATTATGTCAAAGCATGACAATCCACACCGTGATGCTGAAGACTCCGGTCTCAGGATAATTACACAACCGCCACATAGTGTGACACTTAATAAAGTAAGTGGATCGGTCTAACGTACGTATTCTCTATTAAATGTCCACAAATAGTCCAAGTGTCTAAACACTTTGATAGACGAGATCTATACCTATCTTCAATAAGATAGAAGACATTCAATACGTGTTAGTCTAATCGTACTATTAATGTCCCGTCTAATAGCACATACGACTAGAGACAATTAAGCATCAAACCTTATAAAGTGAGTCGAGATCTCATCAACCATAATCACTATCATGGTTTCTCTCTCACAGTTTGACGCTAGGGACATTATCATATAACAATATTGTAATTGGTTCTTTAAACAAACAAATATATAATAACAGAAAAGCCATTTATCATATGTATAAACATAAAGAAATAGTAGAAATAATCTGACCCGGTCGGATCTGGTCCAACCCGATTAGGTTTAGGACACTATTTGAATAGGAGATGCATCGAACCCATGATCTACCATGCCAACATCGTCAATCAAAGGGTAAGGAACTATAGAGGCTTCAGAATCTTTCGGTTGGGAAAAAGGAAACACATGCAAAACATTTAACATCCTTAGAAACAAAGATCTCCGCCGTATCTAGGTCATACAAGGTCCATCCCTTCTTCAGGAATGGGTAACCAAGGAAAACACACTTACGACTCCGGCTAGCAAATTTTTTAGTGTGACGATGGTCGTGGGCGAAACTTAAACATCCTAAAATCCGGTTTTTCCCCAAAAAGAGTCTCATAAGGCGTCTTAAAATTCAAAACACTAGATGTTGTTAGGTTAATTATACATGCCGCAGCCATAACACATTCCCCCCAAAACTTAAGCGGAAAATGTCTATCAAAACGTAATGCATGTGCAACATTCAAAATGTGTTGATGTTTCCGTTCTACCCGCCCGTTCTGTTGAGGAGTACTTGTTAGGTGTAGTGTTCGAAAGACAATTTGTGTATTTGTTTTCTATATTGGATAACATAATTTATCTCACCTTATTACTTGCTTTGTGATTGTAAGTAATACACTGCTGCAAACCCTAAGCATATCAGTATGTAACCGCTTAACTCAGTGTATGGCATGCACGTGAGGATTGAGTTAGTGGTGATGTAATTAAACTGTTAGTCGTGGTGAACTTAAACAGAGTTTAGGGTCTCATGATTAAAACACCAATAATGCGCCCAGAACACTTTAGGGTGTGATAGTCTTATCCGGACTGTTGGTGGAGGGTACCTAAGTGGGGCATTTATATATGATGGCATTCATATAGGACTGCAGCGATTTAATCTGGGTTTCTCAATATAATTCCGTAATCGAGAAAACTTATTAAACCATTAGATGATCATATATGGATTGATCTTAATCCTGAGGTGATCACAGGGTACTGCTTGTCTCGGGGTAGTGTTTGATGTGTTAGTTAAAGATCACATTGATATGTGATTTGAGTCAGTTCTTGTTGGAACTATTCCCTGATGAATGAGTAGTTCTGTGTTTCACAGACACGGAATCCGTTCCTTCATGTGGGAAATAGAGAGACAGTCCCCTTATTTGTTAGCCCTAAAAAATGATCGATCCCAGGAGTTCATATTAGACTAATTAGCTACTAGTCCGGTATGTGAACTAATTGATTACTAGGGGGTTAATGGTAAATAAGGATAAGATATTCTGAGTCGGGTTTACGGAGACTTCCCACTCAGAATGCATAGTCTATGGAGGGTTAGTCCGCATGTAATGATTATATCAATGGACGCTTATTTACTCATAGGATTGAGTGTAAGTATACATCTATAATTGGTAGAGTTCAGTTTCAGGTTTATGGTGGCGTAATCCCGGAATTATTAATTTAAGTGTGAATATTCTGTTCGATGAATATTTTACTTAATTTAATGGAGCTACTGGTTATAGGTCCATGGTCCCCAACGTGGCTCCTATAATACGAGTATTTTCTTGTTATTGTGCCTCAGTGACAATTAATTGGCTGGGCCAATTAATTGATATGCGAAATATTATTTAGTTGGGCTAAATAATATAATACACAGAAAAGACATTTTCTGTGGGCCTAAATTCAAGAATTGATTATTTACTTGGTAAGTAATCAATTAATAAAAGGTCATTTATTTGTAATTGATTGATGGATTAATCACAATATTTTTTAAATGGAATTATCTTTTATTGTGATTTCTTTTTAATTATTTATTTAATTAATTAGAAACTTGGAGCCCACGGATTTACTCTCCTATATAAAGAGAGTTCTTCCAAAGCATATGAGAGATGAAATTTTCGACATACACACATAAAATAGAGAGAAAAACTTGTTTCTTGTCTTGGGTTTCTGGTTGAAGAAAAACTTGTAGTTTTTCTTGATGGGTATCAAGGAGGTTTCAATTCCAAGGATCGGTGTCCACCAACCGCCGTTTGGAGAACACGTTGGAAGATTGTGGCTACTCATCCAACTATTGGTAAGTAGATCTAAACCCCCTTGTAGGAAGTTTAGATCCTATATTTATGATATGTAATATATAGATCGTGATCCATCCCCTACGCAAATATCTGTTTTGTACAGATCTGAGCTCCTACATCCTTCATGTGGTAGCAGAGCCAGGTTCCATGATCTATGAATTATATTCATAGATAAACGATTTAAAAGGAGTGGAATTGCATGCATATATTTTTTTAAAATTTGCATATGTGATTGGTTGTTGTGGTTGAAGAGATGGATTGGGGTTGACACTGTTTACCCGTTAGATCTATTGTAAATTCATATAAATTCGTTATATGAGTATAGTAAATTTTGTAATTTATTTGTTGTGTAATTTTAAATTTCCTAGAAATAGATCTGTTTTGTTTCTGTTTGGTTTGTCTGTTTTTCCCGTTGATTGAGCCGTTGAAACGACAATCCCTCAAGTCAGAATAAAGATAAAAAGTTTATGAACAAGCACTCAAAATTTGGTGTTGATCGGAGTCCGTCTCAAAATCAGATCTCTACAATAAAGTTGCTGCTGTAACAGAAAAGTACAGCAGCCATAAGAACCCTAGCTGTGAGTTCGTCGAATTTATGGAAGAGTTTGGAGCGATGAGACAAAGATCCGACCAATCAGATTGACTAAAATGAAGTTATGAACAAGCCTTAAAAATTTCAGGTCGATCGGATTTTGTCTCGATGCCCGATCGGCTCCAGGTAGACACTGCTGCGCTGCAGTTATAAACGGATGCAGCAGTTGGATCGGCGGATTTTTGGAGATAATTGGGCCATTGAAACTCGGATCTAACAGTCCATATTGAAGCAGGAGGAGTGAAGAACAGGTCCACAATGTTTTGTGTCAATCAGAGTTCGTTTGGATGCCCGATCATCGATGAAACGGATCAGCAGCAGATTGTATTAGAAACTAGTAAACCCTAGTTAGGGTTTATTTATTTATTTGCTAATAGGTTAGATACGGGGGTGCCAAGGTCCATCTTGAAGTAGATTTTCTGCACTAGTATGTATGCTTGGTGAAGGATGTAGGATCTTAGATCTAAACGGGTTAGATTTATGCGCAGCGGATGGATCACGACTTATACATCACAATACATAGTTAAAGGACTTAAACTACTACAAGGGGGTTAAGATCATGTTACCAATATCGGGAAGAGACGCCTTGATCTACCGATGTGTTCTCCAAACGGCGGTTGGTGGGCACCCTTCTTGATACACGAACCTCCTTGATATGCAACACCTTCCTCTAAAAACCTTAGACAAGAAAAATAATTTTTTCTCTCTTTTACAAGTGTGGTCGAAATTTTTCAATGCAATTTCCTTTGGAATAACTCTCCTTTTATAGGAGAGTAAATCATTGGTCTCCAAGTTTTAATTAATTAAATAAATAATTAATTAAAAAAAATAAAAAGATATTTTCCTTAATGACTAATTGTGACAAGTATTGACCAATAGGAAATCAAATAACAAGTCATCCAACTAATCATATAACAAGCTAGAATATCTTTTATTTTCCATATCACAAAAAATTAATTCTTGTGATAATTAAAGAGGAGTTGGCGCCACACATAGGGTTAATAAGCCCTCATAAAATGTCTTTTATGTGTATTATATTATTTAGCCCAACTAAATAATATCCATGTATATCAATTAATTAGCCCAGCCAATTAATTATCATTGAGGCCCAAATAACAAGATTATTAGTCCAAATTGCAGAAGCCACATCGGGGACCATGGACCTATAACCAGTAGCTCTAATAATTAATTACTCATCAAACAGGATATAATTATTAATTCCGGGATTACGCCACCATATACTTATACTCAACCCATAGAGTGAATAAGCGTCCATTGATATAATCACTACATACGGATTAACCCTCCATAGACTGTCCATTCTGAGTGGGAAGACTCCATGAACCCGACTCAAAATATCTTATCCTTATTTACCATTAACCCCATGATGATCAATTAGTATGCATATCTGACTAGTAGCTAATTAGTCAAATGCGAACTCCCGGGATCGATCACTTTCTTAGCGCTAACAAATAAGGGGACTATCTCTGTACTTCCCGCAGGAAGGAATGGATTCCGTGTCTGTGAAAATCAGAACTACTCACTCATCAGGAGATAGTGCCATTGAGAAGTGGCTTGGAACACATATTTAAGTAAACCGTAACCAACACATCAAACACTACCCTGAGACAAGCAGCACCCTGTGATCACCTCAGGATTAAGGTTGATCCATATATGATCATCTAATGATTTAATAAGATTCCTCGATTATGGAATTATATCAAGAAATTCAGATTAAATCGGTCCAGTCCTATATGAATGCCATCATATATAAATGCCCCACGTAGGTACCCTTTACCGACAGTCCGGATAAGACTATCACACCCTAAGGTGTTCTAGGCGCATTATTGGTGTTTTAATCAAGAGACCCTTAACTCTGATTAAGTTCACCATGGACTAACAGTTTAAGCATATCTCCACTAACTCAATCCTCACGTGTAATCCAAACACTGAGTTAAATGGTTACATACAGATATACTTAGGGTTTGCAGCAGTGTATTACTTTACAAGCACAAAACAAGTAACTAAGATGAGATAAATTCTGTCATCCATTAAAAACAATTACACATATTGTCTTTCGGGCACTACACCTAACAATCGCCCACTTGCACGAAATGACAAGCAACGATTGTTTTTAGAGCACACCCTTTCTCATCTTATTCACAACACTCTCCCACTTGCTCTAAAAGCAGATGAGACATATCCATCAATGCCGAACCCTCCAAGCACTCGAATTGGTACACTGATTAGTTAGGTTGTCGACTCGAGACGATCTTTAGGATTGAAACGTTGTCGGTCCTTCCAATCAGGCGGTACTCTCTCTCAATATGCTTTTGACTTCTTGTGACTGAGAAGATCCTTCTAAGCTACCTCTGCATTGTTTTCACAATGAAGTGATATCGGCTTATCAGACCTGGAATTACTCCCAGAACAAAAAGGAAATTCTAAGCACTATGAGTAAACACTGAGCCCGAGATCAACTTAATGATCATCCTTAATCTGACTACAAGTCAGAATCAGTGTAGTCAACCATATTCAAGTTTGCACCTGAATATACAAGCATATGATTCCACGTTCTTTAAAGATACTTGAGGATGTACTAAACCACTGTTCAATGCTCGAATCCGAGATTTGACTACTATTGACTTGTTATAACCTGACTTGCCGTTATCCAAGAGAGACTCTATTCCATTATCTCTTTATCCGAAGATTTAGAGAATCATTCCTGAGAGGTAGGGTAGGACTACTCTCGATGAATGTTGCATACGTATATGCATGATCATCTTTTTCAATAAGATAGGTGGGATAGCCAATGACTCATTCTCGTGAATTTGACCGAATCAGATTCTTAGAATATAGTCCAATTCTCTAATCCAGAAAATCTTGGCCTGTCAGTTTTCGACTTCAGATAGCACACACATGTTGTTTCCAACCATATATGTTCGTCCCTTGGAAAGGCTAACACAAGTTTAGAGGGGAGGGGGGTGAATAAACTTGTCACCAAAAACTAATCTGGTGGAAAAGCCCCCGAGGCGAGTTTCTCTGAAACTCAAAGCGATCTTCGATTCGCTTTTTGTTCTGTCCCTTAACTTGTGCGGAGTTCTGTTAGCTCAACTGATTATAAGTCAATGCTGACTTATATTTAGTATTGTTAACTGGCAGCGGATAAAACTAGCCTTTAGTGCAATAGATGTGTCAGTTAAGTTCTAAGACTCTCTATGTATATGTTCTGTGCTGACTCAGTGTCTAGTGTTTGCAGAGTGATATTGCAATAAATAAAACAAACACAAATGCATAAAGTAAATCAACACAAGATTTGTTTATGGAAGTTCCGGGTGGTGTAATCCCGTACGTCTCCCCTTCTCTTGTGGTGTAGGAGGTATCACTAGAATAATGAGATAACCATTACAAAATCCTAGCACTATGACAGTCCTTCACGACACCCTAGTTTCACTGTCTACACAAAATGAAGAAAGGTGAGATTGCTCCCTTCATCCTGCACACTGATCTTTCGGAGGTGGAATTGCTCCTTCACCAGCTCACCACTAATACCAACACACAGTCCTCAGATTGCACCAACAGCTGTGGCAACTAAGTTGCAACTGTATGAAGAAAGGTAGAATTGCTCCCTTCAAACTATGCACAACCAACCCTTTTTCACAAATGTTAGGTTTAGAATTAATCAAAGATTAATTCAGTGAGCTGTCTGATTCTTCTGCATCTGACTTTGTAGCTCCAAGATGCCTTCTTTCCCCCTCAATGGGTTACTGGATCTTTCTTTTTAAGCCTTCAAGGCAATTCCGTTGGCTTCCCTTTTTTCTAGATATATCTGATCTGATTTTGTGGATCTGGATTTGGATCTTTGAATATATGCTTGTAAAGCTCTTTTTCTGATCCTCCTCTCTGTCTCCTTTTCTTTTTAAGTGATTCTCTTGTATATTTATAGGGGTGATTTACCGGTCACTAGCTCTTGTAGCCGTTACACTTGCCGTTTAGCCAACGTTCACATGTACGATCTTTTGTCGTATAGTCAGTTTAAATTTAACAAGGTCTTAACTCAGTTTTCTACTCTTCTTCAAAATTGAGTACCTTGTATACTTAATATCTGACTTCAATTGACTAAGTCAGAGTACACCAATCAGTTTCTTCTTATCCAGGTAACTGATAATCTTTGTCCTTAAGATTATTCAGTTTTACATGATCTATAACTCAATTTCAGGTCACCACAGACTTGCCTGAATCCTGACTTATAGTCACGACTTAATCAGCTTCTAACTGAGTTTGCCACCTCAGTTCTTGATTTTATGTAATCGAGTCTGTTTCCTCGATTCTTGATCTTCTAGATAAGCCAATCGAGTCTGTGTCCTCAAATGAACTTATCTTCTTCAGTTCTAGCATAACTGAGTTTGAACCCTCAGTTCTTCATGTGCATATTCAATTTTCTTTCTATAACTCAGTTTTCTTGTTGTGACTCAGCTGTTCGCCTAGTTCCTATTCTATTACAATGCCTGTCTGAAACAACCTATACAAGGTTCAGACTCTAGATAGAACTTATACATTTATCTCTAGACCATTTCTTGCTTCTTCTTTCATTATGCACTATAATGATTTAATTCGACTTCATCATCATGGGTTGTAAGTGATTTGTCTAATTTCGTGACGAATCATCATCAAAACATAAATAATATTTCCAACAATTTACCCTTTTTTGATGATGTATCATAACCCTCCCTAAAAACAATAATAAAAGAATAGTGCAAGAAATCATAACGAAACAAATTAAGATAGCAAACTAGAACAACCAAGTTTATTACAAGATTCAAAATGAAACAAACTGAGTTATAACTGAATAAAATTACAACTTCTCTTTTTCAAGAGCCAATATCTTTTCACCAAGAAAGATGATCCTTTTTGTTTCCATAAGCCTTCTTTGTTTCCCTTCTTCAACAGATTCGCCATATCTAGGCTTGATCTCCAGATATTCACTGATCAAGCGATTAGCCTCTTCATTGTCTTTGTTCTTGAGCTTGATCAGAATTTCCTTGATTTCCTCTTCCATCAGTTTTTCTTCTTCATCCGAAATGAGATTAAGTTTTTCTTTTTCAGTTTTTCTTTCTGGTTCCTTTTCATCTTCCCTTTCTGGTTCAGCTTCCCCCTTAGTTCTTGTCCCTCTGTCTCTTGCTGCTTGTAGACCCTCTTGCAATCTGTTATAGGATACAAGTTTCTTCCTGATGCTCATCACAACTTGAACTGCGTTATCTTCATCTTCTTCAGTTCTGGTTTCAGTGAAGGTCTCTCTTTTAATCAATTCCTCAAACAGAGTGTCAATTGCTTCTTCATTCCCTCGAGTAGATAGTAGATCAATGGTCTGTAGATCAGAGTTTATTTGTTCATCTTGTTCTTTAATCAATTGTAGAGCATAGGCCTTTTCAGTATTGACAGTATCACATTCAACTTCATCTACAGCTTTATTTTCCCCCTTGTTTGAAGATAAGCGATAGCAATCTTCAAATAATCTATGGAGGGTGATGAGGTTAGAGTATTCGAATAGACTTGAGAAATGTGATCTTCCAATGAAATCATGTAATTCAAAGAGCTGCTGCTGTAGAGTTTGCATCACACTTTCAATGGTCTCTTCCCATCCTTTCAGTTTTTCTTCAGTTACAGTTTCAGGAGGTTGAGATTCCTCAGTTGCCAATCTGCTTGTGGATGCCTCATGAACTTGCGATGAGGAGCCAGTTTGAGTATCATGAACTGTCAGTTCCTTTTCATACTCAGCTTCACAAAATTATGCGTCTTCCACAACTTCTCTCTGTTTTTCAGTGTATTCCCCATACAACTCAGTTGAAGATTCACTATCTTCAGTTTCATCATCAGCTCCTTTAATTTCTTCATTTTCTTCATCTTTATTCTGTTCACTTTCTTCAGTTTCTTCACGTTCACTTTCTTCAGATTCATCAGACTCGCTTCATTCGTTTTCTTCAGTTTCATCCTCAATTTCAGTTTTCTTTGCTTGAAACTTGTTCCATATCCTTTTCTGTCTTCTCAGAGTTCTGTCATCCAAACTCACAGTCTCACTTGAACTAGAATCTGAGATTTCACTTGATTCTTCTTCAACAAAGATTTTTCTTTTCTTTGTCCCAATAGACACTGATTTGTGTTCCACTTCTGTTTGTGTAGATTTTGAAATGGAGAAATGATCTAGTATCCTTTGCACTAGATATGTAAATCCCTTTTTCAGTAGAAACATTTCTCCAGTAACTTCCTTCCTTTCTTTGATTCTCTCCTTTTCGTCTGAGATTTGCTTTATCAACTGATTGAGAATAAACTCGTTCCAATCCAATCTCTCTCAAAACCAAATGGCGTAGATCATCTTTAGTTTATCGATCGAAAGAGTGTAGAAAATTCTAGCATGACCAATGACATTTTTGGTCGGAAGGATGAAATCAAAAATGCAAATTCTTGTTTTCTGGCGATAGATAGATCCACTAAGATTCTTCTCATTCTTGTTGATTGCAGTGACGTCCAAAAGTTTGTTCTTTTCTCTATTTCCAAAGGTGAAAGATGTAGATCCTCTAATTACGTCTAGACCAAACACCAGGGAAATAAATTGTTCATCAACGGTGAAGCTCTTATCTTGAACAGTTTTCCTGAAGCTTTTTCCCTCGTTGGTGATTACTGCATTCTTGTAGAAGTCTCTGATGGTTTCTGGGCATAAAGTAACCACCTTTGTGTCAAACAGGTTTTCGAGTCCCCGAATCTTTTTGATTTTGCTAACAATCTGGGTTGATAGCTTGGAGTTTGAAAATCTTTGACAGAAATTATCCAGATTGGTGGTGATTCCATCGTCAATGTTGTATTGCTCCATTGATTTTTGAGTTAGGGATCCTTGAATGCTTGATTTTGGGTGAGCAGGATTTCGTCAAGATTTTGTTTTGCAATTGTTTTCAAATAAGAGTCGTGTCATAATCAATGGGATTATGTAGGGATGTACATCTACTTTGTCTCTTCAGATAGACACGTGGCTTCGAGTGATTTGTCATGTCAGTCCAAACGTCAGATGGTAGCTGGAAAGTTTACTTCTTTTGACCAATTTGTCCTTCATCAGCCTTTGCCTTCTCAGTTTTGTATAGAAGTCAGTTTTCTGAGGATTTTGCTATGTGAACTGACTTTTCCTGCAAAACAATTTAAGTTTTCTTCGATACCCATACCTTTTTGGGTCCGGCTGAGTTAGTTATTGATGTATTACTTTCAGTTTCTTTGTTGAGAGAATTAAGCCTTCTCAACTCTTTTCTGGATAAACCATTACGCTCAATCTTAGTTGATTTCACAAGGATTCTTTTAGATTTAACATTTTTAGTTTCCTTGTGTAATCCACTAGATCTTCCAGTATCTTGATTTCTAAAGTTTATACTTTTTAAAGTCTCAAGACTGGGTAGGGGTGGGGGATTATCATTGCTTTTGTCAAATTTACTGGACATTAATCTTTCAGCTAGATTTGACACCTCAGTTTCAAGAAACTCATTCCAATCTTTTGCTTTGTCAAGTTCCCTGTCTTTTAATTTTAGTTCCATCGTAAGTTTTTCAGTTACCTTGACAAGATCAGAGTTTCTCAGACTGAGTTCAACAAATGATAACTGATTTGAAGAATGTACCTTTTCTTGATGATTTGATGCTGTTTTAGGATTTGAATGTACACTCTTTTGTTGCTGTGATGAATCTTCTATATCAACAACCACTTGCAACAACTCCATTCCTTCTTCTTTTGAGAGGTCTCTTAGTGATGGAACTACTCTGGATTCGTTAATGTGAACATTGAAGTTTGTGTTAACTTCATCACTGAGTTGAGGTTCTGGATTTGTATATAAATTTGTAGCAATGAACATTTCGATCATTTGGTCCTGAAAATCAGATATATTTTGCAAGCAATTAGTCAGGGGGTGAGTAAGCCAACTTCTAGCTCTAGATGTAGACATTGAAACTAAGTGAACTGATACAGTGAGGGGTCTTCAACAACTGTATGCTTCGAACAAATAACTGATGCACAGTTATCTCATTGAGCAGTAACAATTCGGATCTCTTCCAAAAGAAAGATTTGCTCCGATACCGATTGTTGCTATCGGAAATAACTGATGGCTAGTTACTTCAAAATAGACAAACTGATACTGGATCAGTAATGGATCTCTTCAAAATAGAAACACTGCTCCGATACCAATTGTTGGTATCAGAAACAACGGAACCTTGAAGCGGTAAATGATTTGGATCACCTTCAAAAGAAGGAACCGCTTCGATACCAATTGTTGGTCCATTGGAAAGGCTAACACAAGTTTAGAGGGGGGGTGAATAAACTTGTCACCAAAAACTAATCCTGAGCTGGAAAAGCCCCAGGAACTGAGTTTCTCTGAAACTCAAAATGATCTTCAGTGCAGTTTTGTTCCCGTCCCTTAACTTGTGCGGAGTTCAGTTAGCTCAACTGAATATAAGTCAATGATGACTTATATTTAGTCTTGTTAACTGACAGCGGATAAAACTAGCCTTTAGTGCAATAGATGTGTCAGTTAAGTTCTAAGACTCTCTATGTATATGTTCTGTGCTGACTCAGTGTCTAGTGTTTGCAGAGTGATAATGCAATAAATAAAACAAACACAAATGCATAAAGTAAATCAACACAAGATTTGTTTATGGAAGTTCCGGGTGGTGTAATCCCGTACGTCTCCCCTTCTCCTGTGGCGTAGGAGGTATCACTAGAATAATGAGATAACCGTTACAAAATCCTAGCACTATGACAGTCCTTCATGACACCCTAGTTACACTGTCTACACAAAATGAAGAAAGGAGAGATTGCTCCCTTCATCCAACACACTGATCTTTCGGAGGTGGAATTGCTCATTCACCAGCTCACCACTAATACCAACACACAGTCCTCAGACTGCACCAACAGCTGTGGGAACTAAGTTGCTCCCTTCAAACTATGCACAGCCAATCCTTTTTCACAAAGGTTTGGTTTAGAATTAATCAACGATTAATTCAGTGAGCTGTCTGATTCTTCTGGATCTGAATTTGTAGCTCCAAGATGCCTTCTTTCCCCCTCAATGGGTTACTGGATCTTTATTTTTAAGTCTTCAAGGCAATTCCGTTGGCTTCCTTTTTTTTTTCTAGATATATCTGATCTGATTTTGTAAATCTGGATTTGGATCTTTGAATATATGCTTGTAAAGCACTTTTTCTGATCCTCCTCTCTGTCTCTTTTTCTTTTTAAGTGACTCTCTTGTGTATTTAGAGGGGTGATGTAACGGTCACTAGCTCTTGTAGCCGTTACACTTGTCGTTTAGCCAACGTTCACATGTACGATCTTTTTTCGTATAATCAGTTTAAATTTAACAAGGTCTTAAGTCAGTTTTCTACTCTTCTTCAAAACTGAGTACCTTGTATACTTAATATCTGACTTCAATTGACTAAGTCAGAGTACACCAATCAGTTTCTTCTTATCCGTAAGCGATAATCTTTGTCCTTAAGATTATTCGATTTTACATGATCTATAACTCGCCAGTCACCACAGACTTGCCTGAATCCTGACTTATAGTCACGACTTAATCAGCTTCTAACTGAGTTTGCCACCTCAGTTCTTCAGTTTTATGTAACTGAGTCTGTGTCCCTCAGTTCTTCAGTCTTCTAGATAAGCCAACTGAGTCTGTGTCCTCAAATGAACTTATCTTCTTGATTCTAAGCGAAGCGAGTTTGAACCTCGATTCTTCATGTGCATATTCGAGTTTTCTTGCTATAACTCAGTTTACTTGTTGAGACTCAGCTGTTCGCCTAGTTCCTATTCTATTACAATGCTTGTCTGAAACAACCTATACAAGGTTCAGACTCTAGATAGAACTTATACATTTATCTCTAGACCATTTCTTGCTTCTTCTTTCATTATGCACTATAACAGTTAGTTACGACTTCATCATCATGGGTTGTAAGTGATTTGTCTAATTTCGTGACGAATCATCATCAAAAAATAAATAATATTTCCAACAGTATCAGTGTTATCATTCATGAACACTAATACTACTACTTTACCAATATTGATATCCAGTCTACGAAAGACTTATCATTATTCTGGTCAAGTCCACATATTTTAAAACATGTGAATTTAAATGACCGAGAGGTTTTCTTAAATCCACAAAGGATATAAGCCCCGGCAGTCATCTTGCCATTTGTTCTAACCAAGAACCTTCTGTTCCGAATGAATTCAGAATCCGTTTTTTGGCAAGAAAGTCTCAGGGTATCACCCTTATTTTCCGCTTTCTAACGAAATCTTGCAAGACTGAGTGGTGAGAGAGTTCAAGGTCTGGTTAACTCTCTACTTGTCAGGGAATCACCCCTATACCACTCAGCTTTGCGTTGAAAATTTAAACTTTCCTATTCATTCGACTCTTTTCCGTGTAGATCCAATTGCTCCCACTGGGCTTGAGACACTCAGGTGGTTCTATGAGAGGCTGAACAGAACAGGAGTACCAAAACTCCATTCACAGGGTTAAGGTTTTCAAACCAACCTGTATGATCAGAATCCTATACAGCCCACCAACAGCCATAGGTTATCAATCACCCCAGCAGACTGTAAAGTCCTTAAAACCATAATAGGTCAATGGTTAAATCATACTCCCTCTGCGTTTTGGACGTGGTCTGATTAAATCAGATAGTAACTTCCTTTGGGTAATCGTACTCCAAGGTCTAAGGCTCTTATAGATTTTATCAGAAGGCTTGTGACAGTTCAACCGTCACTTTCTGATATCAAGAATCTTATAACCAACCTTCACTCGACACATTAAGATATTTCATGAACAGTCACAATCTGAACGTATGCACAAAATCTCCAGTCCTACCATCAAGCATTAAGTGCTAAATGCTTACAATACGGAAGTGGTGTGAACCGAATTCACTCATTATCCATAAATTCACTAGAATCTTCTAGATAGACTTCTCGGTTTACATAATAATGTTAACCGTTATTTTGCACCAAATTATCTAAATCGAGTTTTGTAGTGTATTGTAGCACATCAATAACTATATATGGGGCAAGTGTATGGTTTCTTCCTCAGTGAAAAATATTCCACTAGGAGGCAGGCCAAACATCAGTCCCAAGACTATGTGATAGCCAATTTCTTAGCATGGAATACTCTATTCTCTGCTAAAATCAGAGACTCCTCGTATTCTTTCGATAAACTAACCATCGTTTTGAGTATTTATCAGACAAAATGTCACCATTCAAAATCTCCCACTAGCTTGTATCTCTCACTAGACCCCGAAGGTCATTATGAATAAGCTATGTTACCTCTTCAAATCTATTACCCTCTCCCGATTGAAAGGAAACTTAGTCATTGCTCCTTTGAGATAGTGTTCCTAGACTGGGAGATAGGAATCACCCTTGGCCAGTCGTCAGGTCTTATCTCTAGGATATATGCACTAATTAACAGATATTGAAGGGTCGTTTATCTTAATACGGAAACCTTTTTCCTTTAATAGTTTTAGATGTGTTACACATACATATTCAGCTTTTCTTAGTGGTTCTGTCTTTATCAAACAAAAGTCAAAGTCTCAGATTCGTACTACAAATGTCATCTTCACTTTGTTTAAGGCAACTGTAGTATCGAGATGAAAGTGAATCCATTTGTTTCAACGAATCTGTAAACAGAAAAATAAATTTTTTTCTATGATATTCAAGGATAGAATACGAAATTCATTTCCTTATATCACTCCTACTATTCTAGCTGAAATTACTGCCCGTTGTCTACTTTATTAATTGTTAATGCATAGCTTCCTTGTTCTTCCAAAGAACTAAGCTACCGAGTCGAGTTACTCGGTTAAGAAAGTCGCTAAGGATTCATTGGTTAGTGATCCGAAATCACTTTCCTTATCCTATACTTTCTTTAATTAATATTTCAGTTTAGCCTCAATTTTAGTTTAGATGATTAACACTTGTAGACATTCTTTCCCATTCTTGACTTTCCTTAAAAGGAAATAGTCTTAATAGCAATTCGTTTGAGTAGACACTACTCGTGAACTGTGGGATGTCTAATGAAAGCGTTACCCAGTGGGACTAATTTTCTAATAAATTAGAAAAACAACAGATAAAAGCTTCCACTAGTTTATTGGTTCCAAATACCGTCTAACTAGCGACACCTTAATTTATCATTCTCTAATTTTTCTATTAGAAAATTTCTCGTGTAGACACTACACAATTAAAATTCACTAGAAGAATTTTATCGTCCCAATCATCTTTCAAACTAACCACAGTCGTCTCTCGTTCAACACGAGGGACAACAGTGACATACTTATTTATGTCACTTAAGTCTAGAAGGCTCAAGAGAAATATCTCTTCCGAAAAATTAATCGCATATAAGATCAATAAGTACAACGTTCTAGTTACTTACCACTTTTTAACGAAGTCATTACTAGTCAATTTTACACGAGCAGTCTAGCACCCTAGAGAGATATGTATAACAGTTGTAAATAAAATTGACAGAAAATAAATCCAAATCGTACACTACTAATAAATTTTAGGAACATAAACTAAGTACTTATAGTCTATCCTACCGTTCCATGGATTTAATCTAATGCCTCAGTGCCGCCTTAGGGTAGGTCAAAGATGTTTCAATTAATATTAATTGAAGATCAGATTGAGAATCGAACATCTCATTTGTGATCGTCAATCACCTTTCTTTTTTAAGCCAAGGTACTACCAAAAATACCCTTTATGAGAGTGACCTACTGTCTCAGATTTTTAGGTAGACCCCGAGTGTGCCGCCTTTGGGTCGGTCAGTGACCCGGCGAGTACCCAAAATCCTAACCTTTCGGAGACCAAGCCTTGAATTATGATAGCGGTGAAGGCCTTCCTTAGGGGGCCGAAATCAAAGCCGGCATGAGGCGTCACCATTCTCTCACGGTGCTTGAGTAAACAGTAGAGGCCGTGGGGTCGGCTGTGGCCTCTCCCGCTCCCACTCAATATTTTGAAAAAGTGGTGGGTTTACTGATCACGATTTTTGGACTTGATGTTACATTAAGGAACAATAAATCATAGGCCCGAATGTTGTCGGTTACGTGGGCTAGCCCACCCGACCTATTCGTTGGAACATATGTGGCCGTCGGACGGGTCAAGACTAGGGGAGCTCCGTTGAGCCGTAGTGGCTCTTCGGATGGCTCACCTTGCGGCACTTCATGCAAACGCCACACGTGGAGGGTGAAGTCGATCGAGCCGTAGCTACTGTTGACCACCCAACCGTGGTTAAACCACTTTCGAACCATGTTTGCCCGTGATTATCCAATCCTTAAACATCAAACTTTCATGTAGACACTACGGAACAAAAACGTAATCTCGTGTAGGTAAGGTGGAATTCACTGAGAATCCAACACCTTAACCACGAGGTTACGGGATTTTACTCCTTATGCTTTCGCAGAGTGAGATTCACCGAGAATCCATCACCCAACTTTGACGATTGAAAAAACCCGTGTTCATCGGTTTTTACCCTAATTAGTTTCTAGTTAATATCAAACAATTAATTAAAACTAATTGCCTGTTTTATACTTGCCTAACTAATTCCTTGAATTAATTTCTACATGTATGCATATGGAGTGGAATTGATGATATGATGCATGTCATGACAATTTTCCGGTTCTACACATACAATCTAAACATGTATTCTAGTGCGGAAAATAAACACCGAGATGGAACGTTGGCACCCCCGTATCTAACCTATTAGAAAATAAATAACCAAACCCTAACTAGAGTTTACTACTTTCTAACATAATCTGCAGCTGTTCAAATTCTTCGATGATCGGGAAACCAAACGAACTCGGATCGTGACGAAACATTCCAGATCTGTTCTTCACTCCTTGGGCTTCAATATGGACGTTTGGATCGGAGTTTTGACTTGTCCATTTTCTCCAGTGAGCCGCCCAACTTGCTGCTGGATCTGACTTTTACAGCAGCGCCTCAAAGACTTCCCGAGGCCGATCGGGAATCGAGAAGAATCCCGATCGACCTACAATTTTTATGCCATGTCAAAAACTCCATTTTAATCAATCTGACTCGTTGGATTTGCATTTAAACGGTCCAAACTCTCCCAAAAATTTGAGGAAGTCACAGGTAGGGTTTCTGTGAATCCGGCGTTTTTCTGTTACAGCAGCTTCTTTTCAGCAACGAAAAGATATCAAAACGGACTCCGATGGATGCCAAATTTTGTTGAATCGTTCATCATCTTCCAATCTTGATTCTGACCGGAGGGATCGTCGTTTCAACGGCTTGATCAACAGAAAAGATGAAATAACTAAATAGCTACTAAACAGATCTATTTTCTGGAAATTACAATTGCAATAAAAAATAAATTACATAATTTCATATACTCATATGAACGAATTTTCATTGTTTATATGAGTTTAAAATAGATCTAACGGGTAAACAGTGCCAACCCCCAATCCATCACTTTAACCATTGCAATTAATCATTATCAAAGCATAAAACAATAAATAAAATTTACCTACATGCAATTCCACACCTTTAAATCGTTTAATTATGATTATGACTATATAAACCGTGGAACCTGACTCTGCTACCACATGAAGGATGTAGGATCTTAGATCTAAACGGGTTAGATCTACGCGCAGCGGATGGATCACGACTTATACATCACAATACATAGTTAAAGGACTTAAACTACTACAAGGGGGTTAAGATCATGTTACCAATATCGGGAAGAGAAACCTTGATCTTCCGATGTGTTCTCCAAATGGAGGTTGGTGGACAGCCTTCTTGATACACGAACTTCCTTAGAGTTTTTCTTCCTCTAAAAACCCTAGACAAGAAAAATAATTTTTTCTCTCTTTTACAAGTGTGGTTGAAATTTTTCAATGCAATTACCTTTGGAATAACTCTCCTTTTATAGGAGAGTAAATCCTTGGTCTCCACGTTTTAATGAATTAAATAAGTAATTAATTAAACAAAATAAAAAGATATTTTCCTTAATGACTAATTGTGACATGTATTGACCAATAGGAAATCAAATAACAAGTCATCCAACCAATCATATAAAAAGAATATATTTTATTTTCCATATCACAAAAAATTAATTCTTGTGATAATTAAAGAGGAGTTGGCGCCACACTTTAGGGTTAATAAGCCCACATAAAAGGTATTTTATGTGTATTATATTATTTAGCCCAACTAAATAATATCCATGCATATCAATTAATTAGCCCATCCAATTAATTATCATTGAGGCCCAAATAATAAGATTATTAGTCCAAATTACAGAAGCCACATCGGGAACCATGGATCTATAACCAGTAGCTCCAATAATTAATTATTCATCAAACAGAATATAATTATTAATTCCGGGATTACGCCACCATAAACCCGAAACTGAACTCTACCAATTATAGATGTATACTTATACTCAACCCATAGAGTGAATAAGCGTCGATTGATATAATCACTACATACGGATTAACCCTCCATAGACTGTCCATTCTGAGTGGGAAGACTCCGTGAACCTGACTCAGAATATCTTATCCTTAATTACCATTAACCCCCTGATGATCAATTAGTATGCATATCTGACTAGTAGCTAATTAGTCAAATGCGAACTCCCGGGATCGATCACTTTCTTAGGGCTAACAAATAAGAGGACTGTCTCTCTACTTCCCGCAGGAATGAATGGATTCCATGTCTGTGAAAATCAGAACTACTCACTGATCAGGAGATAGTGCCAATGAGAAGTGGCTTGAAACACATATTTAAATGAACCGTAACTAACACAAACACTACCCCGAGACAAGCAGCACCCTGTGATCACCTCTGGATTAAGGTTGATCCATATATGATCATCTAATGATTTAATAAGATTCCTCGATTACGGAATTATATCGAGAAATTCAGATTAAATCGGTCCAGTCCTATATGAATGCCATCATATATAAATGCCCCACGTAGGTACCCTTTACCGACAGTCCGGATAAGACTATCATACCCTAAGGTGTTCTGGGCGCATTATTGGTGTTTTAATCAAGAGACCCTAAACTCTGATTAAATTCCCCACGGACTAACAGTTTAAGCATATCTTCACTAACTCAATCCTCACGTGTAATCTATACACTGAGTTAAGTTGTTGCATACAGATATATTTAGGGTTTGCAGCAGTGTATTACTTTACAAGCACAAAGCAAATAACTAAGATGAGATAAATTTTGTCATCCATTAAAAACAATTACACAAATTGTCTTTCGGGCACTACACCTAACAATTAGGATGTATGCATAGAACCGGAAAATTGCCATGACATGCATCATAACATGAATTCCACTCCATATGCATATACATGTAGAAATTAATTCAAAGAATTTGTTAGGCATGTATACAACACGCGATTAGTTTTAATTAATTGTATGATATTAATTAGAAACTAACTAGGGTAACCGAGGATTCCGGGTTTTGTCAATCGTCATGGTTAGGTGATGGACTCTCGGTGAATCCCACCTTGTGAAAGCATATGGAGTAAAATCCCTAAACCTCGACGAGATTGTGTTTTTTGTCCGTAGTGTCTACATGAAAGTTTGATGTTAAAGGATTGAACAATTGTGGGCGAATATGGTTCGAAAGTGGTCAAACCATGGATGGGTGGTCAACTGAGGCACGGCTCGATCGACTTAACCCTCCACGTATGGCGTTTGCACAGGGGTCCGGTAAGGCTGATCTATCCGACGAGGGACTACGGCTCAACGGAGCTCCCCTAGCCCTGATCCGTCCGACGGCCACATATGTTCCAACGAATAGGTCGGGTGGGCATCACCCACATAACCGACACCATTCGGGCCCATGACTTATTGTTCCTTAAAGATACATCAAGTCCAAAAATGAAATAAGTAAACCCACCACTTTTTCAAAATATTAAGTGGGAGCGGTGAATGCGACAGCCGACCCCACGGCCTCTACTGTTGACACAAGCAACGTGAGAGAATGGTGATGCCTCATGCCGGCCTGGGACCGGCCTCCCTAAGGAAGGCCTTCACCGCTATCAAAATTCAAGGCTTGGTCTCCGAAATGATAGGATTTTGGGTACTCATCGGGTCACTGACCGACCCTAAGGCGGCATACTCGCAGTCTACCTAAAACATCTGAAATAGTAGGTCACACTCATTATGGGTATTTTTGGTAATACCTTGGCTGAAAAAGAAAGTTAATTGGGGAATAAAAATTGGATGTTCGATTCCATTTTAATCATCGAGAGAGAAAGATCTCAATTTAGTCGTCACCTCTTTGACCTACCCAAGGCAACACTGAGGTGTGAGACGAGATCCTTGGAACGGTAGGATAGACTATACATTTAGTTTATAGTTCCTAAAATTAATTAGTAGTGTATGATTTGGACTTATTTTCTGTCAATTTTATTTACAACTATATATATCTCTCTCTATGGTACTAGACTGTTAGTGTATGCTTTAAATTGACTACTAATGACTTCGTTTAAAAGTGGTAAGTAACTAGAACGTTTTGCTTGCTAATCATACATGTGAATAATTTTTTGGAAGAGATATTTCTCTTGAGCCTTCAAGACTCAAAGTGACGTAAATAAGTATGTCACTGCTGTTACTCGTGTTGAACGAGAGGCAACATGAATTAGATCATGAACTCAAAACAGAAATATAATTTAATCTAGACAACTCTAAGTTTCAAAAGATTAATGATCTATTACAAAATGTTTTTAGTGAAAATCCCATAGACCCTATAAAGTCTAAAAAATGGATGAAAGCCACTATAAAACTCATAGATCCAAAAACTATAGTCAAAGTAAATCCGATGATCTATAGTCGTCTGGACAGAGAAGAATTTGGTAAACAAATTCAAGAGCTATTAGACTTAAGAATCATTAAGCCTAGTAAATCACCTCACATGTCTCCAGCCTTCATTGTAGAAAACGAAGCTGATAAAAGAAGAGGAAAAAGAGAATGGTTGTCAACTATAAAGCTATGAATATAGCAACAATAGGTGATAGTCATAATCTACCTAACAAAGATGAACTTCTAACCCTTATAAGAGGAAAGAAGATCTTTAGTAGTTTTGATTGTAAATCTGGATTCTGGCAGGTATTGTTAGATGAAGAATCACAATTGTTAACTGCTTTTACCTGTTCTCAAGGACACTACCAATGGCATCTTTTACCATTTGGATTAAAACAAGTGCAATCTATATTTCAAAGACATATGCAAAATGCATTTAGATCTTTTGAGAAATTCTTATGTGTTTATATTGATGACATACTTATTTTCAGTAACACAAAAAGGAGCACTATGTGCATGTTGCAATGGTACTCAAAAAATGCGAGGAATTAGGTATAATCATATCCTTGAAAAAGACATAGCTCCTTAATACAAAGATTAATTTTCTAGGATTAGAAATCGATCGAGGACTTCATAGTCCTCAAAATCATATTTTGGAACATATACACAAATTTCCAGATAAGATAGAAGATAAAACACAACTACAAAGGTTTTTAGGTATATTAACTTATTCTGAAAGTTAAATTCCTAAACTTGCTGAAATGAGAAAACCTTTACAGGTTAAACTCAAAGACAATACCCTTTGGTTTGGAAAGAAATAGATACAATCTATGTAAAAATGATTAAGAAAAGCTTAACTAGCTTCCCAAAGTTATATCATCCTCTACCAGATGATAAACTGATCATTGAAACCGATGCATCAGACAAATTTTGGGGTGGAATCCTCAAAGCAAAAAACTCTGAACATGATTTAATTTGTAGATATACTTCTGGCAGCTTTAAAAACGCCAAGAAAAATTATCATAGTAATGAGAAAGAATACCTAGCGGTAATTCGAGTTATTAAGAAGTTTAGTGCTTATCTCACTCCTGTTAGATTTCAAATTAGGACCGATAATAAAAACTTCACATATTTCTTAAACACCAATATTAAAGGTGACAACAAACAAGGAAGACTTGTTAGATGGCAGATGTGGCTGTCAAGATACTGCTTTGAGGTTGAACACATCGCAGGAAATAAAAATATATTTGCTGATTTTCTAACCCATGAATTTACAGGTTAAAAACAGGATTGACGCCATCAAAAGCAATGGAGAAATTGCAAAAATTAAAGTAGCAGGAAGCAACAATGGACTTAGAACTAAAAGTTCTAAGGTATCATATAAGCCTATTGGAAAATTCCAATAAGCAACAAAAGGAAATTGATATTCCTTGCACTAGCAATAGTAGAAAAATATCAGCTATTCCGGGTCAAACAGTAACCGGTAAAGAATCATCAAATCCGTTTATTCCTAGCATCTTGGAAAAATATGTAAATGATGTGCAAACATCAACTACATTGGTTAAACCCTCTGATTTAATCACTGGATTTAGACCCAATACAAAGGATATTTAAAGTCCTAATAAATCTGAAGGTCCACTTCAGTATCAACACCAGTTGATTCGGTCATTTCACGACCAAAATATTATTATGTGGTTTTTAATGGACCATATGCAGGTATATACACCGTATGGGAAGCTGCAAAACATGCAGGTGAAGGAGTTTCAGGAGTGCAACATAAAAGATATAGCACCCTCACTGAAGCAAAAGTTGCAGGAGAAATCTTTGCACGAGAAAACTTGACAACACCTCAGAAGTTGGTGTCAAGCGCAGATTGCTTGAAGGCAACCTTCAAGGAAATTCTATGAAAATTAAAGAAGCCTACACAAATGGTTTCACTCGGAAGAATCTCAATCATTAAACCAGTTGAGAAACAACAACAGTTTACACCGACCGAAGAAAGGTTCAAAGAAATTTTCAAGCATGCTAGAGAGCTAGTAAAGATCATTTCCTAAAAGAAATTTTTTTCACAATAGATAGACATGATTTAAGTCTATACAACTTCATCGAAGGGGCTGAACCCAGTCTAGTCAATGAGGTATTCAGATATGGGGTGGCACGTTTAATTTATCCCACCAAAAATCTTCTGGAAATAGGTTCATTACCAGAAAGATGATTGGGACGGTAAAATTCTTCTAGTGAATTTTAATTGTGTAGTGACTACACGAGAAATTTTCTAATAGAAAAATTGGAGAATCATAAATTAAAGTGTTGCTAGTTAGACGGTATTTGGAACCGATAAACTAGTGGGAGCTTTAATCTTATGTTTTTCTGATTTATTAGAAAATTAGTCCCACTGGGTAACGCTTTCACTAGACATCCCACAGTCCACGAGAAGTGTCTACTCAAACGAACTTCTAGTTCAAGACTATTTCCTTTTAAGGAAAGTCAAGAATGGGAAATCATCTAAACTAAGTTTGAGGCTAAACCGAAATATTAATTAAAGAAAGTAGAGGATAAGGAAAGTGATTTTATATCACAAACCAATGAGTCCTTAGCGACTTTCTTAACCGAGTAACTCGGCTCGGGAGCTAAGTTCTTTGGAAGAACAAGGAAGTTTTGCATTAACAATTAACAAAGTAGACAACAGGCAGTAATTTCTGCTAGAATAGTGGGAGTGGTATGAGGAAATGAACTTTGGATTCGATCCTTGAATATCATGGAAAATTTATTTTTCTGTTTTCAGATCGTTGAAACAAATGCATTCACTTTCAACTAGACACATTGTTGCCTCATAGAAAGTGAATATAACATTTGTACTACGAATCTGAGACTCGGACTTTTGTTTGATAAAGTTAGAACCACTAAGAAATGCTGAAAATGTATATGTAACACGTCTTAAACTAATATCAGCGAACGGTTTCCACATTAAGATAAATGACACTTCAAAATCTATTAATTAGTGCATATATCCTAGAGATAAGACCTAACGACTGGCTAAGGGTGATTCCTATCTCCCAGTCTCGGAACACTGTCTCAAAGGAACAATGACTAAGCTTCCTTTCAATTGGGAAAGGGTAATAGATCTGAAGAAGTAATGTAGCTTGTTCATAATGACCTTCGAGGTCTAGTGAGAGATACAAGCTAATGAGAGCTTTTGAGTGGTGACAGTTTTTCTGATAACTACTCGAAACACGGTTTAGTTTATCTAAATAATACGAGGAGTCTCTGATTTTAGCAGAGAATAGAGTATTCCATGCTCAGAAATTGGCTATCATATAGTCCTGGGAGTGATGCTCGGCCTGCCTCCTAGTGGAATGTTTTCATTGAGAAAGAAACCGTAGACTTGCCCTATATAGTTATTGATGTGCTACAATACACTGCTAAACTCGATTAAGATAATTGGTTGCAAAATAATGGTTAACATTATTATGTAAACCGAAAAGTCTACCTAGAAGATGCTAGTGAATTTATGGATAAGGAATGAATTCGGTTCACACCACTTCCATAAATGTAGGCATTTAGCACTTAATGCTTGAAGGTAGGACTTGAGATTTTGCGCATACGTTCAGATTGTGACTGTTCGTGAAATGTCTTAATGTGACGAGTGAAGGTTGGTTATAAGATTCATGAGATCAGAAAGTGATGGTTGAACTTTCACAAGCCTTCTGATAGAATCTATAAAGAACAGCCTTAAACCTTGGAGTATGGTTACCCAAAGGTAGTTACTATCTGATTTAATCAGACCACATCCAACATCGGTTGTTGGTGATTACATTGATAAATACTTCTAGATCAGAATGTCAATCCACCCAAAATGTAGTGGGAGTATGGTTTAACCGTTGCCCCTTTGTGGTTTGTGGACTTTACAGTCTGCTGGGGTGATTGATAACCTATGGCTATTGGTGGGCTGTATAGGATTCTGATCATGGAGGTTGGTTTGAAAGCCTTAACCCTATGAATGGAGTTTTGGTACTCTAGTTTTGTTCAGCCTCTTGTAGAACCACCTGAGTGTCTCAGGCCCAGTGGGAGCAATTGGATCTACACAGAAAACAGTCGAATGAATAGAAAAGTTTAAAATTTCAGTGCAAAGCTGAGTGGTCTAAGGGTGATTCCCTGACAAGTAGAGAGTTAACCAGATCAAGAACTCTCTCACCACTCTGTCTTGCTAGATTTCGTTAGAAAACGAAAAATAGGGGTGTTTCCCTAAGACTTTCTTGCCAAAAATGGAGTCTGGATTCATTCAGAACAAAAGGGTCTTGGTTAGAACAAATGGCAGGATGCCTGCCGGGGCTTATATCCTTTGTGAATTGAAGAGAACCTCTCGGTCATTTAAAGTCACATGTTTTAAAATATGTGGACTTGACCAGAATATTGATAAGTCTTTCGTAGACTGGATATCAATATTTGTAAAGTAGTAGTATTAGTGTTCATGAATGATAACACTCCAACGGTTGGAAACAACATGGTTGTGCTATCTGAAGTCAGAAACTAACACGCCAAGATTCTCTGGATGAGAGAATTGGACTATATTCTAAGAATTTGATTCGATTAAATTCACAAGAATGAGTCATTGGCTATCCTATCCGTCTTATTGGTTAAGATGACCTTGCATATATGTTTGCAGCATTGAACTAGAGTAGTCCTACGCTACCTCTCAGGAATTATTCTCTAAATCTTCGGATAAAGAGAAAATGGGATAGAGTCTCTCTTGGGTAATGGCAAGTCAGGTTATCACAAGTCAATAGTAGTCGAATCTCGGATTCGAGCATGAAATAGTGGTTTAGTACGTCCTCAAGTATCTTTGAAGAACGAGGAATAATGTGCTTGTATATTCGGGTGCAAACTTGAATATGGTTGACTACACTGATTCCAACTTATAGTCAGATTAAGGATGACCGTTGGGACGATCTCGGGCTAGTTGTTTACTCATTGTGATGGCGCTATTGTCTGGAGAAATCCTGCACCGCCAATTCGACTTTAATTAATCGGATACATAGCAGCTTTCGGAGCAGCTAGAGTGGTGATATAGCTTAGGAATTTACTTCCTTATATGGGACTAATTCCAGGTCTGGTGAGCCAATATCACTTCATTGTGAAAACAGTGAAATGATAGCTTAGAAAGATCTTCTTAGTCACTAGAGGTCAAAAGCATATTGAGAGACAGTACCGCCTGATTAGATGGACCGGTGATGTTTCGATCCTAAAGATCGTCTCGAGCCGACAACCTAACTAAACAGTGTACCAAGTCAAGTGCTTGGTACGGTATTGAGGGATATGTCTCATATGCTTTTACAACATGTGGGAGAGTGTTGTGAATAAGATGAGAAAGGGTGTGCTTTAAAAACAATCGTAGCTTGTCATTTCATGCAAGTGGGAGATTGTTAGGTGTAGTGCCCGATAGACAATTTGTGTAATAGTTTTTGATAATGGATAACAGAATTTATCTCACCTTATTACTTGCTTTGTGTTTGTAAGTAATACACTGCTGCAAACCCTAAGTATATCAGTGTGTAACCGCTTAACTCAGTGTATGGCATGCACGTGAGGATTGAGTTAGTGGTGATATACTTAAATTGTTAGTCCGTGGTGAACTTAATCAGAGTTTTTGGTCTCATGCTTAAAACACCAATAATGCGCCCAGAACACCTTAGGGTGTGATAGTCTTATCCGGACTGTCGGTAGAGGGTACCTAAGTGGGGCATTTATATATGATGGCATTCATATAGGACTGGACCGATTTAATCTGTGTTTATCGATATAATTCTGTAATCGAGAAAACTTATTAAATAATTAGATGATCATATATGGATTGACCTTAATCCTGAGGTGATCACAGGGTACTGCTTGTCTCGGGGTAGTGTTTGATGTTTTAGTTAAGGATCACTTTGATATGTGATCTGAGTCATTTCTCGTTGCACTATTCCCTGATGAGTGAGTAGTTTTATGTTTCACAGACACTGAATCCATTCCTTCCTGTGGGAAGTAGAGAGACAGTCCCCTTATTTGTTAACCTTAAGAAAACGATTGATCCCGGGAGTTCATATTAGACTAATTAGCTACTAGTCCGGTATGTGAACTAATTGATCACTAGAGGGTTAATGGTAAATAAGGATAAGATATTCTGAGTCGGGTTTATGGAGGCATCCCACTCAGAATGGACAGTCTATGGAGGGATAGTCTGTATGTAATGATTATATAAATGGACGCTTATTTACTCATAGGATTGAGTGTAAGTATATATCTATAATTGGTAGAGTTCAGTTTCGGGTTTATGGTGGCGTAATCCCGGAATTAATAATTTAAGTGTGAATATTCTGTTAGATGAATATTTAACTTAATTTATTGGAGCTACTGGTTATATGGCCATGGTCCCCAACATGGCTCCTATAATACGAGTATTTTCTTGTTATTGGGCCTCAGGGATAATTAATTGGCTGGGCCAATTAATTGATATGCAAAATATTATTTAGTTGGGCTAAAAAATATAATACATAGAAAAGCAATTTTCTGTGGGCCTAAAACCCTAAAGTGTGGCACCTCCCTCTTATAAGAACTGATTTTCTTGTATGATTAATTATTTACATGGTATGTAATCAATTAAAAAACGATAATTGATTTGTAATTGATTGATTGATTAATCACAATCTTTTATAAATTGAATTATCTTTTATTGTGAATTATTTTTAATTATTTATTTAATTAATTAGAAACTTGGAGGCCAATGATTTACTCTCATATATAAAGTGAGTTCTTCCAAGACATATGGGAGATGAAATTTTCGACATACACACATAAAATAGAGATAAAAACTTGTTTCTTGTCTTGGGTTTCTGGTTGAAGAAAAACTTGTAGTTTTTCTTGATGCATATCAAGGAGGTTTCAATTCCAAGGATCAGTGTCCACCAACCGCCGTTTGGAGAACACATTGGAAGATTGTGGCTACTCATCCAACTATTGGTAAGAAGATCTAAACCCCCTTGTAGGAAGTTTAGATCATTTATTTTTGATATGTAGTTTATAGATCGTGATCCATCCGCTGTGCAATTATATGTTTTGTACAGATCTGAGCTCCTACATCCTTCAGTACTAACACAAGATGTTTCAAAGATGGTACATTTTTTATGAAAATAAGGATGCAAAGGTCTAAATTTTGTTCCATTATCGCTACGAACCCGTTTAATGGTAACCTCGAACTGACAAGAAACTAAAGCAATGAAATCCAAGAAAGCAAATTCGACTTCCATTTTATTCAATAATAAATAAATCCAAACCGAACAAGAATAGTCATCACCAATAGTAAAAAAACATACATCGCACCACATGTCAAGTGTACACTATAGGGCCCCCATAAATCACAATGTATCAACTCAAACATATGACTAGCTTTATTCATACTAATGGAAAAAGGTTCACGACGCTGCTTAGCTCGAATGCCGATATCACATCCATCTTTATGTAAATTTTTGGAAATAGAATAGTAGTAACATGCCGAAGGACCTTTTCTGATGGGTGCCCCAAACGCCGGTGCCACAAATTTGCAGATTTCCTATCATAAATAGCCAAAACCTGAACATCCAAAATGCCCAAGAATAGTCTAAGTCCATCCTCACGCTCTGCCAGTCCAATCAGCGTCCTCGTCACCCTGTCCTACATAACACATAATTTTCCCGTAAGTTGCAATACACAATCATTTTCATCCTGTTATTGGGTAACCGAAACCAAGTTGAATTTCAATTTTGGCACGTATAAGACATTTTTCAAGCATAAATTTCCGGGCAAAATAACAGTCCCTTTATGAGTCACCACCGATGAACTCCTATCGGGTAACCTAATCAGGCACTGAACAATTGGCCATGGATCAACGAGGGAGCTAAAAGAACTAGTGACGTGATGTGTCGATCCCGTCTCAACAATCCATGCTGACTAAGCTGATAGTCGATCTTTCGGTTTGAGCAAATCAACGATAATTTTCCATTGGGCTGGGCTGACATTGGAAAGACCTAATTTCTCAGAAGTATCGATCTTCATGTTCATACAGGCATCTTTTCACCAATATAGAAACCTTAGACGTCGATTTCACAAAAAAAATACCAAAACACAGCAGTTTGGTCTCGGGTTTATTATGAGATATTTAACCATCTAAAAACAATTTCCACCGTTCAGATTGTACCAAATAAAGAGATGAACACGCCCTCAAAATTTCGTCTTTATCGGAGACCGTTTCAATGCCCGATGGTCGCTGGAAATTCTCCGTTGTAGTAATTAACAACAGTTCGGTCACGGGCAATTTCAGAGAAATCGAACCGTTCAATTAGAAATTCCACCGTTCAGATTACAGAGGTCAAAATTCTGAACAACAATTTCAAATTTCATCACAATCGGACTCCGTTTCTATATCCGATCGTCGCCTAAAAGTTTCTTCTGCAGCAGTTAAAAGAGTAGCGATTTTTTTCTTTTTCTTCAACCTGATACCATGACAAATTTTGGTTAATGTATTTCATATCCCATTAATCAATCTATGAGTACAATATTTATAGCCACTAGTAGGGCTTCTATATTAGACAATATACCAAAACAACCCTTACTAAATCAATACACAAATCAATATTTTCCGTAATTGTAATATATCGTGATACACGCTAACAAAACTATACATGTCGCGAGCCCCTCAATCACGGAACTTTGGCGCACTTGCACATACTGCAGTTTTCAAATCTGTGAGAAAAACAAAAAATATACTTCATTATCCGGACAAAAGTAATAATATGAAAACTGCATGTCTAACTAAACTTATTTTCGTCCAACTTGGATTTTTCAAACAATACCTACAATTTGACTCACCATATGAAGATTCCTCCATTGAATATGAAATCGTTGGCCACGTTCTATTTTAGTTGGCCACATTTCTAACGGTATGAAAATCAAATATTAAAACAACGAAAAGAAATGATCTAAGAAATACATGTGCAAGGGAAAAAGACAAACAACCAAACTAAGACCAACAACTAATGCAGATGAAAATTTGATACAAACATCAGCAAATATGAGTGTTAATTAAGAGTTTAAAGCATAGAAGAAACGTAGGATGAGTAACAAATTTCAAGACACTAATAGCCACAGACTATGAACTCAACCATGTTGATGTAACCAAAATCATTTGATGAAAAGCTTAAGTGAACATTGGTCCCACCAGACAATAGCTCCACATCTTCCCAACATTAAATCAACCAAAAAAAATTCAAAATCATTCAACAAAACCCGAGACATGAGATAAATCACCTTCTCAAGAAAGCATTCCAATTCCAGCAACAACATAGCCACAGAAGCCTTGCAGGACGAACATCAATGAAAAATGAATACAACTCATTCGTAAATGTTGATACATGGATGTTCTGAAATGATTGAATAACCCATTCTTCAAAAAAATTCCAAATCACTCTCACAACAAATTGTGCAGAGATGCAAAATCAAAACATCAAATTTTAAAGATAAATAAGTAATCCCAAGTACAATTGAAATGAGTAAATAAAATGCTATAAGTGGCATTAACATCACGTCAAAAAAACATAACTGACGGAGATCGGGTTAGTCTTGGCCACATGTCATCCCGTATAGAGCCAAGTCATAAAGGAGGTGTTGGAAATAAAATTTTAGATTTGATGATGATTCATCTTATTTAGTTACTTATTTGTTTACACCCCACTGATTAAGTGCTGAAACTAGCTGTTATAGTGAAAAGCTAAAAGATGTCTAGAACTGAATGTATAGGTTTTACTAGAGTCTGATAATTGTATTGGTTATATCAGACATGCACTGTAATAGATAGAAGTGTCGTAAAACAAAAAAACTCGAAATCATCTAGGAAACTGAAACATGACATAAAACTGAAGATGTACACCTACAAATTGAAGACATACTCAGAACTGAAGAAGGTAAGTTCACTGAGGGACACAGACTCGGTTGACTTATCTAAATGAAGAACTGAGGGAACAAACTCAGTATATGAAGAACTGAGGGACACAGACTCAGTTGTATAATTTTGAAGAATTGAGGGTTCAGTCTAAGTTACGGAGACTTAAGCTGAGACTGTAAAGTTAGAATTCATGTAAGTCTGTGATGACCTGAACTGACTTTATGGATCTTGAAGAAGACCTAAGAATCATAAAGGACAATGATATATTAGATGATTTGTATAAGAAATTGTGTAATATGATTCATTCATATAAAATCAGATAAATAGAGTACTAAGTTTTGAAGAAGAGTAAAAACTCAGTTAATGCTCTAAATCAGTTAAAACTGAACAGGACACTCATTTTTATATTCAGCCATCCAAGCAACTGAAAGTACATTCGAACGTTTTAAATCAAGGATTTTAATTGGATGAAGAACTGACATGTCAGAACGGTCACTGACACCTAACATTTGAAAATATAGACGTTGAATTCAAGCAAGATGAACGTTGAACCTCACTCTATCAATAGAGGACTTGGCATCAAGAATCAAACACACGAATTAACAAGATTGTAAGCGTTTTGGTGCACAAGTCTAGTTCATCCGAATTGCTATCAATATCTGCGCTCAACAAGATCATATCCAAATTTCTTCAAGTGTTCAAGCTTTTTCAATCATATCCAGAATTCGATCCTTTGAAGAACCACAAGCAAGAATCAATTTATTGATTCTGAGCCCAAATTTGATTCTTAATCAAAGGTTTAGACTGTGAAGCAATCTTGTCAAGGATTTGCCTACGACAGTTTTCATTTGCAGTCGGGTAGACTGTGGTTGTGGTGGTAGCCGGTGAAGAGGTAATATAACCCTCCAAAGACCAGTGGTTCAAGCAATTGGAGAGCAGCAATCCGACCTGTTCTTTGATTGTTTTGATAGTGACACTAGGGATTAGTCAAGGACTATCATTTAGGACTTTTTGTAACAGCATATCTCAAAAAGTTCAAGTGGAATTTTCCTCCTACATCATAGGGGAAGAGTGGACTGACATAATTACACCACCTGGAACCACTATAATTCTTGCTCTACTTACTTTACGCATTTACATTCAGTCATTTACTTACACAACATTTATTATTGTTTTTACAGCATACTGAATCTGATTGTTATACTTGCTCATAGTTCACTAACTGACATTCACAAGAACTCCGTTTTGCATACTTAGCTTTTTCATATAAAATCAACAAGATCTAGATAAAGGCTTAAACTTAAATCCGCTGCCGGTTTACTCAGTTTTGTTATAAGTTGGTTTGACTTAGACTCAGCTTAGTTAGCTCAACTCCACACAAGTTAAAACTATACCTTAATCGTGATAAATCTAGTTTTTGGTGACAAATTTATTCACACCCCCTCTAAACTTGTGTAGCCTTTCCAAGGGATCAACAATTGGTATCGGAGCAGTGTTCTTTAACTAGTCATTGTTGAAAACTCACATGCTCTAGTTATTTCCTCTAGTTGTTCTCCTGAAAAAGCTCAGTTTTTCAGTTTCCATTCTTTGCATAATCCAGTTTTCATTCATTCACACAATGGATAACAATCAGTATGCCAAATAGATGCTAATGTGCAACATGGTCAGATTTGATGAATATAAACGAAGTTTGCAGGCCTTTTTAGCAGCCTCTCATATGATATGATAGACGTACTTACTGATGGACCTATTCAAATCACTCACATGCAGATAGTCAATGGTGAACAAGTTAGAGTTCCCAAGCCCAAAAGCAAGTGGACCAGTTGATGATCGAAAAATGGATAACGTGAACAATGTTGCCATGGATATCATACTCAGAACTCTTGACAACAACATGTATCTGAAGGTCAAGGATTGCACTACTGCAAAAGAAATATGGGAGAAACTCCAATTGGTTTGTGAAGGAACTGACTCCATCAAAGAAAACAAGATCTCAGTTGCAAAACAAAATTTTGAGAATTTCAAGATGAAGCCAGGTGAGAATATTGATCAGTTGGAAATAAGATTCAGTGCCATCATGGACGTACTAGTATTACTCAAGATTGAGTACACCAAGAAAGAGATCAACACAAGAATCTTGAAGGCTTTACCCATGTGCTGGAAGATGAAGGTCACAGTAATGGAGAAATCAAGAAGATTTGATATAGAAGATTTCTTCAAAATCTTCTCAAACCTGAAGGCTTATGAGTTCAACGAGGATTTGACAAGTACAGCTACAATAATCAAGGCTCTAGAGGAACCTAAGACAACGGCTCTCACAGCAGCTTTAAATGACAATCAAGAAACCTCATCAAGCAATCTTCAGCAATTGGATGAGATGAAGGAACAAAAGGCTCTAATGATGAATAGAATTCGAAGAATGAAGAGTGGACATCCAGTCACTCAGAAGTTTATCAAGAAGACTCCTGAAAAGAGAAAAGATGATTGATATCTCTGCTTCAACTGCAAGAAGCCTGGACACTACAAAGCTGAATGTCTAGAACTGACCAGTAAGAAGAATCATCAATGAAGAATGGGTAGAAGAGCTCAATTAGCTGGAGATGAGTCCGACCATGAAGCTGGCACTAAAATATTATCAGATGAAACAGCTCTTAAAGACCACATGGAAGAATCAAATGAGGTATGTGAATCTAACTCACAATATTCTTCAGCTCAGATTTCCCTACAAAATGCGTGTTCTTTGACTGCTGACTCCAATCCAAAAAATGTAGAATTAGAAGAAACACTTGACGAATTGATGAATCAGCTAGTATCCATCCAAGCTGGTTATGAATCAATTAAAGCTGAAAAAGAAGCTCTAATTCTTGAAGTTGAAAGATTGAAGTCTGAACTGAACATATTGAAGTTGACTAGAACTAGTAATGGGAAGAGTCAGTATTAGCGTACTGCATTAGCAACAGCAACTGAATCCTTTGCTCAATCAAGTTTAGCTACTGGATTCAAGTCCGGAAATCCATATGGAGACAGAACTAGCTTATGATTTGATACGCAGCAATCTTCTAAGGAAGGAACTAGCAAAGCTACTGAACCTAGTATCAAAACAGGTATTAGGTTTGTAGCCGAGAAACTTCTACAAACTGAGAAAATTACTGAACCAGTAAATTCAGCATCACATAAGTCATCTCAGTTTTCTAAGAGAACATCTGTACCTACTAATAAAGGTAAGACAAAAGGTAGAACAACTGTATCTCAAGGAAACAGAAATGGTAGACCAATTGTCAGATCTACAAAAGCTGATTAAGTCAAGAACCAAAGATATTTCAATCAGAGTAAATCTAAGAATGTTAATCATTCAAGGATTCACACAGTCAAGGGAAACGACAGATTATTTCCCACTGATGAAGATTGGAATTTTACTGAAACTATTGATAAAACTGATAGAAACAATCATTCTAGACAAAAGACTTATCAGAAGTCTCAGTTCAAGGCTCATCAGAGAACTTATCCCAGTTCTCAACAAAAAGCCTCAGTACAGAAGTCAGCCAAGACCTCAGTACAAGAAGAATGATGGTTATTATTCAGCGTTTAACAATAAAAGGCATTTTGGAAATCAATTTCTGCCGAAAGACTTGAGAGAACATATAAATAAGACACAGTCCAAAAAAAGATACTATGGGAGTGTGGCTTATATATATGAGAATAAGTGCAACAATTTCCAGAGAAGACCGTATGGAAATGTCCCTCGAGTTGTACTGGCAACTGACCACTATGGACCCAAACAGAGTTGGGTACCTAAAACATTTTAATTTGTTTTTGCAGGATATTTGGTATTTTGGTAGTGGATGCTCAAGGCATATGACAAAGAGCAAGGATTGTCTAGTTGATTTTGTGGCAAAAAATGGACCTAGAGTCAATTTTTTTTGGAAGTAAGGATAAACCAGGATTCACAAAAGGTTATGGAACCTTAGTCTGAAATGGACTTACTATCAAGAACATATCTTATGTGGAAGGACTTCAATACAATCTACTTAGCACGAGTCAATTCTGCGACATGGGATACAAAGTAACATTTGACAAGGAATTTTGCATTATCGTCAGCGAAACATCATTCCAAGTAGTTCTTGCCAGATGTAGGGAAGAGAATATGGATGTTGTAGATTGGACTGCAGTAGTTTCTGAAACTTATTTGATTGTGCATACCAAGTCAGAACTCAGTTGGCTATGGCACAGAAACTAAGTCACCTCAATTTTGTTGAAATCAACTTACTTGTCAAAAAGAACTTGGTGATCTGACTACCAGAAACATCATACAAGAAGGATAGCCTATGTGATGCATGTCAACAAGGAAAGCTAACCAAAGCAAGTTTCAAGACAAAGTCTCAGCACTCAACAACCAGAGTGTTAGAATTGATGCATATGGAGTTATTTGGAACAATTACACCATTCAGTGTTAGTGGAAAGAAATACACCTTTGTGGTAGTTGATGACTTTTCAAGCTATACTTGGGTTATCTTCATGTCCAAGAAAAAAGAAACAAAGCAATAGTTTACTGAGTTACTGAAGAGACTCCAAAATTAGAATGGTGTTATAGTGATCAAGATCAGATCTGATAAAGGAACAGAATTTCTCAAAAATATAATCATTGAGTATTCTGGAGAAAATGGAGTTCTACATTAGCTTGCAGCTACAACAACACCTCAACAGAATGGAGTAGCTGGAAGGACAATGATATGGGAATCTAAACTGCCAGAAAGATATTGGGCAGAAGCCGTGAATACAACTTCCTACACTCAGAATTGAGCTCTCATGAACAAGAGACATGAAAAGACACCTTATGAGATTTGGAATGGAAGAAAACCAAATGTCTCATATTTTCATGCCTTTGGAAGCAAATGCTTTGTTCACAATAATGGAAAGGATCAGCTCAAGGATTTTCAGCCCAAAGCTGATGAAAGAATATTTATGGGGTACTCAAGTGTCAGTAAATCTTTTAGAGTATTAAACACACGGACACTTAAGCATGCAGAATCAATACATGTAGTTTTTGATGAACCGAAGTTCACTGGACATACAATTGAAGACAATGAAGAACCAGTTTTTCAGCCTCAATCATAAAAGACTCTAGAACTAGTTTTCATTGATATTGGAAGGTTAAGGATCTCAGAAACCACAGATTAAGATCAGCCTCAATTGCCGGTGACAGAACCTGCAACTGAACAACAACAAGAAACTAATCCAACTGAAAATGATTAAGCTCAAGAAGAACAAGTTCAACAAAATGAAGCCCCTTTGATGGAACCCCCAGTACATTAATGGATGAGAGATCACCCTGAGGAACATGTGATAGGTGATTTTCAAGCAGGAGTTCGGACAAGACATCAGCTAGATGCTTTGATAGCATGTTTTCTATCTCAGTCTGAACCAAAAGAAATTGAAGAAGCTCTAAATGATCCAGATGGGATTTTGGCTATGCAAGAAGAACTCAATGAGTTTGAGAGAAATCAAGTTTGGGAATTGGTGAACAAACCCAATCATGTCAATATAATAGGCACTAAATGGGTTTTCAGAAACAAGCTTGATGTAGAAGGAAATATTGTCAGAAATAAAGCCAGACTTGTAGCAAAAGGTTACTCACAAGCAGAAGGGATAGACTTTGATGAGACTTATGCCCCAGTTGCAAGGTTGGAGGCAATCAGACTATTTTTTGCCTTTGCAACTCACAAGAATTTCAATGTGTACCAGACAGATGTTAAAAGTGCATTTTTGAATGGGATACTCGAAGAAGAAGTCTATGTACAGAAACCCCCATGATTTGAAATCAAAGACCAAGCTGACAAAGTCTTTAAATTGAGAAAAGATCTTTATGGACTGAAGCAGGCACCAAGAGCTTGGTATGAAACTCTATCTCAGTTTCTGGTGGGTAATGGTTTTACAAAAGGAACTATTGGCAAAACCTTATTCAGGATGAAAGTAGAAGAAAGCACTCTTCTAGTTCAAATCTATGTTGATGACATCATTTTTGGATCCTAAAATGAAGTACTCTGTGAGAAATTTGCATGTTTAATAAAGAGCAATTTCAAGTGAGTATGATTGGAGAACTGAATTACTTTCTCGGTTTACAAGTCAAACAAATGGATGATGGGATTTTTATTCACCAAACCAAGTATACCAGAGAACTGATCAAGAAGTTTGGGATGGAAAAATCAGCTGGCAATGCAACACAAATCGAAACTAATATCAGATTAGATGAAGACAAAGAACGAAAGGATGTGGATCAAACTCTCTATAGAAGAATGATTGGAAGTCTACTTTGCCTAACAGCAAGTAGACCAGACAGATCCTTTGCAGTTGGTGTCTATGCCAGATTTCAAACAAGACCTAAGGAAAGCCATCTTACTGTTGTTAAAAGAACCTTGAAGTGTCTGAAAGACACAGAAGAAGTTGGGATATGGTACTCAAAGGAAGGAAAATTCAAACATATATCCTACTCAGACTCAGACTATGCTGGATGCAAATTGGAGAGAAAGAGTACTTCAGGCACATGTTAGTTGCTAGGAAATAGACTTTTGTCATGGTTCATCAAGAAGCAAGACTCAATCTCTACATCAACAGCTAAAGCTGAATATATAGCAGTTGGAAGCTGTTGTGCTCATGTTTTAAGGATCTGACAATAGTTGAGAGATTATGGGATAGAAGAAGGACTGATTCCTATAATGTGTGACAATACAAGTGCAATCCAGTTTTACACTCAAGGACTAAGCACATTGATGTGAGACATCATTTCATAAGAGATCATGTGGAGAAGAAGGACGTTACAGTTCTCTATGTCCCAACAGAAGATCAGCTGGCTGACATTTTTACCAAACCATTGGACAAAATCAGTTAAGTCAAAGTCAGTTAAGTCAGTTTAAACTCTGAGATTCGTCAAGAGGATTGATTTGCTAAACTGAGAACTGATTTGGGGATTATCAAAGTCAGTTAAGTCAGTTTAAACTCTGAGATTCGTCAAGAGGATTGATCTTTGTAATGCTAGGTGCACTCACTTGACAGATCAGTCATTGACATCAACAATCTCAAACTGTCCCACTGAACTTATGAATTGACGGAACTGAACAAACCTTAGAACTGATCTTAGTCAGTTTTTATCCAGTCAAAGAAAGTCAAAAGTTGAAAGGATAATACGGATAACAGTTACATCGCATTTAATTACCGCCGGTTATGTCAGATTTGTTGCTTGTACACCCCCACTGTCAGATAGTACATAGATTGGTTATACAAACCATCATGGAATTTGAAAAGTTGGTACAAAATCTTCAGAGATCATGTCCTCAAATTAACAACCGGCAGTCTCCCTGTCCCTCTATATAATTTATCTTTACTCTTTTTCTTCCTCATCCAAACTTTCAAACACTCTCTCTCAAAAATTCAAAAAGCCCAGAATTTTTTTTTATTGTACAATGGCTGCATCCAAACAAATACAAGAAGAAAGACTTATTACTGAGTTGGATAGTTTATCTTTTTACAAATTCACAGAGATCTGTAACGGCACTCTTCTCGCAAGCTATATTTGCGAAAAGATGAAAAAACTTCAAGGATTGCAGAACCCCCTAGAAGTAAAAGAACAAAAAGATCAAGACTTGGAAGGAATTCTGCTATTTTGGAGGAATATGAGACTGATAAAAAACTCCCTGGTGACCGAAGTTCGAGGAGAAAGCATAATAGTTAATGAAGAAATCATAAGGCAGGTATTTGATTTCAAGAAACCACTTGTAAAATCAATAGACTTAGCCTATTTGCCGCTTAAAATAGAAGCCTTTCTTACTCAAATCTCAAAAACAAAGGAACCAGCGAGTGTTGATACACCTATTCTCAGTCTTAAACCTGTGTTTGCACTCCTCAGTAGATGGTTAAACAGACAAGTTATTGGTTGATATAAAGGATGTAGAAGATTGTCTGAAGATGGGATTTATCTGATGAACATCACATGGGATGAACTTAAGTTCAACTGGGTAGGTTATGTGTTCAATCAGATCAAGCAGCAACACTTGGATGAAATAGCAAGTGCCAGCAAAGCCCAAGCCGAAGGAAGATTTCGGCTAAAGAAGACACTTAGCGGAATTGTTCAACATTATTTGGAGAGGCTCAGCAATGGGAAGAAAGAAAAAAAAACTGTAGGTGCATCTACAAGAAGTGTACCACCAGTCCTTTCTAGAAAAGAAACCTCAAACACTTCCCAACCTGAAGCCAATAAGAAAAATGTGTCTTAGCAGATTGCTCAATAAAAAGGAATCAAGAGGAAAGCTGACTCACAGAAAGAAAAGTCAGTTGGAAAGTGTTGTTCCCAGATAATTCAAATCAGTTAGCACCAACTAGGGGAACATCAGCCGACAACTGAAGTCAGACAGAAAACCAATATGGTTACTAAAATTTTTTCTCACCTACAGCAGAAGATATCAGAGAAACAAGTTTCTGCTAAGAAAATTAGTGAAGAGCAACAACAATCTCAGCAACAGCCAATTCAGCAACAACAGGCCCAACAATCAGTATCAGCTTACACTTTTGATGCTGAAAGGATTATCAAACTGGTGAAGTTAAAGCTCAAGAGTGAAGACTCTCATGAAGCTATCAAGGATACTTTGCAAACTGAAGAAAAGCTATTGTTGGAGAAACTTGAAGTCAATGATTTTTATGCCTTATTCCCTATGGATGAGTTTCTCACCAACTACTACAACAGATTCAAAGAGATAGCTCAGAGAACTGAATCGATCACATCATCTATACCGAAGGAAGTTTTAAAGAAGAAAGATGATGACGAAGATGATGATTCAAGGAATAAAGCTGAAAAGAGTACAATTTTGCAGTCTAAAAATCAACCAAAAGGGCTAGCAAAACAAACTGTCACTCCGCAGGAAGAATTGCCAGTTGAGAACCAGACAACTGACAATCAGGAAGCAGCTGAAGGAAATGATAATCAGCAACTGATGATAATTGAAGATGACACTCAGTCTAAAATCCAAGACGCAGAAGAAGAAGATCCATCCGAGAAGCTTACAACATAAGAATTAAGAAGGGTACAAGAAAATTTGAAGATTATGCTCAACCAAAAGGACGAGTATAATGGTATCTTGTCACAAATTTCCAGTTACATGGATTACAGAAAGAAGACTGATGTCTCAGTTCACACTAAGTTGGATACTATCAAGAAATCCACTTCAAACTCAATTCAAAAAATTCTCAGTATAAAAGAGAAACTTGAGAGTACAACAATGGAAGATATAGAAATTCATGCTCAAGCAGAATGGCACCTAAATCAGAAAATCTATAGGTTAGAAACTCAGCTGAAAGAAGTTCTTACTTCTCAGAAAGATATCTCAATAGACCAAAAGGCAACTCAACAATTGATTACTCAGTTGTATGATGCCAAAAAGGGAGAAGTTGAAGAAGAAAAGCTGAGGTTACTAGAAGAAAAGTTGAAGCTTGAAGCTGAATTGAAGTCATGCAAATCAGTAGCAGATCCTTATGTTCGAAATGTGAAAGAAATATCTGAAGAGAAGCTCATTAAAAAGAATAGTAAACCTGGTGATAGAAGAGCTACTCTGACACAAGATCTGTGGATGAAGTTTGTTGTTGATCATAACAATGTCAAGGAAAAATACAGAGATAAAACTTATGAAGATTCTCTTGTGTACTTCCTATCTGATCTCTATCATAATCAAAAATGGCCAATTAAAAGAATTTGAAGAGGATTGAAGAGAAGCTTCAAATCAAAGATAAGAGAGATTAGATGAATTCTGATATTGCAGAATTTGAAGACTACTATAAGGATGAAAGACATCTTCCTAAGTTAGCTCTATGGAGAAGGTGGAAGCGAACAAACCTTGTGGATTATCTCAAAACATTTCACAATGAAGACTCTAAGCTAGTAAATGATTTTCATCTTCATGATAAGGAAAGAAAATTTATCTTAGTTACACAGAAAGCTGTTTAGCTTTCATTTCAGTTCATTATCGAATATGTAACTAGTTCTATTTTTTGCAATCTTAATGAAATCCAGTTTCGAGTTTTACCTTGTTTTGCATTCTCAATATCTTTAAGCTTTCCTTTTAAGGAGGGTTTTGGCATCATCAAAAAGGTAAATTATAGGAAATAAAATTTTAGTTTTGATGATGATTCATCTTATTTAGTTACTTATTTGTTTACGCCCCATTAATGAAGTTCTGAAACTAGCTGTTTTAGTGAAAAGCTAAAAGATGTCTAGACCTTAATGTATAGGTTTTACTAGAGTCTGATAATTGTATAGGTTATATCAAACAAGCACTGTAATAGATAGAAGTGTCGTAAAACAAAAAAACTAGAAATCATTGAGAAAACTAGAACATGACATAAAACTGAAGATGTACACCTAAAAATTGAAGTCATACTCAAAACTGAAGAAGGTAAGTTCGCTGAGGGACACAGACTCGGTTGTCTTATCGAAATGAAGAACTAAGGGAACAAACTCAGTATATGAAGAACTGAGGGACACAGACTTAGTTGTAGAAGTTTGAAGAACTGAAGGTTCAGACTCGGTTATGAAGACTTAAGCTGAGACTGTAAAGTTAGAATTTAGGTAAGTCTGTGATGACCTGAACTGACTTTATGGATTTTGAAGAAGACATAAGAATCATAAGGACAATGATATCTTAGATGATTTGTATAAGGAATGGTGTAATCTGATTCAGTCATATAAAATCAGATAAATAGAGTAGTAAGTTTTGAAGAAGATTAAAAACTCAGTTAATACTCTAAATCAGTTAACAAACTGAAAACTGACACTCTCTGTATAAAATTGAACATGAGTCTCAGTTTTATATTTAGCCATCCAAGCAACTTAAAGTACATTCAAACGTTACAAATGAAGGATTTTAATTGGATGAAGAACTGACATGTCAGAATGGTCACTGACACCTGACATATGAAAATATTGACGTTGATAGAATTTAAATTCAAGCAATATGAACATTGGACCTCACTCTATAAATAGAGGATTTGACATCAAGAATCAAACACCCGAATTAACAAGATTGCAAGCATTTTTGTGCACAAGTCTAGTTCATCCGAATTTCTATCAATATCTGCGCTCAACAAGATCATATCCAGATTTCTTGAAGTGTTCAAGCTTTATCAGTCATATCCAGAATTCGACACTTTGACGAACCACAAGCAAGAATCAATTTATTGATTCTCAGCCCAACTTTGATTCTTAATCAAATGTTTAGACCGTGAAGCAATCCGGTCAAGGATTTGCCTAGGACATTTGTCATTTGCAGTCGGGTAGACTGTGGTTGTGGTGGTAGCTGGTGAAGAGGCAATACAACCCTCCAAGGACCAGTGATTCAAGCAGTTGAAGAGCAGCAATCCGACCTGTTCTTTGATTGTTTAGATAGTGACACTAGGGATTAGTCAAGGACTATCATTTAGGACTTTTTGTAACAGCGTATCTCAAAGAGTTTTAGTGGAATTTTCCTCCTACATCATAGGGGAAGAGTGGACTAACAGGATTACACCACCTGGAACCACTATGATTCTTGCTTTACTTACTTTACGCATTTACATTAAGTCATTTACTTATACAGCATTTATTATTGTTTATACAACATACTGAATCTGATTGTTATACTTACTCACAGTTAACAAACTGACATTCACCGGAACTCAGTTTTGTATACATAGCTTTTTCATTTAGATTAAACAAGATCCATATAAAGGCTTAAACTTAAATATAAGTCAGTTTGACTTAGACTTGGTTGAGTCGGCTCAACTCCACATAAGTTAAAACTAAACCTTAATCGTGATAAATCAAGTTTTTGATGGCAAGTTTATTCACCCCCCCCCCATCTAACTTGTGTTATCCTTTCCAAGGGAACATCAGGAGAAGAGAGAAGATGGACGACTAATGGCTCAGAGCCCTACCTAGAATTTAGTATAAAGACCTTTATTCCTAGGAGGGAGGCCTGCCTAGTCTGCCGAGCATAATCCATAGCCCACCGTAGGTCGGTCAGGGCCCATTGAAGTCGGAGCTGCATAGCTCGGACCTCAGCATCATTTGTAGCTCTCTGTAGGTCGAATAGAGCCGACCTTGGTTTATGCTAGGTCCCAATACACTAGATGTTTTGATGATGCTAGTATAGTTGGTTCAGAAACCAAGTATAAGTTTGCTTAGTAGTCTAACATGCGAATTGTATAAGATTAGTCAGACTTTTCCTTTGCTTCTAATAGACTATTAGGAAATCTACGTGGGAACACAACGGAATTCAAAATTTTCATTTCCTTTTCCCAAGATCGACTTCGTTTAAGCAACAGGCATAAAAAATGTAGACTAAGAAATACCTTGAATGATCTAAAATTGATCGTCACTTTGTCTACAGTTGTAGTTTTTGCATGAAGCCGCACAAGTGTTCGGCCTCTACCACTAGACCACACGAACAGCCCGCCGGAATCTCATCATGCACTTGCTACTAGAAAAAATCGGTTGCTAGACCAACCTTTTCTCACTCTCAAAACTCTCTCTAGAAAGCTCTCAATTTTTTAGTAAATTTGAACTCTTCTAATTGTGGTTGTACAAAAGAGCTTGACACACACTACATATATATAGTAGATGGTGCGCATCCTTTGTTCATATTCCTAATAGGAAAAGCTTCTTGCGTGGAGTAAGGAGAAAGAAAACCTTTTACGAGTAAAATTAGGAAAATAGATAATATAGATTTATCTCATTAAATACTCAGTATCTTATAATAAATATTTCCAAGATATATGCCAATATCTAATATTGAATATATCATAAATGTATTAGCATACATCAATTTACACATGTGTGCAAATCTATATTCATTAATATATAATATTAATATATGAGAATACTATTAATTAATTTGCACAATCCAAGTGTATCTTATACACTTCAAACTTGCACCTCATATTGCCATTTATTGGCTTCCGGAATATTCTTAATTAATTAGTGTAATAGTATGATTAATTAATTTGCAAAGTACATTTATATCATCTATACATATATATTTCGACATACATATATAATATATGTATATTTAATTAATCAAAACAATTAATATCTTGTATTGTATTTATTCATAACAAATAATACCACCATATTAATTTAACACTATAACACTTTATTGTCGAGATAAACTTTCCTTATTTGGGTACCACTATAACCGCATCTTAATCCGGGTAGATGTTGTTATGTGTGTGACCCGATAGGCTTCTGAATTTGTGGGCCGTAGGCACAAAGTGCAAATACGAAAATGCCCTTCATACTTAATGATCTTGGATAGCGTCTAGCAACACGTCCAGGACCCCTAATCATCGGAAGAGTCAAATGCAATGACTACTACCTTTCATGTGAAATGGTTACCGTGTATATAGAATCCTATCGTCGTAATAATATTCATACGTTCGTATCTCGAGTGTCAAAAATTAACGACCGTATCTTATAATCTGGATATCCTACTCTCTCAAAGTAACATATTACTTCCGCTTTGCAAAGATGTTCGAGAATATGACATTGCTTATAAGACGGCCCTTTCGGATATTTACTCCTAATCATTGGATACACGATTTCCAGACGAGCAACATGAATCCTATGCATGCTTCCATATCACACCCAATCACCACCGCATGATCACCCCATGGCTAGGGGAAAACATCAATAGTGTCAAAGTATGACAATCCACACCGTGATGCCATGAAGAATCCGGTCTTAGGATAATTACACAACCGCCACATAGTGCGACACTTAATAAAGTAAGTGGGTCAGTCTAACGTAAGAATTCTCTAATACATGTCCATGTACAATCCAAGTGTCTCTACACTTCGGTAGACGAGATCTATCCCTATCTTCATAAGATAGAAGACATCAAATACGTGCTAGTCTAATCATATCATTAATGTCCCATTTAATAGCACATACGACTAGAGACATTTAAGTATAAAACCAATTAAAGTGATTCGAGATCTCATCAACCATAAACACTATTATGATTTCTCTATCACAGTTTGACACTAGAGACATTATCATATAACAAAATCGTAATTGGTCTGTCAAACGAATAAATATATAATAACAGTTAAGCCATTTATCATATGTATAAACATAAAGAAATAGTAGAAATGATCAGACCTGGTCTGATCCGTTCCAACCCAATTAGGTTTAGGACACTATTTCAATGATGTCTCACTTGACCTAATGCCACTCACTCATACACATGAGTACAAGTTGAAGCACAAGAATCTCATGCAATACTCGCAACCAACCCCAAGCATGAATGGATCACTATCCATGGGGACTCAGACTATTCTCATATCATGCTCAAAATGACCAAGTCAAAGGAACCGCCTCAACACACATGAACCTCTGGCGAGACCCTGGTCCTTGCTTCCAGCAATGAATCCACAACTATATCAGCTATACAGCAAAGGCGGAACAACCATACAAGGTTCAAGAATGAACTTCTTAGATCCATGTACTGCTCCTACTGCACTTCTAAGGCAATACTCTGTTTTGGCCCAGTTATAGAATCCATAGTGATCACTAGCTAAGAACATTTCTGATGAAGTTTGTATAATAACAAACAAACAAAATAAAATGCGGAATTATTATTGATCAAGTAAAAGTTACAAGTTAATTACAATGCAGCTGATCACTGGGTATTTATAGCTTCATAGACCTCATGGACCAGTCAGAAGTAAGTTACAAACGGTTATAAGAAACTATAACGTAATAACCTCTTTTTACTTTACATCATACTAAAAGTGATCGGGTCTGCTTGAGGCTTCTATATGTCATGAGCTTCAATACTATCAAGAGAGCTCTTTGGTTTCTTCATATCATCAGCAGCTTGTGCACTCAAAATTCCTTTCCGCCTATATACTATAACACCCACCTCAAGCTGAGAGTGGTACATGAATAGCTTGCACTCAGCATTCCTTTCAGGTACTTGAATTCTGGAAGATCATTGAAAATCCAAATTTATCTAGTAAATAAGAGAAAATAGGTGCATCCAAGGCCTTGGTGAGGATGTTAGTTATTTGTTCTTTGGTATTGAGTGGAGGATGTTTGATGAACCCTGATTTGACTTTTTCTCTCACAACATGGCAGTCAATTTCAATATGTTTGGTTCTTTCATAAAAGACAAGATTGTGTGCAATGTGCATTGCATTAGCATTGTCAAAAAATAACACAGCAGGCAACTGAACTGGAATTTGTAAATCCTGTAGTATATAGATAAGCCAATGGATTTCACAAAATACATTTGCCATGGCATTGTACTCAGCCTCTGATGAGCTTCTAGCAATTGTTGTTTGTTTCTTTGCCTTCCAGGAGATTGGAGCATCTGCTAGAAACATCATTTAACATGATACTGATCTTCTTGTTTCAGGACAACCAGCCCAATCACTATCTGTAAAACCCTTAAGTACAAGATCATTGACTGCTGGAAAGAATATTCCTTGGCCAACATTGGTCTTCAAGTACCTCAGTAGTCTATAAGCTGCCTTCATGTGATTTTCAGTAGGAGGGTCTAGAAATTGAGTTAGTTGTTGTATTGCAAAGGCAATATCTGGTGTGGTAAAAGTGAGGTAAATGAATTTACCCACAAGGGATCTGTATGCAGTGTTATCTTCCAAAAGTTGTGAATCACCATGTTGTAAAGTTTTCTTGGACTCCATAGGTGTCATAGCAGGTTTGGCTCTCAAAAATTCATATTCTTCTAGGAGGATAAGTGTGTATTTTCTTTGTGAAATGGATATACCTTTTGGATATCTAGCAGCCTTAATGCCTAGGAAATATCTCAATTTTCCAAGATCTTCGATGGTGAACTACTGGTGTAAAGCATTCTAAACTTACTGAAATAATTCTTCACCGGGGCTAGCAACTATGATGTCAATAAGGCAATGAATGACTGTCCTGACCCTTTTATGAATAAACTGTGATCATGTTTGGATTGAATAAATCCTTGAGCCTCCAATGATTCAGTCAACTTTCAATTGCATTGTCTGCTTGCTTGTTTGAGACCATATAATGATTTTCTAAGTTTGCAGACTTGGTTAGGTTTAGTTGCTGCACAACCTGAGGGTAACAACATGTATACTTCTTCATGTAGATCTCTATGTAGAAAGGCAGTATTGACATCCATCTGATGTAGAAGCCAATTATTGACTACTGCTACTGCTTTGTACTAATCTAGCTTTGTATCCCTCTACTGATCCATGAGGATTGTGTTTGATTCTGTACACCCATTTGCACCCTATGGGTTTATTGCCTGGGGGCAGATCAACTATTTCCTATGTGTGAGTCTTTTTTAAGGCTTCAATTTCTTTGTTCATTGCCTCTTTCCATTCATCTTGCTTGATATCTTGATTGTTTGTCCTAGGATCTTTAACAACATCAATAGCATTATTGAATCTGTCATAGATTGCTGAGAGGTTGTCCAGACTCATTACTGCACTCAGCAGATGTGGAGTCTGCTGAACATTATGAGCTGCCCCTTGACAAAAAGTTTATGATTTCCTTGTTCATGTTGACCTTCTTAGCTGTATGGGTTCAGGTGAGTAATTTACTGGTTCATGCCTTTCATTGGATGTATCAGCTTTCATTGATCCCATTGCTGGTTGGTCTGCTGACTCATTCAGTAGATCATCAAAACTATCCATTACTGGCAAAGAAACAGGCATGCCAGCAAGATATTAAGGCTTTCCCAACACCTGCTAAAAAAGAGGAAAATAAGTTTCATGGAATTAAGTATGTTGGTCCCTTGAAAAGGCTTTGGTTAAGTTTAGAGGGGGGGTGAATAAACTTAACACTTAAAACTTTTTGGAGTTAACAAACTCACCATGTCGATGCTTTCTTTGAATGCTCGATGGTCTGCCGACCACTCGAGAGTCTGCGACAACGGATGTTCTTGGATTTGTTGTGAGAATATATTCCAATTAAGCCTTGTAACTTCTTGTTAAAAAGATGATACTAAGTATTAAATACTTAGTAGTGTAAGTGTGTGATTCAGTTGCTAGTTTCAGTAAGTTGATGTGATCAGTATACCTAATGCAAAAAGTAAATGCAGAATGTAAGTAGGCAAATTTTATAGTGGTTCCTGGTGGTGTAATCCTGTCAGTCCACTCTTCTCCTGTGATGTTGGAGGAAATTCACTAGAGATCTTTGAGGTTGTAGTTACAAAAATCCCAAAGATGGCTGTCCTTCACCAATGACTATGGCTTAAAAAACTGAATATTTCAAACAGGTAGGATTGTTTCTCCAAAGTATTCTATTTGTCCTTGAAGGGTAGGATCGCCTCTTCACCAGTTCCACCCCAAACAACAGTTCTTGACACATACGTGCTTTTCTATCTTCAGCAGGTTTCTTGTAAATGAAATTGAATCAAGTAAATGATTCAGTTATCAGTATACCTAATGCTAGTTTCAGTAAGTTGATGTGATCAGTATACCTAATGCAAAAAGTAAATGCAGAATGTAAGTAGGCAAATTTTATAGTGGTTATGTGATTTTATGTGATTTTATTCTTGGTTCTTGAGTGCAAAACAGGATTTTATGTGATTGCAATTGCACTTGTGTTATCACACATTATATGAATTTCTCTTTCTTCAATTCCATAATCCATTAATTGTTGTCTTAACCAAAGTATTTGTGCACAAACAACTTCCAAATGCAATATATTCGGCCAAAGAGTGGAAGTTGATATTGAATTCTGTTTCTTACTGAACAAGGAAACCAGTCTATTTCCCATCAACTGACAGGTTCATGTGGTGCTTTTTCTTCAATCATGCATCCAGCATAATCAGAATCTGAGTAGGATATAACTTTGAAGCTTCCATCTTTTGAATACCATATTCATACTCCCAAACTATTTTTTAGATAATTTAGAATCCTTTTGACTGTAGCTAAGTGACTTTCCTTTAGTTTTGATTGAAATCTTGCACAAACACCTACAACAAATGATACATCAAGTCTGCTGGCAGTGAGGTACAACAGACTGCCTATCATCCTTCTATATAAAGTCTGATCAACATCTTTGCCTTCTTTATCTTCATCCAATATGTTGTTGGTACTCAATGGATTCCTTGGTATATTTAGTTTGATGAATGAAGATTCCATATTTCATTTGTCCGACTTGTAATCCCAAGAAGTAGTTCATCTCTCCCATCATACTCATTTGGAACTTGCTTTTCATGAGATTAGCAAACATTTCACATTGCAAATCATTTTCAGAACCAAAAATTATATCATCAACATACATCTGTACCAGCAGGGTGCTGTCCCCTTCATTGATTCTGAAAAGAGTTTTGTCAATAGTACCTTTGGTAAAACCATTGTCCACCAAGAATTGAGATAGGGTTTCGTACCATGCTCTTGGTGCTTGTTTCAAACCATAAAGTGCCTTGTTAAGTCTGTACACTTTATCTTCTTGATCTCTAACTTCAAAACCAGAAGGTTGCTGAACATAAACCTCTTCTTCTAGAATGCCATTCAAAAATGCACTCTTGTCATCCATCTGGTATACTTTGAATTTTTTATAAGCAGCATATGCCAAGAATAATCTTATAGCTTCCAATCTTGCAACTGGGGCATATTTTTCATCAAAATCTATTCCTTCAGCTTGAGAATAGCCTTTGGCCACTAGTCTAGCCTTGTTTCTAATAATGGTACCAGATTCATCCAGTATGTTTTTGTATACCCATTTGGTTCCATTTATGTTTGCATGACTAGGCCTTTCCACTAGTGTCCAAACTTGATTTCTTTCAAATTCATTCATTTCTTCTTGCATAGCAATTATCCAATATGGATAAGATATAGCTTCTTCAACAACTTTAGGCTCCATTTCAGAAAGAAAACAAGTAAAAGTTGCTTCCAATTGTCTTATAGTCCTTACACCTTGATGTATGTTTCCAATAACTTGTTCAGCAGGGTGATCCTTCAACCATTGTAAATCATGATTTGTTTGATTTACATGAGCTTCATCTTGATGAGGCTCTGCTTTGTTGCTTGATGAGGGGTTTGCAGATCCTTGAAGCGCCGATTGTTGCATCGAGAGTGTTACAGTGAGGTTCTTCACGAAGGCGAGTCGAAACTATTAAGTCATTTATCCGTTCCAAATCATCAACACATTCTGGATCAGTGACTTGGAGATTTTCAGCATGTTCTGAAACTTCATCTTCCATTCCAGTGAACTTTGGTTCATCAAATACAACATGTATTGATTCTTCATGTTCCAATGTCCTTTTATTCAGTACCCTGAATGCCTTGCTGACAGAAGAATATCCTAAAAAGATTCCTTTATCTGATTTTGGTTGGAATGTCTTCAATTGCTCATTATGATTTAAAATAAAACACTTGCTTCGGAATGGATGGAAATAAGATATATTTGGTTTTCTTCCATTCCATATATCATAAGGTGTCTTCAACAGCTTCTTGTTCACTGAGGTCCTATTTTGTGTATAGCATGCTGTATTGATTGCTTCAGCCCAATATCTTTCAGGTAATAATGATTCACAAATCATAGTCCTTCCTGTTTCTTTCAAGGTCCTGTTTCTTATCTCAGCAACCCCATTTTGTTGAGGTGTACCAGCAGCAGCTAATTGATTTAGCACACCATTTTGCTCACAATATTCTCTTGTGACTTTATTGAGAAACTCAGTACCCTTGTCTGATCTGATCTTCACTACTGTCAAACTATTCTCATTTTCCAATTTCTTAAAAAGTTCAGGCATATTTTGAAGTGTTTCACTTTTCTTGTTCATGAATACTACCCACGTTTATCTTGAATAATCATCCATAACTACCAGAGTATACTTCTTCCTTGTTACACTTGTAGTTGTTACTGGTCCAAATAGATCCATGTGCATTAGCTCCAAAACTCTTTTTGTTGATTTCTTAGTCTTTGACTTGGTTTGTTTACCAACTTCTTTTTCGCCAATTGATTAATATCATCAAATTTTATATTATTCAACTTCTTATGCCACAACCAATTCAGTTCAGACTTAGAATGCACAATTAGGCATGTTTCTGGAACAGCAGTAGACCAATCCACAACATACATGTTTTGTTGTCTTCTACCAGCCAACACAACTTGTTCACCTGTTTCACTAATGACAATACAGTTGCCTTTGTCAAAAGTGACCTTGTATCCCATGTCACAAAATTGTCCCATGCTCAGTAGGTTGTAGTCCAGTCCTTCCACAAATGCAACATTCCTGATAGTTGATCCGTTCCTCACCAATGTAGCATATCCTCTTGTGTATCCTGGTGTATTCTTGTTGCTAAAATTTGCTCTTGGACCATCATTTGCCACATAATTTGTCAAACAATGCTCATTCTTTGTCATATGTCTAGAACATCCACTGTCAAAGTATCAGACACCCTACAAAACAAAGTTAATATATTTTAGGTACCCAAAACTGTTTGGGTCCATAGTGGTCAGTGGTAAGCATGCCACTTGGCAAATTTCCATAAGGTCTTCTTTGAAAAGCATTTCACTTTTGTTCATATATGTATCCTACATTTCCATAAGATCTAACATTTGGTTGTGTAGGATTCACATATGCTTTCTGGCCTTTTGGTACATTATCCTGTTTGAAGTGATTTCTATTATTCGAAGCACTAGCATAACTATAGGTTTGCTGTCTATTAGGAGCAGCCCTGCAATATGGAGTCTGCTGAGGTCCCTGCTGAGGTCTTGAATAAGTCCTCTGCTGAGTCCTCTGCTGATTCCATTGCTGAGGTTTTACCCTTGCATTATGGTTATGACTGTTGCTTCTGTTTGCCCTTGAAAAGGATTTAGTTAAGTTTAGAGGGGGGTGAATAAACATAACACTTAAAACTTTTGGAGTTAACAAATTCAAGAACTTCAAAGACCTGCTTTGATACCTCGATAGTCTCATCGATACCCCGATAAGAGCCTCTTGATACACGATGAGTCTCACTGGACAGTTGAGTTTACTGAGTTTGTGCAGCGGAATTATATCAAAAATTAAGCCTTATTATTTGTTGTTAAATATGATACTAAGTATTAGATACTCAGTAGTGTACGTGTGTGAGTTTAGTTGCTAGATTCAGTAGGATGATGTGTACAATAAACTAAATACAGAATGTAAGTGCATAAAGTAAGTAGGCAGATTTTATAGTGGTTCCAGGTGGTGTAATCCTGTCAGTCCACTCTTCTCCTATGATGTTGGAGGTAATTCACTAGAGATCATTTTTGTAGCGGTTACAAAGATTCCTAAGTTGCTTGTCCTTCACCAATAACTATGGCTTCAGAAACTGAACACGTGCAACAGGTAGGGTTGCGCTCCAAAGTCTTCCACTGATCCTTGAAGGGTAGAATTGCCTCTTCACCAGCTCCACCACAAACAACTGTCTTTCACACCAAGGTGCTTCATTGTCTTCAGTAGATTCTTTGTAAAATAAAGAATGAATCAAGTAAATGATTCAGTTGCAGCAGCTTGCAGTCTTCAAGTGTGTAAACTTGATGTAGCTTGAACACAGAATACACTTGAAGATTTTCTCTGGATCAGTAGCCTTAAGCTCAGTAAGTTCAACAGGGTGTTTTCTAGCTCAGAATTATCTCTTGTATTTTTCTCTTAAAGTTCATCATCTTTTTCTGAGTTGGAAGTCCTCTATTTAAAGGTCGGAGTCCGTGTGACTTGTATTTGAAATTCAAATATGACCGTTCCTGGTTTTGTCCCATTTGACTTGCTTTCTGTCACTATTCATAGGGCTGACACTGTCAGAATCCTTTTTGACAGAATTCAGTCTGTCCACCCTTTGACTTGTAACCATTGGATAAAGTCCTAAATCATCCCAATGTCTTTTTAATCTCAGACATGGATTTGTTTGATAAATCAGAGGTAGTTGGCTGTCCTTATCCATGTAATCTTGAATTAATTGAGGTATGTATATCAGCAGGTTCATCAGTCTGCTGAACCATAATTTGTTGTGTTTAAAACACAATGCAGCAGACTTCTTTTATCTAACTTTTATTTGTGAAGTTAGATTACACCTTTTTGCAAATAACTAAGTTCCAATCACAATCCACTTAAGGAACTTAGACATTCTACACAGAGTATATGTAATCAGTTTAGGTCATCACAGACTTGCCTAAATTCTGATTCCATGTCCTTGAATTTAATTACTAAGTTTGATCCCTTAGCCTTCATTAACTGAGTTTGAGCCCTCAGCCTTCAGTCTTCAGCATGTTTCAGATAAGTCTACTGACCTAACTACCCTACTGATCTAGACCAGTCTGCTGATATAAATCAGCTCACCTTTACAGTGCTTGTTTGATCAAACCTATTCAAAGATCAAACTCTAATAAACCTATACATTTGATCTAGACATCTTTTTGCCTTTGTACTATAACAGTTAGTCTGGCACTCATCACTAAAACATAGAAATAAGTCCAACAATTTCCCCCTTTTAGGTGATGATGCCACTACCCTCACCTAACAGCAAAGCAAAAAGATTAAAACAAAAACAGAACAAGTTCCAGTCATTTCTCATTATAAACATTTGTTCAAAGTATTACAGTCTACATGCAGCAAATATAAAACAGATTAAGTGTGCTGATCTACTGTCTTCTTTCTCTATCTTGTCTAGCCTTTTCCACTTGCTCTTGGTAGGCTCTTATCTCTTCTATCATCTCTCACATCCATTCGTTTTCAATCAGAGTGAAGTCAATGTAGGAATTCACTTCTTTCCACCACTTCCATGCTTCATGTAGGATGAGATTGATTTAATTGACTCTAAATCCCAGTTTCATTTAAAGTTCTCTGAATTCATCAAGTGAGTCCTTAGCTTTTGTGATAGGCAAACTCCTTTCACCTCTACCACTTCTTCCACATCTTCCACCTCTATAACTTGCCCTCAAGGCTTTAACTCTTGCTTCCCAAAACTTTAGGCCCAAAAATGAGTTCAAACCTTCATGAAATCCCTTGTCATGATAAGGTTTCCTTCTGTTGTAGTACTCATTCTTGTATTGTTTAAGGAGATCATCAGTAAGTGGAATTCTGCCAGGTGCAGGTTCCCTGAATGCATTAGTGTCATTCTCTCATTTTTTTCGTAGCAAAAATCCTTGCAGCCTCTTTTGCTACTGCTGTTTGGCCCTCTTCCCCCTTAGTGACATCATCAACAAAACGGGAAAGCAGGCCATGAACACTCTCCTGTGTGATAACCAGATTACTCAGTTGTCCTTCCATAATTTCAGTTCTTGTATCAACTGTAGTAATCCTTGATTGCAAATTTTGCTCCAGTAGATTGATCCTCTCAGTAAGCCTAGGATCCAATCCAGCAGGTTGAGATGTTCCAGCAGCCTCAGCAGGCTTAGGTGCTTCAGCAAGTTTATCAAGTTTTTGATAGATAGATGCAAGTTGATCTTTCAAAAACTTTTCCTTCAGTGTGTTTCCTTGCTTGATTCCCCTCACATCTAGAATAAGATCATTAACAGCATTTTGAGTAGATGTGAAATTTGAAGCAACTGTTTCAGTAGACTGTCTGTTTATCCACTAGATTCATCAGTTCTTCAAATCTTTGTTCCTGTCTGTCAAGTTCAGTCCTTAACTGTGTTATGTTATTTTTGACAGCCCTCAACTCTTCCACAACATGTTTTGGTACTCCACCAGTCATTTCTCCAGCAGATCCTTCAGCAGGCTCTTCTACATTATATTGAGCCCTTTGTCTGCTGATGACCATTGCTCTACTCATATCTTTCCCAGCAGGGGCAGGTCCTTCCTCAACCATAGCACCAAGAATATCCTCCATTATTAGATCTTCTGCAGTTTCATCAGCAACAACTTCTTCCTCAGACATTTGAAAATCTTCATCACTGTAGTCATAGTCCAGCAGCTGTTCTTCCTCATCAACAACAACAGCCTGCTGACTATCTTTTCCTACAGTAGGCTCCACTACAACAACCTCTTCAACTACAACAACAGGGGTTTCCTCCAAACCCAAAGATTGTTCCAACCTGTGTCCAGGTGCTGTTTGTAACTCTGTAACCTGTACCTCATGTTCCAACCTTTGTTCAAGTGCTGTTTGAACCTCAGCAACCAGAACCTCCTGTTCCACTCTTTGAGGATTGAATACAGCATGACCAATCTTTGTGAGGATAAAGGAAGTTTTGGATAAGGTCCCCTCAGTGTTAATCCAGTCTTGATATTGAATTGATTCCTCTGAACTAGCACTAGGTTCACTGTGGTCAGTAACCCTCTCATCACTTGAATCCACAGTCTGCTGATCATCAACATGCTCAGCAGGTTCTTCAAAAAACATTGCATCAATCTCACCAACCATCTTATTTGCACCACCATCTATTCCTTCATTGATTTGTGCCTCAATATCATCTATGGTGAGATTTTCCAAATCCTCATCCATTTGTCCAGCCTGTTGCTCTCAGTAGACTGACCAGCATCAGTGGACTGCTCCACCCTTGGTTCATTAATCATTGCAGTTCCAATGGTTCCTCCTAGACCAGAGGGATGATTGTCAGCAGAATCAGATGATGAAGAGTCATCATCATCTCTTGGATTCCTGAACTTGATACCCTCTTCTTTCTGTTGTTCATCAAACAGATCCATCAGCCTTGATTGTAGTAAGGTGGTATCAATCAGAGCCAGCAAGTTCTCCACTCCCAATTTTTCAAAAGCCCATTCTTCAAAATCTGTCATTGGTTCTGCAGCTGGCTTTTGTCTCTTATAATATCCAAACTTCCATTGGAAATAATCAGCCACCAGCAGGAGCTTTGGATTAACATACCCTTCTTACTTCTTTTTCTCATGTCTTTCAAAGGGCAAGAATGATCTTCTGGGAGCTGTTCCAGTACCTTGTTGACCTCCAAAGGTCTCTACAAGTAGTTTCAAGGTTTTTTCCACAGATGCTTCTAGGTCAGTAGCTTTCTTAGGTTGGATATTAGTCCCTACTACCTCTATCTGTACCACACTTTCTTCCCCCTGACTTATATGCTCATCAGCAGGGTTAACAGCAGATTGTTCTTCCCCCTGAACTATTGCAGAAATTGCAGGGTCTTGTACCAATTTCTCCACGTCCACAGTAGGGGTAGACTCAGTTGTTTGCTGTGGTTCTTCTACAAGTTGCTCAACAACAACTTGTGCAGATTCAGAAGGCTCAGCAGCCTTAGCAAGTGAGGATTCTCTAACTTCAACAGCAGGTTCAGTTTCTGTAGTCTGCTGTGACTTTCCAGCAGGTTGTTCAATAACAACCTCTGCATCCTCATTGGGCATGATAATTGTAAATGGTTCAGCATCAATAGCCTCTCCTACTTCTTCTTCTACTGCTTCCTCTTCCTGTTCCCCTTGAGCCTCCAAAACTTTCAATTGTTTCCCCTTTCCATGTTTCTTTTTATGGATAATTTCTTTCATTCTCTTGGAAAGTGGCTCATCATCAATTTCAATCTGATGAGACTTCCTCTTTCTTACGGGGCTTTTACATTTGCTCCTTTAAAATTTCAGCAACAGTCTTCTTCTCAACTACAGTAGAGTCAGTACCTTCAATATCAATTGGACCCTCAGCAGACTCTGCGGTCTGTGTTGTTTGCTTTCTTGTTCTTTTAGGCTTTAACAACTCTGTTATCTTCCCTATGTCAGTAACCTTTCTTTTCTCAGTAGTCTTCTTTGGTGCAGCAGGCTTAACAACTTCCTTGACCTGCTCACCACCAGCATCACCATCATCTCCATCATCATCACAATCAGCAGCCTCAGGAACACCTTCTTCATCATCATCCAAACCAGGGATAAGATAGTCAATATCTTTCTTGTATCTGGATTGGTTTATTTTCTCAGGTGCAACATCAAGAATTTCCAAATGATTCAGCAGGGCCTAAACCATTAATCCTAAGGGCAAGGCCTTGGATTTCTTTTTTCCCTTCTCTTTCTTCTTTGGCTACTTTCTTCATGTAGTGGATGAAGTATCCAGCCCAATCAAATTTCATACTTCTGCAAATAATCATCAGCAGCTCTATCTTAGGTCCTCATAGAGTATCCATACTTCCAACCAGTCCTAATATGTTCTTAGCAATGATTTTTCTCAGCAACTTAAGGTTCAACTTGAGATAGAAAACAAGTAAACATTGCTTCTAATTGTCTTCTAGTCCTTACACCTTGCTGTATGTTGCCAATAACTTGTTCAGCAGGGTGATCCCTTAACCATTGTGGATTCTGGTTACATTGATTTTCAGGAACCTCATCTTCAGTAGGGTCTGCTGTATCTTCAATAGGGGGTTCAGCAGATCGTTGAATTGCTTCAGTTGTTGCATCAGTAGTATTATCAGCAAGGTGTTCAACAGGGGCAGAATCATAAACTTTTAAGTCATTAAACCTTTCCAAAACTTCAACACAATCTGGATCAGTGACTTGTAGGTTCTCAGCAGGTTCACAAACTTCATCTTCCATACCAGTGAACTTAGGTTCATCAAACACAACATGTATTGTTTCTTCATGTTTCAGTGATCTCTTGTTCAGTACCCTGAATGCCTTGCTGACTGAAGAATATCCCAAGAAAATTCCTTCATCTGATTTAGGTTGGAATGTCTTCAAATGTTCCTTATGATTCAAGATAAAACACTTGCTTACAAATGGATGGAAATAAGATATATTAGGTTTTCTTCCATTCCAAATTTGATAAGGTGTCTTCAGCACCTTTTTGTTCACTGATGATCTGTTTTGTGTATAGCATGCTGTATTAACTTCTTTAGCCCAATACCTTTCAGGCAGCAATGCTTCACAAATCATTGTCCCTCCTGCTTCTTTTAAAGTCATGTTTCTTCTTTCAGCAACCCCATTTTGCTGAGGTGTACCCGCATCAGCAAGTTGATGTAGTACACCATTCTTTTCACAGTATTCTCTTATAACTTTATTAAGAAACTCAGTACCCTTGTCTGATATGATTTTCACTACTGTTAAACTCTTCTCATTTTGTAACCTCTTCAAAAGATCAGGCATCTTCTTGAGTGTTTCACTTTTTTTGTTCATAAATACCACCCAACTATATCTAGAATAATCATCCACAACCACTAAGGTGTATTTCTTTCCTGTAACACTTGTTGGTGTAACTGGTCCAAATAGATCCATATGCATCAGCTCCAAAACTCTATTAGTTGATTGCTTAGTCTTTGATTTGAAGCTTGATTTAGTCTGTTTACCTTGCTGACATGTATCACATATAGTATCTTTCTTGAATGTGATCTCAGGAAAACCAATCACCAGTTTCTTCTTCACCAACTGATTGATGTCATCAAAATTTAAGTGATTCAACTTTTTGTGCCATAACCAATTGAGTTCTGACTTGGTATGCACAATCGATGAGTTTCGAATCGATAGAGACCAATCCACAATATACATGTTTTGTTGTCTTCTACCAGCCAATACAACTTGATCACCTCTTTCACTAATGACAATACAATTGTTTTTGTCAAAGGTGACCTTGTATCCCATGTCACAGAATTGACCAGTGCTCAGCAAGTTGTAGTCCAGTCCTTCCACATATTCAACATTTTTTATTGTAAGTCCATTCCTCACAAGTGAGCTATAACCTCTTGTGTATCCAGGTGTATTCTTGTTGCCAAAATTCACCCTTGGACCATCCTTTGTCACAAAATTTGACAAACAGTTCTTATTCTTTGTCATATGTCTGGAACATCCACTGTCAAAGTACCAGACACCCTACAAAACAAAGTTAATACATTTTAGGTACCCAAACCTGTTTTGGTCCATAATGGTCAGTGGTAAGCATGACCCCTGGGATGTTTCCATAAGGTCTTCTCCTAAAAGTGTCATACTTTGGTTCATACATGTATTCCACACATCCATAAGTTCTAACAGTTGGTTGTGTAGGATTCACATATGTTTTCTGGCCTTTTGGTTTATAATGCTGTTTGATGTGATTTCTATTGTTAGAAACATTAGTATAACCATTAGTTTGCTGTCTGTTAGGAACAACCCTGTAGTATGGAGTCTGCTGAGGTCCCTGCTGAGGTCTTTTATAAGTCCTCTGCTGAGCCCTTTGCTGATTCCATTGCTTAGGTTTTACCCTAGCAGCATGGTAATACTTGCTATTTCTAGCATTAGATACAGGAATATTCCAGTCATCATCAGTAGGGAACAATCTACCTTTCCCCCTGAGATAAGTATCCCTACAATGATTAACATTTTTGGGTTTATGATTCTTATCCTTGGAATATTTCTGGTTCTTTCCTTTTTGTGATCCAGCAGACTTGGTAGCAGTGTCGCTATCGTGAGGTCTAGAAGGCACAAAGTGATCCTATTTTGGGATTTGTTCTTTTATTAGAGTCGTTGACTTCTTTGACTTCGATTTTGCTTCTGGAAGCATTTTGATGAGGTTTTGCCGCTCAAAGAACCTTCATCGGGAGTTGGATCTTGTGCGAGTACAAACTTAGGACCAATTCTGGTACTAGGTTCAGTAACCTTACTGGATCCACTCTTTTTGGATTGTTGAGTTCCAAATCCAACCCCTCTTCTATCACCATAATAAGGCTTTCCAGATTTGTATGCAGTAGAGGAACAAGATGGTTCAGCAGATTCAGAAGCTGCTGGATGTTCAGCAGGCTTATACTGATTCTGTCCAACATCTTTCTCTTTACCTTTGAGAACCCTTAATTCATCATTCAATCTTTCAACTTCTACTTGAAGAGCGTCTTTTTCAGCCTTCACAATCTCATAACCAGATTGTATTTTCCTCAGTTGATTGAGGATGGCATCCAAAGCTTCTTCATTGTAAGAGTTTCTAGGGTTTGAACCACAAGTTGATTCATAATCACTTCCAGCAGGAGTGTTAATTGATACAGTATTGTATACCTCCTCTGTTTCATCCATATTAGCCATTAATGCATAATCTTCCATCTCAGCAACCAATGCTGTGTCATCTGATTCATTTCCCTTTTCAGATTCCACTTCATACCCTGATTCCTCTTCAGCAACCATAGCCTTATTTCCATGTCTTCTTTGTTGGCTCTTGGTCTTCAGTAGGTATGGACAATCAGGTCTAAAATGTCCAGGCTTTTTGCAATTAAAGCAAAGATAATCAGGTTCCTTTTTCTGATTTAACTCAGGATAGTCAGGTTTGAAGTGTCCTGGTTTCTTGCATTGGAAACACAAGTAATCATTGTCTTTTCTTGAATCATCTTTCTTCTTTTCACTGAATTTCTTAGTGAAATTCCTTGGAGAACTTTTTCCAGTCTTCATTATCCTGATCTTCTTGCTCAGTAGGGCAATCTGCTCTTGCATTTCATCCAGTAGATCATCTTGAGCTCTTGATGTCTCTTCTTGATGTTTGGCAGCCAATGCAGTTGTCTTTGGTTCCTCTTTTTCAGTGGTAGGAACCAATCTCTTGCTGAATTCATAAGCTTTAAGATCTGAGAATAATTTGAAAGTATCCTCTTCATGTAGCTTTCTCATTTCTTCTATTGCAGTGACTTTCATCTCCCAAACTTATTTGTCAGGCAATGCTTCCAAGATTTTTGAGTTTATTTCTTCTTTTGAGTAACTTACACTCAGAAGGGTAAGTTCATCTAGGATAGCATTGAATCTTGACTCCATTTGCTCAATGGTTTCATTTGGTAGCATTTTGAACTTTTGAAACCTCTTCTTGGCCACTCTGATTTTATTCTTCTTAATTGCATCAGTGCCTTCATAGATCAACTGTATCTTGTCCCAAAGTTCTTTAGTTGTTTTGCAATCTTTAACCTTCATATACATATTGCTATCCAAGGTTCTATAAATGATATCAATAGCAATATTGTTGAGGTTTGCTCTCTTTCTATCTTCAGCATTCTATTCCCTTTTTGGTTTTGGAATGTACTCTGTCACATCACCCACTGTTACTAACTTGGTAATCTCCAGTGGTCCATCTGTCAGCACATCCATCAATTCATCATGAGTTGCAGCAAGGTAAGCCTGCATTCGACGTTTATATTCATCAAATCTATCTAGAGAACACATCAGCATAGTTCTAGCATACTGGTTGTTATCCATGATGCAAGTCTTTGAAAATCAGTGATTTGAAAAAGTTTTCAAAGTATTTTCACAAGCACAACAAGTAGGATTTCTTCAGAACAGAAGCACTGCTCCGATACAAATTGTTGGTACCTTGAAAAGGCTTTAGTTAAGTTTAGAGGGGGGGTGAATAAACTTAACACTTAAAACTTTTCGAGTTAACAAATTCAGCAACTTCAGTAGCCTGCTGATACCTCAGTAGTCTGCTGATACCCTAGAAGCCTGCTGATACATAGTAGTCTACTGACAATTGAGTTTACTGAGTTTGTGCCACGGAATTATATAAAAAATTAAGCCTTATTACTTGTTAAATATGATACTAAGTATTAGATACTCAGTAGTGTATGTGTGTGAGTTCAGTTGCTAGATTCAGTAGGGTTATGTGTACAATAAACTAAATGCAAAATGTAAGTGCAGAAAGTAAGTAGGCAGATTTTATAGTGGTTCCAGGTGGTGTAATCCTGTCAGTCCACTCTTCTCTTGTGATGTTGGAGGTAATTCACTAGAGATCTTTGATGTAGCTGTTACAAAGATTCCTAAGTTGCTTGTCCTTCACCAAAAACTATGGCATCACAAACTGAACACTTGGAACATGTAGGATTGCTGCTCCAAAGTCTTCCACTGGTCCTTGAAGGGTAGAATTGCCTCTTCACCAGCCCCACCACAAACAACAGTCTTTCACACCAAGGTGCTTCACTATCTTCAGTAGATTCTTTGTAAAATAAAGAATGAATCAAGTAAATGATTCAGTTGCAGCAGCTTGATTAGGATGAAATAATCAGCAGCTTGCAGTCTTCAAGTGTGTAAACTTGATGTAGCTTGAATACAGAATACACTTGAAGGTTTTCTCTGCATCAGTAGCCTTAAGCTCAATAAGTTCAGCAGGGTGTTTTTTAGCTCAGAATTATCTCTAGTATTTTTCTTTTAAAGTTCATCATCTTTTTCTGAGTTGGAAGTCCTCTATTTATAGGTAGGAGTCCATGTGACTTGTATTTGAAATTCAAATATGACCGTTCCTGGTTTTGTCCCATTTGACTTGCTTTCTGTCACTATTCATAGGACTGACACTGTCAGAATCCTTTTTGACAGAATTGAGTCTGTCCACCCTTTGACTTGTAACCATTGGATAAAGTCCTAAGTCATCCCAACGTCTTTTTAATCTCAGCCATTGATTTGTTTGATAAATCAGAGGTAGTTGGCTGTATATCAGGTATGTATATCGAGGTATGTATATCAGCAATGTAATTTTGAATTAATCGAGGTATGTATATCAGCAGGTTTATCAGTCTGCTGAAATACCTATCAGTCTACTGAACCATAATTTGCTGTGTTTAAAACACAACAGCAGAATTCTTTTATCAAACTTTTATTTGTGAAGTTAGATTACACCTTTTTGCAAATAACTAAGTTCCAATCACAATCGACATAAGGAACTTAGACCTTCTACACAGAGTATATGTAATCAGTTTAGGTCATCACAGACTTGCCAAAATTCTGATTCCATATCCTTGACTTTAATTACTAAGTTTGATCCCTTAGCCTTCATTAACTGAGTTTGAGCCCTCACCTTCGATCTTCAAAGAGTTGAGATAAAGTCATCGACCTAACTACCTCATGATCTAGACCGTCTCTTGATATAAATCAGCTGACCTTTACAGTGCTTGTTTGATCAAACCTATTCAAAGATCAAATTCTAATAAACCTATAGATTTGATCTAGACATCTTTTTGCCTTTGCACTGTAACAGTTAGTCTGGCACTCATCACTAAAACATAGAAATAAGTCCAATAGCTTCTAGCGGTAGGTGTAGGAATATTCCAATCATCATCAGCAGGGAACAATCTACCTTTCCCTCTGAGATAAGTATCCCTAGAATGATTAACATTTTTAGGTTTAATATTCTTATCCTTGGAATAATTCTGATTTTTGCCCTTTTGTGGTCCAGCAGACTTAGCAGCAGGTCTGCTATCAGTAAGTCTAGAAGGTCCAGCAGTCCTACTTTTGGATTTACCCTTTTTGTTAGTTATTGTTAACCTTTTTAACTTCTGATTTTGCTTCTTTGAAGTCTTCTCAGCAGGCCTTACTGCGTCCGCAAACCTTTTGTGAGTTCGATCTTATGCAGGAAGAAACTTAGGACCAATTCTGGTTCTAGGTTCAGTAACCTTACTGGATCCACTCTTAGTAGATTATTGAGTTCTAAATCCAAGGCTTGTTCTATCACCATAAGGCTTTCCAGATTTGAATGCAATGGTGGAACTAGATTGTTCAGCAGATTCAGTAGCTACTGAATGTACATCAGACTTATACTGATTTTGCTCAAAATCTTTTTTCTTTCCTTTGAGAGTTCTTAATTCAGCTTTTAACCATTCAACTTCTGTGTGAAGAGCTTCTTTTTCAGCCTTCAGAATCTTATAACCAGACTGTATTTTCCTCAGTTGATTAAGGATGGCATCCAAAGTTTCTTCATTGTCAGAATTTTTAGGATTTAAACCACAAGTTGATTCACAATCACTTTTAGTAGGAGTATTTATAGATACAGAATTGTATACCTCCTCAGTCTCTTCCATATTTACCATTAAAGAATAATCATCCATAATCACAAAAAGTGCAATATCATCATATTCATTTCCTTTTTCTGATTCAACTTCATAGCCTGATTCATCATCAGCAACCATTGCGTTCTTGCCAGGTCTTCTTTGCTGATTCTTGTTCTTCAGTATGTCTGGACAATCAGATCTAAAATGTCTAGGTTTCTTGCAGTTGAAGCACATATAATCAGTTTCCTTTTTCTGTTATAGATCAGGACAGTCAGGTTTGAAGTGTCCTGGTTTCTTGCAATAAAAACACAAATAATCATTATCTTTCTTGGATTCTTCCTTCTTCTTTTCACTTGATTTCTTTGTGAAATTCCTTGGGGAACCCCTTCCTGTTTTCATCATTCTGATTTTCTTGCTCAGTAGGGCAATTTGCTCTTGTATCTCATCCAACTGATCATCTTGACCACCTAATCATTCTTCTTTATTTGCAGCAGCCAATGCAGTATTCTTTGGTTCTTCTTTTTCAGTCTCAGGAATAAGTTTCTTACTGAATTCATATCCTTTAAGATCTGAAAATAGCTTGAAGGTGTCTTCTTCATGTAGACTCCAGGATTCTTCTATGGCAGTAACCTTCATCTCTCAAACCTCATTTGCAGGTAGGGCTTCTAAGATTCTTGAATTGATTTCTTCTTTTGTGTAGATCACATTCAGCAAGGTGAGTTCATCCATGATAACATTGAATCTTGACTCCATTTGTTCAATGGTTTCATTTGATTTCATTTTGAAATCTTGGAACTTCTTTTTGGCTACACTGACCTTGTTTTTCTTGATAGCATCAGTGCCTTCACAGAATAGTTGTAACTTATCCGAAAGTTTATTTGCAGTCTTGCAATCCTTCACTTTCATGTACATATTGCTATCCAAGGTTTTGTATACGATATCAATAGCAATATTGTTGAGGTTTTCTCTTTTTCTATCTTCAGCACCCTACTCTCTTTTTGGCTTTGAAACATACGGAGTTTGACCATCCACAGTTATAGCTTTTGTGATTTCCAGTGGTCCATCAGTCAGCACATCAATCATTTCATCGTGTGTTGCAGCGTGAAAAGCTTGCATACGACTTTTGTATTCATCAAAATGATCTAAGGAACACATAAACATGGTTCTATCATACTGGTTGTTATCCATGATGCAAAGCTTTGAAAAACAGAAACTTGAAAAAGTTTTCAAAGCATTTTCACAAGCACAAGAAGTAGGATTACTTCAGAATAGAAGCACTACTCTGATACCAATTGTTGGTACCTTGAAAAGGTTTTGGTTAGTTTAGAGGGGGGGTGAATAAACATAACACTTAAAACTTTTTGAAGTTAACAAACTCAGCAATTTCAGTAGCCTACTGACTGCTCAGTAGTCTGATGAACACTTAGTAGTCTGCTGACAACAGATGTTACTGGATTTGTTGCAGCGGAATATATTCAAATTAAGCCTTGTAACTTGTTTTTAAAAAGATGATACTTGTATTAGATGCTCATTAGTGTAAGTGTGTGATTCATTTGCTAGTTTCAGTAAGTTGATGTGATCAGTATATTAAATGCAGAAAGTAAATACATAAAGTAAGTAGGCAATTTTTATAGTGGTTCCTGGTGGTGTAATTCTGTCAGTCCACTCTTCTCCGGTGATGTTGCAGGAAATTCACTAGAGATCTTTGAGGTTGCAGTTACAAAAATCCCTAAGCTGTCTGTCCTTCACCAATGACTATGGCTTCACAAACTGAATATTTGAAACGGGTAGGATTGCTGATCTAAAGTATTCCAATGGTCCTTGAAGGGTAGGATTGCCTCTTCACCAGCTCCACCACAAACAACAGTTTTTTACACCTAAGTGCTTCTCTGTATTCAGCAAGTTTCTTGTAAAAGAAAGGTTGAATCAAGTAAATGATTCAGTTATCAGCAGCTTGATCAGGATGAAATGATCAGTAGCTTGATGTCTTCAAGTGTGTGAACTTGATGTAAATTGATAGCAAGTTACACTTGAAGAGTTTTCTGGATCAGTAGCTTTAAGCTCAGTGATGTCAGTTGGGTGATTTTCTTGATACGAAACTTGATAGCTTAGAGTAGATTATTACTTTCATCGCTTGTATCTGGATCAGGAGTCTTCTATTTATAGGTGAGAATCCTATGATGTATGTTTGAAATTAAAACATAGCCGTTTTAGATTTGTCTCCATCTTGACTTGATTTCTGTCTCTATTCATAGGACTGACACTGTCAGTTTGCTTTTTGTCAGTTTTCAGTCTGTCACCCTTTGACTTATATCCATTGTTAATACTCTAAATCATTCCAACGTTCTTTTCATCATGGCCATTGAATTGTCGACCATATCAAGGCTTGTAATCCATCCTTATCCTTGTAATCTTCCAATGTAACCTTTGATTAAATCGAGATTTATACTCAGTAGATATCTGACTTATTTTAGTCTACTGATGTACATATCTGTCAGCTAGATAAATTCTGTTGTGTTTTAATAACACTTCAGCTGTCGTCTTTTCATCTAACTTTTTATTATGAAGTTAGAGTACACCATTCTGAACATAGATAAGTTCCAATCACCACTTAACATTAGGAACTTAGACTTTGTACACAAGGTATATGTAACCAGTTTAGGTCATCACAGACTTCCCTAAATTATGATTCCATATCCTTGACTTTAAGTACTAAGTTTGATCACTTAGCCTTCAATAACTGAGTTTGAACCCTCAGCCTTCAGTCCTCAGTAGGTTCCTAACTAGTCTACTGACCTAGTTACCTTACTCACCGAGATAGGTTTGCTGATACAGTCAGCTGACCTAATTACAATGCTTGTTTGATCAAACCTATACAAAGATCAAACTCTAATAAACCTATACATTTGATCTAGACATCTTTTTGCCTTTGTTCTATAACAGCTAGTCTAGCACTCATCATTAAAACATAAAATAAGTCCAACAAAGTATTTATAGCAACAAAGAAATATTTGTTGGTAATATGAAAGAGAATAGCACCCTCGAGGGTGGTTGAATTCCCAAGATAGATACAAGTCCTACATCTTGAGTCAATTTTGGTCCTATAGCGCTGAAGTGTGCATGAAAAAACTAAGCAACCAAAAACTTTAAACATAGAATAATCTGGTTTGGTGCCATAAAGAACTTAATGTGGAGTGTTTTCTTTCAATAGTGGTGTAGTTGTGGCATTAATAAATTTAATAGCATGTAAAAGACAAAAACCCCAATATTCAATTGGTTGATTACTTTAGAACCTCAAACCTCATGCAACATTCAGCAGATGCTGATGTTTCTTTGAGCAATACCATTTTGCTCAGGTGTACTTACACTGGATGTCTGATGTATGATACCCTGCTGAGAATAAAAGTTAGTAAGTTGAAATTCTGCACCATTGTAAGTTCTAATTACTTTAATAATTTTATGAAGCTAAGTAGAAACAAACTTAACAAAAGATATTGTTGTCCATTTATAGTATGATGTGTCAGAGAACCCCAAATATCCATATGAACATGGTCAAAAGTAGCATTTACAGTAGTGTTACTTAAAGAAAAATGATTTTTCTTCAGTTTAGACATAGGACAGACAGAACAAAGATCATGATTTCAAAATTTGACATCAGCAGACTGTGAAATGATGACTTGCAGTCTCTTGTCTGGAACGTGCCCAAGTCTGTAGTGCCATAAAAGTGCATTATCTAATCTATCAGATAGAGTGTGATTTTCTACAGCATTGGTAACAGAATGTCTTATTGGATGGTCCATGACATAAAGTCCTCTCTGTAACTTAGCTCAACCAATCATTTAATTGTTCTTGTCCTGCAAAACACACTTGTTATCAGAAAATATAGCTACACCTTTTGTATGATTAATAAAAGAAGGTAAAGATAAAAGGTTATACTTAAAACCAGGAATGCGAAACACATCATATAGAACTAGTTGAGTGTTAATCCTCACATTCCTATATGTGTGACAGAGACATTATTTTCATTAGGTAATCCTATTTTCATACCAGAAGATGGTTTGGGATAGCTTAACAGATCTAGTGATCCTACAATGTGATCTGTGGCACCAGAGTCTAAGATCCATTGTATTGATATTACTAAATTTAGGTCACGTGTTCCTATAGCAGGTGAATAGTGTGTAACAACATCAGCAGTTTGGCCAACAGCAAACCCTGCATGTCTAGGAGGATCATTCAGTAGAGCCATCAACATGTCAAGTTGTTGTGCAGTAAGATTGGGAAATCCTGGTCCAGCAGACCTGCTTGGTGCTCGGTCTTCTTCTGCTGATTGCTCCTTTTCTACCACATTTGCCATTTTTGACTTGAAGCCAGGAGGAAAACCATGCTTCTTGTAACAAGTCTCCTCAGTCTGACCATTGAATCCACAAAATCTACATTGTATCTTTTTGGGATTTTTGGGTCTAGGATTTGCAACAGAGTTAGGTCTGCTGACAATCTGATTTTGCCCCTGTCCATTCTTTTATGACAAGAGAACCATAGAATCTTGATTCTTGGCCTTGTTAGCCATATACAACTTATGTCTTTCAAATTTGATTGCCATTGCAAAGGCATCATGAATTTCTGGAAGGGTCCCCATCAACATTGCCTGTGAGACCATTGGCTCAAATTCATCCCTTAATGCTTTAAGGAATTTAATGACATGTTCAGCCTCAATATGATCCATCAGATTGCTGATTGCATTCCAGTGACATTGAGGATCAAAGGAACAGACTGTCATAGGCCTGATGGTCTTGATTTCTTCACAAAGAATCATTAATTTTGTACAATATTGATTGAAAAAATATGTGCCTTGCTTCAGTAAATTCATTTCTTTAGGAAGATCTGAAAATCTTAATGCATCAACATTTGAAAACCTTGCTGCAAGATCCTTCCAAACTGCATGTGCATTCTTGAAATACATCAAACTTCGTGCAATGGTGTTTTCAACAGAATTTAAGATCCATGATCTTATCATTGTATCCATGATCTACTGAATCTACTTCTGGCCATTTCATTATGCCGTCTACGAAGCCAATTTTATTATTGGTGATCAACACCATCTCTGTGGACATTTTTCATGGATTATAGTTGTTGTCATTCATCAATGGCTGAAAAAGAACCAGAGAAGGATTCTCATTTGGATGAACATAGAATAGACTGGAAGGACTTATTTCTTGTTTCATAGCTACATGCTTCCAAGAATTCCAGAATTGATCACAAATCAACATTGATAGTGAAAAACCGATAAAGAATTGATCAATAAACAGAATAAGAGATGACAGTTTACTCTCAAGAAACTGAAAACTCAGAAAAGATGAAGAAAACTCTCAAGATTCTTCAATGATTGAAGGAAAAACGCAGGAAAGCATTTAGAAATTCTCAAATTTTTTCTTTGATACCATGATGAAGGTTGTAGAATTATTATTGATCAAGTAAAAATTACAAGTGAATTCAAATGTAGCTAATCATGGGGTATTTATAGCTTCATACACCTCATGGATCAGTCAGAACTAGGTTACAAACTATAACAGAATAACCGCTTTCTAGTTTACAACATACTGAAAGTGATCAGTAGGCGGCTGAGGCTTCCATACTGTCAGCAGGCTGCCGGTGTCTTCATATCATCAACAGCTTGTGAACTAAGCATTCCTTTCCACCTCTATACTGTAACAATTTCCAGCTCATTGTATCACTTTATCAAAGTGACTGCTAACCCAGACTGTAGTTCTCAATATCTTCATAAAATCAGGGTATACATCTATATATCTACGTTTACTTGATTCGAAGTTTCAATCAACTAAAACCATCCTTAACACTTTTAAGGATATTTTCGACATTTACCAAAATCACTTTCATACTTGTTCGTGACTCTTCATAGAGTACGAACATCTGGTTTAACTCACAACACTTATGATGGATCCTTTTGCAGTAGCAAAGGGAACCTTCCATAAGTATCATCTTCACCCTATCTTCATGACAGACATCCTGTCATAAATAGATCCCAAGAATGCTGGCTAGCAGTATCTCTTGACAAGATCTATGCTAAACTTTTTTAGCATCTCATCTACACAGAGAAGCTGTGACAATCAGCGATGTCTAAATCTATCATTATAGACTCTTATTTCTAAAATAAGAACTGCTACTTTCAAGATCTTTCATAAAGCCCTTGAACTGCCAACATTAATTGACTATAACATGATGACAATACCTGTGAAGGATATGCAACACCTTACTCAAAAATTGTAACACTCTCACTAACCCTTTTGCACATTAGGCATATATATTTCCTCTTGATGAAATCAAACTCTTTTTGATTTGTCAATGCCAGGAAATTATATAGAGGAACTTGTTTGAGTCCATAAATGGACCTCGCAAGATTTCATATCATATCATTATCTATAAACATCAAGCCATTTGCCCAACATTTTCAACACCATCACATAGCCATGATACGTAGCTACAACAAGTGCAATCAGAATAGACTTAAGCATAGATGACAGAAAGAAGGTAATTTCAAGGTTTGCACCCCGTAGCCTTCACCCATCAACTTAGCATAACTAGTAATCGTATTACTATCCATGTCAACCTTTCATAAGACCTCCTACACCTTTTAGAGAAATTCCCTTCTCATAAGACAGACCAGGTTCATAACCTAGTTGTTAGGTATGGAATCTACTTCAGACATTATGGCTCTAAGCCAGATCTCATAATCTTGCCTTTCAAGAATTCCTTAATAAGCCAAGAGGTCTTCATTCTTGAAGATAAACATACCAGTAGCCTTTTTAGGCGTGTGGTCATCTACAGACTCATAGAATACTTGTGCGCACTGTGCAGTGTCATGCACCACATCACTAAGCGGCGCCTGCATTTGTTCCAACGGTTGAATGTCTCTTTGTGGTTCTCACACTCTTTTGAGATCTAATTACACCCATTGCTTCTTTTGGAAGAAACACTTCCTCTAAAAGATAGCATGTTTGGAGAAAAACACTTTTGCTCCATGGTAAGTAAATAATATCTAGCGCACTTGCTAAGATATCCCACAAAATTTGAATATGTCATACTAGGCTTTATGCCTTTCAGACATTGCCTGCATGCAAGAAGCACGACAACTTTAAAACATCGTTTAAGATGTATTCGATGTCATTGTCTTCCATATCTGATACGGAACTTATTCAACCTTATTTTTGGAACTTGGTTAAGTATATAAATAAAATAAGGGCACTATCCCAAAAAGGGTAAAGGATATTTCGCATGGCTTCCGCTGCATCTTTATCATATAAAGAGCTTATTTCCATTTTAGAAACACAATCTAATTGTGTATCCTAAGAATGGTATCCTTCAAGGGAGAATCCGATTCCCCATTTCAGACAGCTTCTAAAACACCCTTCAGGTATTAATACTTCAATCCAATTGAAGATAATTCATATTCATACTTGCTCAAACTTTTTGGGATTTGTGAATTGTTGTATTTCACTAAGTACATTTAACTATTTCTAAAAATAGTCATAGAGATTAATAAACAATTATTTATGGCATTAATTGTCATAAGCCAACGAACATTAGTATGTTTAGGCTTTAGGCAATTTTCTAGACTTTGTAACCTTTTCATAAAAGGGTATTTTAGTCATCTTTAGATAAGATACGTATTACCCACATGTTTTATATTCACATGGTTCAGACATCATCATAATGACATCTGATTACATGTTTTTCTTCCACAGAGACTATGTCTAGAAGCACCACAAATATCAGGATAACAGCCATACAAATATTTGGTTGAGACATCATCACCTACATCGACAATATAGTGACATCAATCTAGTATTGTAGATTCGGTGACTATCCTCCTTTATCGGAATAACACTTATTCCTTACAATTGAATTTGTCTACTAAAAATCCTAACAAATAACTGAAGATGCGTTCTTCGTAAGAACCGCACAATAACATTTATTTGGTTCCTTAATCAGTTTACAAGACTTATATTATAATATGGCAGATGTTGCACCGTTGGCTTCATTTTCCATATCTTAGGATATTCTATACTTAATCTTTCTAATTCAATCCTACACGTAAGATATCATATATTATAATTTAGAGTAATATGTTTTTCATTGATTTTCTAACAATGGTAGAGTACAAATATATAGGCTTGGTAAACTTAGGGACAAAGCCATAGATAATTAATACATAATATTTAAATCACAAAAGATAATTACTTAAACTATTTGATTTATTTGAGTGTATCCTCGACACGCCCCCGCAATCCTGTGGGAAGAGACTGGACACGAAGATTGGCCTTGAGAGTGGAAAACCGCAGTTGGCCCAGTGGCTTGGTGAGAAGATCCGCGAGCTGGTCCCGAGAGGTGATGAAGGAGATGGCGAGCTTGTGAGCCGCAACAAGTTCCCGAACATGATGGAAATCAATCTCAATGTGTTTTGTGTGAGCATGGAAAACCGGATTGTGAGCGAGGTACGTAGCACCAATATTATCACACCAGAGCGTCGGAGGGGCCGGTAGTGAGATGGACATCTCACGCAGGAGGCTGCAGAGCCACTGAATTTCTGCCGCAGTATTGGACAGGGTCTTGTATTCCGCCTCGGTGCAACTCTTGGAGACCGTGAAGTGTTGCTTGGAACGCCAGCTGATAAGATTATTCCCGAGAAAGATACAGTAAGCGCCAATAGAGCGACGGTTATCGGAATCGGCCGCCCAATCAGAATCAGAGTAAGCACGCAATGAGATAGGGGAATGCCGAGAGAGAAGCAAACCATCAGAGACCGTGTGCTTGAGGTAGCGAAGGATGCGTTTAACGGCCGTCCAATGGGCATCAGTAAGAGCGTGCATGAATTTACTAACCTTATGAACATCAAAGGCAATATCCGGGCGAGTGAAGCTGAGATACTGTAAGCCGCCAACAATAGTGCGATATAGAGACGGGTCAGAGCAAGGAGGGCCGGAATCCAGAGTAAGCTGTGTGGAGGCAGACATCGGAGTTTGACAAGGTTTGGCCTTGTCCATGCCATCACATTGCAAGAGCTGGAAAATGTACTTCCGCTGAGTAAGATAAAGACCATCAGAGTGAGGAAGGACCTCAATTCCAACAAAGTAGGAAAGAGAGCCAAGATCCTTAACCGGGAAGTGGGTGGACAAATAAGCGATAACCTGCTCAACCAAAGAAGACGAAGAACCAGTAATGATAATATCATCAACATAAATAAGGACGTACACACGAGCACCAGCACGAGAAAAAATATAGAGAGAAGTATCGGCCTTGGAACCCACGAAACCAAAGCGAGTGAGAACATCCGTAAACCGAGCAAACCAAGCACGAGGGGCCTGACGGAGGCCATAAAGGCTGCGACATAACCGGCAGACATAGTCTGGATAGTCCGGGTGAACAAACCCCTGAGGCTGCTGCATATATACCGGTTCAGATAAATGGCCATGTAAGAAGGCATTCTGAATGTCCACTTGGCGTAAGGTCCACCCCTGTGAGATAGCAAGAGACAAAAGCAAACGAATAGTGACCGGTTTGACAACCGGGCTAAAAGTCTCATGGAAGTAGACACCTTCCGCCTGATGAAACCCCTTAGCAACTAAGCGCGCCTTGATACGTTCCAGGCGACCATCTGCATGATGTTTGGTCCGATAGACCCATTTGTTACCAACAATATTCATATGAGGACTTTTGGGAACAAGATCCCAGGTATGATTGTGCAGTAGAGCATCAATCTCCTCTCGCATAGTAGTACGCCAATGGGGGTTTTTGGAGGCTTCAGTATAAGAGGTAGGGTCGATAGTGGAAGCTGTGGTGACAAGCGCTTTGGGAAGGGGATAACGAATGTAGTCAGGCAGAGACACAGGCTTGAGAGAGTTCGTTCGGGTGCGAGTGATCATGGGATGAGACGGAGGAGGTGGGCTCGGAGTGGGAGATGAGGAAGAGGCCGAAGCAGGGGAGGAAGGGGAGAGCGGGCGGTGAGCCGGAGAGGTGGGTTGGATAGCAGGGGGACTCGGGGCCGGGGAGGGTGGAGATGTAGGAACCAAAGGAGGAAGGGAAACAGTGAGAGAATCTGAAGCCGGGACAGAGGACGAGGATGGAGTGTATGGGAAGACAGATTCATCGAAGACCACATGGCGAGCAATGTAAACACGACCAGTGACAAGATCGAGACACTTATAACCATGGTGGGACGGGCTATACCCGAGGAAAATGCACGTAGCGGAGCGGAAATCGGTCTTATGATGGTTGTAAGGGCGAAGGTAGGGCCAACACACACAGCCAAAGACACGAAGAAAAGAGTAATCAGGCAAGCGATGGTAGACCATTTCGTAGGGAGTTTTATTTTGAAGGGCAGTGGATGGGAGATGGTTGATGAGATAGGTAGCAGTGATAAAGGCATCTTCCCAATAGGGTAATGGGAGCTTGGATTAGGCAAGTAAGGACATACCGACTTCGACAATTTGGCGGTGACGCCGTTCAATGGCGCCTACTTGTTCGTGAGTGTGAGGGCAGGAAAGACGATGTTGAATACCGAGGGAGGAGAGGAGGGAAGATACACGGCGATACTCACCACCCCAATCAGTTTGCATGCATTTTAATTTAGTGTTCAACAAACGTTCAACCATAGCAAGAAACGAAGGAAAAATAGTTTCGACATCCGACTTATTTTTCAGAGGGTATAGCCAAAAAAAATTCGTATAATCGTCTAAAAAGCTAACATAATAACCAGTGCCATGTAGGGAAGGTTCGATACATGGACCCCAAACATCGGAGTAAATTAAATCCAAAGGTGCAGTAGAAGTAAAATCAGACACGTATAAAGGCTGTTTATGACTCTTAGCTAATTGACATGGGGCACACACAACATGTGGTGCTTTATTAGGAACAGAAATAGAAAGACGACGCAAAACTTGACGAAGGACGGGAACCGAGCATGACCAAGACGTTGATGCCATATGGTAGAGGGAGTGACTGAAGAAGTAAGGGCCTGAACTGGAGGGCGAGGGAACGTGGTGGAGAAGTGGTAGAGGCCATCTTTCACATATCCTCTAAGAGGGACGCGACCCGAGTAATCCTTCACAAGAAAATACGTGTCATGGAATTCAAAATAGACAGAGTTATCAGAGGCAAATTTATGCACGGATACAAGATTACGAGTAATAGAGGGAGTTACAAGAATATTTGACAGATAAAAAGTTTGGGAAGGGGAGTATATGGAAGATGAACCAGAATGAGAAATTGGCAAACCTGTACCATCACCGACATGAACCTGATCAGTGCCGTCATAGGGTTCGGCTGAGAGGTTCAAATTGCGAAAATCGGAAGTTAGATGGTGAGACGCTCCGGTGTCGGCAATCCAATTAGCATTCGGAGGAGCATGGGGGTAGGGAGGAGCATGTGGATATGCAGCATAAGCTTGAGGAGCAGGAGGACGGGAAGGAGGACGTGGAGCCGGAGGGTGCGAATACTCGTATCGGAAATAACATGCTGCGGCTGTATGCCCGGCCTTCGCGCAGATTTGACAGACTGGAGGGGGCTGATCGCTATTCAAATAGCCAGTATATTGGGGACGAGGACCACCACGACCTCGGCCTTGCCCCCGACCTCATTGATTTTGTGATCCTCGGCCACGATTGGTATTTCCATAATTGGAGGAGGACGCATAGTTGGCTGAAGCAGCCTGTTGAGAATAAGGTTGGACGGACGATCCTGATGAAGGGGAGGGAACGACGATGGGTTTGTTGTGTTGATGACGGGCTTCGGTGGTGAGGAGGAGCGCATAAACCTCATCTAGGGAAATATTGGTATGGCCGGTGATCATGGTGACGAAGGAATCGTAATCGTGGCCAAGGCCGGCCAACAAGTAGGCGATATGATCTTCTTCATTCAGGGGGTATCCGGCCAAAGCTAACTCGTCGGCGAGCTTCTTAATTTTGAAGTAATAATCGGCGGCACCGAGGTCGTTTTTACGTGTGGAGGCTAACTCGGTTCTAAGCTGAACGAGTTTAGCCCGACTTTGCGAGGCGAAGGCGGTGTTGAGGGCTGTCCAGATGTCAGCCGATGTTGAGGCGGTGTAAACTTGCGATAACACGTCTTCAGAGAGGCTAGACGTGATGAGGCTCAAAATTAGGTTATCGGTCTTAGACCATTCAGCAAATTTCGGATTTGGCTTGGTGGTGCCATTATTTCCGGCGAGCTCAGCAGGCGGTGGAGTTATGGAGCCGTCGACGTATCCATAAACACCTTGTCCACGAAGATACGGCACAATTTGTGCTCTCCAAAGGTGGTAGTTTTGTCTAGTAAGCTTTATAATTTGAATAGAGGAAAAGGGAGAAAAAGAGGGATAGGAGTCGGCGGTGGTGTCACCGGTGGATTCTGTCAAAGTTGACATTAGAGAAGAAGGTCGAACAAGAGATGGAGGAAGTAGGTTTTTATTTTTTTTGTTTTTGATGTTGCCGCCTGCTGTTAAGCGAGAATTGTTTGTTTGTTTGTTTTTTTTTGTGTCTTGTGTTTCAGAGGGTAGAACAGGTGGGACGAAAAGAAGAGAGGGGAGGGTTGGGGATCATTGGCGTAAGACTAGGGAGAGAGGAAAATTAACCTGCTCTGATACCATATTATAATTTAGACTAATATGTTTTTCATTGATTTGCTAACAATGGTAGAGTACAAATATATAGGCTTGGTAAACTTAGGGACCAAGCCATAGATAATTAATACATAATATTTAAATCACAAAAGATAATTACTTAAACTATTTGATTTATTTGAGTGTATCCTCGACATCATATACCCGAGAGTTGACTTGAGTTTAGATAGATTTATCTCAACTTACTTGCTTAGAATGGAGACTTCGATAAGTTCTCTTATTTAAGCACACGCCCTAACTTTCCTTTTAATCCTTTAAACACTTGTAAATATTTCTTAATTTAGTCTTCATAAGGCTTAAGAAAAATCACAAGAGCTATATATTCAATTTTTCTTTCATAAAGAAAATCCAAAGTTTATTAGATAGTTTATATGACCTTGAATCATATTTCAAAACATGAATTATTTAATTAACTTTCAAGCAATAATTAAAAAATCAAGTCGATACATGAGTCTTACAACCTTTCCGAAATATGTTGTGGTCATTCACAATCAAATCATCTGATGATTGAATTAATTGTCATCGTATGACAAATGACCTATTGGGTATTATCGTATCCAATATACGATTAATTTGTTGAAACTCATTTCAAGTGATTTTAATCATATCATGAGCTTCCGTTTTCACTAATAATTAAAGTCTCAGAACACTACATTAAATATGTAGTCTCTTTGTCTCTAACTACTATAACGAAGTTGCTTGTGTCTTTTCTTACTTTAAAAGGATTAAAATTACTTAACCTTACTTGAGAACTTTTCTCAAAATGTAACAGTCATTTAGTTTCGTTTTTAACAATCGAGAATATAAAAACATAGAAATAAAAGTTTGCTAAAAATCTACAACATAAAAATAAAGATAAAAAGAGTGTTGTTGTTTATACAAGCAAAATCAAAAATTGTCTTTTGGTTTATGATTTGTCTCCCACTAGTCAACTACAGCCAATTGACTTTCAAGAATTTTCCAAAATTATTTAGTGGTCAAGATCCCATCTAGTTACCCCGATTCCCGATAAGGGCCGATCAACCGGAATAATTCAATGGGTAGGTAAACCTTTACCAATCACATCTCTATATGACTCTTGGTAGTTGACTAGTCAACTCTTTGACACTACACGTCTGTATGTGTTTTCCAACCCATTGTCTCTAAAATAAGATGGTCCTGACAAGGGCCAATAACCGCAATACTTTAGTTAAGTCATAACCTAATATTTGCGAGATCTCATACAATCATACCTCAATAATAACGATATACCCGAGGTAAGTCAACTCCCAACGAGGGCCGATCAGTTGGATCCGAACAAGGGCTCTTCACCGTCATAATAATATTGTGAGATAAAATTTCGATTTATTTTTTGTTGTGGGAGTATTTTACAAATTAATTCACTTAATTAATTTTAATTACGGTCACATCAAATATATATATCCTTATAATCATATATCCAACACATTCATCTAGATCGTGCCTAGTCATGGATCTATCGTATCATATAATAAAATTAATGCATAAAGTGACCAGTATGTTCATGGACTTTTCGTAAGCGTGGTTTCAAATACATACTGACGAAACCATGGGTCACAATCAAAGGGTAGCACGAACCGTTAATAGGATCTCTATGTCTTCTTTCTAATAAAAACACCCGCCGCACACGGGGGGGGGGGGGAGCTAACTGGAATTGGATATATGCAGAAAATAAACTAGGTCACGTTCTTCATAACGGCCTAGGACAATTTTTAAACCAACGAAAAATAAATCATTCACATTTATCCTATTGGTCGAGTCCATGATCTATCGGATTCCATATAGTCATATTTTATCTACACAATATCTAATCCATACAATTAAAATCTTATGAAAAACATAAAATCTAAAATTACCAACTAGCGTGTTAATTAATCGATTAACGCTTAATCAATTAAATAATTTTATATAATCAATTAACGAATTAACATTTAATCAATTAAATGATTTTAATCAAAATAAAATTAACGTTTAATTTCAATCGATTTCAATTTCAATTTTATTTAATTAGAACTGTTCCAATATAAATCAAAATTAAAATTAAATCTCTTTTGTTTCTTTACTTTTGATTCTTAATCAAAAGGGATGCCTTTGGCCAAAACAAAAAGACACCAACGTAGGTCCTTTCCAAAATCAAAAATCCGAAAAGGGCCTGGGCCTATTCCAAATAAAATTTGGAAAGGACCATATTATTCATAGGTTAAGCATATTACCAAATAATGCCATGTGGCATCAACTAAACAAAGAGATGTCAAAGTACTATAAAGAGATAACAAAACAAGAAAAAAAATTGAGATCCACCATGCACCACTAGCCGCTGACAGCACCCTAGGGGCGCCGCCGCCGTCGGCGGTTATACTGTGGGGAGCCGCCGCTTCGGCCGAGCTCCATGTCCGATGTATTTTTTTGTTTTTCATTTCGTGAATCAAGATCATGCATCTATCATAATTATTATGCATATTATCTAATTCTTATTGCTAAGCACGTAGTTCGCTCCGATACCACTGTTAGGAAATCTACACAGGATCGCACCGGAATTCAAAATTTTGATTTCCTTTTCCCAAGATCGATTTCGTTTAAGCAACATGCATAAAAGAAAGTAGACTAAGAAATACCTTGGATGATCTAAAATAGATCGTCTCTTTGTCTACGGTTTTAGTTTTTCATTAGGCCGCCCAAGCGTTCGGCCTTTACTGCTAGTCCACAAGAATAGCCCGCCGGAATCCCATCATGGATTGCTACCAGAAAAACTCGGTTGCTAAACCGACCTTTTCTCTCTCTCAAAACTCTCTCTAGGAAGCTCTCAAATTTCTAGTAAATTTGAACTTTTCTAATTGTGATTGTACAAAAGAGCTTGACACCCACTACATACATGTAGTAGTTGGGGTGCCCCTTTGATCCTATTTCCAATAGGAAAAACTTCTTGCGTGGAGTAAGGAGAAAAACTCAATATCTTATATTAAAAACTTCAAAATTTATCTCATTAAAAACTCAATATCTTATATTAAATATTTTCAACATAGATATTGCCAATATCTAATATTGAATATATCTTTAATGTATTACCATAAATACATTTACACATGTGTGCATATATATATATTCATTAATATATAGTATTAATATATGATAATACTTTTAATTAATTTGCACAATCCAAGTGTATCTTATACACTTCAAACTTGCGCCCTATATAACTATTTATTGGCTTCCAAAATATTCTTAATTAATTAATATAATACTATGATTAATTAATTTGCAAACTACATGTATATCATATATATACATATATATGTCGACATACATATATAATATATGTACATTTAATTAATCAACACAATTAATATCTTGTATTATATTTATTCAAAACAAATAAATACCACCATATTAATTTATCATTATACCACTTTATAGTCGAGATAAACTTTCCTTATTTGGTTATCACTATAACCGCATTTTAATCTCGCTAGATGTTCTTGTGTGTGTGACCCGATAGGCTTCCGAATATGTTGGCCGTGGGCACAAAGTGCAATTACGAAAATGCCCTTCATACCTAACGATCATGGATAGAGTTTAGCAACACGTCCACGACCCCTGATCATCAGAAGAGTCAAATGCAATGACTACTACCTTTCATGTGAAATGGTTACCGTGTACATAGAATCCTGTCATTGTAATAATATTCATACGTTCGTATCTCGAGTGTCAAAATTAAAGACCGTATCTTATAATTTAGATATCCTACTCTCTTGAAGTAACAATTACTTCTGCTTTGCAAAGTCTTTCGAGAATAAGACATTCCTTATAAGAAGGACCTTTCGGATATTTACTCCTAATCATAGGATACGCGATTTCCAGATGAGCAACAGGAATCCTATGCATGCTTCAGTATCACACCCAATCATATGCCGCATGATCTCCTTATGGCTCGGGGAAACCTCAATAGTGTCAAAGTATGACATTCCACACCATGATGCCATGAAGACTCCGGACTTAGGATAATTGCACAACCGCCACATAGTGTGACACTTAATCAAGTCAGTGGGTCAGTGTAACTTATGCATTCTCTAATACACGTCCACGTATAGTCCAAGTGTCCTTACACTTCGATAGCCGAGATCTATCCATATCTTCATAAGATAGAAGACATCCAATACGTGCTAGTCTACTCATACCATTAATGTCCCATTTAATAGCATATACGAATAGAGATATTTAAGTATAAAACCAATTAAAGTGATTCGAGATCTCATCAACCATAACCACTATTATGATTTCTCTATCACAGTTTGACACTAGGGACGTTATCATATAAAAATATCATAATTGGTCCATTAAATGAACAAATATATAATAACAAAAAAGCCATTTATCATATGTATAAATATAAAGAAATAGTAGAAATGATCTGACCCAGTCGGATCCAGTCCAACCCGATTGGGTTTAGGACACTATTTCAATATAGTCTAGGATTCAAGACTCAAAGACCAGACGAATGGAAGACCAGACTCTTGTCCAACCATCTATCAAGACTACTCAAGAGAGAATCGGCATAGCAGACCAGAAAGCAAAGCAATGAGCAGACGACCAGATATATTGAAGACTAGACAAGTTAAGTGTTCCAGACGAGTAACGAATCAGATCAGAGACTGCCAAATGCTCTCAAATGACAAAAAGAAAAATGATGTGATAAATTAAAGGGCGTCTAGCCAACCATACGATTCACATTTGAACTAATGGCTACAAAATCATACAAGTGGAATAATAGCATTAGATGCTATAAAGCTATCTTCTAGAAGCCATCATGTAAAAGGCTACAACGGTTGAGAAGGCTAAATTGAACTATTTTCAAAATATCAAGTGACAACTCAAAAAATCAATCAGAGCCACACAGTCTTCCAACGGCACACCTACCCTACGAAGACTATGTAAGGATGAAGAAGAACAACTGGAAAAAGTAGAGAAGGGAGAGTTGAGCAATTTCTAAAAGAGAAACGAACTGTACAAGAAAATCTAGAAAATCATCTCTCACCAAAATCTTCATCTTAGGAGCTTACCAATCTAAATCCAGAAATCGAGCAGATCAACAAAGGTGCTCAAATAGAATTTATCCAAGATTTACTTGATCAAGAGAGCTGCAATCGATTCTTCAAAGTCAGATTCAAAATAAAGCTCTCATCCATGTATCATTAATTTGATATAGCACCAACAAAGATTCATCAACCAAGTTATCAAGGAAACGGCGAACATGTTGAAGCATCTGCAAGGTGTGAAGGAACATCAAAGAAGACAAGACGAGCTGTTGGAGAAAGGAAGTTCTTCAGACGAGCTGCGTGCAAGTAGACCACTGAAGCATCTATAGGGTGTCAAGGATTGGCTACTTATGGTGTGAAGCATTTGCGGAGTGTGAGGCATCTGCGGGTTGTCAAGGACACTTACCTATTATATTAGGCTAGAGTACAATAGCGATACCTCCTGAGTCACGGGAGAAGTGGTCATATAGGAAATTATGCCACTCCGATGACCGATAACATTTCTTGTCTCCTTTACTTTAAGCAATTTACTTACAGTACTTGCATAATAAAGATCACACTACTCAACACTAAAAACCAAGGTCAAGGCTTATTTTGAAATACATCATTATTCCACTTCACTTACTTTCTGACATATCCAGACCAGTAAAACCAGATGAGCTACTAGCGAATCTGTCCTTACTGACTTGATTTGTTCTCCAAGTAAGAAACTCCAAAAATCGAAGAAGATACTTCATTCACCCCATTCTGAACTCTCACAAGCCTTGTATTGCGGACCAACAAGTGGTATTAGAGCAAGTCTCCTAAAAATAGACATACTCGTGTTCTGTGTGTTGGAGTGATCCTAAGCTTGTGTTTTCAAAAGCATATTTCAGCATGGAATCAAATAGCACAATTGTTAGAGTACCTACCTTTTCTATTTCAAATTTTGATGAATGAAAAATGTGTATGCAGACACACTTAATTAGCTGCATTTGATGAGGCTATGGTCTCAGTGATAGAAAATGGTACAATCACCATCATGAAAGCAAACATGGACAAAGCCACTCGGAGAGATGAACCGTTTGTAAGAAGCCAAACCATGAGTTGACTCCGGGAGGCAAAAAGATCAACAATCTGGATAATATTGCTAAGGACACAATAATGAAGACCTTGGATAACAACATGTTGTTGAAGATCAAGGGGTGCAAAACTGCAAAAGAAATCTAGAGAACTCTGATCAACTACTGCGAAGGCACTAAAGCTGTCAAAGTCAACAAACTCCTAGCTGCTATTCAAAGATTCGAGACCTTCCATATGAAGTCTCGAGAAAATGTTGAAAAGATGGAAGCTCGATTTCTTGAGATCTTGAATAAACTTGAAATGCTAAATCAAAAATACACCCAAAAGGAGATCTACGCAAAAATTCTGAAAGCATTCCTAGAATCATGAGATATCATCAATACTGTGCTAGCTGCTACAAAATATCTAACCACACTAGATATAGTGGAACTCTTCCCTGACTTGAAAGCATATGAGTTTGAGCTGAACAACAAGATCAAGAAAAATGTTCAAGAAATACCGGCTCTCATTGCACCTACTGGTGAAACTTCAAATTCAATGGTTGAAACGGTGAAGCAAAGTTAGATCGATCAATTGCAAGATCAGATGGCTTTAATAATGCGGCACGCCAAAGGATTATCTCACTCAACCAGGAAGTGTCAAAATCAAAATAGAAGAGATGATAGTTGCAAAAGAAGAGAAGATGATAGGAGAGATGACAGACGAAACACTCATAGAGAAAATCGTAGAGATGATCACAGAGATGATAGAAGGGACAAGAGAGATTATCAAAAGAAATAAGATCATCAAGTTAGAAAGAAGCAAGAAGATATGTTGTGCTTTAATTGCAACAAACAAGGACATTTCATATTAGACTGTCCTGAACAAATCAAAAGGACCATAGATCAGGACCGACATGACAGAGCATACGAAAATGGCCGAAATGAATGAGCTTACAAAGTAGACGATGACTCATCTCATGAGAGTCAAGTAGAGCCCTTATCCGACTCAGATGACAATGCATTCATGGCTTTAGAAGACATTGATGAGGTAATATCACTATTCACTCACTCAGCATCCTCATCCGGTTCATGCTCCAAATCTGCAATTCCAAATCTTGAGAATACAGATATTCAAGGATTTCTTAAAGTTCTGAATAGTGAGTTTGAAGAAACTTAAATAAACTGTGATCTTATAAAGAAAGTAAATTAATATCTTAAGACTGATAATTAATCTGAAATTGAAAGATGAACTTTTTGAATTGAGAAGTAACAAATCATCAATATTTGATGAAACAAGGCCTGATCTGAATAAAGAACTACACATTTAGATCAAGCCTACTACTTCAATCTTCTCTGAGTACAAACCTCCAAACGACCTGAAGACAAGTCCGGTTTGGGATACACGGAACATACGACTCTTGTCCAGTCTAACTCAATGTTCAGATCTAAAGAAGAGAATCCTATCCAAGAAAATAATTTTGATTTGGATGATGAAAGTCTTGAACCCTATGAATGGGACCGAACCATGGCTATTGTAATAAGACAGCCAAGTCCAGATGATGATTTTGAAGAACCTACTGAAAATATGACTGGTATTGCTGCCATAATACCAGGTTATTTCTTGGAAGAATTGAAAGCTGTTAGGGAATATATCGCTCAGCTGAGGAATTAGTTAAGAAATAGTGAACAAAGATTCGATGATTTTGTCAATCTGGTGGAAAATGGAGGAAGGACTACTGAGACAGTTGCATCAAATGTCACTTATTTACTGTTCACTAGTAATGACATGCTTTGAGAAATCGCTTTAGCCAAGATAGTGTTGGTCCCTTGGAAAGGCTAACACAAGTTTAGTGGGGGGGATAAACTTGTCCCCAAAAATGCTAAAAACTGAATCTTAAACCAGATTGAGTTCAACATTAAACTTGAGCGGAGTTAAGCTAACTTAGTTGAGTATAAGTGAAGACTAACTTATGCCTAACTGAGTTAACCGGCAGCGGATTAAATTAAGATTTTCAGTAAAACTAGAGTTATCAGTTTATCTAGTTGAAATTCAGTGTTGTGCTGACTCAGTTTTCTTATGTTTGCTGAGTCTATGATGAGGTGCAATATGCAATAAATAAATGCGTCAAGTAAATAAATAAATGAGATAGAATTTATAGAGGTTCCAGGTGGTGTAATCCTGTCAGTCCTCTCTTCCACTGTGATGTAGGAGGCCAAATTCACTATGTTATTGAGGTTTACAGTTACAAGACACAAAGTAAACTAAAACACAGATTTTCCTTCACTAATGCCAAGCTTCACAATCTTCCAGCTTCAGTCTTCAACAGGTGGGATTGCTGTTTAAACAAAGCTTGCTCCACTTGTCCTTGAATGGTTGGATTGCCTCTTCACCAGCTCTTCACAAACACAGTCTTCCTGATTGCACGCAACTGTCCTTCACACCATCTTGGTGTTTTACAGTCCAAACCTTTGATGAAATCAAAGTTGAGGCTAGAATCAATAACTATGATTCAATTTGTGATTCGAGCTTCTTCTTCAAGATATATATAGTATGCTCCGGCTCTGTTTTTCTTCAAGTGTTTGATCTTGATCTTTCTTTGAATTGTTATGAACAATTTGTTGATTTCTTGATATTGCAATGTAGAATGTAGCAGGAGTTCTTTTGATTCACTTTCCCCTTAGTGGAATCTTTCTAAATGCAATTATTTCTTAGAACTCCACTACTTCTTGATGTAGAAGTGACCTACTTATAGGGGTCTTTCCAACGTTTGAATGAATTTGAACGTTTGAATTTGAATCCTTGTATCCGTTGGTGGTCCTGATTATTCTGTTGAATGTCTGTGTCCTTTTCTGACATTTCTGTGTATTTAATAAAATCGCTTGTTTTATAATGGTCAGATTCTGCTTCAGTTTCTCTTAGCCTCAGCATGAAAATTGGTCTTACTGTTTTGGTCAGTTTTCACCTTAAGATCATTAACTGAGTTTTTACTCTTCTTCAAAATCATAGTACTCTATTTTTCATCTGATCATTAATGGCTTAATCAGAGTACACCAAAATCCATAAATCAACCATCTAAGATATCATTGTCCTTATGTATCTTAGGTTTTCATACAGGATCAATAAAGTCAGTTCAGGCCATCACAGACTTACCTAAATGCTAATTTTACAATCTCGGTTTTGATCTTCATAACTGAGTTTGAACCCTCAGTTCTTCAATCTTCTACAACTGAGTCTGTGTCCCTCAGTTCTTCAGCTTCTAGATAAGTAAACTGAGTCTGTGTCCCTCTATGAACTTACCTTCTTCAATTTATGTTGATGTGTTCTGAGTCAGTTTTCCAAACTGATTTATCTTCAGTTGTAAACTCAGCTCTCTTAATATCTCTAGAACTATTACAGTGCTTGTCTAATTTACTTATACAATTATCGGACTCTAGTAAATCCTATTCATTGATTTCTAGACATCTTTTTGCTTTGCACTATAACAGCTAGTTATGACACTTCATCAATGATGTTAAAAACAATAATTGAATAACTGATTAATCATCATCAAAACCTAAATTTTATTTCCATCAATTTCCTCACTTTTTGATGATGTCAATACCCTCCTTAAATGTAATACAAAAAGTCAAGGACAAAATAAAATGACAAACACAAAGAACTGAGAAACTAAGATTTTATTGATGAACTGAGTTACAAAGTAAAAGTATTAAAATACAATACATGAAAGGAAACTAAGTCCAGTTTCTTTTCCTATCCCTTGTGATAATGTCGAAATTATCTCGGGTTGTCAGCGGTGATGTTGTGATGGTTATCTGGTTATAAAAGTGTATAAAAGTGGTGTTTGCTGGTGGTGCCCGGTGGCGGCAATGGATTCCGGCGATGGTGCTTTATATGAGGAGAGAGTGGGGGAATTTGGCTTTGCCATGATTTTTATTGATTAAATTGTGTCTCTCCCAAATGGGTTACAAGGGACCCTATTTATAGGGTAGTTACCGACTAAACTTCGGTTTATTTACAAATAAGGACACAGTACAAATATATATTTATCTATACTAGCGAGCTCGTGGCGGAGCTAGATGTTGCATGTGAGGTCGCTGGCGGACCCGATAACAGAAGGGATTCGCGTGCCGGCCCCCTAGTCTTTCTTGGAGCCTCATAGGGCTAAGGGCTTGGAGCGGATCCAAAGGCTGGTGACCCTACTTGAATTGAGAATTCACGGACAATAATGGCCGGTGGCCTCATCAACTTTTTTGTTGACCAGACGGACCCGAGTAAGGATCCACGGACCGAATTACGATTTAGACCTATCAATGGCCACCTACTCCGTGCCTCAAACATTTTCTAAAATTGTTAGGCGGGGAGTAAAGACTGCTCGTGGATATGTTTCCTTGAGACACTGTGACGGCTCGCTATTGTGGGGGATCGCTTGTTAGCTTTGCCTAAATGCCGTACTCAGAGTAGGTCTTTTTGTTGTTTGTGTGTTGTTGATTGGCTTCGCCTCTTGTGTCTTGTGCCATGAATTGAGACTGCTTTTGGTGGATTGAGAACCTTTGATATTGTAGAAGGCCCACTCGAAGGCAAGTTCCAAATATGTTGCCGACCTGAAGGTCGGTCTTATAAAACATTCGCTCGAAGGCGAATTCCAAATATGATGCTGAACTGAAGGTCGGTTTTATAAATCATTCGCTCGAAGGTAAATTCCAAATATGATGCCGAACTGAAGGTCGGTCTTATAAAACATTCGCTCGATGGCGAATTCAAAATATGATGCCGGACTGAAGGTCGGTCTTATAAATCATTCGCTCGAAGGTGAATTCCAAATATGATGCCGAATTGAAGGTCTCTTATAAATCTTTCGCTCAAAGGAAAATTCAAAATATGATGCCGAACTGAAGGTCGGTCTTTTAAATCATTCGCTCAAAGGCGAATTCCAAATATGATGCTGAACTGAAGGTCGGTCTTATAAATCATTCGCTCGAAGGCGAATTTCAATATGATTCTGAAGAGAGTTTGAGAAAGTGATAAACACTAGAGTAAACTTCAACTTAGTTTATTCATAAAATGAAAGAAGTATAAATAGTTACAATTGAGGGGAGAGACTAGCTAGCTTGGGCGGCCACTAGAGTATATAGCTATCGGCGGCAAGCAACCATGTAAAAAGTAAAAGCTATGTCTATGACATAAAGTAAAATAGAGTTTGATATATTAATTGTTTATATGTACCACAATTAATATGTCATTTTACAAATAAATTGTACAAATAATGTATACACGAAATAAATAAATATTACATAATATTTGATATGTAATATTTCCACACACCCCCCCTCAAACTGGGTTGTATATGTTTATACAGCCAAGTTTGCTACTCAATCTGCTGAACATAAGTGGCGGAATGGACTTGGTGAGAATATCAGCATTCTGGTCTGCTGAGGGAACATACTGGAGTTGAATAATCTGGGCATCAATCTTCTCCTTTGGGAAATGTCTGTCAATGTCCACATGCTTGGTTTTATCATGATGGACTAGATCCTCTGCCATGCATAAGGCTGAATTATTGTCACAGCAGAGTGTAATAGGTTGCTGAAGTTCAGTAAAGACCTTTTTTATCCATAGAGCTTCACAAATAACCAAAACTAGTGCACTGAGTTCAGCTTCAACACTGCTTCTAGAGACAGTGGGTTGTTTCTTGCTCCTTCAGGTGACAAGATTTCCCCATACATAAGAACAGTAGCCTGTAGTAGACCTTCTGTCTGTGTGACAGCCAGCCCAATTAGCATCAGTGTAAACCTTGATAGATCTCTCAGCAGACTTGGTGAAATGTTTGCCTTGGCCAGGAGTGGACTTCAAGTACCTCAGTATCCTGTTCACAGCATCCCAATGTTGCTCAGTAGGGCAATGCATGAACTGGCTAACCAGACTAACTCCATATGCAATATCAGGTCTTGTACGGGACAGATAAATGAGTTTCCCTACGAGTCTTTGATATTGATCTTTCCTGACAGGAATGTCACCATGCTGCAAGGTATTACTTGGGTCTGCAAGCGCATTCCTGAATCGACGGTCGTGGCTGCTCCACCTCTCGAGGGTCAGGCCACTACCGATTTGCCAGTGGCTGAGATCAATGTGCCTTTCTCTTCTCGAGTGGGAGCCGTCCCTCCACCTAGGACAAACCCTGTCGCCATCGAGTCGTCTGCCGCAGCTGGATCGACTGAAGTACCCTCAACCACCGGCGAGTTAACTGTCCGATTCGGTTCTCTTCGAGACGAAGACGAGGAGGAGCCTATCGATTTGACCTCGAATGTCGAGGTTAATGTTGAAGAGCCGGTGGTGCAAACAAAGAAAGACCATCTGTTGCCGAGGTGGTGAGGGAACAGCTTCGAGAGGCGAAGAGGAAGAGGGTCGCTGAGACCTCCACCGAGTCAGGGATCGGCACGGACTGGGTTGCCGATGATTATCTTTGGCGTGGGCGACAAGAACACATCCTTCGTCTTTGCGAAAATTAAATCGTCATGTAAGTCGATCCTTCTTTTTCTATTAACTTCTCTCGAAGCCTATGCCTTGTCCCTTTTCTGATATATTCTTTACGTTTTGTAGAATACCCTTGTTGGTCGGGAGGCTGCCCGACGGCTGGCCAAGACAGGGGAGTCGGCGGATGAGATCAAGAGAGAGAATGGCAGACTGCTTCAAGACAATGTCGCCAAAAGTGCTGCCCTTTCTGCTCTGGAGAAACAGTATAATGAGTTGAAGCACGAGTCGGTCGCCGAACTCGAGAAGCTGCAAGGTAGGTTGGTGGCTGCTGAAGCAAAGCTGGCCACTACCGAGAAGGAGCGGGACCGACTGCGAGATGAAAGGCAAGATCAGGGTAGAGAGCTGCTCAAGCTGGCTCAAGACTATGAGAGGCTGCAGAAGTGTCAGAAGGCTACGGACGAAGAAGCGAGGAAGGCTCGCCAAGATCGAGATGCGCTACAGGCTGAACTACATCGAGCGCAGACGCAGGTCGAAGAGGCTAAGGCCGAGTCCATCATGGAGTATCGCAAGTCATCCAATCTTGAAGATGATCTAGAAGTGATCATGCGGGCTTTGATGATGGGTGGATACACCCTGGCCGTGGATCAGATGAAGGAGGTCGTTCCGAGCTTCGACATGTCGACTCTCCAGACGCCGATGTTCTACAACCCCGACTCGGAGAAGCTGTATGATCAGTACTTTGAAGAGTTTCAGCGGGGTGAGTCTTTGGCTATAAAGTATGCCCCTGCCACGTCTGCCCCTACTGCCGATCCGACCGCCACTGATCCGACCCCTGTCACTACTGAGCCGGCCCCAGAAGCCGACCCCTGATCGTTTTCTTTTTAATTCTTCTTCTGATATTCTAACTTCTAATTTGTAATACTTTATAACTCTGGCTGGTCTTTTTCGACCTGGCCTTGTTTTTGTAATAACTTTATTCAGAATTTTGATTTGATTTTGACATCTTTCTTGACTTGACTTTACTTTGCTTGTCTTGATGTTTCTTAGTCTTTCGCTTGTCGAGATCCTGGCTCTACTCGCTACTCGCTATTCACTTTATTTGATGTACTTGTTGTTCTTGTTGTTGATACTGTGTTGCCCCCCAAGTGTATTATGAACCCTTGGTTCTTATTGCACTTGAGATCGACTTGCTTGCCTTAGTCTTTTGCCCTTAGGCTTATTTGACCTTTAGCCGAGCATTTTAATGTAAAGCGTCCCTGGTTTTAGGTCTTTTTGCCTCTTAGGCTTTTTCGACCTTCGACTGGAACAGGTGGCCCGACTATGCGAACCGTCCTTTGTCTAGGCCTTTTTCGCCACTCGGGCTCATTCGGCTTTCGACTGGGACAGATGGCCCGACTATGCGAACCGTCCCTTGCTTTAGCCTTGTTTGCCTCTTGGGCTCGTTCGGCTCTTAGCTTGGACCTTTGGCCCGACCCTGCGAACCGTCTCTATGCCTTTGCATTCGTCGCCCATTAGGCTAACTTTGCTTTGGCTTTATCGAGATGTCCGACCTGCGGATTTCTCTACTCGTTTTCGATTATTTTGCCTTTAACTTTTCTGTCATATTTTTGACTTGTATTGTTTTGGCTATAAATCCTAACAAACACAGAAAACATCTCGAAAAGATACAAATTTATTAGAATACTCATAAAATAGTCTCATGGACTTATTACAAGATTCAGAATTGAAAGGTAAACGAGTTCATCAAAGTAAAGCTTATCTCAAACATAATATTTCCTCAGATTGTTGGCATGCCAATGTCGAGGAATAGTAGTTCCATCTGCCCGACCAAGTTGATAAGACCCTTTGGGGTGGACTTTCAGGATCTGATAAGGTCCTCCCCAATTCGGGGTTAATTTTCCAGCCGCCTCCTGTCGACTTGCTTCATTCTTCCTTAGAACCAAATCACCGACCTTGAAGTATCGATGCGACCCTCGAGTTGTAATCTTGAGAGATCTTACATTTATACCTTGCCATTACAGGTGAGGCTATCTCCCTTCGCTCTTCGACATTGTCCCTTTCTTGTCGGAGTTCGGGATCATTTGTCCCCACATTGTAGGCCAGAACTCGAGGAGAGGGAACTCCGATCTCAGCGGGAATCACCGCTTCACACCCATATACCAAAGAAAAGGAGTTTCCCAGTTGATGAATTAGGAGCTGTCCTATATGACCATAGGATGCTCGAAGTTGTCTTGCCCAATCTCGACCTTACGCCTCTAGTCTCTTTTTAGACCGACTTGATCTGGTCGATTAGTTTGCTCGACTTGACCGTTTGCTGTGGATGAGCTACGAGGTGAATCGTTGGTCGATATGATATTCAACGCACCATTCTCGACTTTACGATCTTGAACCGAGTACCATTATCCGAGATCGAGCCTTAGGGATCCCATACCGCACAAAATGTCGACCCACAAGAATTTTTGATGGTTGCGGCTTTGATGTCGGGTATAGCCTTAGCTTCGACCCACTTCGTGAAGTAATCTACAGCCACGACCACATATTTAAGATTTCCCGGAGCTCGAGGTAGGGGTCCAACAATATCGACTCCCCATTGATCGAATGGCCATGCTGACGAGATGACGTTCATGTCTTGCGCTTGCTGATGGGAGATATTATCATGAATCTGACAAGCGTTGCACTTCTGGACTAGGTTGTTCGCATCTCGCTGCATCGACGGCCAGAAATACCCAGCTAACTTGCATTTTCGAGCCAACATTCTGGCTCCACAATGATTTCCACAGGCTCCTCTATGAATCTCTTCTAAGAGGTATTTGCCTTCACTTTCTGAAACACATCTCAACCAGGGGTTCACAAAAGATTTTCGATACAAGATATCGTCAAAAAATGCATATCGAGCTGATTGAAGTCGGACTTTCCTGGCCTGCACTTTGTCAGATGGCAGTATTCCGTCCTTGAGGTAAAGAACGATCGAGTCCATCCACGTGGCCTGCTGAGTGATCGGCTGAGCCTCCGTCTCGATGTAACTCCGGTCGGTCAATAACTCGACTAGAACCTTCTTACTTGACATGAAGTTTGATGCCAACTTGGAGAGCGCATCGGCTCTCTTGTTCTCGCCGGGGACTTGCTCAAACTGAACTGTCTTGAATTTTGGTATGAGGCTTTGGACAACTGCTAAGTAATTCTTCATGGTTTCTTCCTTAGCCTCATACTCCCCTTTCACATGATTGACCACTAACTGTGAGTCACTGTAAACCGACAAATCTTCGACACCCAGCTTTAAGGCGAGCTTTAAACCAGTAATCATAGCCTCATACTCGGCTTCGTTGTTCATTGCTTTAAAGTCGAATCGAAGGGCGTAGGGGAATTCCTCACCTTTCGGGCTTACCAGAAGGAGCCCTGCTCCTGCCCCCTCCTTACTCGATGCTCCATCGACCTGAAGGGTCCATTTTTCCTCTGGGCTTTGCTTTTCCTGATCGAGTTGGACGGAGATCCCTTCAGCCAAAAAATCTGCCAAGGCCTGTGCTTTTATCATGATTCGAGGACGAACTCGATGTCGTACTGGGCCATTTCAATCACCCATTTTGCCAATCGACCTGAGGTGTCGGGTTTTGCCAATATCTGCTTTAGTGGTTGGTCTGTGACTACCACAATAGGATGAGCTTGAAAATAGGGCCTCAACTTTCTCGAGGCATGAACAAGACATAATGCTAGCTTCTCGGCTGATGAGTATCGGACCTCGGGGCCATGCAAAGCCTTGCTGACAAAGTAGATTGGCACTTGGCCATGTACCCCTTCTCGAACCAGGACCGCACTCACTGCCTCCTCGCATACTGCCAAATAAACTAACAATCTTTCCCCGTCTCGAGGTGAAGTTAAGGTAGGTAACTCTGATAAATAAGTCTTCAACTCTTCAAAGGCTGTCTGACATTCATCATCCCAATGAAAAGGACTGGCCTTCCGGAGTATCTTGAAAAATGGTAGTGCACGCTGCGCTGATCTCGATAGAAATCTTTTGAGAGCTGTCATTCGACCCGTGAGCCTCTGCACTTCCTTTACATTTCGAGGTGCGGGCATATTCTTCAACGTGTCGATTTTATCCGGATTCGCTCGAATCCCGTCCTTCGAAATCATATAGCCCAAGAACTTACCCGACCTAACTCCAAAAGTGCACTTCTTCGGGTTTAATCTCATCTGCGTTTCTCTCAACACTTCGAAAACCTCTCGAGCATCGACCAGGTATTGTCTCATAGATCGACTCTTGATAAGCAGGTCGTCTACATAAACTTCCATACATCTACCAATTTGTCTTGCAAATATCTTATTGACTGCCCTCTGGTATGTTGCCCCAGCATTCTTTAATCCGAATGGCATGGTCACATAGCAGAAGGTGCCGAATTCTGTGATAAACGCTGTTTTTTCCGCATCTCGAGGATCCATTAAAATCTGATGGTATCCTTTATATGCATCTAAGAAACCAAAAACTTCAAAATCAATGGTTGAATCTACTAACCTGTCGATTTTGGGTAGCGGGTACGAGTCTTTTGGGCATGCTTTGTTTAAGTCTGTGAAGTCCACACACATGCGCCAACTGCCATCAGGCTTCTTGACTAATACTGGGTTAGCTAGCCATTCGGGATAGAATACCTCTTTCACTATCTTGGCTGCCAGTAGCTTGCCGACTTCCGCCTCGATTGCCTCAAGTCGATCCGACGCAAAATTTCTCTTCTTCTGTTTGACTGGCTTTTTAGCCTGGTCAATTTCGAGTTTGTGAACTGCAATGTCGGTAGACAGTCCCGCCATGTCGGTGGCTTTCCAGGCAAAGACGTCTCTGAACTCAATTAAAAGTTCGACCAGTAGCTGTTTTTCTTTCTCTGGGATCCAAATTCCGACCTGCACGCACTGATCGTCCTCTCCTTCCCAGAGTCGGACATTTTCGACGGCGTCACTAGAGACCCAACTCTTCTCCTCCTCTTCCTCTGGAATCAGCTCTTCGACTAAGACTTGTTGAACCGCCATCTTCCCATTCATGACTACAGAGTTACAACTCCGAGCGACTTCAACGTCTCCTTTTACTTCGTGGGAACCGTTCCTCGTAGGAAACTTCATACTATTATGGAAAGTGGATATGATAGCACGCAGGTCGAAGAGCGCAGGTCGTCCTAGGATAACATTATAAGCAGAAGGAGCCTTGACCACCACATAACTTAATTCAAGTGTCCTTCCTTTCTCGCCATCACCAACTGTCGTGAGTAACTTTATCGAGCCCATGGGGTGGGTGCTTGTCTGTGAATCCAAAGCAGGGGGAGGCGCTATGGGGCTAGATCCTTCTCTTTCAACTTCATCGCTTGAAAGCGCCGAGTGATATATGATATTCATTGCACTCCCGTTATCGTCTGAGACTCGATACACGGGCTCGGCTAATAACTGCCTCAATAACTAACCCTTCGCTATGACTCCTCGACTTGGGGATATCATCTCGAGGGCCGTACCCGACTTCTGTTGTGAATCTGAGCTGCTTGCGCTCTCTCGAGCTACTAGCTGGCTCTTCACTGGTCTGATCCTTATCACTTTCATCTGGACCGAAGATCGTATTGACATAGTTAACTGGTCGATTATCTTCATATCTATCTCGACCAAAATTCTCTCTGTTGTTTCCTTCTCGACCCGGGGATCGATTCCTCTGAGGTGACCGATCCCTTCGTCTCTGGACATCTCGACCTCAGTTCCTATCTTGATCGAAGTTTTTCCTCTTAAATTCCCCACGCCCTCTGGGCCCATCATACCGAGATCTGTCAACAACTTCGTCTAGCTTTCCTTCCTGAATGCAGACGTCGATATCTCTCTTCAGGTCGATACAATCCTCTGTTGTATGGCCTATGTCTTCGTGAAAGTCACAGTATTTGCTTGCATTCCTCTTTTCTCGAGGCTTTTTCAACGGTGGCGGTTTCCTCGCCAAGTTTTTTGAAAGCATAATCGACAACACCTCAGATCGAGGTCGATTGAGTGGGATAAAGTCCTTATCACGTGAGGGTCCCTTCTTGCCCCCACGGTCTGAGGTGGACGTGTCGATACGGTCCCAAACTGATGACTTACTCTTGACATCCTGCCTCTTGGACTGATTCCTGTTCGGACCTCGGGTGTCTTTCTTGGATTCCATCCAGTAGGATTGGGTGTGCCGCTGCACTGCCTCCTCCCCTTGACATATTCTATGCACTACATTGACACAATCGTCCATGGTATTGGGGACGTCTCTGCTCAACTTCATGTATAACTTAGTATTGCGCGCCCCCACAAATGGCGTGATCGAAGTCGGCCATCCGCGTCCTTGACTGCATGGCCTCGAGATTAAACCTCTTCAAATATTCCATCACCGTCTCATCTCTTTTCTTTGCCTCACGTTCGCGAGGTGCGTGGCACTCGATGAAACTTCTTGTTGACTATAAACGCATCTCGGAACTTTTCGGCGAGCATGGCAAAACTGGAGATCGACCCTGGTCGTAGCTTCGTGAACCATTCTCTTGCTCGACCTACGAGTAGCGTCTCGAATGCCCGACAGCGCATTGCATCGGGTGCCCCATCCAACCTCATTTGAGACAGATACCTGTGGAGATGGTCCTCCGGGTCGGTGGTGCCATCATAAGGTTCTATCTTTGGTATCTTAAACCCCTTGGGTTTAGGAAAGCTCTTGATCTCCTTTGTGAAGGGAGACTCGAGCCACAGCGACACCTGACTCTTTCCCAAAATTGCATTCAACTCCTCCCTGGCGCTGTCCTCGTCTCCTCTCTGGTGTTTTTGGTGGATCTCGCGTCTCTTCCTTTCCACTGAGCTAGATGATGCGCTTATTTCGTCCCCAGGAGTCTGTTTAGGCTTGTCCACTACGTCTTTCTGGCCGCCTTCCGCCATAGCTTCTTTTTGGGCGGCGTCTGCCTGCCTTCGCGCTGTAACCGCCTCGGCTATTATTCTGGACATCACCTCCAAATTCGCCCCTGCCAACTGATCTGCAAGCGCCCGATATTCTGGAGCAAGGGCTTGCTTTTCTGGTTGGTGGGTCTCCTGGACAGGATTCAAGGCTGGATCTTTTTCCCCCTGTTTTTGCTGAGGATCGTGCTGAATAAGATCCAAGGCGGGATCTTCGTCTCCTTGCATATCAGGATCGATCGGCTCGTTCAACTGGGAGCCTTGATCGACTGCTTTGGATGCAGTTTTGGATGCAGTTTTCTTGGGAGGCATCGTGTTTTTTGCGTATTCAATCAATAGAAGACCCTCCTTCTAGCGCCAATGACGATGACAAATTATGTCACCTTAAAGATTTGAGCCCTAATTTAATCTAGTGATGAACATACAAGAACCCTAATGCCAAAAAGAGGAATGAGGGGGTGGATTTTATGTATGCGGCTGAGTCCAAGACTGTATCTTGGATTGCCTACGTATCCTGTTAGGTTCCAGGAATCAAGCCTTACGTAGTTCCTGGATTGGGGGTATTTATAATGACAATACTTGCCTAAACCCTAAGGTTAAGTCGGCTTGTATTATTGTCATCTTTACCCTTAAATGGGCCTTGACCTTTGCCCAAGCTATCGCTGTGGGTGGGCAATACATTGGCGCGGATTACGCCCTCGGTGTCGATCATCGCCGACTTACGGTGATCGACCCCAGACTCATTGTCCTACGCTGCTAGCTGGTGTGGACTCTATCCTTATGAACTTGTCATCTCACACTGCTCGGTAGTCGATAGTCAATCGTCGTAGCCTGGCATCCATGAGATGGCTCTTGCCTCTAGCCTAGGCATCGACATGAGTATGTTGTAGTTCATCCATAGTGTGATGACCAACCGATAGACGACACGTGGAGGGAGTGAAACCCTGTATCGTCACCGGTATAGATCAAATACGTGGTGGTGCGGTGGCTGAGCGGCCCATGTATTTTGCCTCCTTCTTGGTCCTGGCCATGGCTGGAGACAAAACACTTGACATTGCCGGCGACATGAGAGTGAGAAAGAATTCAGAATGGGTTCAGCAAGAATAAATTACTTTAAAGTAACAGGGGTAACATAGCCTCTTTTCTCTTCTTTCTCCCACAAAAAAAAACTCGCAGACTCTTGCAGCAGCAGCCGCCCCTCCGGCGCCCTGCCGGAGGTGGCCTCCCCTCCTTTCTTTTTTTTCTTGTAAATATGAGTCTCCTTTCTTCCGTTTTTGGGGCTGAGCCATGGCTCTTCCTTCAACCCATCTTCAAGCTTAACCTCCTACTGTCTCTTCTCCACAAACTCGGCTTGTTTGTGATGGTGGTGGTTAGATCTGTTGCTGTCTAGTATGGATCTGGAGTGGGTCGTTCGTCTCAGCTCGACATCACCGGCGGTTAGGTGGCCACGTCTGTTTGATCTGCGTCTCCTCCCGTCAGCTGCTTTTCTGGTTGGGAAGGAAAGTCAGTCTTGCGGGCTCTTTCTGATTTGGTGGTGGCTCACGGTGGTGCGTGGTGGTGCGGCGCTTTTTCCGGTGGTGATGTTGTGGAAGAAAGTTTTGGTTTTCTTAGTCCATTTAGGTTGTCTTTCTCTTGTATAGTGTGCTTCGTTTTAGTTCTTTGTTTGTTGTTGGTCGAATAATAGATTGCCTAGAGGATCAATGTGTCTGGACGCCTTATCGGAATAATTTTCGAGGAAAAGTTTCCTTCGATTCAGCACCCTCGACCCGATATATTATTCGGCTTTGTTATTATGTTTGTTGTTTGTTGTGCGGTTAGGCCGTCTTGTAGTGCGGTTTTTGGCCGCGTTGTAGTGCGGGTTTTGGCCGCGTTGTAAGTTCGGTTTATCCGATATTAATAAAGCTTTCGTCTTCCGAAAAAAAAAGTAACAGGGTTAATTTTGTCCAATTAGTATTTTTTTGTCCTTATAATCAAATATCTTTTAAGGGTGTCCTAAGTGTCTTATTAAGTACCGAAACTACTCCTTATAAACAAATACTCATATAATATAAAATAAAGTGACATCGATCCTTCAGGGCGGCAAATGCATTATAAATTGATAGCTAAAATAGATATTCTATCGTCAATTCTCACTCCAACTCCATTTAATTACTCCATTAATTAAATCTTCATATATATCCTTTCTATGTATATTCTTTTTAATCCATCTTCATCCTAATTAATGGATCATCAATTGCCTCATATAGTATTTATCCCCTCGCCCGGAATGGGCCATTTCATACCATTTCTCGAGCTCGCCAAGAAATTCGTCATTCACCACAATTTCGCCGCAACTATTCTCATCATCCCGGATCTCGGCCAGAATTGGAGTGCGGTCCAGCCATCTTACTTACAACCCGGCCAGCTCCCTACCGGGTTGAGTTACCTTCTTCTTCCCCAACCCGATTTCAGTGACCTGCCTACTAATATGAAGCACGAAATACTCGGAACATTAGCTGTTAGTCGATCTCTAGCAACAATTCGTGAAGTTCTGGCAGATTTACTATCATCAGAAGAAAAGTTGAAAATTGTGGCCCTTGTTGTGGATATTTTTGGAGATCAAGCAATGGATATTGCTAGAGAACTCGAGATTTCTCCCTATCTTTTCTTTACTATGAATGCAATGGCTTTGTCTTCAATTCTATATCTCCCGAAACTTGATCAACGTGTTTCTTGTGAGTATGGGGAACTACTTGAACCGATTCGGCTACCGGGTTGTATTCCACTTCCGGGTAAAGATGCTCCGGAGCCTTTGCTTAACCGTCAGAGTCTTCAATACAAAGCCTTTGTACACAGTGCGAAAAAATACCAAACGGTTGATGGGATAATAGTTAATACCTTCCACGAATTAGAGCCAGGAGCTTTGAAATGCCTGCAGGTATGACCCAAGGCCTTGTTTGGTTTCGAGTGGGTTGGATCCATCTGAATCCACATAATATTTTATTCATTTCACTATATTATTTATCATTATTTTATTAATTTTATTGTTTTATTATAAATTCTCTCATCAGTCATTTAATATCAACAAATAAAATAATATTACTCAATTCATTTTATTTATTCACTACACTATTTAACCATTACTTTTTCAATATAATATTTTATTAAAATTTCTCACCAATCATTTCTTCAACACACAAATTTCAACATAACATTTCAACTTTATAATCATTATTTCACTATATTTTATTTTAGTTTCACTTTTTGAGTGTTTCTTTTTAGTTTTTTTTAAGTAGAGACTCAAGTTTCTGTTGCATGTGATCGTGGGATTTTCATTTCAGAGAAGGTAAAATCAGCAATAGGAAATCAGAAAAACAAACGGTCCCTACCGTGTAAAATATAAATAACGTATTTTTACAATTTTACGTATCTTTTAAGACTTTTTATTGGTGGAGACATGGTGATCTAGGACCACCATAAAAATGGTGATAAAACAAAACCAGAACCAAGCCAAACTAAACTGGACCGGATAAAATTATTTTACTAAATTATGGTTTGATTTTAGTTTGTAAATTTTAAAACCATAAAAATGGTTTGATGGTAAAAAACAAAAAGAAAAAACCGAAAAACTTAATCATGTACGCCCCGGATTATGATGCATATCAGCATATATAGTGTGGTGACCTATAATTCTCAAATTTAATAACTGTGACATATAGTGTAAGTGCGGTGTGCCATAATTATCAAATATAATATTATGACATATATTGTCTGTATTGTCATGCTCCAGGAGGAAGATACAGAGTTCTTTGACAATAATCCCTCCATCTATCCTATTGGTCCTTTAGTACAAAACAACTCAACAAACCATGATGCTAAAGAATCAGTTATTACAAATTGGCTAGATACTCAACCTTTGAATTCTGTCTTGTACATATGCTTTGGAAGCCATTGGACACTTTCGCAAGCCCAAATAAACGAATTAGCACTCGGTTTAGAGACAAGTGAGACCCGATTTCTTTGGGTTGTAAGGCTTCCAAAAGAAGAAAATGGCAGCATAGGAGATGACCCTTTAGAGTTTCTACCTAAAGGGTTCATTGAACGAACAAAAGAACAAGGACTAATAGTGTCCAACTGGGCTTCACAACAAGAGATACTTATGCATGAAGCAATAGGAGGGTTTATAACACATTGTGGATGGAATTCTACGCTGGAGAGTATAGTTAATGGGGTGCCGATGATTGCTTGGCCTCAAGGTGCTGAGCAGAAGATGAACGCGCTAATTTTGACAAAAGATGTGAAAGTTGCGATTAAGGTGAAATCATTGGAGGAGGATGGGTTGGTGGTGAGGGCTGAGAATATTGCAGAGACGGTGAAGAATTTAATGAGTGGAGAAGAAGGAAAAGAGGCGACAGAAAGGGTGAGAGAATTGAAACATACGACAAAAATGGTCCTCCGTGAAGGGGGTTCATCTTGGAACTCGTTTGCTGACTTGATTTTCAAGTGGAAAACAATGTAATTGACATCTTATGTATTTATTATTTTCAGTTTAAACATGTTTTAATAAAGCTTATACTTCCACTCAAAAAAGAAGAAAAACAAAATAAAACACTTACACTGTAGTGTATGTCGTAATATTGTGTGATAATATTGTAGTATTACACTCGTATAGACAATTGATAAATCAACCAGACTCAAATTAATCAATTGTTCGTTAGATAATAGATATAACAAACGAGATTGAAAGTCAGGGTTGAATCCACCTTGCACATGTCTCCCAGCAAAAAAAAATAAAAAAATAAAAACTAATAGGGCAAAACAAACATACAAAATAGTTTATAATCATTAGTACAATTCCTCAAGGAAATAGGGACAAAAGATTCATGTACACTGCAGATTAAAGAAATGGACTAATTAATTTTCCATGTCCTCTACCTCCTTTATATAAAAACAGTGTCTTCAACATCTTCTACATTCATCAAGCAAAAAAAAATGGCTGTCGTTTGTTCAAAGTCTACTTCTAATTACCACATCAGATCAGTAAGTTTGCCTAGTAGAACACATCCCACAACTCTAACAGGCTCAAATCGTGGGAACAAACATCATCAAGCAACAATGCAGGGTCTATATGTTATGGTTTAACAGGTTTGCAGGAATTGTATCAATGCCTAGATGATCTACACAACTTGCCTTCAAACATCAACGCCTTTACCCGTCAACAAAACTTGAAATGGGTTAATGACGTACTAGACATGTCGGTCAGAATTCTGGATATATGTGGCATATATGGCAAGTGACATTGTTTCACAATGTAGAGATATATAATATCAGAAATCAAAAGTGGGTTAATGAATTACTAGATATATCAGTCAAAAGTCTGGATATGTGTGGTTGTGGCATGGCCAAGGACCTAGTTTCTAGTGCAAGGTAAATGTTAGAGGTCTACAGTCAACTATAAGAAGAAGAAAAGGGTCGAAAAATTCCGCCATAGAAACCGGCATCACTGAGTACTTTGTAAGCAGAAGGCAAATGAAGAGAGATGCTAACAGATCACTTACGGATCTGCTGCAAATATATCAGGAGATCGATCAATGCTTCTTTCTGCTCCAGTAATGGTGGATTTTGATGATCACGTTTTTCCTATGATCAGGGTTCTACAAAAAGTTGATCCTACAAGCTTTTCTATTTTCCAGGCAATCCTGAAATATTTATCCGTAAAAACATACAAACAAAAGTTAAAGAAATGGATATTAGTTGCAAGATTTGTGCAAAAGGAAAAGACAAGAACTGAAGACCAAGAAATCCAAAGATCAAGTGAAATAGAAAATGCAGATGCAGCCTTGCGCTGCCTATGTGAAAAATGATCATATTGAATGGGACGAATCCACATTGTGCAAAACAGACTGCAAATTTTGAAGGGTTCCCTTGAAGTCAGTTGGACTCAATGTTTAGGTTGCCTAGTCAGATCAAGAACCACAATCTTAAACGTGTTCTCATGAGAAATATACTGACAGAAACATGTATGTTATATCTCCTGTATGCCTACGTTTACAATACATATCTCACATAATAAATAACACACGATGTGTTGTTTGTAAGAATCACATAACAAATTTTCACAAAGCATAAAGGCATTCAGTAGCAAAAGATTGCACACTAATTACTCTATAATCTATGCAGGCAAACAAGACAGAAATGACTTCTTCATTTTGACTAATTTCATGAAACAGGTAATATAATCATTTGCAAACATTTGCCGATGATGAAAATGAGCGGTGGTGGAAAAAACACACACTATCTAATCACAAATGTGTAGCAGAATACGTGTCAGTATTCTAGTATACTTCTGCAGTTCCGAGAGGAGAAAGTTTAGCAGAATAATTTTTTCTAGATTCTATGGCAAAACAAAAGTGCACCACAATTACTATATAGGACCGCAAAATTACTACTTGATAGCATATTATTTCTTCACGAGCAGAAACGCCACTCATATTGACGTTACTAACTTACAGAAATGTCAACTACGAGAACGATGGTGGGTAATATTAACTTCGGTGATGTTTATTGTGTGTAACAAGTGTCAATGATGGTGACATTTCTACTCGACAGTTTTTTAACATGTAAGGTGCTAAGTGTAATTTTATGGTGCCTCGTAACCCAAAGCAAATTTGAGATGCCAATAGATGCGCCCAAAGAAATTTACATAAAAAACAATAGAGATTGAAGCTAGATGTTGAATCCACCTTATCTCATGGCAAAAATAGGGACAAAAACAAATAGGACAAAACAAACAAGATGGACATAATTTTTTAGTACATGTGTGTAGAGAATTTGAGGGAAAGGATTATATTTTATTGATAATTGATCTGTTACAAAATGAGGTAGAGATCCTTTTTAAATAGAATAATAATCAAAGAAACTTAACCTAATCAAACTCCTCAAAATAAGGAGCCGCCTGCCAACCCTAGGGAATTGTGCTTATTACATAAAAAACATAAAATGCCCCTTTTACCCTTACTAATAAAGTAAGCAATTACATCACATATCTCAACACTCCCCCTCAAGCTGAGTATGGATGTTGTACATGCTTAGCTTGCTCACAAATCTATCAAACACCATCTTCACCAGTGGCTTGGTCAGTCCATCTGCTGTCTGTTGTACTGAAGGTAGAAATGGTATGCATATCAGCCCTTCATCCAGCTTCTCCCTGATAAAGTGCATGTCTATCTCAATGTGTTTGGTCCTGTCGTGTTGAACAGGATTATTAGCTATATATATAGCTGCTTTGTTGTCATAGTACAACTTCATAGGTAGCTCAACAGACCCTAGGATGTCTTCCAGAACCCTTTTAATCCACAGCTCCTCGCATACTCCTTGAGCCATGACCCTGTATTCTGCTTCAGCTGTGAACTGAAGGTCGGTCTTATAAAACATTCGCTCGCAGGCGAATTCCAAATATGATGCCGAACTGAAGGTCGGTCTTATAAAACATTCGCTCGAAGGCGAATTCCAAATATGATGCCGAACAGAAGGTCGGTCATATAAAACATTCGCTCGAAGGCGAATTCCAAATATGTTGCCGAACTGATGGTCGGTCTTATAAATCATTTGCTCGAAGGCAAATTCCAAATATGATGCCGAACTGAAGGTCGGTCTTATAAATCATTCGCTCGAAGGAGAATTCCAAATATGATGCCGAACTGAAGGTCGGTCTTATAAAACATTCGCTCGAAGGTGAATACCACATATGATGCCCAACTGAAGGTCGGTCTGAAAAAACATTCGCTCGAAGGGGAATTCCAAATATGATGCCAAACTGATGGTCGGTCTTATAAATCATTCGCTCAAAGGAATATTCCAAATATGATGCCGAACTGAAGGTCGGTCGTATAAAACATTCGCTCGTAGGCGAATTCCAAATATGATGCCGAACTGAAGGTCCGTCTTATAAAACATTCGCTCGAAGGCGAATTCCAAATATGTGGCCGAACTGAAGGTCGGTCTTATAAATCATTCGCTCGAAGGCGAATTCCAAATATGATGCCGAACTGAAGGTCGGTCTTATCGGAGGCTTTAAGTGGCAATTAACCTGAGCCTTTTAGTGAATTTAATGGGCGTATAGCCTTAGCCGATTCAAGATCGTACTTGGGCGGATAGCCTTGACTTTATTTGATTTTGCATCTTGGGCTTTTAGCCTAGCCGATTCGAAGCTTTAATTGGGCGAGTAGCCTAAGCTTCTGAGGATTTGGCATCTTGGGATTTTAGCCTAGCCGATTTGAAGCTGTAAAGGGTGAGTAGCCTAAGCTTCTGAGGATTTGGCATCTTGGGCTTTTAGCCTAGACGATTCGAAGCTGTAATTGGGCGAGTAGCCTAAGCTTCTAAGGATTTGGCATCTTGGGCTTTTAGCCTAGCCGATTCGAAGCTGTAATTGGGCGAGTAGCCTAAGCTTCTGAAGATTTGGCATCTTGGGCATTTAGCCTAGCCGATTGATACCGTGCTATTAAGCGGACGAACTTGTTGTTGGTGAAGAGAAAATCCTATTTCGGTGACAAGTTGACCTATGTAAGAAGGCTCGTTCCGCCAGGAGCTCCAATAAGAAGTCCAATCATTTAGGTTGTAGAAATAAAACCCGATGGGAGCTAATATCTTGAGAGCTCGTAACTTGCATATTTGCTTTTCTTTGCTTCTTGCAATGATTTTTCCAAGTGTTTTTGAATTTGTATATTTATTTTTGCTCGAAATATTCCCATCTTTCGAGTCCGTTGTTTGGGTTCGCTAGCCGGTATATGTAGGCATACGGCCCCCTTGTTTTTGGCGAGGTCGAGGAAATTAAAGCATCGAACTTGCTAAAAATAATTGAGCTAAAAGCCTTACTTGTTTCGGTTGAGGTCGAGGATTGAATCGAAAAATCCGATGTGTGGCCCCCTTGTTCCAAGCAAGGTCGTTGCGGGCTTGCTTGAAATAAATGTCGAATTCGGGTCATTCCCGTATGTTTGAAAATTTCCACCTCCGGTCCCCTTGTTTCAAGCAAGATTGAGGATGATCTTGGTTGAAATAAGTTTTGAGTCTGCGCACTCATATTCCCGTGTGAAAAATTTCCACTCTCGGCCCTTTGTTTTTGGCTGCTCAATGACTGAATCGAAAAATTCCCAGTATGCGGCCCTCTTGTTTTTAGTACGATCGAAGCTATGACGTAACGAGCTTGCTGGGAACAAATTTTGAACCAAAGTATAAGCTCGATCATTTTCCCGCGGCCCTCTTGATTTGGACAAGATTGAGATCTCGAGTAACTAGTCTGAAACAAATGTTGAGGTCGAGCTTTGAGCTTTCTGACCGAGGTCGGACTTAGAGCTGGCCGATGAGTCGGACTTAGAGCTTGCCGACCGAGGTCGGACATAGAGCTGGCCGATGAGTCGGACTTAGAGCTAGCCGACCGAGGTCGGACTTAAATCTGGTCGATGAGTCGGACTTAGAGCTTGCCGACTGAGGTCGGACTTAGAGCTTGCCGACCGAGCTCGGACTTAGAGCTGGCCGATGGGTCGGACTTAAAGCTAGCCGACCGAGGTCGGACATAGAGCTGGCCGATGAGTCGGACTTAGAGCTTGCCAACCGAGGTCGGACTTAGAGCTGGCCGATGGGTCGGACTTATAGCTAGCCGACCGAGGTCGGACGTAGAGCTAGCCGATGAGTCGGACTTAGAGCTTGCCGACCGAGGTTGGACTTAGAGCTCTCCGAGCTGCTGAGGTCGGACTTAAAGCTTGCCGACCGAGGTCGGTCTTAGAGCTAGCCGAGCTGCTGTCGGACTTAGATATTGCCAACCGAGGTCGGACTGAGAGCTGGCCGAGCTGCTGAGGTCGGACTTAGAGCTTGATGACCGAGGTTAGACTCAGAGCTGGCCGAGCTGCTGAGGTCGGACATAGAGTTTGCCGACTGAGGTCAGACTTTGAGCTGGCCGAGCTGCTGAGGTCGGACTTAGAGCTTGCCAACTGAGGTCAGACTTAGAGCAGGCCGAGCTGCTGGGGTCAGACTTAGAGCTTGCCGACCGAGGACGAACTTAGAGCTTGCCGACCGAGGTCAGACTAAGAGCTGGCCGAGCTGATGAGGTCGGACTTAGAGCTTGCCGACCGAGGTCGGACTTAGAGCTGGCCGAGCTTCTGAGGTCGGACTTAGAGCTTGCCGACCGAGGTCGGACTTAGAGCTAACCGATTCGTCCCCTAAAATCCCATTCGATTCCTCTGTTTTTCGAACACTTTCAATCGAATCTTTTTTTTTTGGGGAATTATTCAAAGGCCGGCCCCAATTAATCACATAACTCAAATAGACATTTGATTCCTTTGTTAGTTTTATTCTTTGTTGGACAAGCACATCTAGTGGTGGCCAAATTAACCGGACCGGCGGTTGGTTAACCGGAACCGGCGGTTAGGTAACCGACGGGTGGTTTAACCGGCGGTTGGGCGAACCGCCGGTTGGTGGAACCGGCGGTTAGGCGGTTATAGTACGGTTGGCGATTTGGTGGAACCGGAACCGGCCCGGAACCGGCGGTTGAACCGGCAAGGCCGGAACCGGAACCGCCGGTTGAACCGGCCCGACGGTAATAATCCAGTAACGGCTTTTTTTTTTTCCAAACACCTCAAAAATTCTATAAATACTACCCAAATCCATTGCAAATTTCCTACAACATTCTTACATCTTCTTCCCTAATTTCTTACATCTTCTACTCATTTCTTTGATTATCAAGTTGGTTTAGTTGTTAAAAACAACAATCAAATTTACTTTACGATACCGATTTTTGAAGTTGTTCTGATTTAATCGTTACTTCAATATGGTTTTAGTTACAAGTAAATTTGTTTGTATTTTATTCAACTAATTTATTTACAAGTGTATAAAAAATTTAATTTTATAATCAAATTTACTTGAGTAGACCGAAATTTGAAGTTGTTCTGATTTAATCGTTACTTCAATTAGGTTTTAGTTATAAGTAAAATTGGTTAGTTAAATTAATTTTTTTTATATGTAATTTTTATTTTATTTTATAACCGTTTGATTTAATTTTGATTTTTTACAATGTCAACAAGAGGAAGAGGTGAAACATCAAAAGGTAATCGAAATGTTACATTCCGTGAAGACACGGTTGTGCCGGAATCGGATGAATTTGTTGGTGGCTATAGACCCCAATGTTATACAGACCCTGTCACCGGTAATCACATTTCAATTCCTTAGTTTGACACACCTTTAGGCTACAATCAAGATGATTTTGATAGTCATTACGACGATATAATGTCTCATCCCGGAAATTTTAACATCAACCTTAACGAAGGTGAAGATAATGATGAAGACGACGTTGATGAAGATGTATTTACTAGGGATGCTTCCCGTGCTAGACAAGCACGTGGTGGGAGTCGTGTGCCTGTAAGAACACCGTGTGGTGCTAGTGATGATGCTACTCCTACTCCCGAGTCAGTCAATGTAGATGTTGATGAAAGAACCCAATCCAAAGCACAAGAAAAAAGGTTAAAATCGAGAATTTTTACGGAATTTTTCACCAAGGTTCCTCGGACTGATGATATAGCATTAGCTAACCCCAAAAAGTATTTCTTCGCGGTGTGCAATTTCTGTGGCACAAAATACCAATTTAAACATTCCGGTGGTTACGGATCGATGCGGACTCTCATGTTAACTAAACACCCGGAAAAATTGGAATACGGCACATCTCAAGCATAGCTAAACATGCCGAGCTCCAGCGGAGGTAACACTAATCCACTCTTTATTTACACTCGTGATAACTGTAGAGATTTAACCACGGATCTTATTGCGGTGATGGGTCTTCCTTTTAGCTTTCCTGAGAATCCTTTTTTCGAAACTTACGTACAAGGGGCTTTGCAGCCGGCATTTACTAAGATCCCTCGTGCAACGGTTACTAGGGATTTCAAAAATAAATTTATTAAACGACAAAATATTATTAAAGAAAGTTTGAAGAAAAATAAATTCCGAATATGTGTATGTGCCGATATTTGGGAGGATAGTAGGACCAACAATTTTTATTTGGGCGTGTCGGCTCACTGGATTGACAACACTTGGATTGTCCATAAAAGGTTACTTGCTTTTCGTTTATTGAACGAAACTCATAATGCTTCTAACATTGCATCTTTATTTGTTGATATTTTTGAGGAATACGATTTAAAAGATAAAGTTTTTTCAATTGCGTTTGACAATGCTTCAAACAACACTGCTTCTATTCCCGATATATCCCGATTTTGCGAACCTGTTTGTAATGGTCAATTTTTTCATGTTAGATGTTTATGCCATATTTTTAATTTATGTGTAAAAGATAGTTTAAAAGTTTTTGACCATAATATTAATGCGATAAAAAGTTCTATTTCACATGTGTTAGGTAGAAATATTCTTGTTCATAAGTGGTATAAATTTCTAACCGAGAAAGGTCATCGCCGTATCAAACTGCCGCAAGATGAACCGCATAGGTGGAACACGACTTATGATCTTTGGAAAAAAAACAAACAAAATTAAAAATACCTTCTGTGAATTTTTAAGTGAACATTGTCCGAGCGAATATCGTTTGTATCCCTCTCTTTGGACTGCATGCAAGAAACTGATGGATGTCTTTGAATTATTCAAAAAATATACTGAATTGTTTTCAAAATGTTATCAACCCACTGAACATTTAGTCTTGCCTACTAGTGTAGAAATAACTGCCAAGTTTGAAACCTTGGAACATGACGCTACATTATTTCAATGTTTAGGGCCGATGAAGGAGAAATGTAATAAGTACATGTTGCATATTCCTGACACTTATCTCATTTCTTCTATTCTCGACCCTCGTTTAAGACTATTAGGTGTGTCTAACATGTTAAGTGCTTACTATGATGCTTTGTCTGATACTCATGGTGTGCCCCCGGTAGATTATAAAGTTGAAGTAGATAGAGTTGAAAATTTACTAAACAATTTGTTTGTTGAATATGAGCGTATGTATGGATTGAGAAACGACGCGGTTCCCAATCCATCCGCAAGTGCTTCTACTAACCTGCGCGGTACCTACGGGGACTTAAAAAGTTACGGATAAAATGAGCTAAAAAAAGCGAAGGGGCGACAACGTCATCCGATCAACGTCTGAGAGATATCAAAATTTTTAAACACAACATTTGAAGGCCGTGAAACCCGATGATTCTATGATTTCGGCTTCGACTTATTGAAGTGGTGAAAGAGACATGCTAAAGAATTTCGGTGCTATCAATGATAGCGGTCGAGTTTTTAAGTTGCCTGTTTAGACCGTCCTTTGTTGAACGATGTTTAAAGCATGGCAGGATATGTGATTAACAATAAAAGATGTTCGCTTCATCCCACCAATTTAGAGAAGCAAATGTGTTGTCAAGATTGGGTACGAGCTGAGAAGAGGGTGCAAGACATTGTGTCAGAAGATGATGAGTCACAGTTTGAAGACGGTGACACTGAAACTTCAGGAGCAGGGGCAAGCGGTCGAAATACCGACATCGATTAAAGGTACGTAATTTAAATCTTTTTTATATATTTGTTACAATTATTACTATACAACACTATATAAAAAGAACAACACTATACAAAAAAACAACACTATAAACACACAAAAAAAACACTATATAAACACTATAAAAATACAACACTATACAACTCTATATAAAAAAACAACACTATATAAACGCTATAAAAATACAACACTATATAATAAAACAAGACAAAATAAACAATATAAAAATACAACACTATATAAAAAGAACAACACTATACAAAAAACAACACTATAAACACTATAAAAAAAACATTATATAAACACTATAAAAATACAACACTATATAAAAAAACAACACTATAAAAATACAACACTATACAACACTATATAATAAAATAACACAAAATAAACACTATAAAAATACAACACTATATAAAAACAATACTATAAAACACTATATAAAAAAAAAACACTATATAAAAAAACAACACTATACAACACTATATAAAAAACCAACACTATATAAACACTAAAAAAAACACTATACAACACTATATAAAAAAAACAACACTATATAAAAAAACAAAACTATATAAAAACAACACTATACAAGTACAACACTATAAACACTGTAAAAAAAACACTATATAAACACTACAAAAAAATAACACTATACAACACTATATAAAAAACAACACTATATAAACACTATATAAAAAACAAAAACTATATATAAAAACAACACTATCCAACACAATATAAAAAAACAGCACTATATAAAAAACAACACTATACAACACTATATACAAAAATATACTAACATATCAAACAAACTATAAAAGACTTTAAATAAAAAAAACAATAAGAACTACGTTCGTTTTGATTTTTTTATATATATCGTGCCTCCGACACGACTACATATAAAAGATACGTAGGCAACCGAATTTTCGGTACAAGCGTTGAAAAAATAACACAATTTACATTAAAAAAAACATTATATCTCAAGTAATATGTAATATTCCGATTTTCGGGAAAGGACAGACGTGTCATTTTCCGAAAAAGAAATATTGGGTTCGATTCCTTTTATTCGGAGTTTAATAATTTGGATATTTATGTATATATATTTTCGAGATATATATGTATATATTTAAGGAAGAAAAATCTGACTTAATAAGGGTGATTAAGGAAAATCATTGAAATTAGGTAATTTTGGGATTTTTCCTATTTAAGGAAAAATCAACCTAATCAGCCCCTTAAGTTTTTAATTAGATTTTCCACCTCCAAATTCATCTTCTGCGTGTGAGAGAGAGAGAATTAGGGCCGAGGGATTTTTTTCCATCAGTTGCTAAGTCAAATCATAACAGTTTTCAGATCAGAGTCGAGCACCGGAATCGTCGTGAAGAAGGCTTCGTTTTGATTGCAGAAAGTTGAAGCTTTGATAAGGTATGTTTAAACCCTAATTCCTGCTCTTCTTCGAGTTTGATGGATTCAAACTCATCAATTCGTAGTTTTTATCGTTTAGAAGCGTGTGATTGAATCTAATCAATGTTTGGATTTATCACACATGTTTCCTGTAGAGAAAGATCAGTTTTAGCTGCTGTTTTTCTGAGTTTAGACTTGGATTTAGCTGCTAAAAAGGTAAGAAGCTCTTCCTACAATCTAATTATGGTTTGGAGTTGCTAGATCATGATTTGAAAGTGTTTTTATACAAAGGTTTTATCAAGATGTTGTTTATAGATTAAGGGTTGTTAGGACCTGAGAAAGTTGTGTTTTCAAGTTTTTTATCTGCTATAATTAGTGTACAAGAGGTTGGGAATCGAGTAGAGATCGTTAAGAGACGGAAAACAAGTTTTAGGGCTTTTTCTTGCGTAGGATGCGTACGCATTGCCCAGCAATGCGCACGCATTCCTGTTACAGGATTGCCTAGGAGTGTTGAAGCAGGTTCAATGCGTACGCATTCAAGGGAATGCGCACGCATTGTTGGTTCAGAGTCATACATGATGCTTTCTGGCTGAGGGATGCGTACGCATTCATAAGAATGCGCACGCATTGATCAAACAGAAAGTTTAGAACAGTTTCTGGTCAGAGATTGCGTACGCATTGGGCACAATGCGCACGCATTGTTTGAACAGAGAGTTTCAACATGGTTTTAGCATAAGGAATGCGTACGCATTCCAGGGTAATGCGCACGCATTGCCCCAGTTTTCTATATAATTCTGTTTTAAGCTATGTTTTGAATTTAAACCTTAATTCATGATTAAATAATATTAATTAAATATGAACAAGCCTCGATTGAACTTCTGATTCGTTCAGTTAAAACACCGAATGTACTCTTAAAGGGAGTTGAAGTTCGGATCCGTCGGAAGGGCATGAAAGGGCTTGTGCTTTGATGAACTAGAGTTCATCAATGTCTGTGTAATTGTTAAGATGTGATGTCTAGCTGTCTAAGTGAGGGAGTAGTGTGGTTAATGTGAGTTTTATTCTGAAAACACTTGGGTGGTTAGTTAATTCACATTAATAATTACATACGTGTAGATAAAAGCTAAAACATCATCTATTCTTGGTTAGGCATTGATTCAAATCGGTGATGTGATACGCTCTTAAAAGGTGGACAACGCTACTGGCTTAAAAGGCTGAAGGGTAGTGGAGGAAATCCATCGAATGTATATGTATACCATGGAGATCCCGGGACTATCGGTGCTAATCACCGTAGTTGGCAAGTATATCTCGTGGTAGAATTTGCACCATGCTTTGTGTCCTTGAGTAGTGATGTAACAAAGATAAGCTAAGTTAGAAACGTTTAGTCATGACGTGTCGATGGGCATGGAATGAACCCTAGATTGAGTCGGTCTCATTAAGACAAATCTTTTAATAATAAACCCTATTTAAATTGTAGCTTCTACTTCTTACTTTGTACATTGTACTTACGTCAAATACATGTTTATTTATGTGTTTAGGGGAGAGAAGACGAACAGGTTGGCCAAGATTTCGAGGAGGACTTTGATGTCGACGTTTGAGGACGCCGGAGTTGAAGACCTTGTTTATTATTCATCTATTTATATTTGCTTCATAGACCTTGATTATTATTGGTTTTTTGTAGTTTATTGTTAGTGCTTTGGAATTCATACATTTTGGATTCGTTGATTTCGTTTCTGATGTAATAATGTTACATTTCCTCTTTAGTTCTTGATTTCTATTCTTGGTTATTTGGAAAAAAATTACCCGAGTCTTTTTAGCTTCCGTTTGCTTTTATTTGATACGATGTAGTAGAGGCTTACGTGTAATATTATATATTTAATATTATGCGTGCCGAACGTTTCGATTTCCGGAGAAGGACTCGGTGTCCGGGAATGGGGCGTTACAGTTGGTATCAGAGCGAAGCGTCTTTTAGGCTTCCTTTCCTTAAGATAATCTTTCTTTAGACCTCTTAGTAACGTTTTGGTTTTCTTTGATCATCAGGATGGTGTTCACTAGAACTGGAGCGGGGGCAGAAGCGTCAGGAGTACGTCGTGGAAGTCCGACACCAGTCGTAAGAGGTGGTTTTGTGAGGCAGAATCCTTCACCACATCCAAGCCCCACCCCACCCCCTCATACTGTGACCCCTACACCCCGATTTCAGCAGAGTTTGTCACCTTGACCTCATCAGGAGCAACACCCACGATGGCATGTGGGAAGTTCGGTTCAGTTTTTGTTGGTAAGTGACGTTCCAGCGGGTTTAGTACCACCACCAGTAAGCTACCTTCCACCAAGGTACAATTACATTTATGGAGAGCCTGGAGAAGCTCTTATCCGTGTCACTGTGGTAGGAGACATCCCACCAGTCAGCGTACCCCCAGAAACTAGTATTTATCCACCACCAGTGAGCTACCCTCCTGCACCAGTGTCTTCTCATCAGCAGCATCAGACTTTCTACCCTCCTCCAGTAGGTCACACTCCTTGACCTACTATACCACCTTCACCCCACTTTGATCACCAGACAGGCTTCGGTTATCCACCCTATGGTTCCTACCAGCAACAGACTTACCGGCAAGAGATACCCTATGGATACCCTCCAGTTTACCCACAAGCCCCACCGGTTAGACCGACTTTCGAGCAAGCACCGTCAGTTGACTGGTACACGAGGTTGAGAAGAAACAAGGTTCCGGATTTCTATGGGAATGTGGAACATTCAAAGGCCGAAGAATGGTTAAGAGGCTTCGAAAAGGCTTGCAGGAATATACATGTTCCTGAATCTGAGATGGCTCAGTTGGCGGTTAGTTTCCTTTAAGGTGTAGCTGAAGCTTGGATCGATGCCATACAGAGCAGTAATGGAAAGGTAACAGATTGGGAAAGCTTTAAGGCCATGTTTTATAATGAGTATTTCCCAGAAACAGTGCAGGCAGACATGGCAAGCCAGTTTTTGAAGCTTAAGCAAGGTAATTATATGACAGTATCATAGTACACCAACAAGTTTAATGAGTTGTGAAGGTTTTACCCCGAGTTAATGAGGGTAGAAGAGAGGAAGATGGCCCTATACAAGGAAGGGTTATCGTATCAGATACAGTCTGGCATGTTAGGTTTCACAGCCAAGAATATGGCTGAGTTGTTGAATAAGGCCTTAGAGGTTGAGACATTCAGGAAGAAGGCCACCGTTGTTATTGGGAGCAAGAGGAAATTTGGAACAAGCCAGGGCAATAGCCGGGGAGCACCACAACAGAATCTCAAGAAAACAACAGCCCCGACAGCGAGTAAACCTCCAACCGGAGCACCACCTTGTCCTAAGTGTAACAGGAACCATTCGGGCGAGTGTAAGGCTAATACAGGCGGCTGCTACTACTGTGGAGATCTAGGACATTTTGCCAAGATTTTTCCAACGAAGGGGAGTTCGAATATTCCGAGGCAAGGAAGTGGAAAAGGCGGCCTGAGTCACCCAGTTCGAGTCTTTGCAGTGGATGCTGAGGTAGCGGAACCAGACGACAATGTTATATCAGGTACCTTTATTGTTTATTGTAATTTATTAGAGTTTTTTATAGCATGATTTAAATCATGTTGTGTTGTATTTAAATAAATGAATTCACATCCTAGGTACAATAATATTAGACAACTTAGCAGTTACGGCATTGTTTGATACGGGAGCGTCTAATACTTTTGTGTCAACTAAGGTACCTAAGAAGCTTAACTTACCAATGGTACCTTTAAGAAACACCTTGGAGATCACAACACCTTTAGGAAAAGTGACAAAGGTAACCAAGTTGATGCCTCAAGTAGATGTTCGAGTTGGATCTTATCGTTGCAAGAGTGACTTTACGGTTCTAGATTTTTCAGATTTCGATATAATTCTTGGAATAGATTGGCTATCTGAGAATTATGTTCACTTGGATTGTAGAGAAAAGAGAGTGACCTTTAAGGTACCCGGGAAATCAGATAAGACATATCAAGGTAACATTTACAAGCCCAGTAAGAAGCGTCACCCTATAATTTCAGCAGTTAAGGCTATAAGAGCTTGTCGGAAAGGTTGTGATGGCTACTTTATGTACGTAGTTGATGTGGAACAAGTGAAGCCCGAGTTAGAGGAAACCCCTGTAGTCAAGGAATATCCTGAAGTGTTTTTGGAAGAGTTACCAGGAAACATGCCGGATAGAGAGATTCAGTTCAAGATTAAGTTGATACCAGGAGCGGCACCAATTGCTAAGGCACCCTATAGAATGGCACCGGCTGAATTGAAGGAGTTGAAAGCTCAACTTAAGGATATGCTTGAGAGAAACATAATCCAGCCTAGTACCTTGCCTTGGGGAGCCCCAGTGTTTTTTGTGAAGAAGAATGATGGTAGCATAAGGATGTGTATAGACTACAGAGCGCTGAATAACCTCACCATCAAGAATAAGTACCATTTGCCAAGGATTGATGATTTGTTTAATCAGTTGCAAGGCAAGAGAGTGTTTTCCAAGATTGATCTTAGGTCAGGTTATCACCAGTTGAAGATCAAGGTAACAGATATTCCAAAGACAGATTTTAGTACGAGGTATGGACATTATGAGTTCTTGGTCATGCCTTTTGGACTCACTAATGCCCCATATTCATTTATGGACTTAATGCAGCGTGTTTTCATGCCATTCTTGGATAAGTTTGTGATAGTATTCATAGATGACATCTTAGTATACTCTAAGGATGAGAAGGAACATGAAGAACATTTAAGGATAGTGTTGGATACTTTGATGAAGAACCAGTTGTATGCTAAGTTCTCAAAGTGCGACTTTTGGTTTGATCAAGTGAGTTTCTTGGGTCATGTCATTTCTGGATAGGGCATCAAGGTTGATCCGCCAAAGATTGAAGTAGTTGAGAAGTGGTCCAGACCGACTACAGTTCAGAGGTTAGTAGTTTTCTCGGTTTGGCTGGCTATTATAGGAATTTTGTTCAGGATTTCTTAAAGATAGCTACACCACTTACCCGGTTCACTCAAAAGAATGTGAAGTTCGAGTGGACCAGTGAGTGTGAAGAGGCTTTTGAAACGCTAAAGGAGAAGTTGACTACAGCCCCAATTTTGCCAGTTCTGGAGATCTTTGATAATTACGACGTCTATACAGATGCTTCGGGACAAGATTTGGGTTGTGTGTTGATGCAAGGAGGGAAAGTGATTGCTTATTCATCCAGACAGTTGAAGGTGCATGAGAAGAATTACCCAACGCACGACTTGGAGTTGGCAGCAGTAGTGTTTGCCCTAAAGACTTGGATGCACTACTTGTATGGAGTTAAGGCCAGGATCTTCACCGATCACAAGAGTTTGAAGTATTTCTTTACGCAAGAGAATTTGAACATGAGACAAAGGAGATGGTTAGAGTTTGTTAAGGATTATGACTTGGATATTCAGTACCATTCGGGTAAAGCAAATGTAGTAGCCGATGCTTTGAGTAGGAAACCAGTGATGGCGGTTTCAAGTGTTGAAGTTGTGGCAGAAAGGTTAGATAGGTTGAAAATCAGAAGCTTTGATCAGATTGAAGACCGGCAGTTTGTGGCACCGTTGTTAGCGAGGTCTGAGTTGATGGATGATATTCGGGAAAAGCAAGACGAAGACCCACTTTTGGTTGACTTGAAGCGAGTTGCAAGAGAAAAGCCGACAGTTGGTTATGTCTTGGACAAGAATGGAAACCTTTGGTACCAGGATCGTTTGTGTGTGCCTAATGTTGGTGACTTAAGACAGAGAGTCATGGAAGAGGCACATAGGATTGCTTTTGCAGTTCTTCCAGGAGCTACTAAAATGTACAGAGACTTGAAGGAAAGGTTTTGGTGGCCCTCGATGAAACTGGAAATAGCCAAGTTCGTGGCAGAGTGTGACATTGGTCAAAAATTTAAGGCAGAACATTGAAGACCGGGATGAATGCTTAAGCCATTGGATATCCCCGGATGGAAATGGGATAAAATCACGATGGACTTCATCACCGGTTTACCTAAGATGAGGGGCGGACATGATGCGATTTGGATGATTGTAGATAGATTGACCAAATTTGCTCATTTCTTGCCATATAAGGTTGATATGCCCTTGAAGAAGATGACAACACTATACTTGGATAATATAGTGAGGTTACACGGAGTACCTATCTCGATAGTTTCGGATCGTGATTCGAGGTTCGTCAGTCGGTTTTGGAAAAGTTTACAAGGAGCCTTTGGAACCAAGTTAGATTTGAGTACTGCCTTTCATCCTCAGACAGATGGACAATCTGAGAGAACTATCCAAACACTTGAAGATATGTTGAGAGCTTGTGTTTTGGAAGTAGGTGGATCATGGGATGATTACCTACCGGTAGCGGAGTTTACCTACAACAACAGTTATCATGCAAGCATAGGCATGCCACCATTTGAAGCATTGTATGGAAGAAGATGTAGAACGCCACTATTTTGGGATGAAGTCGGGGAAAGACAAATCACCGGGCCGGAATTGGTTGAACAAGCTAAGGAAAGGGTTCAATTGGTCAAGAAGAATATGAAGGCGGCTCAAGATAGACAGAAGAGTTGGGCAGATGTTAGAAGAAGGCCTTTAGAGTTTGAAGTTGTGAAAGAGTTTATCTACGAGCTTCACCAATGAAGGGAGTGAAACGTTTTGGACAAAAGGGAAAGCTAAGTCCGAGGTATGTTGGACCTTTTGAGATTCTGGAAAGAATTGGACCTTTGGCTTACAAACTCAAGTTACCAGAATCCATGTCAAGAGTCCACAACGTGTTTCATGTCTCGATGTTGAAGAAGTGTTTGACCAAGACGGATGTTGAGACTACTGTTGATCCGGAGATTCTGCAAGATAATCTTTCGTATGATGAGACACCGATCAGAATTTTGGACCGAAAAAAAAAGATGATTAAGAGACGGTTGATTCCTTTGGTTCTGGTGCAGTGGAGCAGTCATTCACCGGATGAAGCTACTTGGGAAGTTGAGGACGATATGATCAGCGAGTTCCCAGATTTTATGGACTTACCAGGTATGTTCGAAGTTTCGAGGACGAAACTCCTTTAAGGGGGGAAGAATGTAATATTCCGATTTTCGGAAAAGGGCATACGTGTCATTTTGCGAAAACGAAATCTTGGGTTCGGTTCCTTTTATTCGGAGTTTAATAATTTGGATATTTATGTATATATATTTTCGAGATATATATGTATATATTTAAGGAAGAAAAATCTGACTTAATAAGGGTGATTAAGGAAAATCATTGAAATTAGGTAATTTTGGGATTTTTCCTATTTAAGGAAAAATCAACCTAATCAGCCCCTTAAGTTTTTAATTAGATTTTCCACCTCCAAATTCATCTTCTGCGTGAGAGAGAGAGAGAGAGAGAGAATTAGGGCTGAGGGATTTTTTTCCATCAGTTGTTAAGTCAAATCATAACGGTTTTCAGATCAGAGTCGAGCACCCGAATCGTCGTGAAGAAGGCTTCGTTTTGATTGCAGAAAGTTGAAGCTTTGATAAGGTATGTTTAAACCCTAATTCCTGCTCTTCTTCTAGATTGATGGATTCAAACTCATCAATTCATAGTTTTTATCGTTTAGAAGCGTGTGATTGAATCTACAATAAGTTTGGATTTATCACACATGTTTCCTGCAGAGAAAGATCAGTTTTAGCTGCTGTTTTTCTGAGTTTGGACTTGGATTTAGCTGCTAAAAAGGTAAGAAGCTCTTCCTACAATCTAATTGTTGTTTGGAGTAGCTAGATCATTATTTTAAAGCGTTTTTATACCAAGGTTTTATCAAGATGTTGTTTATAGATTAAGGGTTGTTAGGACCTGAGAAATTTGTGTTTTTAAGTTGTTTATCTGCTATAATTAGTGTACAAGAGGTTGGGAATCGAGTAGAGATCGTTAAGAGACGGAAAACAAGTTTTAGGGCTTTTCTACATAGGATGCGTACGCATTGCTCAATGCTTACGCATTCCTATTACAGGATTGCCTAGGAGTGTTGCAGCAGGTTCAATGCGTACGCATTCAAGGAAATGCGCACGCATTGTTGGTTCAGAGTCATACATGATGCTTTCTTGCTGAGGGATGCGTACGCATTCATAAGAATGCGCACGCATTGATCAAACAGAAAGTTTAGAACAGTTTCTGGTCAGGGATTGCATACGCATTGGGCACAATGTGCACGCATTGTTTGAACAGAGAGTTTCAGCAAGGTTTTAGCATAAGGAATGCGTACGCATTCCAGAGTAATGCGCACGCATTGCCCTAGTTTTCTATATAATGTTGTTTTAAGCTATGTTTTTAATTTAAACCTTAATTCATGATTAAATAATATTAATTAAATATGAACAAGCCTCGAATGAACTTCTGATTCGTTCAGTAAAACACCGAATGTACTCTTAAAGGGAGTTGAAGTTTGGATCCATCGGAAGGGCATGAAAGGGGTTGTGCTTTGATGAACTAGAGTTCATCAATGTCTATGTAATTGTTAAGATGTGATGTCTAGCTGGGAGTAGTGTGGTTAAGGTGAGTTTTATTCTGAAAACACTTGGGTGGTTAGTTAATTCACATTAATAATTACATACGTGTAGATAAAAGCTAAAACGTCATCTATTCTTGGTTAGGCACTGATTCAAATCGGCGATGTGATACGTTCTTAAAAGGTGGACAACGCTACTGGCTCAAAAGGCTGAAGGGTAGTGGAGGAAATCCATCGAACGTATATGCTTACCGGGGAGATCCCGGGACTATCGGTGCTAATCACCGTAGTTGGCAAGTATATCTCGTGGTGGAATTTTCACCATGTTTGTGTCCTTGAGTAGTGATGTAACAAAGATAAGCTAAGTTAGAAACGTTTAGTCCTGACGTGTCGATGGGCATGGAATGAACCCTAGATTGAGTCGGTCTCATTAAGACAAAACTTTTAATAATAAACCCTAATTAAATTGTAGCTTCTACTTCTTACTTTGTACATTGTACTTACCTCAAATACATATTTATTTATGTGTTTTGGGGAGAGAAGACGAACAGGTTGGTCAAGATTTCGAGGAGGACTTTGATGACGACGTGTAAGACCCCGATTTTTACGAAAAGGGCAATTTTGTCTTTTAATGATAATTGGGGTTTTCTGTTTTTATTTAATCCAAAGGATTAAATAAAGGAATGAGAGATTAGAATAAAAGGAAACATTCTGATTGGCCGACATAAACGGGAATTAAAGGTGTCGGGGTATTTAAACGGGAAAATAGAATTTGATCATCACTTCTCTTTCAGTTCCTTTTTTTCTTTCTTACGCTCTGAGACAGAAGAGGGCGCCTGTTCCATCGAAAGGCTCACCCTAGGTTGAATTTTTGGTGTTTGATCTGTGGCTCATTTGTGCAGACGGCAGTAGAAGAAAAGGTTCGGAGGATCGCGGTGATTCTCCTGATACAAACGATTTATGATTTCGTTCCGGTGAGTTTTCATCTTCCTTGGCTTAGAACTTGATGAATAGCATCAAGGTGTCGCTTGCTGCTATTTTGACATCGTAGGAAGGTTCTAAGGTCTGGTTGTTTGAATAGGTTCAAGGCTTAAGGCTTGTTGGTGCTTCGAGGTCTTGGTATCGTAGAACCACACAATCAAAAGGTAACGTGGCTAGACTTCGTACTATTTTAGGGGCCCAATCAGTGAGTTGGATTTTTGTATGTTTTATACCCGTTTTACTGCTGTTTTGGTGTATAAAAGGTGGAGCTTGGATTGGTTTTGGGTTGGAAATCCTACAGGGCTGTTTTGTAGTTTTTGTGCAGGATTTTGGGGCTATCCATACGGATAGAAGGCTTATCCGTACGGATAAGTCACTAGTTTGGAGTTTTGGGGAAACAGTGAGTTATCCGGATGGTTGGGCCATGTATCCGTACGGATAGAATGGTTATCCGTACGGATAACTTATCCATCCGTACGGATAAGAGCCTGGTTGGGCAAATGTTGATTTGAGTTGTTTCGTGGTGTCAGCTCATGTCTGGGCTTTATAATCTGATCTCTAATCTTGAACAATGTCTTGAAGGGAGTTCTCACGTGCATAGAACCCAACCTTACGGAGTTTTCACTAACCGTGATCGTTCGTAGGGGACCGTGCGGAGAGCCTTGACGGACTTAGTGCTTTGACGAGCTAGTGTTCGCCATTGTCTGTGTATGTGCTAGGAGGTTAGAGTCTAGTGGTCTAGGACCTTGAGTAGATGATAGGGGCCTTTTATGTGAATGAACTAGGTGGCTAGTCAAACACTTAATAAACTACATATGTGTTAGCTAAAAGATTAAATGCTTTGGGGGGCTTGCGTAAGGCACGTTTATACTCCGTCGATGTGTATATGGCCCGATGTGATGTGTGCCTCTGTGGTCATCTGGACTTCCATAAGAGTACATGCACAGGTCAGTGCACTATCAAACACAAGTTGTTCGTACTACTGGAGACGCAATTCGAGTAGGTCGTAATCGTAACCGGTGCGCGTAATTACCGGTCGTATGTGTCCTTGCCAACCTTAGCATGACAAATAGCAAGCTAAGCTAGAAACCCTAGGGACCTCATGTTTTGCCATGAATGCAATGTGATAGGTAGCTAGGTTAATAACAGAAAAGTTAATAAAAGGCGGCGACGCCTTCTTACTGGTTGAGTAACGATGATACTGCGGAACCTATTCATGTTACAGAGTACTTTGTACTCACCCATTATTTCCTTGTGTTTTGTCCCTTCTTTCTTTTAGATGTGTATACGGAGGATGACGAGACGACTGAGGGTTATCCTGAGGTCGAGGAATGAGCGGGAACTAAGCTTGGAGTCCAGCGGTTTATTTATAGCTTTGTCATCCTTCCTTTTATTTTATTTTTGTTAAGGGAGTTCCGAGGGTGTTGTACTTTATGATTTGGATGATGTTCTTTGGATGTTTAGTTTCTCTTTTGAATTTGTTTTTTTGTAGAACAGCACTTGTAACTCTGGTTCGGTTTTGGGAGACGTTTCAGATGTTTAGTTTTAATTTTAATTTCTGAGTTATCTTTTAGCTTCCGTGTCGTTTAGTATCTCAAATTATTGTTGAGGCTGACGTGTATGCATTAAATTTTATTTATTGCTATGCGTGCCGAACGCACTTTTCCGGATAAGGACTCGGTATCCGGGAACGGGGCGTTACACGACGTTTGAGGACGCCGGAGTTGAAGACCTTGTTTATTATTCGTCTATTTATATTTACTTCATAGACCTGGATTATTATTGATTTTTTGTAGTTTATTGTTAGTGCTTTGGAATTCGTACATTTTGGATTCGTTGATTTCGTTTCTGATGTAATAATGTTACATTTCCTCTTTAGTTCTTGATTTCTATTCATGGTTATTTGGAAAAAAATTACCCGAGTCTTTTTATCTTCCGTTTGCTTTTATTTGATACGACGTAGTAGAGGCTTACGTGTAATATTATTTATTTAATATTATGCGTGCCGAACGTTTTGATTTTTGGATAAGGACTCGGTGTCCGGGAACGGGGCGTTACATAATATTTAATTAAACAAAAAAACAACAATAATAAAATAATATAAAACTGACTAAAAAAATTATAAAAAAAAACTATAAAAGACAATAAAACAACAATAATAAAATAATATAATAACCTATCAAACAAACTATAAAAAACTAAAAAAAATTGAGTGAATAACATAATTTTTAAAAATAACATATTTTATATATAAAACTATCAATAAAAAACCGAATATAAAACTATTTTACAGATTTTATAAAATTATTATATTTAAAACTGAATATAAAACTATTTATAAAAAAAATTCATATTATATTACAATCGTTTTTGTAATTATAGTAAAAAGAATAATAATTGTTATTCTAGTGAAAATAATAAGTATTATATGAAAAAGTTAAAAAAAAAAATTTATGAAATTTTAAAACCGTGATCTGAACCGTGACTGGAACCGGGAGCAAACCGGCAAAACCGTGAACCAACGGTTTTCAACCGTCAACCGGCGGTTCAGACCAACAGGCGGTTTGTCAACCGGCCCAAACCGGAAAAAACAAAAACCGGCGGTTCCGGTTAAGGGGGGGGGGTCGGTTGGGGCATTTGGCCACCACTAAGCACATCTCAAGGGAATAGTGAGACTCATACAGAGTCATACCCGCACGCAGAGAGTCTTGCCTTCCCATCACAGAGTTTTTATCTTGTGCTGTCGGGAATAAATATAAATAAATCAAGATTCTTGACCGCATAAAAGAAATCACCTGGTAATGGATTCGGGAACAAGAGCCATTGATATCAATGCGAAAAATACTTGCTTGTTTCAAAGCTCGAATCCATGGCAACCGAGCTCCGGTTCCGGTCATCTTCTCCGGTAAGACGAAAATTGGTTGCGGGCCGGTTCAGCTAAAGGAATAAAATACCTCTGTTGCTTTCCTCTTTCAATTATAGAAGAACAAGCTTGCAATATTCCACATCTCAATCTCCCTTTCAGCTCAAACTTTTGACCATCAAGCTTCTTGGATTCGTTTTCTTTTTCAGCTTGGAGATTAGCCATGGCCAGCATGGATATTAGCTATGGCTTTCTTTAAGTCATATGCTGGGTAGCTGCAAACGTGTATGACCTCATCTTAGTTGATGATTTCCAGCCCACAAATTGCTGCAAGCTTCAACCAATAGATCACAAGTTCCCCGCTCTTTCAATGCCTTTGCAGCTCCGGTGGACTAGGGATGATGGAAAAAGCATCAAGAGGCCATTGAAGAGAACATCAATGCAGAGAAATCTTAAAGGTTGAACCTGTAAATCTAGATGGATATATTGGAAATCATGATGGTTCTTTTAGATCTGGGTGTAGATCTTGTTTAACACTCTGCCGGAAAGTCGAAAATGAGTGATTTTAGGCCGCCGGAAATTCTAGATCTGACCGTAAAACTGACGAAAATGTCGATTTACCGGTAACGGAGCTAACTGATAACGTCGAAATTATGCCAGGTTGTCAGCGGTGATGTTGTGATGGAAATTTGGCTATAAAAGTGTATAAAAGTGGTGTCTGCCGGTGGTGCCCGGTGACGGCAATGGATTCCGGCAGTGGTGCTTTATATGAGGAGAGAGTGGGGGGATTTTTCTTTTCCATGCTTTTTATTGATTAAATTGTGTCTCTCCCAAATGGGTTACAAGGGACCCTATTTATTGGTGGGTTACCGACTAAAGTTCGGTTTATTAACAAATAAGGACACAGTACAATTATATATTTATCTATACTAGCGAGCTCGAGACGGAGCTAGATGTTGCATGTGTGGTCGTTGGCGGACCCGATAACCGAAGGGATTCACGTGCCGGCCCCTTAGTCTTTCTGGGCACCTCATGGGGCTAAGGGCTTGGAGCGGATCCAAAGGCTCGAGACCCTACTTGACTTGCGAATTCACAGACAATAATGGCCGGTGGCCTCATCCACTATTTTGGTGGTCGGACGGACCCTAGTAAGGATCCGCGGACCGAATTATGAATTAGACCTATCACCTTGGTCATCTCCACTTGATTTGCTATCATAGATTTCAACAAGCTCTCTCATAGCAGCATTTGTTGAAGTACTCTCAAATCCATGGATGTTTGCCCATATGTTCGATGAATTGGTCATGTTCTGTTTGCTGAAAAACTTGCTCCAGAACAATACTGAAAATACGAACACAATCCTCCTTAATCTTTCGCTTGTGGCTGATTTCAGTAAGTCTTGAACGTACTCAGGTTTAGACTTTTCAACTTTTTCTGAAGCCTTTTCTAGAGCACAATTCTTCTTTCATTTGCTCAGTTTGTGCCAGTAATGCACAAGAACTTTTTGCATGCTCAGAAAAGTTTCTATGGCTTGTTCCCATGATTCACATTCCCTTGTGGGCAGTTCTCAGAAAATGTTGTATAGCTGATAAGAGATTTCTTGCAATCCAGTTAATCAAGTAAAAACTCGAAACCTTAGAAAAATCTACTTTCTAACCGGCAGTGGACCGGATCGATTATAGGTAGTGCTTGAGGAGTCCGAGGTCGAACCCATAGAGATTGGCTTTGAGTACCACAGCTGATTTAGCACTCAGTTCAGGTCAACCAGAAAAATATGACGTTATACTATTGCATAAAAGAAAGATTATACTAATCGGATTTCTTAACGATTAAAAGAGGTACAGCCGAACTACGATCCAGCAGATTACTCTACCCTCAGACAAACAACCCTGGGAGTGTGCTCTACCTTCCTTGCCTGTCTAATGATAAACTCACAGTTGTCGAGTCCTAATTCTGGTGCTAACTCACATCCTACGCAAAGCTCATCAACCCTCCCTTTAGAAGGCCAACTCACCTAACGTGATTAGGTTCTAGACTCGCCCGAGTGAACGATAAAAACCCTATATTCGACATGGACCTAACGACTAGGGTGTCAATCTAGTGTACAGGTAGGTGTCAAACTACCTTTTAAGCCAAAACGTCTACGGTCTCAAAACCCCGGTTCCCACACTTCGCCGCAACAGACATTTATAAGCTAGGTGTGTGTGATGGTGAACTAGGTGATCAAGCTAGCTCAATTACGATTAAAGCAGGTTTCGTGATATGAATTATCGATTAGAACATTTTATTACGTGCTACACTACCTCCTGGTTCATCTCCCAAATGGCGTTTCATCCGCTTCCACATAATTCGGCCATACGAAAGATTTAGCTACTCATTATCGAATTGAAACAATAAACGGTAAAGTAATTCATGATATAAACGATAAAAGAACAAGAAACCATACCCAATTTATTGAAAATTGATGAAGTACCAAAATTTTGCTCACAAAGATCAAATCTTGCCAATCGAAATGTAACGGATTAATGTTGTAATGTATCTAATGTAATAGAGGATCGAAAGACGAGAACAATGGTATATGACACTTAATTCTACGCTTTTGGACGAAGGAAATCGCCCAAAAGAGGCTAAAACTATCTAAATTCGTAAAAGTCGGCTGAATAAAACGTTTGAAGTGCCCTTTTATAGCCTAGGGCAAAAATTCACCGTATCCGTACGGATAACAGGCTATCCATACGGTTAGTTCTTGATTCTCCAGGTTATCCACATGGCTGGAAATTTATCTATACGGATGAGTCTCTGATCACATCTTCTGTTTTGTGCTCCCAAGTGTCTATCCGTACGGCTGGCTTTCTGTCCGTCCGGATAGTCTCTGCTGCTTCATTCTATCCGTACGGATAAATGGATATCCGTATGGATAAGTCTCTGTCCAATATTTTTGATCCTGACTGAGAGTTGTCCGTACGGACAGACGTTTGTCCGTACGGATAGATGCCTTAACTTCAAAAACTTCACTTTTTCTATACTTAGCCTTCGTTTCCGGCCTAGGACACGTCTAAACTCATAAATCATCACTTTCCGGGCTCCCGACTCACCCAAATCCTTCATAAACATGGAAACAACAAGCAAACGCATAATCCCGAAAACTACGGGTGCTCGGGAAATAAGTATAAAGTGCTAAACGTAGGCCAAGTTTACAGAAAAACCGACAGTTACTCGCCGTGCAAAGAAAACCTCATTACTCTAATTATAGGGTCTAAACTCACCTGAAAATATGCTAGAAACATGATAACCGTGGGTTAAACTGTATAGAAATGTACAGTAAAGTTGGTTCATATCATGTAGCATTGAATCTACCAAGTCTTTTCTCAGTTGGTTTAGAGAACTTTGAAATCAGCTTCATTTCTTCATCAGTAAAATCTCCTCTGGCTTTCTTCAGTTCGATCAGTTTCTCATCAATGCTTTCAAGAAATTTTGGCATATCATTGCATTGACTTTGAAAAGGTCCAGACTTCCCCCCTTATTGACATCATCTTTATTGATCAAGCTCCTGATGTAAGAATTTAGGTGCTACTGATTTGATGCCAATATAGTCTGTGCAACAATTGAATCTTTCATTGCATTCTCTAGTAGAATCATTCTGTCAAGCACATTATTAAGAATGCCTTCCAATCTCCCTTGTGTCTCAGTTTTTCTCGCGTCAGTTTCAATGGTTGTTTTTCGAATTTCGATCAAAGTGTCGTGGCAGTCCTCTTTGAGATTGTCCATTCTCTTTTCCATGTTGATTCTTTCATTTTGGTTTTCCTTCATGGACTTTAACACTTTTCCAAAAATACTCAAATCATCTTTCTAAATTTTCACAAGCTTATTAAAATAGTACTTTATGGTTTTAGCTTGTGTCGGTACTTCCTTTCCAGCTTCAACTTCATTCTCTTCAGTTTTGCCTTTTTCAGCTCCATATATTTTCTCAGTTGCAATCTGAGGTTTGCTTGAAACAACCTTAGCTAACTTCATTTCTTAGAGAGGAGTGGAAGCGATTTGTTTCAACTTTTCTTGGAAGTCCTCAGACTTCTTTCTTTCTTCAGCTGAATCAGTTTCCCTTACTGGTGACATACCATCATTTTCTTCTTCAGTATTGTCAGCTTTGGCTTGGTCACCTTCATCCTTCGCTATTTCAAGCACACCTATGTCAGTCTGAGACTGATATCCTTCAATCTATTTAGTTTCAGATTCAGACTGAGTCTCGGAGTCTGAATCACTACTACTTCCTTCAGAGCTATCTTCATCAGAATCTTCAGTAGCATCTTTTGCTGCTTCTTTTTCTTGAATTGAGGCGAGAATCCTTTTCTGTAAATCAAGATCTCCATGTGAATCATCATCGTCATCATTATCATCCTTCTTAGACTTAGAAGTCTTTCCCCCAGCATGTTTCTTCCAGTAACTATTCCTAATCAAAGAATGTCCATTGCTCAGAAATTCTTCAGATTTGAATAACTGGGACATATGAGTGATATTGAATAGGTCAAAAACCCATTGAACTATGCTTTCCATTTCTTCTAATTGACTTCTTTGATTTGGGATTGAGCTGAACTTCCAATATTGAGAAGCATCAAGTCTTCTCTGATCGACTTCAATAAGTTTCCCAATATCAATGAGACGGTTCAAGCAAGGTTGTGATCTCTTCAGATTCTCTAGGAATCTCCAGAATAGATTCAGCTAGTGTCTTAACTCTCTCAACTCCGCTTTTATACGCTTTGGCTTTCTTTGGATTCCCCAAGAATAACAAGCCCGGGATGACAGATGATTCAGCTTCAATTTCCGGGACTGAGATAAATTGCTCAGTTTCCAGTTTCTCTTCCGCAACAACTTCTTTTCCTCTGTAACTTCAACTATAAGATCAGTGGTTTGTTCAGGGTTTTCTTTCAATTTAGTTGCCTGAAGCTCACTTGGTTCAGCAACAGGTTCCTTGATGGGTTCAATTTCCAAATCAGCAACTGGTTCCTTTCCTTTTTAACTATCATCAGCTTCCTTTCGAACATCTTCTTCATTAACAAGTTCATCTAGAGTGATGACTTGTACTGGGGCAGATTCAACTTCAACCACTTCTTTTCCTTGCGACTGAGAAGCTTCTAATTTTCTGATTGACTCTTTATACTCAAGTCTGGGTGCTGATTTTTGCGGTGTTGATCTAGACTTAGAAATTAAATTGAGCATGGTCAACATTTCTGATCCAAACAGCTCTTCCTCATTGTCAGTTTCCTTATCATCGATTTCAGTTCTCAGGGCTTGTTCCTCTTGAGTGTCAGCTTCAGGCAGTGCAGGAACTATCCCTTCTTCAACAACTTCTTCTCTCTCAGTAGTGACTGGTTTTGTGGGGATTTCCTCAGTTCTGGTTATCTTTACTTGACTTTCAGCAACTGAAGTAGCAGATTTTGCTGGGGAAGGCTCCATAATTTTCTCATCAACTTTTGCTTCGACAAAAGCTTCCAACTTTCTCTTTTTCTCCTTTAATCTCTCAAAATATTCCAGTGCTTCAGCCGTGGTTATTTCTTAGATGACCTCTTTCTTTTCTTCTTAGGTTTAGTTTCAGAACCTTCAGCTTTCCTCTTTCCTGATTTTTCTTCTTTAGCTGCAATTTTGCAATCAAAAATTGCAGTTTCCCCTCTCCTTGAAATTCCAAAATGCTCAATGATACTTTGAGCCAAAAGTTCAAGAGTCTTCTTATGATAAAATCTTCCTTTCTTCTCTTTAGTTTTCTTTTTGGGCACACCAGAAGATTGTGCTATCAATTGGTCCAAAATGTACCTCTGCCAATTGAAATATTCTTAAAACCAGATAAAGTATAGCAAATCTATCTTGGTGCCAGAAAGATTGTTGAATTTTCCGGCGTTTCCAATTATACAATTTGCAAGCATCTTGGTTAGATAATTGAATTCCGGTTTGAGATGTCTTGTACTTCCAGACAATGAAACATTTGAATCTTTCTTTATTGCAATGACTTCCCACAAAATCTCTCTTTTCTCTTTAGTTACTTTCAGGGCTAAACAATATCCAGATTTCTCAAAACCAAAGATATCTGCAATAAGGTCTTCAGTAACCTTGATCTCCTTCCCATTTACTTTGATAGTGTAAGAAAAAATCCTTTCATATTTTATGATTTTGCTCTCAAACTCATAGAAATCGCCGATGCTGTCCAGACATACACTCTCCAAATTGATGTTGAACACTTGTTCCAGTTCTTTGATTTTCCGGATTTTCTCTGCAATATTCTGGGCTAGTGTTGGATCTGTATATCTCGCGACATAAAGATCAAGTGAGATGATCATTCTGGGTTCAATTCTGGTATAAGTCATGATTTCTGAATGTTGAATGGAATTTTAGTGATACTTGAAGAATAGGAAAAAGTTTTTGTGAAGGATTATGTAAAAATTGAGTGCAAAGAATTTATGTGGAAAAATACGAGGATATTTATAGGTGGTAGATGAGGCAGATAGAAGGTTTTGAGTGGGATTTCACAGATCACATCTGGCGTTCAGATTTCGAAAAGAATGGTGAGTGGAGAAGATGGACGGTTGAGATTAATATAGGTCACATCTTTTCTGCCATCCATAGCTTGTATCAGTAATTGTAGTTGATACGGCGTATCTCCAGCTGTAAAGGTCCAGCTTTGATCTTATCCAAACTTGAATCAGTTGTCCTTTTGGTTAGTTTCAAAACTCAGTTGAAAATACGACTCAGTTTGAGAATCTCAGCATCTCTGCTTATCATTTGGTTTTCTCCTGCAAAATAAGTGAGAAATTTTTGGTACCAAAATCTGTTTGGGTCCTTTTTGGTTAGTACTTGGATTATTTGATGATGACTTGTCGATCTTAGCCTTAATCTTCATATTTCTTGTATGCATTTCTTGACATTTTGACTGAGTAAAGTCAGTTTTCACAAAATTTTGCTGTTTTGGTCAAACAGTCTTTCGTTCATCCATTTTGTGAAACTGATATGATCTTTTAGTGATCATAGGTGCATTCCAGTCTTCATCAGTAGCAAAAATTCTTCCTGTCCCCCTGAATCTATTATTCCATGAATGATATTCATTCCTTGATGAATATGACTTGAATGTTCTTTTAACTGATCTCTGATCAGTTGTGCCCTTTTCGAATTCTTTCGAGTTTTTCTCGTAGAAATCATCGGTTTTGAATTCCCGGATCGATTATACAATTTTGTCTGCATTTTAGATCGAATTTGTCTTTGAGTTTTTTTCATTCTACAACTTCATCAGTTTCCTTAGTCCTTGATTCTTGTGTAGTCACAAATTTAGGTGCAACTGAACTAGATTTGAACTTAGAACTCTGTTGATTGTCAAACCCTAAACCTGTTATGTCTCCAAATGGTTTTCCTGGTTTGAACTGAACACTGGAATTAGATCAACTGGTGATTTTGTGATGTTTATTACCTATGTTACTTCATCAGCTGAGCAATTCTCCTTGGTTTCATTGTTAGCCTTGATAAAATTAATCCTAGCTTTCAACAATTCTATTTCCTTTATGAGTATGTCCAGGTTTTCATAGAAATCTGTATTTCTATGATTGTTTATGGTAGTGTGACTGTTGGATGTAGAAGCATTTACCTCATGATGTTTGATCGATAAGTTTTCAATTATAACTTCTTCATCATCCATTATCTGCTTGCCTTTATTTGATCCAGTAGTGTTGTTAATCAAACTAGTTCCAAAAAGTATGATTTCTTCATCACATTCACCATGATCATTTCCTCCAAAGCTTATGGGCAGTATTACAACATTTTCTTCATTGTTTGTAATGGATGGAACTTCAATGAATATCTTAATTAACTTTTCTTGGGTCTCAGCAACAAGAGCCTGCAGTTTACTTTTGTATTCATCAAATCTTGTAAATGAACAACTAAGCATATTTCTAAAGTGATTATGTTATTCCATGATGCAATAGCTAAAGGCCAGTTACTTCAAACTGATAGAACTCAATTAAAAATAACTGATGTCCTGTTATTTTAAGCTAAAGACTCGAAGCAGTAACAATTTTGGATCACCTCCAAAAGGTAGAACCACATCGATACCAATTGTTGGTCCCTTGGAAAGGCTAACAAAAGTTTAAAGAGGGGGTGAATAAACATGTCCCCAAAAAGCCTAAAAACTAAATCTTAAACCAGATTGAGTTCAGCTTTAAACTTGTGCGGAGTTAAGCTAACATAGTTGAGTATAAGTCAAGACTGACTTATGGCTAACTGAGTTAATGGCAGCGGATTAAATTAAGCCTTCAAGTAAAACTAGATCAGTTTATCTAGTTGAAATGCAGTGCTGTGCTGACTCAGTTTCTGATGTTTGCTAAGTATGTGATCTGGTGCAATATGCAGTAAATAAATCCATCAAGTAAATAAATAAATGAGACAAAATTTATAGAGGTTCTAGGTTGTGTAATCATGTCAGTCCTCTCTTCCCATGTGGTGTAGGAGGTCAAATTCACTATGTTCTTGAGGTTTACAGGTACAAGACACTAAGTAAACTTAAACACTGATTTTCCTTCACTAATCCCTAGCTTCACAATCTTCCAGCTTCAGTCTTCAACAGGTGGGATTTTTGTTTAAACTAAGCTTGCTCCACTGGTCCTTGAAGGGTTGGATTGCCTCTTAACCAGCTCTTCACAAACACAGTCATCCTGACTGCACTCAACTATCCTTCACACCTTCTTAGTGTTTTACAGTCTTAACCTTTAATGAAATCAAAGTTGAGGCTTGAATCAATAACTATGATTCAATTTGTGATTCGAACTTCCTCTTTTAGATATATATATATATAGTATGCACAGGCTCTGTTTTTCTTCAATTGTTTGATCTTCATCTTTCTTTGAATGCTTATGAACACTTTGAAGATTTATTGATATTGCAATGTAGAATGTAGCAGATGTTATTTTGATTCACTTTCCCCTTAGTGGAATCATTCTTAATGCAATTATTTCTTAGAACTTCACTTCATCTTGATGTAGAAGTGACCTATTTATAGGGGTATTTTCAACGTTTGAATGAATTTGAAAGTTTGAATTTGAATCCTTGTATCTGTTGGTGGTCCTGCTTATTTTGTTGAATGTCAGTGTCCTTTCTGACATTTCTGTGTATCCAATAAAATCTCTTGTTTTATAACGGTCAGATTCTTCTTCTGTTTCTCTTAGCCTCAGCATGAAAACTGGTCTTACTAATTTGGTCAGTTTTCAGCTTAAGAGCATTAACTGAATTTTTACTCTTCTTCAAAATCTTAGTACTCTATTTTTCATCTGATCATTAATGCCTTAATCAGAGTACACCAAAATCCATAAATCAACCATCTAAGATATTATTGTCCTTATGTATCTTAGGTCTTCATACAGGATCAATAAAGTCAGTTCAGGCCATCACAGACTTACCTGAATGCTAACTTTACTGTCTCGGCTTTGATCTTCATAACTTAGTTTGAACCATCATTCTTCAATCTTCTACAACCGAGTCTGTGTCCCTCAGTTCTTTAGCTTCTAGATAAGTCAACTGAGTCTTTGTCCCACAGCGAACTTAACTTCTTCAATTTCTGTAGATGTGTTATGAGTCAGTTTTCCAAACTAATTTATCTTCAGTTGTAAACTCAGTTCTCTTAATATCATCAAGTCGGTTTCTCTTTTGCTCAGTTCTGACCCTAGAACTATTGCAGTGCTTGTCTGATTTACTTATAAAATTATCAGACACTAGTAAATCCTTTACATTGATTTCTAGACATATTTTTGCTTTTCACTATAACAGCTAGTTATGACACTTCATCAATGAGGTTAAGAACAATAATTGAATAATTGATGAATCATAATCAAAACATAATTAATTTTTTTCCAACAGATAGATTCTGCAAAGAGAGCTAAGTATATTTCTGAGTAGATTTCCATATTGCACAAGAATGTTGATAAGATGGCGGGGAGATCAACTCCTGCTATACTTGATCCTAAACTTCTGGAAAGAATGAATCTGCTAGAAGAAACTTTGGAGGGACGCATTACTTCAGTAGACACTAGAACAGAAATTATGGTGGTAAAACTGAATATTCTAGTAAATGCACAAGAAGGAGTTTTGAGCCTGCTGAGCCATTTTATTTATAATGTCAATAAGGGGGAAGAAGGGCAAACAACAAAAGCAAAAGTAGAAGCAAGGATGTTTGAACAGAAAAGATTTGAAGAGGAAGTTAATGCTTTTTGATCCCCTGCACCTGGAAGATTTGAGTTAAATGATGAACTGCTGAATGATTTTAAAGCTGCTTACAACTCTAGAAGAAAACCTTACAAGGATATGACTTACTTTGAAGGTTTAGGCTACTGTCTTGGACTAATATTATGGGAAGCAAGAATCAGATCCTTAAGAACTGCTACAAGAGGAGGTCCAAGAGGAAGTTGCAAGATGAGGTCATTAAGGGGAAGAAGGGCAGACATCAGAAGCAAAAGAAGCAGCAAAGATCTCCCCGGAGCTATCAGGTGCTATTCACCCTTAGTTAGCAAGTATATCTTCAGGCTAATAAATGCCATGCATAGTGCCCTTGAATTCTGATGTAACCAAGATAAGTTCAGTTAGAAATGTGTAGTCATGACATGTTGATGGACATGGAGTGAATCCTAGATTGAGTCGGTCTTATAAAGATAATCTTTTAATTATAAATCATAATTAATTTGTAGCTTATACCTCTTATTGAGTACATTGTAATCACCTCAAATGCATGTTTTTTCTATGTGTTTAGGGGAGAGAAGATGAACAGGTAGATCCGGAGTTCGAGGAAGACTTTTATGACGACCTTTAAGGACGCCGACTTTGAAGTGCTTATTTACTTGCTCTTTATTTTTATACTTTAGACTTGTTGTTCTTTGGAGAACGTTGTAATTTCTTTTAGTATACTTTTGGTGGTTTCGTACGTTTTACAGTTTCGTTTGATTTTTCCCAATGTAATAAATTTACATTTCTATCTTTAGGTATTGAATTTCTAATCTTGGTTGTTTGAAAAAATATACCCGAGTCTTTACTTCAGTTTTGCTTAACTTGATACGACGTAGTAGAGGCTAAATTAAAATATGAGATTTATTTTATATTATACGTGCCGAACATTCTTTTTCCGGATAAGGACTCGGTGTCCGGGAACGAGGCTTTATAGTTGGTATCAGAGCGAAGCGTCTTTAGGTTTCCTTTCTTTTAAGATAAGATTTCTTTAGATCTTTTAGTAACATTATAGTTTTCTTTGATCATCAGGATGGTGACCACAAGAATGGGAGTTCATGGTGTAGAGACCTCTAGAGCATGAAAGGATCCATCCCCTCACCCAACCCACACTATAAGGCCTCTGGCAAGCCTGTCACCACGACCACTTCAGAATCCTACTACATGACCTCAATGGAGCTCAACACCACGACCTCATTTTTAGCAGGAGCCAAGGTATACCTACATGTATCGTGAACCTAGGGAAGCACCCATATGTGTCACTGTGATAGGAGATATTCCACCAGTGTATGTACCTCCAGTGACCAACATCTACCCTCCACCGATCATGTCTACCCTCCACCAGTGAGCCATCCTACTCCACCAGTTTTCCATCATCAGCAGCAATAGACCTCCTACCCTCCACTAGTAGGTCACACCCCTGGAACTACTATTCCATATTCACCACGTTTTGATCACTAGCAAGGTGTTTGCTACCCACCCTATGGTTTCTAACAAGCTCATCACACCCAGCTCATCATCACAGATACCATCCCTATAAGACTGAGCATCAAGTAATCCTTCCTCAACAACCTCAACCACCACCATACCCTCAACAGCAGCCTTATCCATAACCAGTACCACTTGGAATCCCTCCAGTTTATCAACCAACCCCACTTATTAGGCCACCACCGGCCTATGAAATAGCACAGCCGGTTGATTGGTACTCAAGGTTGAGGAGGAATCGGGTCCAAGAATTTCATGGGAATGTGGAACTAATCAAGGCTTAAGCATGGTTGAGAAGCTTTGAGAAAGTGTGTAAAAATATAAACATCCCCGAGACTGAGATGGCCAAGTTGACAGTTTGATTTCTTTTGGGTTTAGCTGAAGTATGGATTGATGCTATTGAGAGCAGCAATGGGAAAGTGACTGATTGGGAAGGCTTCAAGGTTCTGTTTTATAATGAGTACTTTCCAACGACAGTGCAGCAGATAAGGCGAGTAAGTTCCTAAGCCTTAAGCAAGGTATTTATATGATGGTATCTTAATATACCAACAAGTTCAACGAGTTGGGTAGGTTCTACCCTAAGCTGATGCGGATTGAAGAGAGGAAGATGGCACTGTACAAGGATGGGTTGTCCCACAAGATACAAGATGGCATGTTGGGTTTCACAGCGAATATGGCAGAACTTTTGAATAAGGCCTTGGAGGTTGAGTCCTTCAAGAAGAAGCCCACCATTGTTATCAGAGGAACAGGCATGTCAGCAAGATGTCTAGGCTTTCCGAAGACCTATTGAAAAAGAGGGAAATAATTTTCATGGAATTGAGTATTTCTAGAAACAAATATATCTTTGTTGGCAATATCTAGGAGAATAGCACCCTTAGAGGTGATTGAATTCCCAAGATAAATGCAAGTTCAACATATTACGTCAAATTTTGTCCTATACTACCAAAGTGTGCATGAAAAAACTAAGCAACCAAAGACTTTAGATACAGAATAATCTAGTTTAGTGCCATAAAGAACTTCATGTGGAGTGTTTTCCTTCAGCCGAGGTGTAGGTGTGGCATTAATTAATTTTACAGCATGTAAAGACAAAAACCTCAATATTCAATTGGTAGATTAGTCTGGAACCTAAAACCTCTTGCAACATTCAGCAGATGCTGGTGTTTTCTTTCAACAATACCATTTTGCTCAGGTGTACTTACACGGGATGTATGATGTATGATACCCTGTTGAGCATAAAAGTCAGTATGATGAAACTCTACACCATTTTTAGATCTAATTACTTTAACAATTTTATGAAACTGAGTAGAAACATATTTAATAAATGATTTAACAAGGTCAGAGGCTTCAGATTTATGTCTCATAAGAAAAACCCAAGTAAACCCAGAAAAATCATCCACAACAGTAAGAAAATTTTGTTGTCCATTCACAGTATGCTGTCTCAAGGGACCCCAAATATCCATGTGAAAAAGATCAAAAACAGCATTTATAGCAGTGGTGCTTAAAGGAAAAGGGTTTTTCTTTAATTTTTCCATAGGAAAGGCATAACAAAGATCATGATTACAAAATTTTACATCAGCAGACTGTGAACAGATGACTTGCAGTCTTTTATCGGGCTAGTGTCCAAGTTTGTAGTGCCATAAAAGTGTATCATCTTGTCTATCAAATAAAGTGTGATTCTCTACAGCATTGGTAACAGAAAGTATTATTGGCTGATCTATGACATAAAGTACTCTCTGTAACTCAGCTGAACGAATCATGTTCTTGTTCTTGTTCTGCAAAACACACTTGTTAGCAGAAAAATAGCTGCACCTTTTGTATGATTAATAAAAGAAGGTAAAGATAAAAGCTTATATTTAAAACCAGGAATACAAAACACATCATGTAGGACCATTTGAGTGTTGATCCTCACTTGGCCTATATGTGTGACAGAGACATTATTTCCATTAGGTAATCCCATTTTTATACTAGATGAAGGTTTAGGATTACTTAATAGATCTCATGATCCTACAATTTATCTGTGGCACCAGAGTCCAAGATCCATTGTATTGATCCTACTAAATTTAGGTCACATGTTCCTATGGCGGGTGAGTAATGTGTAACAATGCCAGCAGGTTGGCCAATAGCAAATCTTGCATGTCTAAGAGGGTCATTCCGTAGAGCCATCAAATTGTCAAGTTGTTGTGCAGTAAGATTAGGAAAAACCCTGGTCCAGCAGACCTGCTTGGTGCCTGATCTTTTTCTACTGATCCTCTTCTACTATATATGTCTTTTTTGATTTAAAACCAGGGGGAAAACCATGCTTCTTGTAACCAGTTTCCTCAGTATGACCATTGAATCCACAAAAACTACATTTCATCTTTTTGGGATTTTTGGGCCCGGGATTTGCAGCAGAGTTAAGTCTGCTGACATTCTGATTATGTCCATTCTTTTGTGCCAATAGAACTATGGAATCTTGATTCTTGGCCTTGAAAGTCACATATGACTTCTGTCTCTCAAACTTGATTGCCATTTGTTAAGGGTCAATTTGTAGTGTTTTATAAGGATATATTTTATATCAATATTTCCCATATATGTATGATTTTCATAGAAATCGAGCTTATAATTGATTAATCGAGCTTATAATTGATTAATGGTGTTTTTAATGGTTAAATATGAAAACGTATCGATTTATATGCTTATTTGGTGATTTTATGTTGTTTTGGAATCGTGTTACGTTTTGGTATGTTTTTCGATATGTGTAGATACATATCTTTAACTTGGGAAAGGATTTGGAAGAGGCTAAAGTCGAATTTGAAGTGTTGATGAAGAGATAGAGATGATACAAGAGGATAAAGATGGAGGAAAGAAAGGATAATGATCAAGAAATCCGTTCTGCATCAAGATGGACGAGCGTCCATGCAGCGTTTATAGTGAACGGGCGTTTGATAAAGCGACGCGTCGTCGTAATCGTATTTTACATACGAGAGAGTTGACGATTTGGCTAAATGAACGTCGATCTCCGTCCAAGCATTACGGACGGGCGTCGGTTGAGTGAGCGGGCGTCCACCGCCGTTTTCTTTGAAACCAACTTAGGTTCTTCTGTAGCGGCCGCCTCTGTTTTCTATTTAAAGCACAAAGAGCCCCAAACCCTAATTCATTCGAAATTTCTTCACATCAAAGAGAGGCCAGCCGCGCATTTGAGAGTTTGAAGGCGGTCACCCGAGCCTTGTGCTCGGGTGAACCGATGTTAGATTAGGAGTAGATTAGATGTTTGCTTTTCGTTTCCATGGATCAATCCTTGTTCAAAACTATGTGAGTTCTTTTTTGATTAATTCAATTCCAGTTTTTCTTCATGATTGTTGATTTATTTTGTATCTTTCTTTGTGCTTATGAGGCCATGAGAATAGATTGAAAGATCTGTTTTCTATTGATGTTTATAATACGGAAGTTGCATAAACCTTAGATCATCATAGAAAGATAGGGTTTTTAGCCGTTGATTATGTGACAAATTAATTGGTTAGACTCCAAGGTTGTTAGATTCGATTATACGAGAGTAACTTGAATATACACCCGTCGTTTTGTTTGGTAAATCAGTCTCAACACTCGAAAGATGAGAGATAGATAATTGAATTCGCTACGAAAGTAGGAGTTCATAGCTTGAGAGATAAGTTCACTAAGAGATTAGGGATTTGTGTCTCGTGAATGGGTGAAACCACAAACTGAATTAAAATCATGAGATAACTAGAATTGAGATCACTAGGCTTGTTCAATGTTTGACCCCATGTCTTTAGTTTAGATTGTTTTTATGTTTCTTAGGTTAGATTTATCTTGATTGTTCTTTTCTGTTTTTATGTTTTGTTCTTTCGTTTCTTTTGTTTATTCGTTCTTTTAGTAACAATTGGTAGGATTAATGAAATTAGATTCAACATCCCAATTCCCTGTGGATCGACCCCTTACTCACCTCGCTCTACTATCAATTACCCGGTATTCTGCCGGTTATGAGGTAGTTTTGCATGGTAGTTAGGGTTTATAAATTTTCTTTTGTTTAATGATGCAAAATCCCTCCAACACCATTGCAAAGGCATCATGATTTTCTGGAAAGGGCACCATCAGCATTGCTTGTGAGACCATTGGTTTGAATTCATCCCTGAATCCTTTAAAGAATTTCATGACATGTTCAGCCTCCATATGATCCATCAGATTGCTTGTTCACTCAGCTGGGGTGCTACTAGTGCACTGGCCTTGTTTGGCTCTACTGGTGCACCTTCATCATTGTTTAACTCAAATTCCTAAGCTTTCAGTTGTGACATTAAGGTCAGTGTGTCAGTATTAGCAAGATCCATTATGCTTTTAAGCACGGATGCGATGATCTTCCATCTTTCAGGTTACCTCTGAAAATTTTCTAGAAGAATTCTTTTTGAGGATATTTATGACCAAGTTGTTGTAGTTCACTGATGAAGCTTGAGAATCTGTTATCCATTTGATCGACGGATTCACCCATCTTCATTTTCAAGCTTTCAAACTTCTGTTTTGCAACATATAGTTTATTTTCCTTGATTGCCTCTGATCTTTCAATAACAAGGGCTAGTTTATCCCACATAGCTTTTGCAGTTTTGCAAACTTTAATCCTCATGAACATGTTATTGTCCAGAGTCTTCAAGATCATATCTTTTGCAACGAAATCAAGATTTTCTCTTCTTCTATCATCCTTAGTCCAATCCTTCTTTGGCATTTCAATTGTATTTCCTTTATTTGCACCAGAGGTCTCAACAGTTGTTATTTTGATGGGACCATCATTTATGACATCCGCAATCTCCTCATAAGTTGCTGCAAGATGAGACAACATTCTTATTTTATATTCATCAAAATTGTTAACATTGAATACATGTACTTTAGACATGAAATTTGAAGAATCCATAGTCACATACAAATAGATGTATATATAAAACACAGATTTGAAAACTACTTTGAAAGTATGTGATATCCATGTTACGTAAATCAATTCGAATAGGTTCGATAGTAGGAACAACGCTCTCGATACTAATTGTTTGTCCTAGAGAAGGGTGAAAGTATAGTCAGAGGGGGTGAATGACTATCTTTGGAGTTTCAAAACTTTTCTTGTTTTAAAAGCTTTTGGGCACTAGATAAGTCCCTTCTTAAAAGTGGTTTCAAAGCAGTTCAAGCACACACAAAATATAATTAGAATCTGAAGAAAGAAGTCTTTGTAAAGTAAAGTGCAGTAAGTAAATGAACACAAAGGTTTATAGTTCTTAAGGGTGGTGTAATCCCGTAATCCACTCTTCTCTTGTGATGATTGGAGGAATTCACTATTGTCTTTCACCAATACAATAGTTATCATTGTCCTTGGCTACACAAGCTTCACAATCTCAAGACTATCACTCCCTGGCTACAAAAGCTTTAGTGACTCAGTCTTCCACACTGCTCCTTGAGAAAAATCCTTCTGCAGCTATCACTTCAAAAGGTGCCATTCCTTCTCAGACACTATGATTGAATTGCTTGAGCTTAGTGTGAATTGGATTCACAGTGGGATGATCAGACTCAGTGCTTGATGTGGATTCGATGCTCTGCTTACTGAGTATGATCAGACTCCCCCTTGGATATCTATTATTCAACAAACAACAGATATGATATGCCTCATTAAAACCTTACTAACAAATAACCCAGTGGAAAAAAAATCTTAGTTAAGGAAAAAGAATAGATATTTATCTATGTTGATTTACTCCCCTAAACCAAAAATTAATTAAGTCCTTTCAAACATCACATCCCAATGCACTTCACCAGTCTTTCGAATGTTTCTGTTAGAAATGTCTTAATAATAAATCTGTCAGGTTGTCGCTTCATCGGATCTGTTGAACATCAATTTCCCCATTCTTTTGCAAGTCTATTATATGTGGCAAAATTAATTTTTAAATCTGAGTTGCATAACATATATGTCATTTACTATTAACTTTACTAGAAAAAAACCCAGTGGGAAAAAACTAGACAAGAAAAATAGTTCATGTCATATGCATTTTTATGTGTTGCACTGACTGCCTCATTAAAAACCTTTAACTAAGAAAACCATGTGGGAAAAACTTGGTGAAAGGGAAAAATACTACAATCATTGCTTTTATGACAAAATGCTTAAAATACTTTTGAAGTTTTCGCTCCCCGTGACGACAACAGTCTTCCTTATCTACGCATTCCAGTACTATAAACACATTTTTCTCCAAAACAGATGTAGGAATGATCTTAGTGAACAATTCTTCTATATTGTTACTAGGGCGCAATTTTTATATCCTTCTCTTCTAGACTTCATGTGGATAATTGAATGTAGGGTTTAAATACTGTCATCCTATTACTCATTCGTGCAACCCATGGATCCCAATCATCACTATAATTATAAAAACAATGAGGAAAGTAATACAATCGCAATTTGCATGCATATATATCCACTCTCACACGCCGTAGTGTATAAATTCATGACATTAAGTTTGAGTTACTTATATATTCCTTCCTCAATAGGACTATACTATAGCCATATTACATTCAACATGAATGTTAACGACATTTTTAATTTAACGGTATGCATGTTGCGATTGTCGTATTAATTCATTTCTGAAATCCACCATGGATTTTCATATCAATATTAATGTTCAACGACTCATAAATATGCGGTAATGACATATGATAACTCAAAAAAATATTTCCAATTCAAAGTCAACCTGAATTGCTTATTTCATTTTTACATTGTTTTAGTGTTTCTGACACTCTGCGAATGACTTAGGTACTGGATCCAGATATAACAATAGCAATTAAAGAAGCAAATATGTTGTCGACGACTATTATATTTTATTATAAATTTCTCCCATAAAATTTATTGCTAATTTGATATTAACATAAACCAATTCCATATCAATGTATGGATTGGTTATTCCGCAACCCTAATATTTAATCATTTGATGCACGTACAGTTTTATTTTGTGGTTTTCGACTTCAAGACAAATCTCTTTAAGAGATTTCATGAGTGACAGAATATGAATTCATTTTCCCCGGAATTTTATCTTATACACCGATCGGTCTTCTACTTTTTTGTCGTAGAGAAAGATTATCAATAATACTTTTGGTGCATTTATAAATGGTCCTTCTTTTAGTCAATTAAGACATCTAGAAAATTACTTGCTAAATACTACAAATAAGATTATTTTCACAGTTCAGTTAAACTGCTGCGTGGAAGATCGTTTATGTTGTTATAATTTCTTGCATTCGTTAATTCTAACATGAGGTTTTCTTTATCTCCCCCTAATGCCGAGAATCGATCTTCATCAAACATGTTGCACCGAGCAATACCTTGATGTTCTTTTATTCATTTCAAGCGATTTACACATTTAAAACATCGTGGTTTCATTAAATATCTCATTCTATTTTATTTTTAAAAACATTGTCTCTCTTGCGGTTAATATACCACAATGTGATTTCGGATTCTTCAAGAATCGTTCAAATTATACATCATATGTTGAGAAATCACTAGAATGAGACATTGAATCTATTTGTTCATTTCTCCCTTTTTTCTCAAAAAGCATTTTATGTATGCAAAATGTGCATAAAATCTACCCTTCGTGGGTTTTATGTACGTGAATAATATATATATATATATATATGTATATATATATATGTATATATATAATTACTGCATAAAATCTACCCTTAAGTGGGTTATATATATATATATATATATATATATATATATATATATATATATATATATATATATATATATATAATTACTAGCATCCATTTATACAAGGGTGTTTATTTTATAACAGATGCCTACACATATTGTATAATGTAGTTGACATTGAAAATCACGTTTTAATTTAAACACATATACTTGTTTTATTTAGACATAAAAAACATACAATTGTTTTATTTAGACCTAAGCGGACACCAAAATGATCTTGAAAAAAATGGCTCAAATAAAAATCTTTAGTTATTATTTGAAGTATCAAAATGATGAGTACAATGTACAATAATTAGTAGCATACTTAAGATTGAAATAACATGAAGAATAACCCTTATCAGTAGTAATAACCCTTATCAGTAGTTCACGTAGAACAATTTAATAAAAGAAAATTTATCTTACATCAATTAGATCTATATTGTATTATTATCAAACATTTAGAGATTAACCCCTCAATGTAAATAACATGTTCACTACATTCAATATTGCTATATGCCACGGTAAAATTAATATTCATACTTGTTGGACATATTTTATGTTTTAATGATGAGTGCCAGACTAGCTGTTATAGTGCAAAGGCAAAAAGATGTCTAGATCAAATGTATAGGTTTATTAGAGTATGATCTTTGTATAGGTTTGATCAAACAAGCAGTGTAATTAGGTTAGCTGACTGTATCAGTAGACCTGTCTAGATCAGTAGGGTAACTAGGTCAGTAGAGTGTCTAGGGACCTACTGAAGACTGAAGGCTGAGGGTACAAACTTAGTGATTGAAGGCTAAGGTATCAAACTTAGTATTTAATGTCAAGGATATGGACTCAGAGTTTAGAGAAGTCTGTGGTGACCTAAACTGATTAATTATACCTCGTGTACAAGGTCTAAGTTCCATATGTTAAGTGGTGATTGGAACTTAGTTATGTTCAAAATTGTGTACTTTAACTTCACAATAAAAAGTTAGATGATAAGAAGTCAGCTGATGTGTTATTAAAACACAGCAGACTTAAACCTGCTGATAGATATGTACATCAGCAGGCTGTTATACTTCAGATAATTGCTGAGTATATTTCTCGATTTAATCAAGGATTACATTGGAAGATTACAAGGATAAGGATGGATTACAAGCCTTGATGTTGTCAACAAATCAATGGTCAAGATAAAAAGAACGTTGGAAAGATTCAGAGGATTAACCAATGGATACAAGTCAAAGGGTGGAAAGATTGAAAAATGACAAAATGCATACTGACAATGTCAGTACTAGGAACTATGACAAAAAGGAAGTCAAGATGGAGACAAATCTGAAATGGATATGTTTTAAATTCAAACATAAGTCACATGATTCTCACCTACAAATAGAAGACTCCTGATTCAGATACAAGTGATGAAAATTAAGAACAAAAATAATATATTCAGAGCTGTCAAGAAAATCCCCCTGCTGACATATATAGAGCTTTAACTGACTGATCGATAATTTTCTTCAAGTGTAACCTGAAAGTGATTGTGAATCTACTTGTCGTTCAAATCCTAAAAATTCTGACAATGAAGAAAGTTTGGATGCCATCCTTAATCAACTGAGGAAAATACAATCTAGTTATGAGATTGTGAAGGATGAAAAAGAAGCTCTTCAAGCAGAAATTGAAAGGTTAAAAGCTGAATTAAGAACTCTCAAAGGAAAGGATAAAGATTATGGGATGAGAATCAACATCGCTCTTTGTACATTGATAGAGTCTTGAATCTATTTGAACAATATAGTTCCACCACTGCATTCAAATATGGAAAGCCTTATGGTGATAGAACAAGCTTTGGATTTGGAACTCAACAATCTACTAAGGGTGGATCCAGTAAGATTACTGAACCTAGTAGCAGAATTGGTCCTAAGTTTGTGCCTGCACAAGATCCAACTCCTAAAAGGGTTGCTGAGGCAGTAAAGCCTACTGTGAAGACATCAAAGAAGCAAAATCAGAAGTCTAAAAGGTCAATAGTACCTAACAAAAAAGGTAAATCCAAGGGTAGGACTGCTGGTCCTACTAGACCTGCTGTTAAGTCTGCTGGACCACAAAAGAGAAAAAATCAGAAATATTCCAAGGATAAGAATCCTAAACCTAAAAATGTTAATCATTCTAGGGATACTTATCTAAGGGGGAAAGGTAGATTGTTCCCTACTGATGATGATTGGAATATTCCTGCCCCTACTGCTACAAATAGAACATAACCGTAATGCTAGGGTAAAACCTCAGAAATGGAATCAGCAGAGGACTTTCTCAAGACCTCAGCTGGGCCCTCATCAGACTCCATATTATAGGGCTGATCCTAACAGGCAGCAACATCATGGTTATCACTTGAAACAACATTATGTACCAAAAGGCCAGAAATCATATATGAATCATACACAACCAAATGTGAGATTTTATGGAAATGTAGGATACATTTATGAACAAAAGTGTAAGGCTTTTCAAAGAAGACCTTATGGAAATTTTTCAAGGGTCATTCTTACCACTGAAAACTATGGACTCAAACAGTTCTGGGTGCCTAAAACACATTAACTTTGTTTTGTAGGCTGTCTGGTAATTTGACAGTGGATGTTCCAGACATATGAAAAAGAATAAGCATTGTTTGACAAATTATGTGGCAAAGGATGGTCCAAGAGTGAATTTTGGCAACAATAACACACCAGGATATACAAGAGGATATAGAACACTAGTGATGAATGGATTAACTATCAGGAATGTTGAATTTGTGGCAGGACTGGACTACAACCTACTGAGCACTAGACAATTTTGTAACATGGGTTACAAGGTCACTTTTTACAAAGGCTACTGTGTTGTCATTAGTGAAAGAGGTGAACAAGTTGTGTTGGCTGGAAGAAGACAAAAAACATGTATGTTGTAGATTGGCCTACTTCTGTTCTAGAGACATGCCTGATTGTGCATACCAAGTCAGAACTGAATTGGTTATGGCATAAGAAGTTGAATCATCTTAACTTTGAGGATATAAATCAATTGGTGAAAAATAAGTTGGTGATTGGTTTACCTGAGATCACAATCAAAAAGGATGCTAGATGTGATGCATGTCAGCAAGGTAAACAAACAAAGTCAAGCTTCAAGTCAAAGACTAAACAATCAACTAAAAGAGTTTTGGAGCTGATGCATATGGATCTATTTGGACCAGTAATACAACAAGTGTAACAGGAAAGAAGTACACTCTAGTAGTTGTGGATGATTATTCAAGATACACTTGGGTAATGTTTATGAACAAGAAAAGTGAAACACTTCAAAAGATGCCTGAACTTTTGAAGAGATTGCAAAATGAGAAAAGTTTAACAGTAGTGAAAATCAGATCAGACAAGGGTACTGAGTTTCTCAATAAAGTCATAAGAGAATATTGTGAACAAAATAGTGTGCTGCATCAATTAGTAGCTGTTGGTACACCTTAGCAAAATGGGGTTGCTGAGAGAAGAAACAGGACCTTGAAAGAAGCAGGGAGGACTATGATTTGTGAAGCATTACTTCCTGAAAGATATTGGGCTGAAGCAATCAATACAGCATGTTATACACAAAATAGGACCTCAGTTAACAAAAAGCTGCTGAAGTCACCTTATGAGATATGGAATGGAAGAAACCAAAATCAGATGAAGGAATCTTTTTGGGATATTCTTCAGTCAGTAAGGCATTCAGGGTACTGAACAAGAGGACATTGAAACATGAAGAATCAATACATGTTGTATTTGATGAACCTAAGTTCACTGGAATGGAAGATGAAGTTTCAGAACCTGCTAAGAATCTTCAAGTTACTGATCCAGAATATGTTGATGTTTTGGAAAAGATAAATGACTTAAAAGTTTATGACTCTGCCCCTACTGAAGAACCTGCTGGTAACACTACTGATGCAACAACAGATGCAGTTCAAGGATCTGCTGAACCCCCTACTAAAGCAACAGCAGAGCCTACTGAAGATGAAGCTCCTGTAAATCAAACAAATCAAGATTTAAAATGGTTAAAGGATCACCTTGCTGAACAAGTAATTGGTAATATACAACAAGGTGTAAGGACTAGAAGACAATTGGAAGCAATGTTTACTTGTTTTCTATCTGAAATGGAGCCCAAAGTTGTTGAAGAAGCAATATCTGATCTAGATTGGATAATTTCTATGCAAGAAGAATTGAATGAGTTTGAAAGAAACCAAGTTTGGACACTAGTGGAAAGGCCTAGTCATGTAAATATAATTGGAACTAAATGGGTATACAGAAACAAATTGGATGAATCTGGTACTATTGTAAGGAATAAGACCAGGCTAGTGGAAAAAGGCTATTCTTAAGCTGAAAGAATAGATTTTGTTGAGATATATGCCCCAGTTGCAAGATTGGAAGCTATAAGACTATTTTTGGCATATGCTGCATATAAAAACTTCAAAGTATACCAGATGGATGTCAAAAGTGCATTTTTGAATTGCATTCTAGAAGAAAAGGTTCATGTTTAGCAACCTCCTGGATTTGAAGTTAAAGACCAAGAAGATAAAGTGTAGAGACTCAACAAGGCACTTTATGGATTGAAACAAGCACCAAGATCATGGTATGAAACCGTATCTCAATTCTTGGTGGACAATGGTTTACCAGAGGTACCATTGACAAGACTCTTTTCAGAAACAATGAAGGGGACAACACCCTACTGGTGCAGATTTATATTGATGACATAATTTTTGGTTCTAAAAATGATTTGCTATGTGAAAAGTTTGCTATTCTCATGAAAAGCATGTTCGACATGAGTATGATGGGAGAGATGAACTACATCTTGGGATTACAAGTCAAACAAATGAAAGCTGGAATCTTCATTCATCAAATTAAGTATACCATAGAGCTGCTAAAGAAGTTTGGTATGGAAAACCGCACCAAAGTATCAACTCTTATGAGTACTAACATCAGATTGGATGAAGATAAAGAAGGCAAAGATGTTGATCATACTTTATACAGAAGGATGATAGGTAGTCTGCTGTACATCACTGCCAGCAGACCTGATATATCCTTTGTTGTATGTGTTTGTGCAATATTTCAATCAAAACCAAAGGAAAGTCACTTAGCTGCAGTCAAAAGAATTCTCAAGTATCTAAAAGAGACATTGGGAGTAGGGATATGGTATTCAAAAGATGGAAGTTTCAAAGTTATATCATACACAGATTCTGATTATGTTGGATGAAAAATTGACAGAAAAAGCCCCACAGGAACTTGTCAGTTGATGGGAAATAGACTAGTTTCCTGGTTTAGCAAGAAATAGAATTCAATATCCACTTCCATTGCTGAAGCTGAATACATTGCTACTGGAAGCTGCTGTGCACAAATACTATGGTTAAGACAACAATTAAGGGATTATGGAATTGAAGAATGAGAAATTCCTATAATGTGTGATAACACAAGTGCAATTGCAATCAGTGAAAATACTGTTTTGCACTCATGAACCAAGCACATTCACGTGAGACATCATTTTATAAGACATCATATGGAGAAGAATGATGTGGTGGTTCTTTACATCCCTACTGAAGATCAACTTACTGATATATTTACAAAACCATTGGATAATGAAATATTTTCTAAGAACTGAACTTGGCAACATAAAAGTTGACTGATGTACTATAGATCAGTAGAGTACTGGAATTCACCAAGGTGATTAGTCTTTGCCCTACTGTGTGAGCTCATTTGGCATATTAGTCATTGGTATCAACAATTCCATGTACTTAAGTTAGTTGGACAATTGAGAAAATGAAGTTGCCAAGGGGATTGGTCTTTGTCCTATTGGGTGAGCTCACTTGACAGATCCGTCATTGGTGTTAAACTTCATCTTGTATTATCAGCTGGACAAAACTAGAGTGTTTGAAGATCAGCAGAGTAATTTGTCAGCAAGCTGCTGAGCTAATTCTACTGAAGACTAAGTCTACTAGAGTACACGTTACAAGACAGTCAAACTTAAATGAAAGTCAACAGTAAACGGATATTATTCTTATCCTTTATAACTACGGTTACAATATCCAACGGTTACAACTCTTAATGGGATCAGTTAGTGAGACATGTGGAAACATCACATTTATTCCAAAGTTAATCATGGTTAAATTCTACAGTACGTGAACAGTACTTTCCTGACAGTTACTACCCATTATCTTTCCTTATAGATACAGACATACACATAGAAGATACATACAAGTTTCAGATCAATTTTCTCTGAATATACACAGTGTGAACATAGATTTGCAAGTTTTCTTTTCCATCTTTTTCAAATCTTTACAATGGCGGATAAGGGAGATGTTCATATTGGAATGAGCCAAACTATTCCCTAACAAGTCTGAACTAGCCAACAACATTGGTAAAAGGATCAGAAGATACGAAGGATTTGAAGATGTTCTAAATATGAGATTAGAAACCATCTCAAACACCAATGTTGTCAATTTTTGGAAGAACATGGTGATAAAGAATGATAGAGAAGCTTTTACTACAGCTGTCAATTGCCAGGAGATTGAATTAACCTCAGACCTCCTGAGTGAAGTGTTTGGATTTGGACCTGGAAACAATGCTCCTACAAATCCTGAATCTATGCAGCTAGCAAGACTGGACTTTGTTGATGCAATAAAAACCAACAAGTCCATACCATCAACACTAAGTATCAATGTGAAGCATATCAGATTGGAGTATAATCTGTTGAGCAAGATAATTACAAAGAACAATCTTGGATTTATTGGAAGTCTTGATACTCTATAATCTGTTGGAGTATAATCTGTTGACCTGCTGATTATTATATGCAAGAGTATGAAGTTTGATTGGGCCGGATTCTTTGTTCAATAAATGAAGAAAGTGGTGACTGAGGATAGAGATGGAAGAAGGAATTCCAAAACAAAACCATTAGTGTTGGACATATTTTAAGTTATAATGATGAGTGCCAGACTAGCTGTTATAGAGCAAAGGCAAGAAGATGTCTAGATTAAATGTATAGGTTTATTAGACTTTGATATTCGTATAGGTTTGATCAAACAAGCATTGTAATGATGTCAGCTGACTGTATCAGCAGACCTATCTAGGTCAGTAAGGTAACTAGGTCAGTAGACTAGTTAGGAACCTGCTGAAGACTGAGGGCTGAGGGTTCAAACTCAGTTATTGAAGGCTAAGGGATCAAACTAAGTACTTAAAGCTGGAATATGAATTTAGGGAAGTCTGTGATGACCTAAACTGATTACATATACCTTGTGTACAAGGTCTAAGTGCCATATGTTAAGTGGTGATTGGAACTTAGTTATGTTCCAATTGGTGTACTCTAACTTCATAATCAAAAGTTAGATGAAAAGCAGTCAGCTGAAGTGTTATTGAAACACAGCAGACTTAAGCCAGCTGACAGATATATACATCAACAGACTAAATTAAGTCAAATATCAGCTGAGTATAAATCTCAATTTAATCAAAGGTTACATTTTAAGATTACAAGGATAAGGATGAATTACAGGCCTTGGTATTGTCAACAAATCAATGGCCAAGATGAAAAGAACATTGGAAAGATTCAGAGGATTAACCAATGGACATAAGTCAAAGGGTGGACATACTGAAAACTGACAAAAAAGCAAACTGACAGTGTCAGTACTATGTACAGAGACAGAAATCAAGTCAAGATGAAGACAAATCTGAAACAGCTATGTTTGAAATTCAAACATAATCACAGGATTCTCACCTAAAAATAGAGGACTCCTGATTCAGATACATCTACTAAAAGCTATCAAGTCTCTTATCAAGAAAATAACCCTACTGACATCACTGAGCTAAAAGCTATTGATCCAGAAAACTCTTCAAGTGTAACCTGCTATCAAGTTACATGAAGTACACAAACTAGAAGACATCAAGCTGCTGATCATTTCATCCTGACCAAGCAGTTGATAACTGAATCATTTACTTGATTCAACCTTTCGTTTACAAGAAACCTGCTGAAGACAGAGAAGCACTTAGGTGTTAAGAACTGTTGTTTGTGGTGGAGCTGGTGAAGAGGAAATCCTACCCTTCAAGGACCAGTGGAATACTTATGAGCAGCAATCCTACTTGTTTCAAATATTCAGTTTGTGAAGCCATAGTTATTGGTGAAGGACAGACAGCTTAGGGATTTTTGTAACTGCAACCTCAAAGATCTCTAGTGAATTCCCTCCAACATCACAGGAGAAGAGTGGACTGACAGGATTACACCACCTGGAACCACTATAAAATTTGCCTACTTGCTTTATGCATTTAGTATACTTACCGCATCAACCTACTGAAACTAGCAACTGAATCACACACTTACACTACTGAGTATCTAATACTTAGTATTATCTTTTTAACAATAGTGTAACAAAGCTTAATTTGAATATATTATGCTGCAACAAATTCAGTTTTATCAACGATCAACAAACTCTCGAGTGTGGTCGACAGATACTTGAGTAGTGAACAAGCTCATCGACATTCTTTGAGTTTGTTAACTCCAGAAGTTTTAAGTGTTAAGTTTATTCACCCCCCTTCTAAACTTAACCAAATCCTTTTCAAGGGACCAACAATTGGTATCGGAGCGATTTACATTGCGAAGTAATCCTACTTGTTGTTCTTTTGAAAATACTTTGAAAACTTTTTCAAGTTTCTGATTTTCAAAGCTTTGCATCATGGATAACAACCAGTGTGCTAGAACTATGTTGATGTGTTCCTTAGATCGTTTTGATGAGTATAAACGTTGTATGTAGGCTTATCTAGCTGCAACACATGATGAGATGATGGATGTGCTGACTGAAGGACCACTGGAGATCACTAAGGCCATAACTGTAGGTAGTGAAACTCAGTATGTTCCAAAGCCAAAAAGAGAGTGGGGTGCTGAAGATAGAAAAAGAGCAAACCTCAACAATATTTCTATTGATATCAGGTACAGAACATTGGATAGCAATATGTATATGAAAGTGAAGGATTGCAAAACTGCAAAGGAACTTTGGGAAAAATTGCAACTTATCTATGAAGGCACTGATGTTATAAAGAAAAACAAAGTCAGTGTAGCCAAAAGAATGTTCCAAGATTTCAAGATGAAATCGAACGAAACCATTGAGCAAATGGAGTCAAGATTCAATGCTATCATGGATGAACTCACCCTACTGAATGTGATCTGTACAAAAGAAGAGATCAATACAAGAATCTTAGAAGCCCTACCTGCAAAAGAGGTTTGAAAGATAAAGGTTACTGCCATAGAAGAATCCTGGAGTCTACATGAAGAAGACACCTTCAAGCTGTTTTTAGATCACAAAGCATATAAATTTAGTAAGAAAATTATTCCTGAGACTGAAAAAGAAGAACCAAAGAGTACTGCATTGGCTACTGCACATAAAGAAGAATAATTAGGTGGTCAAGATGATCTACTGGATGAGATGCAACAGCAACTTGCCCTACTGAGCAAGAAAGTGATGAAAACGGGAAGAGGTTCTCCAAGGAATTTCACAAAGAAATCAAGTGAAAATAAGAAGGAAGAATCCAAGAAAGATAATGATTATTTGTGTTTTTTTGCAAGAAACCAGGACACTTCAAACCTGACTGTCCTGATCTAAAATAGAGAAAGGAACCTGATTATCTGTGCTTCAACTGCAAGAAACCTGGACATTTCAGACCTGATTGTCAAGACCTACTGAAGAACAAGAATCAGCAAACAAGACCTGGCAAGAAAGCAATGGTTGTTGATGATGAATCAGGCTATGAAGTTGAATCAAAAAAGGGAAATGAATATGATGATACTGTACTTGTTGCTGATATGGATGATTATGATTTAATGGTAAATATGGAAGAAACTGAGGAGGTATACAACTCGGTATCTATAAATACTCCTGCTGAAAGTGATTGTGAATCAACTTGTGGTTCAAATCCTAAAAACTCTGACAATGAAGAAACTTTGGATGCCATCCTTAATCAACTGAGGAAAAGACAATCTGGTTATGAGATTATGAAGGCTGAAAAAGAACTTCTTCAAGCAGAAGTTGAAAGGTTAAAAGCTTCATTAAGAACTCTCAAAAGAAAGGAAAAAGTTATTGAACAGAATCAACATAAGTCTGTTGTACATTCAGTAACTGCTGAATCTGCTGAACAATCTAGTTGCACCACTGCATTCAAATCTGGAAAGCCTTATGGTGATAGAACAGGCCTTGGATTTGGAACTCAACAATCTACTAAGAGTGGATCCAGTAAGGTTACTGAACCTAGTACCTGAATTGGTCCTAAGTTTGTACCTGCACAGGATCCAACTCCCAAAAGGGTTGCTGTGGCAGTAAAGCCTACTGAGAAGACTTCAAAGAAGCCAAATCAGATGGACAAAACAAGTGTGTATGAAGATCAGCAGAGTAACTCATCAGAAGGATGTTGAGCCATCTTTGTCAGCAGGCAACTGAGCCAACTCCACTAAAGACCAAGTCTGCTAGAGTATACGTTACAAGACAGTCAAACTTAAATAAAAGTCAACAGTAATTTGATAGTATTCTTATCCTTTATAACCACGGTTACAATATCCATTGGTTACAACTCCTTATGGAATGAGTTAGTGGGACATGTGGCAACATCTCATTTATTCCAACATTAATCATGGTTAAAAGCTACAGGATGGGTACAGTAATTTCCGGATAGTTACTACCCACTACCTTTCCTTATATATACAGACATATACACAGAGACGTTACTTACAACTTTCAGATCGATTTTCTCTGAAAATACACCGTGTGAACATAGATTTGCAAGTTTTCTTCTTCATCTTTTTCATATTTCTTCAATGGCGGATAAAAGTGATGTGCACATTGGAACAAGCCAAAGTGTTAGAGGGTTCGTTGTTGATGCTAACACGACTGAGTTGGCTATCAATATTGGTAGAAGAATCAGAAGATATGAAGGACTGGAAGATGTCCTAAATCTGAGATTGGAAAGCATCTCATACACTAAGGTTGTTAATTTCTGGAGAAATATTGTGATTAGAGATGATACAGAGGCATTTACTACCATTGTAAATGGTCAGCAGATTCAAATCACTTCAAATCTGCTGAGGGAGGCATTCGGATATGGACCTGGAAATGGTGCTCCTACAAATACTAAATCTATGCAGTTTGCAAGACTGGATTTTGTTGATTCAATAAAGGAAAACAAGTCCATACCATCAATACTGAATATCAATGAAAAGCATATCCGATTGGAGTATAATCTACTGAGCAAGATAATTGCCAAAACATTTTTGGATTTAGTGGCAGTCTTGATACTCTCTCTGGACAAAAAATTGACATGCTGATAATCATAGGCAAGAGCATGAGATTTGATTGGGCTGGATTCTTTGTTCAGTACATGAAGAAGGTGATAACATAAGACAAAGATGTAACAAGGAAGTCTAAGGCAAAGCCTTTGGGTTTGATGATTCAGGCCCTACTGAACAACTTGAATATTGTTGATATTGCAACTACAAAGATAAAAAAGTCTAGATATAAACCAGAAGTCAGTCATCTCATGCCTGGTTTGGATGATGATGATGAAGATGATGAGGCAACTGAAAGTGATAATGATGGAGATGATAATGATGATGGTGGGCAGGCTTAACAAGTTGCACAACCTGCTGCATCTAAGAAGGCGGCTGAGAAAAGGAAGTCTAGTGATACAAGAAAGATCACTGAGCTCTTAAAGCCTAAGAAGACAAGGCAGCAATCAGTAGACACTGTTAAGTCTACTGAGGTTCCAGTTGATGTTGAGGCTTCTAAGCCTTCTGAAGTTACAAGGAAGAAAACTGCTGCTGAGATCTTGAATGAATAGCTAAAATAAGACAGAAGAAAGTGGAATGCTGCTGAAATTGAAGAACAACCTGCAAAAAAGAAGGAAACGGGTTACAAAGAAGAGAGTTCATGGTAAAGGCAAAGAGCTAAGGGTCTTAAAGGACCAAAAAGAAGTAGAAGAAGAGGCTATTGAGCCTACTAAGGATGCTAATGTTGTTGTTGAGCAACAAATTGTTGAACCTGTTCAAGACCATGCTGTGGATGCTACAACTCAGAGGGAAGAACAAGTTGTTGCAGACCCTACTGATGTGCATATAAGTCGGGAGGAATGTAGTGTGGAACAGTTGGAGGTAGTAGGAACAAATGTACAACCTGATGAACCTACTCACCTATTTGTATCTGCTATAGATACATTGACTCACCTTGTTGAAGCCTTTGGGGGACAACAAGCTGAGCAATCTGCCTCAAGAAGGCCCACAATGCCTTTTGAGAGAAAAGAAAAGAAATCCAAGAAGGAAAAAGTAGATCCCAACATCAAGAAAATTGAAGATTATCTAGCTTGGAAGTTTGGTTTCTACAAGAGACTGATTTTGAGGAATGGTCATTCAATCAGTTGGTAGAGAGCTTGATTGCACTGATTGATACATTTGAGCTACAAGTGAGCTTGCTGGTTATTATTGAAAGGGAGAAGCATAAAGGAAGCATCATGTTCAGAGAACCACAAGATGCACCAGATAATGATGATTCATCATCCTCTGATTCTGAAGATGATCACCCATCTTTTCCAGGCCAACCCAGTTGCACTGCATTGGAAAGACCTACTGAGAATGTAGGACATGGATCTAAAAACAATACATCAGATCAATCTGCTGCTGATGACAAGTCTGCTGAGGGCCATCAAACTGATCTTATGGATGAAGACATGGATGATATGACTATGGATGACCTGGAAGATCTAATTAATGATAGGATAACTCTTGGAGATAACAGGCTGATCAGTATGTCTGACACCCTATTTGTTGTGGATTACGATACACATTCTTAGAATCAGCAGACCGACTTGCAAAACTGATGATCAATATGTCAAGGATATGGAATTAGAATTTAGGGAAGTCTGTGATGACCTAAACTGATTACTTATACCTTGTGTACAAGGTCTAAGTTCCATATGTTAAGTGGTGATTGGAACTTACTTATGTTTAAATTGGTGTACTCTAACATCATAATCAAAAGTTAGATGAAAAGCAGTCAACTGAAGTGTTATTGAAACACAACAAACTTAAGCCAGCTGACAGATATGTACATCAGCAGACTAAAATATGTCAAATATCTGCTGACTATAAATCTCGATTTAATCAAAGGTTACATTGGATGATTACAAGGATAAAGATGGATTACAAGCCTTGATATTGTCAACAAATCAATGGCCAAGATGAAAAGAACATTGGAAAGATTCAGAGGATTAACCAATGGACATAAGTCAAAGGGTGGACAGACTGAAAACTGGCAAAAAGCAAACTGACAGTGTCAGTACTATGTATAGAGATAGAAAGAAAGTCAAGATGAAGACAAATCTGAAATGGCTATGTTTTAAATTCAAACATAAGTCACGGGATCCTCACCTATAAATAGAGGACTCCTGATTTAGATACAGATGTTGAAAAGTTATAATCTACTAAAAGCTATCAAGTTTCTTATCAAAAAAATCATCCTACTAACATCAATGAGCTAAAAGCTACTGATCCAGAAAACTCTTCAAGTGTAACCTACTATCAAGTTACATCAAGTACACACATTTGAAAACATCAAGTTGCTGATCATTTCATCCTGATCAAGCTACTGATAACTGAATCATTTAATTGATTCAACCTTTCTTTTACAAGAAACCTGATGAAGACAGAGAAGCACTTAGGTGTTAAGAACTGTTGTTTGTGGTGGAGCTAGTGAAGAGGCAATCCTACCCTTCAAGGACCAGTGGAATACTTTGGAGCAGCAATCCTACATGTTTCAAATATTCAGTTTGCGAAGCCATTGTTACTGGTGAAGGACAGACAGCTTAGGAATTTTTGTAACTGCAACCTCAAAGATCTCTAGTGAATTCCCTCCAACATCACAGGACAAGAGTGGACTGACATGATTACACCACCTAGAACCACTATAAAATTTGCCTACTTACTTTCTGCATTTACTTTCTGCATTTAGTATACAAACCGCATCAACCTACTAAAACTAGCAACTGAATCACACACTTACACTACTGAGTATCTAATACTTAGTATCATCTTTTTAACAACAAGTAACAAGGCTTAATTTGAATATATTCCACTACAATAAATTCAGTTTTATCAACAGTCAGCAGACTACTGAGTGGTCAACAGACTATTGATCAGTCAGCAGGCTACTAACATTGCTGAGTTTGTTAACTCTAAAAGTTTTAAGTGTTAAGTTTATTCACCCCCCCCCCTCTAAACTTAACCAAAGCCTTTTCAAGGGACCAACAATTGGGTTTGATGATACAGGCCATGCTGACTCACTTGCAGATTGCTGATGTTGCACCTGCAAAGATCAACAAGTCAAGATACAAACCTGAAATCACCTGTCTCATCCCTAGTTTGGATGATGATGAAGAAGGAGATGCTGAAAGAACTTAAAGTGACAATGATGGTGATGATAATGATTTTGGTGGGCAGGCTAAACAAGTTACACAATCTGCTGCATCAAAGAAGGCTGCACAGAAAAGAAAGGCTGTTGATACAAGAAAGATCAATGAGCTTTTACAGCCTAAGAAGACAAGACAGCAACAAGTAGTTACTGTTGAGTTTACTGAAGTTCCAATTGAAGTTGAGGCTAGTGAGCCTGCTTCAGCTACAAAGGAAACTGCTGCTGAGATTTTGAGAGAACAACAGAAAGAAGATAGAAGAAAAAGGAAAGCTGCTGAAATTGAGGACCAACCTGCAAAAAAAAGAAACCCGGTTGTGAAGAAGAAGGTTTATGGAAAAGGTAAAGATTTAAGGGTCCTGGAGGACCAAAGGGAAGTAGAAGAAGAGCCTGTTGAGCCTACTGAGGGTGCTGATGTTTTTGTTGAGCAACAAATTGAAAAACCACAGCACACTGTTGTACCTGAGCCTGCTGTGGAAGTTACTTTACCTGTTCAAGACCCTGCTATGGATGCTACAATTCAGGGGGAAGAACACACTGCTACAGACCCTACTGATGTGCATATGAGTCAAGAGGAACCTAGTGTGGAATAGTTGAGGTAGTAGGTACAAATGTACACCTGATGAACCTACTGACCTATTTGTATCTGCCATAGATACATTGACTCATCTTGTTGAAGCACTTGAGGGACAACAAGATGAGCAATCTGCCATAAGAAGGCCCACAATGCCTTTTGAAAGAAGAGAAAAGAAATCTAATAAAGAAAAGGTAGATCCCAACTTCAAGAAAGTTGAAGATTACTTTGCTTGGAAGTTTGGTTTCTATAAGAGGCAAAAATCAGATACAAAACCAATGACTGATTTTGAAGAATGGTCATTCAACCAATTGGGAGTAGAGAGTTTGCTTGGGTTAATTGATACATCTGAACTACAAGTGAGGCTGCTGGATATTATTGAAAGGGAAAAGCAAAGAGGAAGCATTTTGTTCAGAGAACCAACACATGCACCTGACAATGATGGCTCATCATCTTCTGATTGTGATGATGATCACCCTTCATTTCTAGGTCAACCAAGTGGCACTGCATTGGAAAGACCTACTGAGGATGTAGGACAGGGGTCTAAAGACACAACAGCAGATCACTCTGCTGATGATGGCAAGTCTGCTGAGGGCCAGCAGACTGATAATATAGATAAAGATCTAGAGAACATTACTATGGATGATCTGGAAGCTCAAATTAATGCTGGAATAGCTCTTGGAGATAACATGATGGTCAGTATGTTTGACACCTTGTTGGTTGTAGTGTCTGATGTAAATTCTGAGGATCAGCAGACTGACATGCTAAATGAAGAGCTAGGAATTGTTTTCAATGAAGATTTGGATAGACAGCTTGCTGTAGCAACATCACTAGAAGAGGCCAAAATATCTACTATTTCTAATGTTGTTATGTTTGAAGAAGCTGATACAAGTTCAGAGGACTCAGCACAGTATCAGGAGTGGTTTGACACTCAAGAAACCTTGTCACAAGTTGCAGATCAATTACAGAAGGTTGCTGATACTTGAGGCATTTTAGAAGAAAATTTGGCTGTGTTTCCTCTTGTCCTAGTTGAAGAGGTGGTTCAGGTTGCCGAGTCACAAATAGCACCTGAATACAGGTTGGAACAGAGGGTCCTAATCACTGAGGAACAAACAGTGTTGGGACAAAGGTTGGAACTCTTGATGGGATTGGAGGAATCCCCAGTACTTTTTGAAGAGACTGCTGAAGCACAGGCTGTTGTAGAACCTGTTGCTGTAGTGCAAGCTGTTGAGGTTAAGGCTACTGAAGGTAAAGATAGTCAGTAGACTGTTGTTGATGAGAATGAACAACTGTTGGACTATGACTTTAGTGATGAGGAATTTCAGATACCAGAGGAGGAAGCAGTTATAGATGTGCCTCAACATGCATATGTACCCATATTTGAAGAAGTACCTGTTGTAGAGGTAGTGCAAGAGCCTCAACCTGCACAAGAAGATATAATTGAGGAAATTTTTGGAGTTGTTATTGAGGAGGGTCCTGAACCTGCTGATTGGGACAGGACAAGAGCCATGATTGTCAGCATACCAAGGGCAAACTATAATGCTGAAGAGCCTGCTGATTACTTTGTTGGACAAATGGATGGAGGTATGGCTGGTGCAATACCATCACATGTTTTGGAAGAGTTGGGAGCTGTAAGGACTGATATTGCACAGCTAAGGACTCAACTGGCTAGACAAGAACATAGATTTGAAGAATTTGTGAATCTGGTAGAAAATAGAGGAAGAACTACTGAGACAGTAGCTTCCAACATTACATATGCTCAATTTGCTATAAATGAAATTCTAAGAGATGTAAAAGGTATAAGGACCAACACAGCAAGCAAAGATAAGCATTTGAATGAATAGCTTGCCTCAATACACCAAAAGTTGGACAAGCTTGCTGAGGCACCCAAGCCTACTGTGGTTCCTCAACCTGCTGAGACACCTCAACGTGCTGTCCTTGATCCAAAGATTACTGAGAGGATCAATTTGTTGGAACAAAAAATTGATGGATGGATCACTGCAGTGGACATATGAACTGATATAATAGAAGGTCAACTTGAAAATTTAGTGATTACACAAGAAAGTATTCATGGTCTACTGTCCCGGTTTGTTGATGTGTCAATAAGGGGGAAGAGGGCCTTACAGCAGAAGCAAAAGAAGCTGCAAGGATTTTTGCTAAGAAGTTGGAGGATGAGATAAATGAGTTCAGGAAAGCTGCACCTGGCAGGGTTCAGAGGACTGATGACCTCCTGAAGGAATACAAGAAGCTATATTATGGAAAGAAGAGACCCTATCATGACATGGGATTTTAGGATGGTCTTAACTCCTTTTTAGGATTAAAATTTTGGGAAATAAGGGTCAAATCACTGAGAGCTTCTTTTAGAGGTTGAAGAGGAGGTAGAGGTGGAAGAGTTCAAAGACTGGGAGTTCAGCAAGCAAGTGATTCACTGGAAGAGTTTAAACATTTCTACATGGGACATGGCTTCCGTGTTCATGCTATAAGATTAGCCCTACCAGAAGCATGGAAATGGTGGAAACAGCTACATACTTGGATTGATTTCTCTACAATAGAAAATCAATGGATGCTAGATATAGTAAGGGAAATCAGGGAGTTCCAAGAGAAACAAGATCTGGACAGAAACAGAAACAGAAACTAGGTCAGCACACTTACACTGTTTATTCTATTTTGTTGATCCTAGTTTGTAATAGTTTTGAACAAAAATGTTTTTAATGAAAGATGACTGAATTTCTTCTGTCTGTGTTTTTTTATCTTTTTGCTTTGATGTATGGGGGGTATTGGCATCATCACTAAAAAGGGGGAAATTGTTGGACATATTTTAAATTTTAATGATGAGTGCCAGACTAGCTGTTAAAGAGCAAAAGAAAAAAGATGTCTAGATCAAATGTATAGGTTTATTAGAGTTTGATCTTTGTATAGGTTTGATCAAACAAGCTGTGTAATTAGGTCAATCGATCAGTGTCAGCCAGACTGCCCGGATCGATAGGGTGACTAGGTCGATTAGAGTGTCTAGGGACTCTCTTGAAGATCGAAGGTGAGGTACAAACTCAGTTATTGAAGGCTAAGGGATCAAACTTAGTATTTAAAGTAAAGGATATGGAATCAGAATTTAGGGAAGTCTGTGTTGATCTAAACTGATTACATATACCTTGTGTACAAGGTCTAAGTTCGATATGTTAAGTAGTGAATGGAACTTAGTTATGTTCAAAATGGTGTACTCTAACTTCACAATAAAAAGTTAGATGATAAGAAGTCAACTGATGTGTTATTAAAACGCATCAGACTTAAACCTACTGACAGATATGTACATAGATGGCTGTTATACTTCAGATAATTGCTAAGTATATTTCTCGATTTAATCAAGGATTACATTGGAAGATTATAAGGATAAGGATGGATTACAAGCCTTGATATTGTCAACAAATCAATGGTCAAGATAAAAAGAATTTTGGAAAGATTCAGATGATTAACCATTGGATACAAGTCAAAGGGTGGACATACTGAAAACTGACAAAAAGCAAACTGACAGTATTAGTACTAGGAACTGTGACAAAAAGCAAGTCAAAATGGAGACAAATCTGAAATGTCTATGTTTGAAATTCAAACATAAGTCATAGGATTCTCACATATAAATAGAAGACTCCAGATTCAGATACAAGTGATGAAAATTAAGAAGAAAAATAATATATTCAGAGCTGTCAAGAAAATCATCCTGCTGAGCTTTAACTGACTAATCAAGAATTTTCTTTAAGTTAACATTCTATCAAGTTACATCAAGTACACACTCTTGAAGACATCAAGCTGCTGATCATTTCATCCTGATCAAGCTGCTGACAACTGAATCATTTACTTGATTCAATCTTTTTCTTACAAGAAACCTGCTGAAGACAGAGAAGCACTTAGGTGTCAAGAACTGTTGTTTGTGTGGTGGAGCTGGTGAAGAGGAAATCCTACCTTTCAAGGACCAATTGAATACTTTGGAGCAGCAATTTGAATACATTCCACTGCAAAAATTCGATTATATCAGCGATTCTTGAGTGGTCACAGACTCTGAGCGATCAAAGATGCTCATCGGCGTTCTTTGAGTTTGTTAACTCCAAATGTTTTCAGTGTTAAGTTTATTCACCCCCCCCCCCCCCCCTCTAAATTTAACCAAAGCCTTTTCAAGGGACCAACAATTCTCATGTGTATAAATAACCATCCATCATAAAAACTACCAAAAAATTCTTTACTATAAATTCAAAACCGTATCATGTATATAAAAAAAATTAACCTAACAAATTACCCAACAATTTTAATCAATCATTACCATCAAGCGGTTTCATTAGCCTGTCATTAAAAAATCCACAACTTATGGCTATGACATCACCGACACATCAAAATTTAAATCATCATTGTAATTCTTATGATCAATTAAATTTCTTGTTCAATAAAATTTATCCCAATTACGTGGCCTTTTCTATAAACAAGATGTTTTTCGAAACGGCAATGTATTGGACCAACGTCATTCAATTTCATATTTATGTCTCAGCATTTATTATCATCCAACTTGGTCATTTCGTAATTTATGTCTCACCATTTATTATCATCCAACTTTGATGGTCATTTCGTTTCTGGCCACGATTGTCATTGTGGCGTGTCATATATATATTTTCTACCTGCATGGCCTCTATTATGGAATCCACCGTGACCACGAGCCACAATTTGAATATTATTCCATGGCTAAAATTTGCATATTGTGTCATATTCACTCTAGGAAATGGACTAACACCAATATTGATTTTTATTAACAAATCATTATTTTTCTCAGCCAACAATAGACATGCACTGAGATCAACTTATTATTCAACTCATCAACTAGTTATAGCAACGCACTGAGATTAGTATTTCTCTTGAAACCTTTTTCTTGATATTGCTGTCGTAAAATCACATTAGAGATGGAAGGTGGAAAAGGTTTTCTTCAGTATGTCTACATATGTCACCTCTTCACCACATAATTTCAATTGTGATGTTATCTTAAAGATGGCTGAATTATATTCAGTGACAGATTTAAAATCCTACAATCGCAGGTTGAGCTAATTATGTCTGGCTTTCGGTAAAATGGGCCACCTCAAGTGGTTGAACCTTTTTCCATAATTCATATGGAATTTTTTTTTCATAATTCATATGGATCTCATACAGAACCTTTTTCCATAATTCATATGGATCTCTAACCTTTCGGTAAAACGACCAACCTCGAGTGGTCGAATTGTTTTTCTCATTTTCTTCCGTAATTCGTATGGATCTCAAACCTATCATTTAAATGGTTTTATAATTCATATGGAACTTTCACCGTTAATACTCTGGTTCGATCCCTCATACAATTCATACGGATCTTTCACTATTAATACTCATGTTCAATCCCTCGTCAAAATGATGACAGATAAATATCATGGCCATTGCACGGTCTTGGTTTGTCTCAATATTATTAATGAAAATTGTTTTATCAAGACCCATAATAACTAAGTGCAATTCAATATCCCTGGCCCATGATAAATAATTTTTTTTCTCGATAGGAACAAATTATTGTTAGCCATTGAAAAACAAAACAAGAAGAATACACAAAATGAAATTTTACCTTTGGTTGGTTTCTCAAGTTCCTTTACCTTTGGTTGGTTCATGTGGTTAAATACTCTGGTGGTAGAGTCTCCTACTGATAACGTGTTATAAAACTAATGAAAAAACAGGAACAAAGTAATGAAGAGAAATGAGAAAAAGCTTGTGTACTATTTCATTTGTATAATGAGTATTTATAGTAGAGATTATAACATGAACACAATACAATAAATAAACAAGAAAATATTATAAATCAATTTGAATAATAGATAAACATATTTTCAATATTTATAACAATATTAATATTCTCCAGGTCTAATAGGAAATAAGGAGAAAAAAAAACCAAACAAACCTTTGTAAAAAAAGGTTTTTGAGAAAATTGGCATAATTTTTCTCTTATTGTAAAACAAAAACTTTGTTTCTTGTGAAATGTAAAATACACAAACTTTGACACAATGAGTCACACATCAAATTAGAAGCTGCCTCCTTCATAATCAAATTAGCGTAAAGGCGATAACCACACCACAATCTTCTTCTTTGATCAATTTTTCTTCTTATCTCTTCATTTTTCTTAGTTTTTCGCTCGATTAGATCTTTCGTGGTAAGAAGAAAAGATTTCTCTGCCTAATCTATTGGAAAAAAAACGTTAATTCTTTTTCTGATCAATGTTTGAAGTATTCGAATGTTCAAAAATTCGATAGAGAAATTCAATATTCTAGGTTTCCTAACTTTTTCCTAGATTGTACACGGTTATGTTCGTATGCATGTCGATGGTGAAAGGGCTACATCTTTTAGCTTGTATCAGTAATTTTGAAGCTGCTCACAAGGTGTTCGACGATTTGAAGCTTAGTATCAAAAAAATTGAAGCTACTCACAAGGTGTTCACCGATTTGCAGCTTAGTATCAGAAATCAGAAAGCTGCTCACAAGGTGTTGGACGAAGTGCATCAAAATCTGAAGTTCAGCGATTTGGGAAAATGTTAAACCCTGTAAAGACAAGGAGGTCCTACTGTTCAGACGCATAAACGTAACCATTTGACCTCTGCACTCTTCTGCAAAAACTATCTTCGCATGTCAGATGTATTCGTTATGTTTCCTAGTCATCTTATTTGTCAAATTGCCACACTTAACTCTTGGATGGATCAAAACTTGCCTGCAATAATTCGATTGTGCATCGACATATAATGCCATTATTATCTTGGTGGAGTCTCTGATCTTGTTAAAGTTTCCCATGTTCCCTTCTTGTGTAACAGGAAAGTGTAGAGGCAACAACCGAAGTTGCAAGACCTTTAATCCGAAAATCAGAAAGCATTGCGAGATGAACTTACTTTCTTGTGCTTATGTTGGAACCGGAAATGTACTTAAGGTATTTCAATCAGCCTTTGTCATTATTCTAGTTCATTCTGAAAATTACTTCAATATTAGATTTTTTTAAGCTATTGCTTATCTTGTAAGTAGGTCCAACTGTTCCTCGGTGAGCGTGCTCAACATCTGCTTCAGATGTGGATAGTTTTTCATATGTATGATTACTGTGTCTTTAGTTGACTTTTACAAGCATTTTATTTTCTTTTGTGATTTTTGTTGTTAAGTGGTAAAGAGATGTATTTCTGTTTTACTTTGTTCTTTTCACTTGCTTTGTGCTACAAATTTTATTGCTTCTTCCACTTAATACATTCCTTTGAATTATGATCATTCATACCAATTCTGGTTCTTAAGGACAAAATGTTTAGTTATAGACTAGGTATGTAATGTAGTAATTAAAGTTAAAAGAACAACACAATTGTCCATATGTGACCATTTGAAGAATTTTAGGTTAGGGAAATATCATAAGGACTTCAAAACATTTTTTGGGCTCTTTTAACTGGATACTAAACAGTGTTTAAATGGCACGGGCACTTTAGTTGTCTATTGGAGTCAATATCGTGAGTATTATCAGCCAAGAAGTATTGAGATTGGCTATTTTGTACTTTTAAACTGGGTTGAATACATGTAGGTTTAATTGTCATGTCACTTATGTTATGAAAAAGAAAATGTAAATGAATAAACACTGGGCGCTGACTATTGATTTCCTTTTAAGGCTTTCTGATGTGTTTTTATCAAATCTTGACAATTTTGTTTGGTTTCCATTTATTCAGTTTTCAGAATATATGTATACATATGTTTGCATGTATCGAGATATATATATATATATGTATATATGTTCTTTCATATTATGTATATAGTATTTTAGTATCCTAATCATTGATCAAATAAAATGATTGTATGACTTGGTACAGAGGCTGATCATGAAGCCAACATGTTGACAGCAGTAGTAATGGCGCGTGAAGCGCGTGTACTTCAATCCGTAGATTCTGTGAGAGGTGATGATGGTCAGAGAATTGCTATTAAGACTTCTCTGACTCGGGAGAAATCCTTTGTTGAGAGGAAACTTCTGAAAAAATTGGACGACGACTGCGCAAAAGGTAACTGTGACGACGTGGAAGTGGAAAGTCCAATTACGTTGGTGGAAGACTGCGCAATTCGCAACTGTGACGTGGAAATGCCAATTACATTTTAAATGGTTGGCTTACTTAATTTCATTGGGATTGATTGGGGCTGGAACGAGCAACTTCTGAATAGCTGGCATGCTTCGGAATCTATCAAACTATAACTACAAGAAGCTAGCCTTCTCTTCTCTGTAATTGTCCACTATTATATTTATGTGCATATTAGTGGTTGATTTTTTTTTCATAACTGGTGTAGTATTTATAGAGTTCATTGTCAGTTAAGTGACTTGATCTATAAAACTGAGTTATAAACTGGTGGAACTAATCTGTGAAAACCGAGCTAAGATTGATGGCCAGTTTAGTAAGGGTATTCAGTTCTATGAAATTAAGTTGTGGTGAAGTGCAAACTGAGTTTCTTCCAAAGTCAGCTTTTAGTTTTGTCAGCTGAGTTTTGCTGAGTGCATCTGAGTTCTACATTTGAGCAATTTGTTACAAGTCTGGGAATGTCTGTTTTGAGCTGAGTTTCATCTTGTGGATAATAGCAGGAGTAGGGGTCCACATGTGGGGTATTTATGGTAGTTCCGACAATGATCTTATGGTGGTTAGGGTTAGGAAATTCGGCCTATAAATACCAATGTTGTAATCAATTCAAGTGTGTGAAAAATCCTTGTAACTTTGTGCATAATAAAATATCTCTTTTTATGTCTGTGGAGTAGTCGACATAATGCCGGAAACCACATTAAATAGTTTTGTTCTCTTTGTTTCTGCGTTTTATCAATTTCTGCCTTACTTTATGTTTGCATTGCTTCTATTTTAATCATTCTTAGACTGCAAGTTTCTCATCAGTGTTTAAACAAACTGGTATCGGAGCGTTGGTTCATAGATTCAGAGAAATTGCAAGTTTTGGGAAGGATACAGTGGCTTTGGAGGTTGTGAGGTCAGCCTTGCACGCTAAGGAGCTGAGACATAAGGCAGCTGAGGCAGACAATCAGGCTGCTGGACTAGTATTCAGTAGCAGTAGTGGAAAAGAGCATGGGAAGTTAGGAAGCAGAATTCCATAAAGACAAGGTCCAAAGGCCCTAAGTCCACAGATGTTTGCAGTTACTGTAAGGAGTAGGGACATTGAAAGTCCAATTGTCCAAAGAGGAAGAAACAGCAGGAGAACAGTTTTGGCTTAGCTGTTGCGGAAACTGAGCATGACTCAGATGAGGACATGGTTCTAGTGGCAGGAGAGTCAGCACATCATACTGATGTGTGGATTCTGGACTTTGGGGCATCCTTTCATATTTTCCCTTACAAATGTGGTTCTCAAGTTATCAGCAGATAGATGGTGGTCATATATTTATGGAAAACACCAAGGTCTACAAGGTAGTTAGGATTGGCTCAGTTCAGTTGAGGACAGAGGATGGAAGATTCTGTAAGCTGAGTGAAGTTTGGCATGTTCCACAATGACCAAGAACTTGGTATGTCTCAGATCTTTAGACAGCAATGGATTCAATTTCAAGGGTGAAGCAGGAATGCTGTGTGTCTATAAAAACTCAGTTTTGGTTCTCAAGGGAGTCAATAAAGGGACCTTGGATATACTACAAGGCCAGTTGTTGCTGGTTCTGTTGTTGTGGCTTCTACTGAGATTCATCAGTCACAGATTACAAAACTGTGGCACATGAGACTGGGTCATATGAGTGAAAAAAGGATGCAAGTTCATTCTCAGAATGATCTTCTTGGGGAATGTAAGGTCAAGCATCTGGACTTTTGTGAGAATTAGGTGTCCGGGAAGCATCATAGGGGCCAGTTCTCAAAAGGGGTACACAACACAAAGTCATCACTTGATTACATTCATTTCGATTGTTGGGGGCCATCAAAGGTGGAGTGATTGGGTGGCCACAGATATTTTGTGTCATTCATAGTTGACTATTCAAGGATGACTTGGGTGGGGATGATGAAACACAAAAGTTAGTCATTCAAGAGCTTCATGCAATGGAAGGATCTAGTTGAAATCAGTTGGGGAAGAAGATCAAGAGGCTTCATATAAATAATGGTCTAGAATTCTGCTGGACTTAGTTTGATGAGTTTTGCAGAAATGAGGGTATTGCAAGACATCATACAGTCAAGAATACCACTCAGTAGAATAGGGTAGCTGAGAGGCTAAATCAAACTCTTCTTGAGAGAGCGGGATGTATGCTCTCTATTGTTGGTTTGACAAGGAGATTTGGGGTAGAGGCTCTAAGTACAGCTTGCTACTTAATCAACAGGAGTCCTAACAAAGGTATCAATCTCAAAACACCAGTTGAGATGTGGTCAGGCAAGCCTGCTGACTATTCAGTTCTAAGGGTTTTTGGAAGCACAATTTACTATCATGTGAGTGAAGGGAAGCTAGAACCGAGAGCCAATGGAGTTAATGGTTATAGAATTTTGTCATCAGCACAAAATAGAGTTATTCTCAGCAGAGATGCAGTTTTCGATGAAAATTCTATGCTCAGTTCATCAGTGTGAGGGACTACTGAATCTAAAACTAGTGCTACAACTGAGTAAACTGACAGTAAGATGGAGTTTCAGGCGGTCAAATAAGATGCAACACGCAGCTGATCCAAGTCAATTTTCTAATTTGGTTACTGAACCAGAATTGAATCCTAGCCAGTCAACTGAGCAAATGTCAGTTTAGCATCAAACTGAGAATATTGGTCAGCATAGTATAATTTTTAGTAGAACTAGAAGATCCAATGTTAGAGTACCTCCCAAGAGGTATGGGTTTGATGATATGGTTGGATATGCATTTCAAGTTGCAGAAGAAGTGGATGATTTTGAACCTTCTACTTACAAGGAAGCAGTGACATGATCTGAGGCATCTCAACAGGTTACTTCCATGTGAGATGAAATAGAGTCATTACTGAAGAATCAGACTTGGGATCTAGTTAAACATCTAGTTGATAGGAGAGTTGTTACTTGCAAATGGATCTTCAATAAGAAATAAGGAATAACTGAGGCATAATGAGTGAAGTATAAGGCATGTTTGGTTGCAAGAGGGTTCAGTCAAAAAAATAGGTGGACTTTGATGAGATATTCTCACAAATAGTTAGATATACTTCAGTTAGAGTGTTACTAGCAATGGTTGCACAGCAGGACTTAGAACTTGAGCAGTTTGATGTGAAGACGGCTTTTCTACATGGTGATATAGACAAAGAGATATACATGACTCAGCCAGAGGGTTTCCAAGTTCTTGGTAAGGAAGATTTTGTGTGCAAGTTGAAGAAGTCCTTGTATGGACTGCAACAACCTCATAAACAGTGTGGTATAAAAGGCTTGACAATTATATGATCCAACTTGGTTATAGAAAAAGTCCTTATGATTGCTGTGTTTACAACAACCAGTTAAAAGATGGATCATACATCTATCTTGTGTTATATGTGGATGACATAATTATAGCTGCAAGGAAGAAGTCTGATGTTCAGAATCTAAAAGACCTTCTAAGTGCTGAGTTTGAAATGAAAGATTTGGGTGCAGCCAAAAAATCATGGGGATGGAGATCTAGAGAGATAGAAGTCAAAAGAAACTATTTTATCACAGAAGGGCTATATATAAAAGATTTTGTCAAAGTTTGGCATGTCAGCTGCTAAGCCACTAGATACTCCTATGGCATCAAATGTTCATTTGTCTGTTTTTGCTTCACAATCAACAGATGAGGATGAGTACATGTCAAGAGTTCCATATGCTAGTGCAGTTGGCAGTCTGATGTATGCAATGGTGTGCACTAGGCCTGATCTGGCTCAGGCAGTCAATGTTGTCATCGGGTTCATGGCTCAACCTAGAAAGGAACACGGGAAATCTATGGAAAAAGATATTCAGGTAAATTAGGGGTACAACTGATGTTGGTCTCATTTATGGACGTGATACTCAAGAACTGATCACAGGATATTGTGATGCTGATTATGCAGGTGATGTAAACAGCAAAAAATCAATGACTGGTTATGTTTTCACATTGAGGAATTCAGTTGTTAGCTGGAAAGAAAATCTTTACGCCACAGTGGCTTTATCAACTACTGGCTGAATATATGGCTCTTATTGAAGCAGCTAAGGAGGGTATCTGGTTGAAGGGACTAAATAGTGACTTGGGGCTACATCAAGATCAAGCTGAGATTTATTGTCACAGTTTGAGTGCAATTTATCTAGCTAAGGATCAGGTTCATCATGAGAGAACCAAGCATATTGATGTGAGGTATCATTTTTGAGAAATGAGAAGTGGGTTTTAGTGAAGAAGATCAGCACCAAGGACAATCCTGCTGATATGTTCACTAAACAAATTCAGCAGAGCAAGTTTCAGTTGTGTCTGGACTTGCTGAATATTCAAAGTTTATAAATTGAAATCTGGATACTCAGTTGAGGGCAGATCAACTTAGTGGATTATGTGGAGAAGTCAGGTACAAGTACATCCTGGCATTGATGAATGCATCTGGTACAAGTACATATGATTATGCAACCTGATTGACTGGGAATTAGAGTTCAAGTCAAGGTGGAGATTTGTCAGTTAAGTGACTTGATCTCTAAAACTGGGTTATAAAGTGGTGGAACTAATATGTGAAACTGAGCTGAGATTGATGGTCAGTTTAGTAAGGGTATTCAGTTCTGTGAAAGTCAATTGTGGTGAAGTGCAAACTGAGTTTCTTCTGAAGTCATCTTTCCATTTTTTCAGCTGAGTTTTTCTGAGTACATCCGAGTTATACATCTGAGCAGTTGGTTATAATTCTAGGAAAGTCAGTTTTGAGCCGAGTTTCATCTGGTGGATATCAGCTGGAGCTGGGGTCCACATCTACGGTATTTGTGGCAGTTCTGACAAAGATTTTATGGCGGTTAGGGTTAGGGAATTATGCGCATAAATATCAATGTTGTAATCAGTGCAAGTGTGTGAAAAATCCTTGTAACTTTGTGCATAATAAAATATCTCATTTTCTATCCATGGAGTAGTCAGCATGACGCCGGAAACCACGTTAAATCACTGTATTCTCTTTTTTCTATGTTTTATCAATTTCCACCATACTTTATGTTTGCATTGCTTCTGTTTTAATCCTTCATAGACTACAAGTTTCTCGTCTGTGTCTTAACATTCATTTTGGGTGGGTGGTAAGGATTGCACATGGTCTTGTCCATTTAGGAAAGGGCTTTTGACCCTGTCTCCTTATTATTCTGAACAGATCTTGTTTTCCCCATAAGTATATTATTCTTGATGAATTATGAGATCTATGGAGCCCTTTAAAGGCACCACAACCAACTTACTATGACAGCGCTGAAGGATTCTATTGTTTCCAGGGGAAATGGAAGAGGTGGAAACTGCACAATTATGCATAATTTGGGCAGATATACTAAAGCCAGGAAGTTGGTTTGGCATACATAACCATACTACTATCTATTTGTGAGAATGGGAGGACAAAAGGTCTCTGATTCTTGCTGGAAGTGGCTTTTGTAATGGAGCAAACGGGCCTTTGTAATGGAGGAAGTGCTTCAGCACTTGTTGGTAGAGCTTCTGTGACTCTTCTACCACATTGGCCGGTCAGTCTTTGATTTTATGGACAACATTGTAATTAATCAATTTTATTTTGGCCTGTATAACTTTAACATGTAAATGATGAGAGTACTCTATTTTTATGTTGTCTTAGCCTTGAAAACTTTGTTTTGGTAGTGAATTATGTAGCTTCGGGGAATTTGTGTTGTGGTTTCGGGGCTTTTCCAGATCAATACGGCGGTCACCACTTTTCAAGGGCTAGTTTACACCCTTGGTACCCTTGTTTTATACTAAAACTCACAAATGTTTAACTTAAATCAAAAAAAATTCAATTTTGAATTTGAGTTGAGCTAGTGTTGTAGACTAACTAGAAAACTTGTTTCCATGTCACTTGCAGTCCATAAATGAATCGATAGACAATTCCACAAAAAGAAGAATTCGAAAGGAATGGAAGTGATACAAGACCTGCTTGGGTGATATATACAGCATTGCATGGATGGAGGATTGGTAATTTCCACACAAATACTCATGTTATACACGAACGGAAGTGATATTTTGTAATGAAAATTTAGAAATAGATTTCTAACGTTAAATTTCTCGTAATTTGTAATACATTTATTGGGGTGGGTTTATTTGGGTGCACTTAAATTTTGGGGGAATGAGGAGAAGGACAGAAATATTTCATCAATTGAGTAGAATGACAGTCTTTTGAAACTTTTGCATAAAGGACAAAACTATTTATCCACTGTCGAAATTCACTATTTAAATTCACTGCCGAAATTCACTATCGAAATTCACTAATTTTCAAAATTCATTGTCGAAAGTCACTGATTTTCAGGATTCACTGTCGAAATTCACTGATTTCGGGATTCACTGGGGAGATTCACTGATTTTCGGAATTCACTGTTTGTCCTTCTCGCTATAAAAATTATGCAGTTGTCATTCTCCCTATAAAAAATGTGTAGCTGTCATGTTACTTAAAAATATTCCAGATTGTGTCCTTATCCCTAATTTCCCATTAAATTTTTGGGTTTGCCGTGTTGGATTTTAGGTGTTGTTGAGGCATTTTGCTATGTGGCATCACGAGGCTGTAGAGTCCCTTCGCAATGTGGGATGAAGAGGCTGTTGGGGCGCTTTGAAATGTGACGACCCAAAACCTGTTGAGGCGCTTTGAATGTATCCGATGTAAACTTGATATGGCACTTTTGAATGTCTCATTTATAAACCTAATATGGCATTTTCAAATGTATCTATTATAAACCGGTTGAAGCGCTTTCTAATGAATCAATTTGTTCACCTGTTAGGACACTTTCTAATGCATCCACTATGCATCTGTTAAGGCGCTTTGAAAAGTATGCAATTTGCACTTATTAGATCGTTTTAAAGTGTATTGTTTGGACATTTTTGCTATAGAGACGATAAAGGGGACACTTAAAAACGCCACAACTAGTAGAAAACGCCTTTATATCATACTTTTTGTGGCGTTTTTCTGTGTCATTAAATCCTAGTTTTCTTGAAGTGACGTCTCTTGTATATTGTCTTGGGAGATGGGAAGAAAAATGCAATGGTGGAAACTGCATATTATGATGTGATTTGTTTGATGTACAATGAATATTGTAAGTTTTAAGTGAAAAAAGTGTCTTTTAGTAACTTATCCCATTGCAAAATCCTAGGAAAACAAATGTAACAATTTTCTTGTAACAGTGTTACGACATTTGGAAAACAAATGTAATTTCTATCAGATTAAAAGCCTTTTCATTTATTTAATGTATATCTGTTAGGATCAAGCGCTTACCAATCTATTAAAACCGATTGGTGTTAGTAAATGTGCTACTATTTCTCCTTATACATTTAAGAGTGCGGGCAATCTCTCCCAACAGCCCCCTCAAGTGTGGGCAATCTCTCCCAACACTTACACAATATAGTGTAATTGGGGTTCAACACGCCCCGGCCCTAAAGTGTGGGAGCTTTTATCTTACTCACTAGTTAAACATCCGTAACATCGATCATTCCCATACATTAAATAAGAAATAAAAAAGAATAAAAGCAAGCCCATTCAAACACAAGTTCATGTATTAGTAATTTCACATACCAACGATCACAATATAGAAGTTTAATGGTTGTTTAAAAACAACACCGACAAGAAAAAGAAAATCCAAAAACACTGACAAATTGATAAATTCATGAGCCTTTTATTCAATGTTCGCTCAGAACATAATCAAACTAAGGACATGAATATATATACATATATATAACATTTATTCTTGACAAAAAGGAGCACACATTACTAATATCTTCTCCAAGTGGAAAGAAAGCCATCATCTTTCGTGATTCCTTCAACTGCAGTCATTCGGTGTTGCCAGCCCCGTCTACATAACAACGGCAATTATCAAAAGTATGACAAACATGGCCTTCATATGGACACCTGCAAGGATTAACACAAGCAGGCCGAACACCACCGCATCCCTCCTGAACGCACTCGACTGCTCTCAAAAGATGCCAAGCTGTTTTCACTTGATAATAACCATCATTCCCCTCTGCAATTTGTCAAGGGGTGTAACTTTTAAATCATAATTAATAGCATAAAATCAAATGGACCTAAACCTGTTGTTCTTTTTCTTTCATATATAAACACCAATGTGTGTGTATATATATATATATGTATGTATATATATATGCACATAAATTCATCGTGGAATTGGGGATATATTATGAGGCATACATGTTACAACAGATGTACTTACCTTTGTTTCAAACTGGTCGAAGCCGTTTTTGCTGGGCGGCCATCTGCAGCGAGTAAAGCAAGCCCCAGTATCATTATCATGATGCCTGCGAGCAAGGACGGAGGTGTGTATAAATTGAGGGAGGCTAAGCCCACCCGGGAAAAAAAATAGTACACTAAAAAATATGTGTAGTCTAGTCGGATCCATAAAATATTATTAATCCAGCCCACCCGACGAACTCGATATAGTCCATTAGCCCACCCCGATTTAAAATCATGGCTCCGTCCTTGCCTACGAGTATTGGACCTACTTTTGTTGCAGCAATGGCGTACTCCAAAATCTTGAATTAAACCTAATATGTATGAACTGAACTTAGAAAGAGAGTACGTTGGGTTTGAAACTTTTTCTTAGTTTTGCTTCTTTCTTATAGTTATCGTGATTCATTCTCATTGACTTGGTACACACATAGTTACATTCATGTTGAATAAAGTGCAATTAAAAGATGGGTCGTATTCCCTCAAAAAAAAAAAAAAAAAAGATGGGTTGTATTGTGAAATTGAATATTAGTTTAAATATGTCGTGTATGTTGCCTTCAAAAAAATTTTTTTTGAAAGAAACATTTATTTTATTAATAGAAGAGGATAAATGTAATATATTTCGAATTTTGGAAAAACAGACGTGTCATTTTGCAGAAATTAAAAATATTATATTTAATTTTATGGATTTAAATTTAAAAGAAAATAAAAGTGGAAATTAAAAGAATTTATTTAGTCAATAACTCCTTGGGAGTCATATTTGAGAAAAACAAAACCTCCCACTTGTTTTGGGAGTTGTCAAAGTTGGTTTCCAGAATAAGTTCGAACTCTGCAGAGAAAAACAATAGAATAGTCCAAATGGGAATCTCCAAAGAATCTTATCAACAGTTGCTTGGTTTTTAGAATCAAATATAGAAACGGAATCAGCAGGAGTTGATACCAAAAGTCTGGAGCTTGGAAAATATAATAGAAAAAGCCCTAGTTTAGAATCATTTGATTCTGAACCTTTTTCTGTAGTTTAAGTTGTTCACTTCATAGTTATGATAATTTAGAAACCTTGATCACAATTGATTGTAGTTTTATTGTTGATCAATCAGGTTTTCGTTGAGGAGATCAAGAGTTGGGCTGTTTTGTGTTGTTTTTGCTTGCTTTTGCTTTGGATATCATGTAAGAGTGTTTTTATGTTGAACAAATTATGTTTTATAATGTTTAAGTTAGGTATATTTGGTGGTAATTGTTGTATAATTCTTGATATTTATTGTTGCTTGAAGTATGAGATGCTATGTTATAATTAGTACATGTTTTCCTGATGTTTTAGAGTGTAAAAAGTCTGAATTCGGGCTTGGAAAATGATGGAATTCGCACAGAACGAAAAAAAATAGAGGCAATTTTCGGGCACAAGCCTGAAAAGTCAGGCCCATGCTTGAACTCAATCAGAATAAAAACTAGAAACGTCCAGCCTTTGGGCACAGGCTTGGAAAGTCAGGCCCATGCTTGAACTTGTCTATTATTTTTTAGGCATAGGCCTGGTAGGCCAAGCCCATGCCTGAACCTGAATTTTTGGATATGTTATTTTTAATGCATAATTCTGGTACATGGTCACTTGTACAACCTAATATGATCTGAAATACTTAACAATGCCATGAATAAGATTTTGATGCGATTAGTTCTGGCACCGAATGAATTCTTACTAAGTGTTGAAGTTTGGGAGCATCGGAAGATCATGATTGGCCTTGTGCTTTGGTGGATTAGTATTCACCAATCTCTGTGTATGTGATAGGCTTTGTTAATGTCTAGTTGTCAAAGTTAGGGAGTAGAATTGTAAGTGAGCTCTTACCTTGTAGGTGGCTAGTTAACAATTAATAACATACATACTTGTGTAAGTTAAAAGCATAAACATCAAGTTTTTTGGTAAGGCACAAGACAATATCGCGATATGTTGTGTGGTCAGTATAAAGTGAATAACTCTCCTGGCCTTTGAGGTGCACGAAGAGTCGAGGGACTTCGACGATCACACACACCATCGGGACTAGCCCGTGGCTACTAGTGCATCGCCACTAGTAGGTTGCAACCAGATGCTTCGTGGTGAGTAGCACCATGCGTAGTGCCCTTGAATTCTTGATATAACAAAGATAAGCTAAGCTATAAACAAAGTAAGATCTCATTTCATGTTGATGAGCATGAAGTGAACCCTAAAGTTTGAGTCGTGTTCATAAATACAACTTAATAATAATAAAATGTTTGCCTTTTTATAAAGCATAATTGTTCGTTAGTTTCTTCCTTTTACTATGTACTTTTGTACTTACCCTGTTGCATATTTGTGTGTTTGCTTTGTGGAGAAGATGTACAGGTTGAGCCGGACTGTGATAACTTTGGGGATGATATACGATGATGATATGCCATGCTTTGTTAGATGCTTTTACACTTTCATGACTATGTTGTAGTACTATAACTATGGTATATTTTCTAATTTCAAGACTTGTTGTACATTCTTTTCTAAGATTTGTTGCAATATAAGTTTGCTTTTGTTGTAAGGTACTCGTTGTATTAAGATCCCTTTCTACATTTTGAAGAGAGTTTGAGAAAGTAATAATACTTGAGTAAACTACAACTTATTTATTCATGTTGAAAGAATGAGTATAAATAGATACAAGAGAGGATCCTTACAAGAGAGGATCCTAGCTAGTAAAGTAAAAGTTTGAGAAAGTAATAATACTTGAGTAAACTACAACTTATTTATTCATGTTGAAAGAATGAGTATAAATAGATACAAGAGAGGTGATGACGGTCAAGTTATAAAAATAACTCGATACCTAAATAACCAACTAGCAAGAGAACTAGGTTCAATCGTAGTATAGCTAGATAGAGTCGAGGTCGATCCCACAGAGACTCGGCTTAAACAAGTACAACGTTATTAAACTAAAAATAGATTAAAGGGCGGTCTCCGACCAACAATAACGTAAAAATAAAGGTTGACACGATAGAAAACACAAAGACTAACAATACGACAGTAGACACTAAAACACTTATTTTTATGGTTTTATAAGACTCTAACAAACGGTATTGATTACGCTAGTAGTAATTACTCCCCCATATATGTATATCTAAACCGAGACAGAAAAGACATTAAGGTTGATTATATTTTGGCTACGGGAGCCATCCCCTATACTGGATCTAATTCGTGAACGGATAAAAGATCCCTATGCTTAATTACGAATCCTTCCTTGGACAGGATAGAACATCATATAACAAGCATGCTATACCAAACTAGGGATGCCGATCTAAAATCGTCACCTCGTCTAGGCAACCACCGTGGACGGGTTGGCACACCTCCTAAACGATCGGCTAACTAATGTCCTATTTAACATGGCAATTTTCACAATATATCATATTAATTTACGAGAACGATGTAACAAATTGGCCAGATCTATTACATGTTTATATGAAAAACAGAAAGCACGACATAGCCGAAGTCGTTCACAGAAAATTACTAGAATCTTGATGGCTAGATCTAACCATATAGACCGTGGTCGATCTAGACCGTGACTCTAGAATTTGCTCGTAAAACGCCCGTGCGGCTTAGATCTACATGAATATGGGTTTGTTAATTAACTACATCACGAAATCAATACACAAACGACTACTCCATAACGAAATAAAATAGATCTACGAATAAAAACGACATATTTGGATAGACATTACCCTCGTAGACGGAGGGTCCTCCAATCCTTCAATGCAATCTCTAATCGATGAATCCATCGCCTCCGTGATGAAGAAACATAATATAAAATAAAAAGAACTATATTGATAAACTAAAAGTATTGTAATATTGTGTTTCTAGAGTGTATATGGTGTCTAAATGGCGTGTAATACATGCCTTTATTTATAGGGGTTCAAGCTAACTAAGAGATATACTTCAAAATATCAAAATAAATAAGAGATAACTCCCGGCCGATCTTGTAAAAATAAGGTGCGCCCCCCCTAAATGCGTGTGGAAGTTGGCGCCACTCTCTGATTGGTTTGCCGGCTTTTGTCATGCTTATCCGATCTTTTGTGCTTATCCGATATTTATCTTCAATGCATCTTGGATTTATCTTGAGATTTAATCCTTCCATTTGTATTTATCCTCCATAATTATCTCAATCTGCAAAATAGATATTTATCCCAAAATAAATCATATTTAAATAAAAACGGATAAATATAATAAAAACGGATAATTACCGATTTATATAATAAAAATGGATAAACACCAAATTATATCTTAATAATGGATAAATACCAAATTATATTTTATAAATCACAAAACATTAAATAATCCATATAAACATGTGATTTAATATAAAATACATATTATTAATCTCGATTTAAGGTCTACGTTGATGACTTTACGGGTATAATTTGACCGTCATCAACTACTCCCACATAGACTTTGATCGTCCCGAACAAAGCATCAATAAGTCATTCCCCAAGATAACATTTCCCGTGGTCAAATCATACTTACACAAGAAACTCGCGTCAACTCATACCAACTATGCTCATAAGGTACCCATTATTCACTACTCGCTATGAATCGAAGTGATGTGTGCATGTGCATTTGGTTTTATCTATTCGTGGCAAGATTAAAGTTTATGCTAACTTTGCAATCTCAACCTACCAACATCAGTATTCCCACTTCTTAAGCCTCACAATGGGTAAAGACATGGTGCAATAAGCAAGAGCGTCATCCATACAGTTTTTGGACTTGGAGACCGAGAAAGATACTCAAGCCTCTTAAAAATTGAATTTTTTTTTCTCATTTTCATCATTTCAAACTTTACCACTTCTTAAGAAAGAAACTTGCTTTAAAAGTAAAGTATGCATTGCAAGAATCCTCCTCTCACGGATTAGTGGAAGCATTGAATATTACCACAAGCGCGGGGCTACTTTGGTAATGTTACTACAAGCCCAGTGTTTAACATTTTGTCAAAACACAGATAATTCTCAAGCTTATTACTCGCTTTGATGGCGGAAGATAGAATACATCAGCAGATAAATATCGACACTAAGTCCGCATAACCAATCATCTACGTAATGTACACATAATTCTTCTTAGGTATTATAATTTATGCGGTATAACTCGATTCACACACCGAGTAATCGAATAATAAATAACTACTTGCAATAGTTGGCATGAATATCCTTAAATTTACATTCACATAAGTATAAAATGATCATGTAATCATGCAACCTGGTTCATTCCTATCAATTCTATGTATAAGAACTCACAATTCTAAAGTGTACGAGATAATTAATTTGGCATTTGTTCAAAATTTTTCATTTTACCGTTTCATTCAATTGTTCAATTATAGCATTATGGCTAGCATTATGGCTAAGTCTCCTACCCCCCACTTAAACTCGGCATTGTCCTCAATGACAAAGAAAAAGGAGAATTTAAGAAAAGACTTAGCTCGAAACGGCTCTCAAGTAGATGCAGAATGTAGTTGTAGACCAAGCACGTCGTGGAGAAGCAAACGAAAACCTGTTTAAGCAAACCAAACAGAAACTCCACGAAACCGTTAATAACATGTCAATGGAAGTTATAAAATAATGTGGCAGTAATTAGATATAGAATATCCAAAAAAAATTAAGCCACTTTATTTCATACAACCAACGACACGGAAAACCAAAGAGTTAAAACTACAAAACTCACATGGCGGCTATCAAGGAAAAAACCTCGTTTATTCCGAACTTAGAATCGGAACATGGCGAGATGAAAAAAACCTTAACAGCCTCATGCTACTTTATTCAAAGCAAAAACAAAAACAAATCAAAAATATGGTTTTAAGAAATAGTTCTATGGTTATAGTCGTTAGCTCGACTGTACTCACATGATGGTCTAGTTGTAACTAGGATTGCCGAGAGTAAATACTTCTTCCTCTCTATCAAAATGATTCCCGAGGTAATGCTTTAATCGGTGACCATTGACCATAAAAGTTTTTCGATCATCTAGGTGACTTACCTCTGCAGCTCCGGAAGGAAATACTTTACTCACTTTATAAGGACCAAACCATCTTGATTTTAACTTGCCCGGGAAGAGTTTCAAGCGCGAATTGTAGATAAGAACCATATCACCCACCTTAAAGGTGCGGTCAAGGATCTTTTTATCATGAAATCTCTTAGTGCGCTCTTTATAGATCCGAGCATTCTCGTAAGCTTCAATGCGAAACTCTTCTAGGCGAGTTAATTCCAACAATCTCTTTTCTCCGGCTAAACTTTCATCTAAATTCAACATACGAGTAGCCCATAAGGCACGGTGCTCAAGTTCAACCGGTAGATGACACGCTTTCCCAAAAACAATCCGGTATGGGGACATACCTATGGAAGTCTTATACGCAGATCCGATAAGCCCATAAAGCGTCATCTAACTTCAACGACCAATCTTTCCTTGTTGGGTTCACGCTTTTTTCAGATACGCTTAATCTCTCGGTTTGTGACCTCAACTTGACCACTTGTTTGAGGATGATAAGCGGTAGCTAACTTATGTCTCACCCCGTACTTGGCCATTAACTTCTCAAAAGGCTTATTACAGAAATGGCTCCCATTATCACTAATGATGGCACGAGGGATTCCAAACCGCGTGAAGATATTTTTCTTTAAAAACCGCAGTACAACCTTTGCATCATTGCTAGGTGAAGCAATTGCCTCAACCCATTTGGACACATAGTCGACTGCCACCAAAATATAGCGGTTTGAAACAGACGAAGTGAAAGGTCCCACAAAATCAATTCCCCATACATCAAAGATTTCTGGTTCTAGGATACTCCTCAGTGGCATTTCATTTCTCTTCGAGATATTGCCCGTCATTTGGCATGAATGACAGGATCTAGCATATTCGTGCGCAGTTTTGTAAAGATTGGGCTAGTAAAAACCACATTGGAGAACTTTAGCAGCGGTCTTGTCCCCTCCATAGTGTCCTCCTGCTTCATACGTATGGCAATGTTTAAGTATATCGGGGAATTCACTCTCAGGAACACATCTTCTAAAGATGTTGTCTGAGCATCGCTTGAAAAGATAGGGTTCATCCCAATAATAGTGTTTAAGGTCCGAAAAGAACTTCTTCTTTTGCTGCTGGTTCAAGTCTGGTGGTAAATATCTCCCGGATAAATAATTCACATAATCTTTAAACCATGGTTGTTGCTTCTCAGCCTTAACAACCTCACCTTGCGAAGATATTTCGGTGCAATCACTATTCCCTAAAATGGTAGAGATGGAGGATAATTGCTCGTCGGGGGGCTTTTCTAAGCATGGTGTGAATGCCCCCTCAGGCTCTTTCTCATCATCCCTAACATTTTCTATATTTTCCTCATTCTTTGGGATTGTTGGAGTATGCTCCTTTTCACTTCTAATCATTATCGCATTCACATCCCTAGGGTTCCTATCTGTGTTGCTCGGAAATCCCCCAGGAGGCCTAGTTGACAGTTGTTCAGCTAATTGTCCTATTTGATGAGAGAGATTCTGGACTAAGGCTTCTTGGTTGGTGACTTTGGCATCATTCTCTTGACAGTATTGGCGAAAGTTTGTAGCCAAGTCAGTAATGGATTCTGCTAATTGATTCACAGTGTCAGACATTGTGTTACTCATCTTTTCAAGCGCAACTTCCCAACCGTGAGCTTGCTGAGGTACATAAGTGTTGTGTGGTTTTACCCCTTCATTTGGATCACTCCATCGGAATTCAGGTTGGTCATGATTTGGTTTGCAACCGTCATAGTGATTACCCTGTCTCCCAATGTAATTGGCTTCTTTAGTACCCGCATTCTCTAATGGCTTAGTCGTTTCTGTCCCTTTTCCAGTCTCAACTCGTACAATCCTCTCATGCATACCATCCACCTTATCATTTATGAGCAATAGAGTATTTTGGATCTTATGCGATACATCCTCCTTAAATAGATTATCGGCCATCTTCACAGTTGCTATTTCACCACCTCCCCATTGTCTATTCATTGCTATTTGCTCCATCTTTCCTCGTGCCTCCTCAGGAGATAAAAGAACAAATGCTCCATTGCTGGAGGCATCTACTCTTATCTTCTCCGTATCTCTCAATCCATGGTAAAAGGTTTGCATTAAAATCCATAGAGGATATCATGATGAGGCACTTCCTCATGGACTCCTTAAAACGTTCCCAAGCTTGATCAAAACTCTCCCTGTGTTCTCGCTTAAACCCCAAGATATCTTGGCGTAACTTGAAGGTCTTTCCTATAGGAAGTACTTATTCATGAACTTTGTAGCAGATTCCTCCTGTGTCGTGATTGATCTAGCCTCTAAAGAGAAAAGCCATTGCTTAGCTTTATCTTTCAAAGTGAAAGGAAAAAGTTTCAGCTTAATGTTATCCTCAGGAACCAGTTCAGGCTTCACGGTACTAACGATCTCTAAGAAATTCATCACGTGAATGCCAGGATCTTCATTCAGGTTACCATGAAAAGTGGAATAGTTTGCTACCATTTGAATGACATTAGGTTTCGGGTGATAAACTTCAGCAGCATTTTTAGGCACTACGATAGCAGGAATGAATTGTTCAATGGTAGGCGTTGCATAGCTTTGCAAAGTACGCCTTTCCCATGCAGCCACAGCTTGGTTAACAAAATTTGCATTATTAAAATTATTTCCATTTACCTGGCTGGCGTTATTCAGTAATGCTTCCATGTCTGAGTCAGATTGATGTGCTCCTTCAGATTTTTCCTCGCCTTGCCCTTCGTTTGGATCCTTAGAAATCCGGGTAGCTTGTTTGTTGTTTTTTATTTTTTTATTTTTTTTTTTTTTGCAAGACAAAAACAACAATAAACAATTAAAATATGCCAAGGCTACTGCCTTTGGCGAGACTCTAAAATAAACAAAAACAATAAACAATTAGAAACTTTAATGGCTAATCCTTTAACTAGACTTAATAAATAAAAACTAAGCTAAAACAGACTCTAAAAATACTAAAAATACAAAAACACAAAGTATAAACAATGTAAAACAAAAAGAACAAATCGCTTGATTTGTTTTACGACTCTTACAAGTTAATTCTATGTCATAAAAACTAATTAAATAGACACTATTTACGAATCTACTTTTAATAAAATAAGCTATACTCAATTTAATGACACGAGTCCCCGGCAACGGCGCCAAAAACTTGATGACGGTCAAGTTATAAAAATAACTCGATACCTAAATAACCAACTAGCAAGAGAACTAGGTTCAATCGTAGTATAGCTAGATAGAGTCGAGGTCGATCCCACAGAGACTCGGCTTAAACAAGTACAACGTTATTAAACTAAAAATAGATTAAAAGGCGGTCTCCACCAACAATAACGTAAAAATAAAGGTTGACACGATAGAAAACACAAAGACTAACAATACGACAGTAGGCACTAAAACACTTATTTTTATGGTTTTATAAGACTCTAACAAACGGTATTGATTACGCTAGTAGTAATTACTCCCCATATATGTATATCTAAACCGAGACAGTAAAAGACATTAAGGTTGATTATATTTTGGCCACGGGAGCCATCCCTATATCTTTGGATCTAATTCGTGAACGGATAAAAGATCCCTATGCTTAATTACTTAATCCTTCCTTGGACAGATAGAACATCATATAACAAGCATGCTATACCAAACTAGGGATGCCGATCTAAAATCGTCACCTCGCCTCAAGCAACCACCGTGGACGGGTTGGCACACCTCCTAAACGATCGGCTAACTAATGTCCTATTTAACATGGCAATTTTCACAATATATCATATTAATTTACGAGAACGATGTAACAAATTGGCCAGATCTATTACATGTTTATATGAAAAACAGAAAGCACGACGTAGCCAAAGTCGTTCACAGAAAATTACTAGAATCTTGATGGCTAGATCTAACCATATAGACCGTGGTCGATCTAGACCGGTGACTCTAGAATTTGCTCGTAAAACGCCTTCGTACGGCTTAGATCTACATGAATATGGGTTTGTTAATTAACTACATCACGAAATCAATACACAAACGACTACTCCATAACGAAATAAAATAGATCTACGAATAAAAACGACATATTTGGATAGACATTACCCTCGTAGACGGCGGGTCCTCCAATCCTTCAATGCAATCTCTAATCGATGAATCCATCGCCTCCGTGATGAAGAAACATAATATAAAATAAAAAGAACTATATTGATAAACTAAAAGTATTGTAATATTGTGTTTCTAGAGTGTATATGGTGTCTAAATGGCGTGTAATACATGCCTTTATTTATAGGGGTTCAAGCTAACTAAGAGATATACTTCAAAATATCAAAATAAATAAGAGATAACTCCCGGCCGATCTTGTAAAAATAAGGTGCGCCCCCCCTAAATGCGTGTGGAAGTTGGCGCCACTCTCTGATTGGTTTGCCGGCTTTTGTCATGCTTATCCGATCTTTTCGTGCTTATCCGATATTTATCTTCAATGCATCTTGGATTTATCTTGAGATTTAATCCTTCCATTTGTATTTATCCTCCATAATTATCTCAATTTGCAAAATAGATATTTATCCCAAAATAAATCATATTTAAATAAAAACGGATAAATATAATAAAAACGGATAATTACCGATTTATATAATAAAAATGGATAAACACCAAATTATATCTTAATAATGGATAAATACCAAATTATATTTTATAAATCACAAAACATTAAATAATCCATATAAACATGTGATTTAATATAAAATACATATTATTAATCTCGATTTAAGGTCTACGTTGATGACTTTTACGGGTATAATTTGACCGTCATCAAGAGGATCCTTACAAGAGAGGATCCTAGCTAGTAAAGTAAAAGTAACTAGAGCCGGCTACAATAAATGCTAGAGTCGGCTATGTCTATGCTATTACATAGTAGGACAAAGGATAGTTACTTTATGACTATTAGGACATATTAATTGTTTATTCAATGCAATTAATATGTCCCTTGATAAAAAGTAACACGTTACATTGTAACATGTTATGAGTGTAACAATAATGTAATATTATTAACCATAGTATTTCCACACCCCCTCAAATCGGGTTGTATATGTTTATACGACCAAGTTTGCTACTCATCTCTTTGAACATAAGTGGTGGTATGGCCTTGGTGAGAATATCGATTCGATCTCTTTGAGGAACATCTTGGAGTTGAATAATCTTGGCATCAATCTTCTCCTTTAGGAAGTGTCTCACAATGTCCACATGTTTGGTTTTATCATGATGGATGGATCCTCCGCCATGCATAAGGTGAATTATTGTCACAGAGAGTGTGATAGGTTCTGTCAAGAGGTTCTTTGAAGTTCGGTGAGTACCCTTTTTAGCCACAGAGCTTCACAAATGCCAAGTACAAGTGCCCGAGTTCGAAACTTCTACTTCAAGATCGCTTCTTGACACGAGAGGCTGTTTCTTGCTTCTCCAAGTAACTAGGTTTCCCCATACATATGAGCAATAGCCTGTGGTAGATCTTACGTCAATGTGACATCCACCCAATCAAACATCGGTGTAGACCTTGATTGATCTATCGGGAGACTTGGTGAAATGTAAGCCCTGGCCAGGAGTGGACTTCAGGTACCTCAGTATCCTGTTCACAGCATCCCAATGTTGCTCAGTAGGGCAATGCATGAACTGGCTAACCAGACTGATATGCAATATCAGGTCTTGTATGGGATGAGATAAATGAGTTTCCTACAAGTCTTTGATATTGATCCTTTTCGACAAAGAATGTCACCATGCGGTGAGGTATTATTCTGGGTCACTGGGGATACAATGGTTTGCATCCCAAAGATGCCGCTTTCCTTCTTCAAAGAGTCCAAGACATACTTCCTCTGTGAAAACAGATATACCCTGGCTATTCTAGCTATTTCCATACCAAGAAAGTACTTGAGGTAGCCCAAATTTTTAACTTGAAATACTTTTGCCGGCCAGGTCTTCAAGTGTTGGATCTCAGCAGGTCATCACAAGAAGGATGATATCATCCACATAGACAATAAGAATGGACCTTTTACGGTTTGTTGTTTTGATAAACATTGTGTGATCTCGAAGTTGCATTGATGGTATCCAGCAGCTTTAACCACAGAGAGTGAGTTTGCCAAACCAGGCTCTAGGGATTTGCTTTAGGCCATATAGAGATTTCCTCAATTTGCAAACTTTCCCTTGAGTGTGAGTGTTGGAAAACCAGGAGGCACATTCATATAGACTTCCTCAAGAAGGTCACCATTTAGGAAAGCATTCTTGATATCCAATTGGTGTAGAGGCGATCAAGTTGACAAAGAATTGAGATCAGTGCACTGACAGTGTTTAGTTTTGCCACAGTGCAAAGGTTTCCTTGTAGTCAAGGCCATATGTTTGAGTGAATCCCTTGCAACCAGCCTAGCTTTGTATTTATCAATAGTACCATCAACATTGTACTTGATAGTGAAGCGACCATTTGCAAATTGACTGTCTTCTTTCCCATGTGGGAGAGTGGTGAGATCCCAAGTATGGTTGTCAAGGAGAGCGATCATTTCGCTTTGACATGTGTTGCCTTCCACTTATCATGTTGGAGAGCTTCTGTATATTCTTAGGAATAGAGTGAGAATCCAAGTCCCTGTGTAAACATGGCAAAAGCAGTGATAGTTGATCATAGGATAGATAATTATGAATAGAGTGATCGATGAGTGCAAGATCTCTTTCCCTTCCCGATAGCAATAGAGTCATCATCAACGCCGCAGTTGTTGAGAGTCGATGGGGTGCTAAGGTTCGATCTCTTTGTGACTCAAGAGGTTCTTTGAGTGTCGTGAGTCTCTCGGTTCAAGTGAGGCTCGGGTCGATGGACTGCGGTTCGAGGAGGTTCTTTGAGGATCGAGAGGATCTTGAGAGTCGGTAAGTGCTTTGAGGTTCAAGAGTTTCTTTGAGGAAAGGATTTAGGTCAAGTTCAATCGAGTTCCCATCACTGTGATCGCCTCGGTGGACTTCTTTGTAGTAGGGAGTCCTTTCAAAGAATTTTACATCCATAGAATTGTAAAATCTCTTTTCGAAGGAGAGTAACACTTGTACCTTTCCCTGCCCTTTGCATATCCTAGGAAAATGCACTTGTGAGCTTTGGGATCAAGTTTGCTTCGTGTTGGGCATGGATATAAACAAATACAAGTACAACCAAAGATTTTTGGTGGTAATTGGGAAATAAGATGAGGCGAGGAGTGTGTGGTCGTGAGGGTTTGGATAGGAGTTTTGAAGCCTAACACTCTGTTGGGAGTCTGTTGATTAAGTATGTGGCGATTAATATAGCTTCACCCCACATATACTTTGGGACATGGGTAGTGAACATGATTGATCGAGCCATCTCCGGTAGGTGCTGTTCTTTCTCTCAAAGAACCCCATTTTGTTGAGGTGTTTCCACACAACCGCCGATATGGACAATCCCTTATTCATCAAGAAATTACCGAGGTTAGACTCATAGTATTCAAGAGCATTATCGGTCTTTAAGATCTTGATCTTAGTGTCAAATTGAGTAGAGATCATGTTGTAGAATTCTCAAAACCGGTCCAACTTCGATTTATCCTTCATTAAAAACAGCCATGTGTTCTGGTATGATCATCAATGAAAGTGACAAACCACCTTTTTCTGTTATACTTTTTACCCTTGAAGGTCCCCATACATCACTATGAATTAAAGTGAAAGGTGTGGAAGGCAAATAAGGTAGTTTGGCATACACAGATTTGGTAAGTTTGGCAAATTGACAAATATCACATTGAAGATCATTGACATTACATCCTTTAAATAATTCAGAATTCTGGACTTCAAATAACCAAAACTTGGATGTCCTAGTCTATAATGCCATAACATGATATTATCTAAGGTTTGAGTGCAGTTCGAGGCGATTCAGTCTTGATCTTACTGTCTTCAAGAGGTCGACCACATACAATCCTAAGGTGGTTTAGCCCTCCCAATCACTTCCTCGTGAAGAAGGGTCTGGAAAGTGCATCGATTCTTATTAAAAACAACAAATCCAATTTAAATCTTTTGCAAGTCTCTTGATGAGATATGAGATTGCGGTCTAATTTTGGAACAAATAGGACATCCTTTAGACATATCTTATTAGTGAGTTTAACATTTCCAAAACCTTTTGCACGAGAGATAGATCCATGTAGCCTTAACATTGTGAATTTGTTGACATGGCATAAGGTGAGTTATGAGGTTTTTATTACTAGTCATATGGGAGGAGGCCCAGAATCAACAATCCATGTTTCATTACTAATAGAAGAGTAGAATTTACACCGCACTAGCCTGAGTAGCCGTGTCGGTAGAGGTACTACCTTCTTTTGTTGAGTGAGGAAAGCTTTGAATGCGACAAACCGAGCATTCAACTTGTTGTCATTCTCCTCTTCATGGACATGCCCGCCTCGACTTTCCTGGTAGGTTTGAGGATTTAGGCATGCCATGTAGCTTCCAAAGCAAGTGTCCTTGGTGTGATTTGTGCGTTGCGGTGCTCACGAACAACTTTCCAGTTCTATCAGTAGGCTTCCTGACAGTCTCAGTAACCTCAGCAGGCTTCCTGATGGTCAGCAGGGTAGCACTCTCAGCAGGGTTGTCAGCAGGGGAGTTCAGCAGCATCACTTTCCTCCTGCTTTCCTCATGTTTGACTTCAGCAAACATGGATTTGAGATGGGGAGAGGTTTTGTGGCAAGGATTCTTCCTCTAACATCATCAAGAGCGAGATTGATCCAAGAAGAAACTTGAATACTCTCTTTTCTCAATAACGTCCTTATAAAAGGCAAAGCATCCTTGACATCATTCCAGGGGTGAGTTTCCAGCATATCTAGGTGTTGCCATGCCCTAGACAGTTGGTTGAAGTATTGAGTTATAGACATATCTCCTTGCCTGCAGTTTTGAATCTGAGCTTCAAGTTCATACACTTCTGAGGTATTGTCTTTCTTGGAGTAAAGATCCTGGCATTATCCTGCATTTCCTTTGCAGTATCATACATCATAAAGTTCTCACTAATCTCTTTTGTCATTGATCTTGTGAGAATGGTCATGACTTGATTATTAGCAGTATCCCATGCTTCAAATCCTGGGTCATCTTCGGCAGGGGCAGGTTTAGAGTCGGACAGTATCCCATCTTACCTTGTCCAGAGATGTACATTTTCATAGATCTTGACCATAGCAAATAGTTGTTGCCATCAAGTCTATGATTAGTATAAGATGAAGATTCGGTGACCCGGTCTCACGAGGCACTGGGACTCAATCTGAAGGTGAGGAAGCTTCAGATAGTGAAGACATTCTTGATTCAAAGAGGTCTTTGAGAGTTTGCAAATGATTTCAGGAGTTTAAGGCTCCGATACCATGAAGAGAGTTTGAGAAAGTAATAATACTTGAGTAAACTACAACTTATTTATTCATGTTGAAAGAATGAGTATAAATAGATACAAGAGAGGATCCTTACAAGAGAGGATCCTAGCTAGTAAAGTAAAAGTAACTAGAGCCGGCTACAATAAATGCTAGAGTCGGCTATGTCTATGCTATTACATAGTAGGACAAAGGATAGTTACTTTATGACTATTAGGACATATTAATTGTTTATTCAATGCAATTAATATGTCCCTTGATAAAAAGTAACACGTTACATTGTAACATGTTATGAGTGTAACAATAATGTAATATTATTAACCATAGTATTTCCACACATTTTAAGTCGGATGTCGTTGTAATTCTAGTAGCATTTATGGTTTTCAACCGAGTCTCTTTAGTTTCCATTTGCTTAGCTTGATACGATGACATAGAGGCTTACATATAATATTAGATTTATTTAATGTTATACATGCGTAACGTTTTTTTCCGGATAAGTCCTCGGTATCCGGGAACGGGACGCTACAAGAAAAGTACAAAAGACGGTCGAACCCGTCGTAGTAAAATTTAGGAAAACTCAGCACCTAACTATGCCCCATCTCATAGCAACAAACTATAAAGAGAAAAATCCGATAAGAGGAAGAAAACTATCAAAAGGTAGCATACAAAGATTAAATGTAGCTTTGTCAAGTTTTAGGGGTTGACCAATGAAGGATGCTAACTTTTAGAGACAGTGGTTATTAAAAAGGGCTGTGAAAGCCTTGGTAATTCGAACCAATATGTGGCTAGGGATGCTTCCTGATTGAAGCGGTAATCAATGATCCACTTCAAAATATGCATTGAAAACTTCCTTAAAAATCTTTCCCTTCTAGTGAACATACGATTATAATCCTCTTGTCAGCAAGTTTGAATAAGCACACTTTGGTTATCAAGTAGGCCAACCTTACATTCTGATTTAAGTTCTAGTTTCGTAAAATACCTTTGAATATTCTCGATTTTAGGTTTATAGTTTGGAATACGACCAATAAGTTCATTCTAAAATTGTTTACATACTACCTTTGGTCACTCTTTGAGAAAATGAATGTTGGTTTGCCCCGACAATTTGCAAAGTGTCCAAAATTAGGAAGGTGGTGCGTGGTGATGCGGAAGAGCCAACGACAGCTGCAAAAGTTTTCTCCGTGGGTGGGTCCATCTTATTGGGGTCCACTCAACTTAAACAACATCTTAGGACGGAGGCAGTTGCACCGTGCAAGTAGGGCACACGCTATCGCTGCAACCCTAGCTTGGATCAGCTTGTGAGAGCTGAAGGACAGAAAACAGAAGCCACTAAACGGCAAACATGTTGGTGTTAAAGTATGCCTTGCACAAATTCAAGGGGTGAATGAACTTGTACAGTAAAAAAAATTCTTGCGTGGAGTTTATTTGTAGTGGATATTAAAGCGCTGTAAGCTCTGGTTTCAAATCTGTTCTATTATAACATTTGATTGCTGAGATATGAATCTAATGATTCTGAAGCAAGTCAGTAAATGACAAAATGTTTGTTATCGATGTTCAGATGGAGTAATCTCATAGCCACCGCTTCTACTGTGATTTTAGAGGAATTCACTATTATTGCATAGACTCATCTACAATAGTGTTAGGAACGTTTTATTGTTTTGATGATGGCCATACTAGCTATTATAGCAAGCCTGAAATTAGTCTAAAAGAACAGTAATGTTTGTATAGACTTTGCTTAGAAATTTGACATGTTGTATAAGTTAAATCAGACAAGCACTGTAATAGACTGGTAGGATGGAAACGTAAAAACTTTCGAGCAGCTCAATGAAGACAGCCAAGGAACCAGCTCAGTGAAGTGAAGACCTATGGACTGACTTACATCTATGGAAGTTTGTGATGACCTTGGGTAAGTCTATGACTTTTTACAAGTGATGGAATATATTCTTTTAATATGGTGTACACTGATCTCACCCAAATCAAGGATCAATGAAGTACAATATACATTGACATCAGGAATCAATGAAGAAGCAAAAACAGCAAACCGGCTAAGAGAAAGTTCTACCGGCTGACTAAAAGAATGACAGTGAAGAGCATCTCAATGGCGAAGAAATGATTAGAACATCCAAGTAAGTCAAATCTGATACTCATGAGATCTGTAATATATTGAAAGGAAAGATCAAGCAATTAATGCAGAATCAATCAAGGATGGATTTTGTGATGGACGTTTGATGAAAATCCGGATCACTGAAATTATGGAGAATTAATCAAGGAAGAATCAAGAAATAAATCAAAGATTATTCTCTGCATTTAATAGCCAATGGACCGAATTTCAAATTCAAGAATAATCAAGGCTATAAATAGAAGTCATTGACAGACAAGGATATACACGTGAATACTCTTACAAAAATGCATAGAAATATATAAAAGTGCTAAAAATTTGTCAATTTCAAAAGCCTTCATTTTGAACTGAAAATATAAATCCAGCAGATCATACTCAGTAAACAGAGCATCGAATCCACATCAAGCACTTAGTCTGATCATCCCACTGTGAATCCAATTCACACCAAACTCAAGCAATTCAATCATAGTGTCTGAGAAGGAATTGCACCTTTTAAAGTGATACCTACTGAAGGATCTTTTCTCAAGGAGCAGTGTGGAAGACTGAGTCACTAAAGCTTTTGTAGCCATGGAGTGATAGTCTTGAGATTGTGAAGCTTGTGTAGCCAAGGACAATGATAACTATTGTATTGGTGAAAGACAATAGTGAATTCCTCCAATCATATCAAGAGAAGAGTGGATTACGGGATTACACCACCCTTAAGAACTATAAACCTTTGTGTTCATTTATTTACTGCACTTTACTTTACAGTACTTCTTTACTGTATTCTAATTATATTTTGTGTGTACTTGAACTGCTTTGAAACCACTTTTAAGAAGGGACTTATCTAGTGCCCAAAAGCTTTTAAAACAAGAAAAGTTTTTGAAACTTCAGTATAGTCATTCACCCCCCTCTGACTATACTTTCACCCTTCTCTAGGACAAACAATTAGTATCAGAGCAGTGTTCCTACTATCAGAACCTATTTAGAATTGATTTCTGGTAATAAGGATATCACATACTTTCAAAGTAGTTTTCAAATCTGTGTTTTATATATACATCTATTTGTATGTGACTATGGATTCTTAAAATTTCATGTCTAAAGTACATGTATTCAATGTTAACAATTTTGATGAATATAAAATAAGAATGTTGTCTCGTCTTGCAGCAACTTATGAGGAGATTGCGGGATGTCATAAATGATGGTCCCATCAAAATTACAACTGTTGAGACCTCAGGTGCAAATAAAGGAAATACAATTGAAAAGCCAAAGAAGGATTGGACTAAGGATGATAGAAGAAGAGAAAATCTTGATTTTGTTGCAAAAGATATGATCTTGAAGACTCTGGACAGTAACATGTTCATGAGGAATAAATTTTGCAAAACTGCAAAAGCTATGTGGGATAAACTAGCCATTGTTATTGAAAGATCAGAGACAATCAAGGAAAATAAACTATATGTTTCAAAACAGAAGTTTGAAATCTTGAAAATGAAGATGGGTGAATCTGTCGATCAAATGGATAACAGATTCTCAAGTTTCATCAGTGAACTACAACAACTTGGTCATAAATATCCTCAAAAAGAATTCTTCTAGAAAATTTTCAGAGGTCTACCTGAAAGATGGAAGATCATCGCATCCGTGCTTAAAGGCACAATGGATCTTGCTAATACTGGCACACTGACCTTAATGTCACAACTGAAACCTCAGGAATTTGAGTTAAGCAATGAGGAAGGTGCACCAGCAGAGCCAAACAAGGCCAGTGCACTAGTAGAACCCCAGCTGAGTGAACCAGCAAAGAGACTCGAGAATTGAAAGAGAAAGTGGCATTGTTGATCAAAATGTTTGATAGATTCAATAAGAGACTTGGTAAAGGAAGTTCTTCTTCAAATAAGAAGTCATATTCAAGCAAAGACATGAAGAAAAAGGTTGATGAATACAGAGCTTCATCTGTGAAACGAAAGGACACTTCAAAGCTGATTGTCCAGAAGAAAAAGCCAAAGATGAAGATCAGAAGAAATATAAATCATCAAACTAAAGAAAAAGCAAGAAAGCATTAAAAGCTGAAACCAGCAGTGAAAGTGATGAAGATTAACCTGATAATGACTCAGATGACAGTGAAGGCACCAGCTTAGACAATGAAAAAGCGTGAAATATGTCTAATGGCTAAGGAAATTGAAGAAACAGAGGTACTATCTAGTTAATACTTCTCAAATGCATCCACATCTGACACTGCACAATCTTCTATCTTCCCACTAGATTCTGCAAATCTAATTCAAAATCTCATGAGTAGATTCGAAGATATTCAAACGGCTCATGAAATTTGGAACAAGAATGCAAGGATTTAAATGAGGAAAATAAAAGATTAAAGAAAGAATTGGATAAGATGAAAGTTAAATCGGCCAGTAAGGAAGAACACTTAGCAAATCAACAAGAATTAGATGATCACTCATCTGGAGCTAACAGACCAGCTACGGAAACTCCCTTACCAGCTGAATCCACCACTGCACCAACTTACAAACATCTAAAAAGGTTTGGATCCAGATCTGGTCTTGGAAACAATAGTCAAGATGAGAAAGGAAACAATGGGCAACACCAATCTGAACTAAGGACCAAAACTGGATCTAAATTCAAAAAAGGATAGACCATTGTTTCAACTACTCATCATACGCCAGTGAAGTAAAAAACCAGTGCAGTGAAATAGTACAGTTAATCATCTTACTAGCCTACCAACGGCAAAGGTATACTGATAGGTAAGGGCAAACATACCCTTCAGAAGATGATTGGAATGTTCCAACTCCAAAATACAAGAGAAAACTATTTCATACAAGGCCAAATGTATTTGGGAAAAGCCAAAAAAGTCATGGTCCTGGATACAAAAGGAAACATGAAAACAGGTCATTTACTGTGGTTTGGAAAGTGAAATAGGATGTTAAAGCACCAAAAGATAGAGAAATGTATCAGAAGACTTGTAGTAAATCTTCTAGAATCTATTCTGCCATGCCTTATACATACGAGATTGATGACTTCAACCCTCCAAAAAGAAAATCTTTTGGAAATGCACATGGAGTGGGAGGCATGACTGCTAACAGGTATGGACCCAAACAGTGTTAGGTACCTAAACATGCTTAATTTGTTTTGTAGGATGTCTGGTACATAGACAGTGAATGTTCCAGACATATGACAGGCAATAAGGGATGGCTGACTGAATTCAAAGCTTTTAATTGACCTAAAGTTACCTTTGGAGGCAAAGAAAACCCCGTCAAGATTAAGGGGGAAGGCACCATGAAAAAGAACAAGCTGAAGATCCAGAATGTGGCATATGTCAAGGGATTGAATTTCAATCTTCTAAGCATTAGTCAATTCTGTGACAAAGGCTATAATGTTCACTTCAGCAAAGAATGATGCAAAGTGATTCACAATCAAACCATCACAGTTGTACTTGTAGGAAAATGAGAAGACAACATATATGTGGTAGACTAGAAGACAGCAAAAAGCAGAAACATGTTTGCTTGTCAAGAATAAACAATCACCTAGCTAGATTTGGCATAGAAGGCTAACTCATCTGAATTTCAAAAAAATCAACAAGCTGGCTAAGAACAAACTTGTGGAAGGGCTACCTGAGATCACATTCAAGAAAGAAAGTCTATGTGATGCATGCCAGAAAGGGAAACCAATCAAAAGCTCTTTCAAATCAGAGCCACATCAATCAAGTGCAAGAATCCTTCAACTTCTACATATGGATCTGTTTGGACAAGTCACACCAGTGAGTGTAAGTGGCAAAAAGTACAATCAAGTAGTGGTTGATGATTTTTCAAAATTCACTTGGACTATCATCATGAACAAGAAAAGAGAAACACTCAAGAAGCTACCTGGCCTTCTGATATGAGTCAACTAGTTGATGCATTTCACAATGTTTTATCCCTATTTCTCATGCATTTATTGATGTTCTCATATCAATTTGAGTCATTAGTTGCTCAGTTTCACCCAAATATGTAGATAGTAATTATTATATAGAATATCATATTTTGAGAGTTTTGTACCGGTTATAGTAACCGGAGCGTCGTGTCGGGTTTACGCTTGGTTATTTTGTGTTAAATTGCAGGATTATAGGTTAACCAAGACCCCGAGTGATGCCACGTGTGAGCATATCACGTCTTTTGATGGCTAGGAGATTGTGCCGGAAGCTAACAAGTCAAACGGATCAACTGTCCTTAGTACTTCTACCGTAGCATACATTCAACAGACATTTGACCCAGCTTAGATGCATTTTCTGGAGAAGACTTCTTCATGAGCATTGTAGATAAATAAACAAGCTTTCCAACTCATTTTAAATCACATCAATCGGAGATCTACAAATCAAGTTATGGCGATTTTACTGAGCTGCTGTGAAATCGGCACAGGCCGGATCTTTAAGCGGCGCGCGCCGAACGTCACTGTAGCTATTTAGAGAGTTTCAGACCTTTAGTGGCGTATGCCGGAAAGTCGCAGAAAGCAGAATTCAGCATAAAAACTTCATTTGGATCGATTTTTACCTAATTGTTTGACCCAACTTCATCTTCTCCATTTCTCCCTCTCTCTTGAAGGCACCTCCACGCCCCAAGGGATTCTCCTAGCCTAACCATAGCAATAGTTTAACATTCATTCTACCTGTAATCTTAGAAGAATCTCTACTTGAAGCTTTTGGAGTTGATTTTGTGAAGGAAACCATCTCTTTTGATGTTATTTTTCTCCGTGGATGAACCTTGAAGAGTCAATGCAATTATCCTCTTTTGAAGTACTTGCAATCTTGTGGGTAAATCCTTCTCTTATTATTTCTAGTTTTATGTTCATAGTTATGAAGTTCTTAAGTGACAATTTGACCTTCATAGCCATGGAAGGCTAAGCTTTTGCTAGCCAAGCTGATGTATTCGTTATAGTTATTAATCTCTATTAGTTGATTGGGAATGTTAATTTATGATTCATAGCTTCATGTGTGTTGTTTACCTTTTCCTATTTTCATTGAATTGCTTGTTGGTGTTGGATTGATCACCTAGCACTAGCATACACACACTTAGTTGAGACCGAAAGGAGATGCTTGGTGTGGGAGAAGGGATAGGAGAACCGGAAGGTAAAATCGACCTTAAGTGGAATTCGATTTCTTATCCGGGGGTGATGAGAGTCAACTTTGCTATAATTTTGTGTGCATTTTACCCATATTTGTAGCCTATTCGATGTAATTTTGGGGAGGTTAAGTGTTTTTATATGCACATTTCACCACGATTTGAATCACGAGATGATAAGACGTTTACATCGAAAATCTCGATATTTTTGGGTGATTTGTGTGTGTTTTATTGGTGTTTGTTATGCTTGGGTATGTGGTTTATTTTATTACGGTGATGACAGATGATAGAGGGGCGTGTGAGGGTCACACACAGATTTAAAATAGTCCAAAACAGAGTTTGTATGAGAAAATGGCGCGAGACTCAAATTCAAGTGTTTGGAAAAAAAAAACCATTATTGTCCAAGTTTGTCGTGATCCCGACTTTGGTGTTGAGTGGGAGTAGAGGTCCCAGTACCAACACCCGTTGGAAGCTACTTTTTATTATCAATGGAAAATTAAAAAAAAGAAGGAAAAACTGCTGATTTTGTTATTGGTCAAAAATGGGGCCCACGCCCTATAACATTAAATATAGCATACGGAAAGCATACAAGAAGGAGAGGACCTTTATTTTATTTATTTATTTTTTCCGGAAAATTTCAAAAGCGCAGGACGGAGTCGGAAATTGGATTATAAAAGCCATTTAGGTCAAATTTCAACAGTGTTTTTACATCCCAATTTTATTTTTCCTCTGCACAGCAGTTTTTATTTCTTTTCTTAGGTTTAGATCTATTGTTTTTTCTCTTTCAATTTATACAAGAACATCAGCCCTTTAATTATTTTATTTTGCAATTGGAACACAACGAAGTGACAATTCGAATGGTGGATTGCTACGGTTTCTTTTGATAAATTTTATTCCATCTTTTTATCATGTTTATTATTAATTTCTTCATAAATTTCTTCACTTTTATTATTATTATGAATAGCTAATTTTATAATAGCTAAATTATGTGATGGAATAACGAAATTGATGCTTAAACAATGATCTAGGGATGAGTAGGTCTTAAAAGTTAAATCTTTTGAATGTTTGTGTTCTAAAACTTGAACTTAATGCCTTTAGTGGAGTTATGAACCATTAATTGATTAAACACGTGACCTTTATAAATGTATTTTGCGAGGGAGTGTGCGAACAAGAATTTTAGGATTGCCATGCACGAACTAGTCGAGTTTTTCAGAGTCTGTTCCTTGGTAAGGTTTTTCTAGCTAAGCCGTGAACTCGGTGGATGCGGAGCGTCTCATAGTTCTTAATTATATTAGGTCAATTAAATCCCTTAGAGGAGACTGTTGAACCGAGTAAAGGGTAACTAGGTTGTGGTATTAACGCCTAGGGACCGGTTTAGGAGATTGCACCCACAACACATTCATTAGAAGCTGTTGGTTGGTTGGTAGGTTAAGGCTCATCCCTAGTGATTCGGTAACGGTGTTAAGATTAGTGTTCCTGATCATAGTTTAGCTATTTCTCCATTCATATATTTCAAAGTCAACATTTTTATTTCTCTAGCTATAGATTACTCCACAAGTTTTTGTGAGCCTAAACTAAATACGAAACTGATTGTGGTACTTGACCAATTCCTCGTGGGATACGACCTTGCTCGTCACTATAGTGCTTCCGACCCGGTACTCTGCCGGTTAAAGTTGGACGTCACTATTTTGGCCATCAGGGGATTATTGACATTGTCATTGCATTCAAGATCTTAATCATGTTGAATCATTAGGTCTAGGGTTCTTAGACCAAGGAGGAGGCACAGAGTAGTTTCATTCACTCGTATGAGGGGAAACTACTAGCTTAGGAGTGCACCGGTAACACACTTGAACACCATTGGAGGTTGGTAGGTAGTTCATTCACATGATGCTGATAGTGGTTTGCTTGATCATTGCATTATCTTGGCTAGGTTTTTTTTAATCATTTTATCACCCTTTGTAGTAGTAGATTTTTAGATATATCTATCTTATTGCAAAAATTGAGACTTGGATCGAAAATATGAACCTAATCGGTGGTTAACCAATACTCTCCTTGTGGGATACTACCTTGACTCACCAACTAGGCTACAGTTGTCCTGGTACACTGCCGTTGGGACACGTCATGTTTTTGTAGGAGAACCGGAAGGTAAAATCTACCTTAAGTGGAATTCGATTTCTTATCCGGGGGTTATTGACATTGTCATTGCATTTAAGATCTTAATCATGTTGAATCATTAGGTCTAGGGTTCGTAGACCAAGGAAGAGGCATAGAGTAGTTTCATTCACTCGTATGAGGGGAAACTACTAGCTTAAGAGTGCACCGGTAACACACACTTGAACACCATTGGAGGTTGGTAGGTAGTTCATTCCAATGATGCGGATAGAGGTTTGCTTGATCATCTTTTAGCGGCGCGCACCGAACGTCATTGTAGCCATTCAGAGAGTTTCAGACCTTTAGCGGAGTACGCCGAAAAGTCGTAGAAAGCAGAATTCCGCATAAAAACTTCATTTGGATCGATTTTTACCTAATTTTTGGACCCCAACTTCATCTTCTCCATTTCTCCCTCTCCCTTGAAAGCCCCTCCACGCCCCAAGGGGCTCTCCTAGCCTAACCTTAGCAATAGTTTAGACATTAATTCTACTTGTAATCTTAGAAGAATCTCTACTTGAAGCTTTCGGAGTTGATTTTGTGAAGGAACCCATCTCTTTTGATGTAATTTTTCTCCATGAATGAACCTTGAAGAGTCAATGCAATTATCCTCTTTTGAAGTACTTGCAATCTTGTGGGTAAATCATTCTCTTATTATTTCTAGTTTTATGTTCATAGTTATGAAGTTGTTAAGTGACAATTTGACCTTCATAGCCATGGAAGGGTAAGATTTTGCTAGCCAATGTGATGTATTCGTGATAGTTATTAATCTCTAATAGTTGATGGGGAATGTTAATTTATGATTCATAGCTTCATGTGTGTTGTTTATCTTTTCCTATTTTCATTGAATTGCTTGTTGGTGTTGGATTGATCACCTAGCACTAGCACACACACACACTTAGTTGAGACCGAAATGAGATGCTTGGTGTGGGAGAAGGGATTGGAGAACCGGAATGTAAAATCGACCTTAAGTGGAATTCGATTTCTTATCCGGGGGTTATTGACATTGTCATTGCACTCAAGATCTTAATCATGTTGAATCATTAGGTCTAGGGTTCTTAGACCAAGGAGGAGGCATAGAGTAGTTTCATTCACTCGTATGAGGGGAAACTACTAGCTTAGGAGTGCACCGGTAACACACACTTGAACACCATTGGAGGTTGGTAGGTAGTTCATCCCCATGATGCTGATAAAGGTTTGCTTGATCATTGCATTGTCTTGGCTAGGATTTTTATCATTTTATCATCCTTTGTAGTAGTAGATCTTTAGATATATCTATCTTATTGCAAAAATTGCGGCTTGGATCGGAAATATGAACCTAATCGGTGGTTAACCAATACGCTCCTTGTGGGATACGACCTTGACTCACCAATTAGGCTACAGTTGTCCCGGTACACTGCCGGTTAAACTGAACACCCAGTAGGTGAAGGATGTAGGAGCTCAGATCTAAACGAATTAGATATATGCGCAGCGGATGGATCACGATTTATATATCACAATACATAAATAAAGGATTTAACTACTACAAGGGGGTTAAGATAATATTACCAATAGTGGGAAGAGAAGTCTTGATCTTCCAATGTGTTCTCCAAACGGTGGTTGGTGGACACCCTTCTTGATAAAAGCACCTCCTTGATATGCAACTCTAAGAAAAACTTGTAGTTTTTCTTCAACCAGAAACCCAAGACAATGAACAATTTTTTCTCTCTTTTAGTGTATAGGTCGAAATTTCCCTTGGCATTATGTCTTGGAAGAACTCTCTTTATATAGGAGATTAAATCCTTGGCCTCCAAGTTTCTAATTAATTAAATAAATAATTAAAAAGAAATCACAATAAAGGATAATTCCATTTATAAAAGATTGTGATTAATCAATCAATCAATTACAAATCAATCATCTTTTATTAATCATTAATCACACAAGAAAATCAATTCTTGCATTTAATGAAGTATGAGGCGCCATATACACTAGGTTTTAGGCCCACAGAAAATGTCATTTCTGTGTATTATATTATTTAGCCCAACTAAATAATATCCATGCATATCAATTAATTAGCCCAGCCAATTAATTATCACTGAGGCCCAAATAACAAGATTATTAGTCCGAATTACAGAAGCCACATCGGGGACCATGGACCTATAACCAGTAGATCCAATAATTAATTATTCATCGAACAGAATAAGTACATTAATTATTAATTCCGGGATTACGCCACCATAAACCCGAAACTGAACTCTACCGATTATAGATTTATACTTATAATCAACCCATAGAGTTAATAAGCGTCCATTGATATAATCACTACATACGGATTAACCCTCCATAGACTGTCCATTCTGAGAGGGACGTCTCCGTGAACCCGACTCAGAATATCTTATCCTTATTTACCATTAACCCCCTAGTGATCAATTAGTTCACATATCTGACTAGTAGCTAATTAGTCTAAATATGAACTCGGCCGATCGATCACTTTCTTAGGGCTAACAAATAAGGGGACTATCTCTCAACTTCCCGCAGGAAGGAATGGATTCTATGTCTATGAAAATCATAACTACTCACTCATCAAGAGATAGTGCCAATGGGAAGTGGCTTGGAACACATAGCTAAGTGAACCGTAACTAACACATCAAACACTACCCCGAGACAAGCAGCACCCTATGATCACCTCAGGATTAAGGTTGATCCATATATGATCATCTAATGATTTAATAAGATTCATCGATTACGGAATTATACCGAGAAATACATATTAAATCGGTTCAGTCTTATATGAATGCCATCATATATAAATGCCCCACGTAGGTACTCTCTACCGACAGTCCGGATAAGACTATCACACCCTAAGGTGTTCTGGGCGCATTATTGGTGTTTTAATCAAGAGACCCTAAACTCTGATTAAGTTCACCATGGACTAACTGTTTAAGTATATCACCACTAACTCAATCCTCACGTGTAATCCATACACTGAGTTAAGCGGTTACATACTGATATACTTAGGGTTTGCAGCTGTGTATTACATTACAAGCACAAAGCAAGTAATAAGGTGAGATAAATTCTGTCATCCATTATTAAACACAATTACATAAATTGTCTTTCGGGCACTACATCTAACAATCTCCCACTTGCACGAAATGACAAGCAACGATTGTTTTTAGAGCACACCCTTTTTCATCTTATTCACAACACTCTCTCACTTGCTCTAAAAGCAGATGAGATATATCCCCCAATGCTGTATCCTCCAAGCACTCGACTTGGTACACTGATCAGTTAGGTTGTCAGCTCGAGACGATCTTTAGGATCGAAACGTCGCCGGTCCATCTAATCAAGCGGTACACTCTCTCAATATGCTTTTGACCTCTAGTGACTGAGAAGATCCTTCTAAGCTATCTCTTCACTGTTTTCACAATGAAGTGAAATCGGCTCACTAGACCTGGAATTACTCCCAGATCAGGAAGGAAATTCCTAAGCTATATCGCCACTTCAGCTGCCCCGAAAGCTGCTACGCATCCAATTAATTAAAGTCGAATTGGCGGTGCTGAATTTCTCCAGACTATAGCTCTATCACAATGAGTAAACACTGAGCCCGAGATCGTCCCAACGATCATCCTTAATCTGACTATAAGTCAGAATCAGTGTAGTCAACCATATTCAAGTTTGCACCCGAATATACAAGCACTTTATTCCTCGTTCTTCAAAGATACTTGAGGACGTACTAAAACCGCTATTCAATGCTCGAATCCGAGATTCGACTACTATTGACTTGTCATTATCCAAGAGAGACTCTATCCCATTTTCTCTTTATCCGAAGATTTAGAGAATCATTCCTGAGAGGTAGGGTAGGACTACTCTCATTGAATGTTGCATCCGTATATGCAAGATCATCTTAACCAATAAGACGGATGAGATAGCCAATGACTCATTCTTGTGAATTTGACTGAATCAAATTTTTAGAATATAGTCCAATTATCTCATCCAGAGAATCTTGGCGTGTCAGTTTCCGACTTCAGATAGCACACCCATGTTGTTTCCAACTGTTTTAGTGTTACCTTTCGCGAACACTAATACTACTATTTTACCAATATTGATACCCAGTCTATAAAAGACTTATCAATATTATGGTCAAGTCCACATATTTTAAAACATGCGACTTTTAATGACCGAGAGGTTCTCTTACATCCACAAATGACATAATTCCCAGCAGTCAACCTGCCATTTGTTCTAACCAAGACCCTTCTGTTCTGAATGAATCCAGACTCCGTTTTTCGGCAAGAAAGTCTTAGGGAATCACCCCTATTTTCTGCTTTCTAACGGAATCCAGCAAGGCGGAGTGGTGAGAGAGTTCAAGGTCTGGTTAACTCTCTACTTTTTAGGGAATCACCCCTAGACCACTCAGATATGTGCTGAAAGTTAAACTTTCCTATTCATTCGACTCTTTTCGGCGTAGATCCAATTACTCCCATTGGGCCTGAGACACTCAGGTGGTTCTGCAAGAGGTTGAACAGAACTGGAGTACCAAAACTCCATTCACAGGGTTAAGGCTTTCAAACCGACCTCTATGATCATAATCCTATACAGCCCACAAAGAGCCATAGGTTATCAAACACCCCAGCAGACTGTAAAGTCCACAAAACCACAATAGGTCAACGGTTAAACCATACCCCCACTACGTTTTAGGTGGATTGACATTCTGATCTAGTAGTATTTATCAGTGTAGTTACCAACAACCGATGTTGGACGTGGTCTGATTAAATCAGATAGCAACTACCTTTGGGTAACCGTACTCCAAGGTTTAAGGCTGTCATTTATAGATTCTATTAGAAGGCTTGTGACAGTTCAACCGTCACTTTCTGATCTCAAGAATCTTATAACCAACCTTCACTCGTCACATTAAGATATTTCACGAACAGTCACAATCAACGAGCGTATCGCAAAATCTCCAATCCTACCTTCAAGCATTAAGTGCTAAATGCCTACATTTACGGAAGTTGTGTGAACCGAATTCACTCCTTATCCATAAATTCACTAGCATCTTCTAGGTAGACTTCTCGGTTTACATAATAATGTTAACCGTTATTTTGCAACCAATTATCTTAATCGAGTTTTGCATTGTATTGTAGCACATCAATAACTATATAGGGCAATTCCATGGTTTCTTCCTCAGTGAAAAACATTCCACAAGGAGGCAGGCCATGCATCAGTCCCAAGACTATGTGATAGCCAATTTCTGAGCATGGAATACTCTATTCTCTGCTAAAATCAGAGACCCCTCCTCGTATTCTTTAGATAAACTAACCAGCGTTTTGAGTAGTTATCAGACAAAATGTCACCATTCAAAATCACCCACTAGCTTGTATATCACACTAGACCCCGAAGGTCACTATGAACAAGCTATGTTACCTCTTCAAATCTATTACCCTCTCCCGATTGGAAGGAAATTTAGTCATTGTTCCTTTAAGACAGTGTTCTGAGACTGGGAGAAAGGAATCACCCTTAGCCAGTCGTCAGGTCTTATCTCTAGGATATATGCACTAATTAATAGATATTGAAGGGTCGTTTATCTTAATACGGAAACCTTTTACCTTTAATAGTTTTAGATGTGTTACACATACCTATTCAGCTATTCTTAGTGGTTCTGTCTTTATCAAACAAAAGTCTGAGTCTCAGATTCGTACTACAAATGCCATCTTCACTTTGTTTAAGGCAACTGTAGTATCGAGATGAAAGTGAATCCACTTGTTTCAATGAATCTGTAAACAGAAAAATAAATTTTTCTTTGATATTCAAGGATAGAATCTGAAATTCATTTCCTTATATCACTCCCACTATTCTAGCTGAAACAATTGCCCGTTGTCTACTCTATTAATTGTTAATGCACAGCTTCCTTGTTCTTTCAAAGAACTAAGCTATCGAGTGAAGTTACTCGGTTAAGAAAGTCGCTAAGGATTCATTGGTTAAGTGATCCGAAATCACTTTCCTTATCCTATACTTTCTTTAATTAATGTTTCGGTTTAGCCTCAAACTTAGTTTAGATGATTAACACTACTTGCAGACATTCTTTCCCATTCTTGACTTTCCTTAAAAGGAAATAGTCTTGAACTAGCAGTTCATTTGAGTAGACACTACTGGTGAACTGTGGGATGTCTAATGAAAGCGTCACCCAGTGGGACTAATTTTCGAATAAATCAGATGAACATAAGATAAAAGATCCCACTAGTTTATCGGTTCCAAATACCGTCTAACTAGCGACACTTTAATTTATGATTCTCCAATTTTTCTATTAGAAAATTTCTCGTGTAGATACTACACAATTAAAATTCACTAGAAGAATTTTATCGTCCCAATCATCTTTCAAACTAACTACAGTCGTCTCTCGTTCAACATGATTGACAACAGTGACATCCTTAGTTACGTCACTTAAGTCTTGAAGGCTCAAGAGAAATATCTCTTCCGAAAAATTAAGTGCATGTAAGATTAATAAGCACAACGTTCTAGTTACTTACCACTTTTAACAAAGTCGTTACTAGTCAATATAAAACATACACTAGCAGTCTAGTACCCTAGAGATATAAAAATGTCAGAAAATAAATCCAAATTATACACTACTAATTAATTTTAGGAACATAAACTAAGTATTTATAGTCTATCCTACCGTTCCAAGGATTTAATCTAATGCCTCAGTGCCGCCTTAGGGTAGGTCAAAGAGGTTTCAATTAATATTGAAGATCAGATTGAGAATCGAACATCTCATTTGTGATCGTCAATCACCTTTCCTTTTTCAGCCAAGGTATTACCAAAATACCCTTTATGAGTGTGACCTACTGTTTCAGATTTTTAGGTAGACCTCGAGTATGCCGCCTTAGGGTCGGTTAGTGACCCGACGAGTACCCAAAATCTTATCCTTTCGGAGACCAAGCCTTGAATTTTGATAGCGGTGAAGGCCTTCCTTAGGGAGGCCGGTCCCAGGCCGGCACGAGGCGTCGCCATTCTCTCACGTTGCTTGTGTCAACAGTAGAGGCTGTGGGGTCGGCTGTCGCCTCTCCCGCTCCCACTCAATATTTTGAAAAAGTTGTGGGTTTACTGATCACGTTTTTTGACTTGATTTTACTTTAAGGAACAATAAATCATAGGCCTGAATGGTATCGGTTATGTGGGCTAGCCCACCCGACCTATTCGTTGGAACATATGTGGCCGTCGGACGGGTCAAGACTAGGGGAGCTCCGTTGAGCCGTAGTGGCTCTTCGGATGGCTCAGCCTTGCCGGACCCCCGTGCAAACGCCACATGTGGAGGGTGAAGTCGATCGAGCCGTAGCTACTATGGACCACCCAACCGTGGTTAAACCACTTTCGAACCATGTTTGCCCGTGATTATCCAATCCTTAAACATCAAACTTTCATGTAGACACTACGGAACAAAAACGTAATCTCGTCTAGGTAAGGTGGAATTCACCGAGAATCCAACACCTTAACCACGAGGTTTCGGGATTTTACTCCATGTGCTATCGCAGAGTGAGATTCACCGAGAATCCATCACCCAACCTCGACGATTGAAAAAACCCGTGATCCTCGGTTTTTTACCCTAATTAGTTTCTAATTAATATCAAACAATTAATTAAAACTAATTGCGTGTTTTATACATGCCTAACTAATTCCTCGAATTAATTTCTACATGTATGCATATGGAGTGGAATTCATGATATGATGCATGGCATGGCAATTTTCCGGTTCTACACATACAATCTAAACATGTATTCTAGTGCGGAAAATAAACACCGAGATGGACCGTTGGCACCCCCGTATCTAACCTATTAGAAAATAAATTAACCAAACCCTAACTAGGGTTTACTACTTTCAAACATAATCTGCAGCTGTTCAAATTCTTCGATGATCGGGAAACCAAACGAACTCGGATCGCGACGAAACAATCCACATCTGTTCTTCACTCCTTGGGCTTCAATATGGACGGTTGGATCGGAGTTTTGACCTTTCAATTTTCTCCAGTGAGCCGGCTAACTTGCTGCTGAATCTGTCACTTACAGCAGCGCAACAGTGACTTCCCGAGGCTCATCGGGAATCGAGATGAAACCTGATCGACCCGAAATTTTTATGCCACGGCAATAACTCCATGTTTATCAATCTGACCAGTCGGATTTGAGTTTCAACGGTCTAAACTCTTCCAGAAATTCGAGGAAGTCACAGGTAAGGTTTCTGTGAATCCTGCGTTTTTCTGTTACAGCAGCCTCTTTGCAGCAACGAACAGATATGGATACGGATTCCGATCGTTGCCAAATTTTGTGCACTTGTTCTCCATCTTCCAATCTTGATTATGACCGGAGGGATCGTCGTTTCAACGGCTGGAACAACGGACAAAACGGAGAAACTAAACAGATCTATTTTTTGGAAATTAAAATTGCAATAACAAATAAATTACATAATTTCCTATACTCACATGAACGAATTTTCATTGTTTATATGAGTTTACAATAGATCTAACGGGTAAACAGTGCCAACCCCCAATCCATCTCTTCAACCACAACAACTAATCATTATCAATGCATAAAACAATAAATAAAATTTTTCTACATGCAATTCCACTCCTTTAAATCGTTTAATTATGATTATGACTATATAAATTGTGGAACCTGGCTCTGCTACCACATGAAGGATGTAGGAGCTCAGATCTAAATGAATTAGATCTACGCGCAGCGGATGGATCACGATTTATATATCACAATACATAAATAAAGGATTTAACTACTACAAGGGGTTAAGATTATATTACCAATAGTGGGAAGAGAAGCCTTGATCTTCCAATGTGTTCTCCAAACGGTGGTTGGTGGACACTCTTCTTGATAAAAGCATCTCCTTGATATGCAACTCCAAGAAAAACTTGTAGTTTTCTTCAACCAGAAACCCAAGACAAGGAACAATTTTTTCTCTCTTTTAGTGTATAGGTCGAAATTTCCCTTGGCATTATGTCTTGGAAGAACTCTCTTTATATAGGAGAGTAAATCCTTGGCCTTCAAGTTTCTAATTAATTAAATAAGTAATTAAAAAGAAATCACAATAAAGGATAATTCCATTTATAAAAGATTGTGATTAATCAATCAATCAATTACAAATCAATCATCTTTTATTAATCATTAATCACACAAGAAAATCAAATCTTGCATTTAATGAAGTATGAGGCGCCATATACACTAGGTTTTAGGCCACATGAAAATGTCTTTTATGTGTATTATATTATTTAAATTTAACTAAATAATATCCATGCATATCAATTAATTAGCCCAGCCAATTAATTATCACTGAGGCCCAAATAACAAGATTATTAGTCCGAATTGCAGAAGCCACATCGGGGACCTTGGACCTATAACCAGTAGCTCCAATAATTAATTATTCATCGAACAGAATAAGTACATTAATTATTAATTCCGGGATTACGCCACCATAAACCCGAAACTGAACTCTACCGATTATAGATGTATACTTATACTCAACCCATAGAGTGAATAAGCGTCCATTGATATAATCACTACATACGGATTAACCCTCCACAGACTGTCCATTCTAAGAGGGAAGTCTCCGTGAACCTGATTCAGAATATCTTATCCTTATTTACCATTAACCCCCTAGTGATCAATTAGTTCACATATCTGACTAGTAGTTAATTAGTCTAAATATGAAATCGGCCGATCGATCACTTTCTTAGGGCTAACAAATAAGGGGACTGTCTCTCTACTTCCCGCAGGAAGGAATGGATTCCATGTCTGTCAAAATCAGAACTACTCACTCATAAGGAGATAGTGCCAATGGGAAGTGGCTTAGAACACATATCTAAGTGAACCGTAACTAACACATCAAACACTACCCCGAGACAAGCAGCACCCTGTGATCACCTCAGGATTAAGGTTGATCCATATATGATCAACCTTATTAAATCCTTATTAAATCATTAGATGATCCATATTAAGGTTGATCCTTATTAAATCCTTATTAAATCATTAGATGATCCATATTAAGGTTGATCCTTGCAATATGTGAGATTTTATAAATATTTAGCACCAATAGCTTATTAAAAGTGAACGTTTTCATTAAACATATCGTGAGTTCACATCTTTAAAAATAGTACTTATTTTCTTATTCTAAGATTCATTATGCACTTGGCCATGATTAGATATATATATATATATATATATATATATATATATATATATATATATATATATATATATATATATATATAATAAAAAGTAGCAGTTTTAACCCAATTACCCTGATTACCCGCTCCGAACCTGGAAAATGATCCGGCTCATACCCGCAAAATTTTTTTCGAATTGTTTTTTAAATAAAGGCTTTCCAGTTATAAAAAGATTTTCCCAAATTAATATTTGATTTATTGTAAAATTCACAATCCCTTAAAAACGGACGCGTAATTAATGGCGTATAATAATGGAAAAAACAAAACAAAACAGAATCCAAAAATACAAAACAAAACAAAACAAATATAAGAATGCAAATAACAAAACATTATTTAAAATCCAACAAATTTATCCGAAAAGAATTCGTCACCTTTGTAAAAATACAAATATACTACCTAAAAATAAAATACAAATATACTAATATCTATTCTAATAAAACAGATATAATAATAGAAACTTGATTACCCGCTCCGAACCTAGAAAATGATCCGACTCAAACGCGCAAATATTTTTTTGAATTGATTTTTTAAATAAAGACTTTCCGGTTATAAAAAGATTTTCCCAAATTAATATTTGGTGTATTGTAATATCCAGAATACCTTAAAAATGGACGCGTAATTAATGGCGTATAATAATGGAAAAAACAAAACAAAACAGAATCAAAAATACAAAACAAATATAATAATGCAAATAACAAAATATAATTTAAAATCCAAGAAATTTATCCAAAAAAAATTCGTCAACTTTGTAAAAATACAAATATACTACCTAAAAATAAAATAAAAATATAATAATATGTATTCTAATTAAACAGATATAATAATAGAAATAAGAAAACAGAATTTAAATTTCTAAAAATTTATCCAACTCTGGAAAAATACAAATATACTCTCTAAAAAAATAAAAATATAATAATATGTACTCTAACAAAACAAATATAATAATTAAAATAAAAAAATAGAATTTAAAATCCAACGAATTTCGCCAGCTTTTGAAAATAAACAAGTATAACAAACATTTATCAAATAAAAAATCACCAGCTAGGAAATAAAATCAATTTTGACCCGAACGTATACACTTAAAAATAAAATAAAAAACATAAAAACCAATATTGCAATTAAACCAGTGTACAACACGTTTAATGTATTTTTGTAGGTGTATTAGAGTGTCATGCATTTTTCACGTGTGTAATATTGCATTTATTGTAGATATTTGTCTTGATTACCCTAGAATATTTCGTAGCATTATTTTATGACCCGCATATATTTTTTTGAATTGTTTTTTAAATAAAGACTTTCTGGTTATAAAAAGATTTCCCCAAATTAATATTTGGAGTGTTGTAAAATCCACAATCCCTTAAAAACGGACGTGTAATTAATGGCGTATAATAATTGAAAAAATAGAACAAAACATAATCCAAAAAATCAAAACAAAACAAATATAATAATGGAAATCACAAAACATAATTTAAAATAAAACAAATTTATCCAAAAAAAATTGCCATCTTTGTATAAATATAAATATACTACCTAAAAATAAAATTTAAATATAATAATATCTATTCTAACAAAACATATATAATAATGCAAATAAGAAAACAGAATTCAAAATTCAAGAAATTTGTCCAAAAAATGTCGCCAGCTCTGTAAAAATACAAATATACTCCCTTAAAAAAATACAAATATAATAATATGTACTCTAGCAAAACAAATATAGTAATGGAAATAACAAAACATAATTTAAAATACAACAAATTTCGCCGGCTTTTGAAAATAAACAAGTCTAACAAATCATTTATCAAATAAAAAATTACCAGCTAAGAAATAAAATCAATTTTGAACCCAAACATACCCGTTACATTTAAAAATAAAAATAAAAACATAAAAACCAATAATTGCAATTCAACCATTGCAGAACACGTTTAATATATTTTTCTAGGTGTATTATTGTGTCATGCATTTTTCACGTGTGTAATATTGCATTTATTGTAGATATCTGTCTTGATTACTCTAGATTATTTGGTAGCATTATTGTAAGAGATATACTCTTTTCATTACATGATTTTAGGAGGCCATGTTTTGTAGTATAATATATATATATTAATGAAATTTAGAAGACAAAAAAATGATAAATGGGACTGAAGGGCAAATTTCAAAATCGAGAGATTAGAGAAGACAATTGCTAATATAGTGACAAAAATGCCCCTTTATAATTTTAATAGTAATAAGAAAAGAATAAGAGTAATAACACATAAAATGTCAGAACATCCAATGAAAAATAATGAAATTTTAAAAACAAGTAGTAATAAATTTAAAAAAAAATCGCAACACCCAATGAAAAAAAGAAATAATGACTTAATAACAAGTAGTAAGAATGATCTTAAAACAAGTATTAACAACCCGTAAAATATAGTAACGCCCAATAAACAAGTCGTAATATGATCCGTAAAATGTCAGAATAACCTAAAAAGTAAGTAATGAGACTAAAAACAAATAAGAATGACCAGTAAAATGTAGTAATGGGCAATAAATAAATAATAACAGCCCATAAAATATATAAAGTGCATCAAAAAACAAATGTAATAACAATCCCTGCTTATTCCTCTCTTTTGCAGCCATGGCCACTTCATCAAACTCCACCAGCTCCACCCCGCCGGTTCTTCTCCAACCAAGCCCTCCGGCGAACCAACTCGTTGCTTTTATATTCAGCCCCCCAACAGAGTTTCTGCGGTGGTGTTACCTCGGTGGCAGCATCAAATCGTGAAGAATCCGTAGCCCATACCATGAAGAATTCGTGTTGCCGTTACTCGAAATCAAAACCTTCCAAAATCGTAAAGATTTGGTTGCAGGATTTGATTCGAAATTGAATTAAACAGATTAGGAAAGAAAAAGCAGTGAATAAATCAATCAATGGACAAAATCAGAGAATCCAATCACCATCATGGACGATTCCGGCCGCCATGCATCATCACCATACGCTGCTGCTGTGATTGGAAGAAGAAGAAGGAGTTTTTAACTCTGCTGCTGCTAGAACGCTGATGCCGATGGATGTATTTTGGTAATGTTAATTAAGTTTTGTCATTTCTAATCATCCATGTACTTGTAGCCTAATAAATTTATTAGTTTGTCCTTTTAGACAAAAGCCTATATATACCATCCAAGAGGTGCAGTTTTAATCCAATTACCCTGATTACCCTCTCTGAACCTGGAAAATGATCCGGCTCATACCCGCAAATATTTTTTTGAATTGTTTTTTTTTAAATAAAGACTTTCCGGTTATAAAAAGATTTTTTCAAATTAATATTAGGTGTGTTGCAAAATCTACAATCCCTTAAAAACGGACGCGTAATTAGTGGCGTATAATAATGAAAAAAACAAAACAATACAGAATCCAAAAATACAAAACAACACAAATATAATAATGGAAATAACAAAACATAACTTTCAATCCAACAAATTTATCAAAAAAAAAATTCGTCAGCTTTTTATATACTACCTAAAAATAAAATACAAATTTAATAATATCTATTCTAATAAAAGAGATATAATAATGAAAATAAGAAAACAGAATTTAAAATTCAACAAATTTATCCAAAAAAATTTCTCCAACTCTGGAAAAATATAAATATACTCAATAAAAAATACAATTATAATAATATGTACTCTAACAAAACAAATATAATAACAAAAATAAAAAATAGAATTTAAAATCCAACGAATTTTGCCAGCTTTTGAAAATAAACAAGTCTAGCAAACCATTTATCAAATAAAAAATCACCAGCTAAGAAATAAAATCAATTTTGACCCGAACATGTCCGTTACATTTAAAAATAAAAATAATAACATAAAAACCAATAATTGCAATTAAGCGCATAATAAAAATGCCCAAGTTGTTATACGCTTAACATAGTGATGCTTTTATCCTTAAATTTCAATAGGAAATAGCTTTCTGCAATTTCACGAATAGGTGTAAAGGTGTCATTGTTGAAGAGAGGGAGAAGGACGGCGTAGAGGTTAGCATGTGTGGGACTAGGGTGAGTTTAGAAGTTTTCTTTATTGATGCAGGGAGGTAGTTTTCTACTTCTGTCCGTTTTCTATGTATCTGTGTTTCATCCGTGTTCCATATCCTCTTTTTTTCTCCTTTCCCAGCCAACTTCTTTTTTATGACCTAATCCCTCAAACTTGATAAATCATCTAAGATAGAATAAGACAACAATGGAAGGGCAGTTGAATGGGGGATCAGATCGTGGAGTTTAACGAAGCCTTTGACCACCGTGATAAGGACGTGACTGATATTGTTTTCTTCTTCATTCAGCGTTAAAATTATTTTCATGATGTTTTCAAGTGTAATTTTTCATTAACTTGATTTTTCACTTGATATTTTTCTATTTCATTTTTATTTTATTTTTATAGTGACATGGCCAGGGGAAAATGAATGAAATGAGGCTTAGCAGTGTTCGAGGTTAGGATGATACGGCCGAAGGCGAATGGTGTGAAGCTTTTTCCAATGCATGTTTTATTTCTTAAGATGTATACAAGAATTCCCGTGTTTTTATTATCTGGCTTGATTTGGTGTCCCTCCATGTTCATTAGGTTTCCTTTAGATTTGTATCTTTTTTAATATGTGTTTCTAATGATTCTTTTACACGTCCATGTAAATGCAGGGTAGATATGATTACATCCATGCATTGAGCATGACAAATAATAAGTAGGGCCAATTTGCAATTTGTTCCCATACTCAACTATATACAAGCATGCTCCATTTGTTAAAAAAAAATTAAAATTACACATTACAAATTTGCAGTCTCCTGATGTCTTTGTCTTTCATAATTTTGTAGAACTCCAGTTGAACTTGGAAGACGTCCATCTTTGGTACTTTTGTAAAGTTCAAGATTTTCAAACGGGCCATACACACACACACACACACACACACACACACACACACACACACATATATATATATATATATATATATATATATATATATATATATATATATATATATATATATATATATATATATATATATATATGAAAACGCTTATATCTCATGTAATTTGTTTGCATGTGAACCTTCTTTGAGATCAAGTATAAGTCTTTTCGCCATTAGACTAGGTTCATCTTACAAAACATATGATTATTTTATGTATCCTATTTGTATTTTTTCCTCTATTCAGGATCTCTCATTTATTGTGTTTACGAACTCTCTGGATTTGTGCTTAAGTGATTAAGTACAAGGTGTGTTGAATATGAAAGTGACGCTTTTGTTGTGTCTCTGTAGATGATATGGTGGTGGTGGTGGTTGTTGTACGGTTTTTTGTTTTTTTGTTTTTTTATTTTATTTAAAGCACATGATATAGGAGGACTTGTTAAATACCACTTTTGTTGAATGGTAATTGTTGGACTACCACTCTATTTGTCAAAATACCACTCCGCTTTTCGCGTTTCCATTGTTTCCGGCAAGCCTTCTAAACCCTAATTGGGAAGGAACCCCAACAGGATTTGTGTACCTTAAGATCGTGCACATTCATGAAAGAAATCCCGGATATGAACGAAAATTGTGAACCAAAATTGGCTTAAAGTGGTATATTGACAAATAGCACACAGAATGGGTGCTATATTGAAAAAAATCCCTGATAAATAATGATATGGTTGTTTGCCCAAACAATACGAGGTGATGATTTAAAATATTTGAGTCCATTATATGAAATGATAATAACTTTCAGTTAATAATTTTCATGTGGCATAATTCAAATTTCAACCTATGATACGCTAACATGTTTTTATTTTTTCTGAACGTTCAATCAGCCCCATGCATAATGCACGGAGTTTTTGGCTAGTATATATATACTATACTATAATATGAAGAAGAGCCATTTTAACCCAAATACCTGTAATTTTGAACCAAACCTGTACAATGACTTACTTCATACCCGCTGAAAAAAAAAATTAATACGAAAAATCAGAAAAAAATTCGCTAAACATAATAAATACGGAATCATCTTTAAATATGGAAATTTTTGCGAATAATTTTTCCCTCACACCATAAATACCATTAATATTTTATGATCTATAACATAATAAAAAAAGATTTGGAAGAATAAGAAAATAAAAACACGGAATCAGTGGAACACGCTAAAATCTTTAAAAACAAAAATACCGAATACTATTTTTTTTTAAATACCCGTAATTTTGACCTAAACCCGTACAATGACCCACTTCATCTATATCCATACTATAATATAAAGATTAAAGAGGAGTTGTTTTAACCAATTACCTTCAATTTCGACATAAACCCACAAATTGACCCGTTTAATACCCGATAAAACAGAGCTCATCTGTTAATATAAAAAGAAAAAAAAATAAACACTAATTTGCTGACATTTAAACTCCTCCATACCATCGGAGATATGATGTGATCAACAACCTACCAGTCAGAATCCATCTGATCGTCTAACAAAACAACTAATCGTATACGTATTCTTTGATCTTCATTTTGAATTCTCAATATCTGAATCTCAACAACTCAAATCTTTTCTCTTTAAAAAAAACCTTCTAAAATCTTTTATGCTATTTTTGCCCCACAATTCATTAATTTTTTTCCCTTCTGCATAAAAATGATGAAACTTCAAATTGGCAATCAAAAAGCAGATTACAAGAGGATGTAGTCATGCGGAGCACCAAGAGTAGTCCTATGAGGTTTGCTAGGTTCTAAGCTATTGTTTAAAAGTTGGTTCTTTTCATTTTTTTTCCTTCAATTTATTGGATCTTTTGATTTTATGTCCACTGGATTGAATTCGGTCATTTTTTGGATTGTATTTTTCAGGGTTTTTTATACGATTCTAGAACGAGATTTGCCCTAGGACCTTCTAAAGGGAATCAATAGACGAGCTCTAAACAACGATCTTAGATAATCCAATCTAAGAACGTTGGCAAGAACGCCAAAACGCTTGCTCAAGGCGCTGATAAGTTTTCTAAGGGATGGAACTCTACAACGAAGAGATCCTCACTCGCAAGTGATAAACAAATCAATAGACTCAATAATAATTTCACTCAAAATATGTCTGTTTGTAAAAGAACAACCAATGTGTCTTATATAGGCTACAATATTCATGAAACTAATGTAGCTAACCAATGTGGGATAAATTAGATTGTAATTTTCGCCACTTTATTTCTTAGTGGACATAACTTGACCCTAATAAGCCCAAATGGCTTTTATTTGCTAAAAACAAACACTTGACTAAATATACTAGCATATAGACAACTTTTCTGATGGGTCATACTCGCATTTAGGCCCAATAAGGCCTTCGTCAAGTCCAATAGCATAAATGTGCACTTAGTGGGCTGATCTTTGGTCTTCTCGTTCGGTTCTTGCTCCAAATGGGCTTCTAAGGCCAAAGTATTCAAGGCCTCTCTAACTTTCTTCTTTTGGAGCCTTGTCATCGGCCCATCTGGAATCACAAGCGGGTCCTCGGTCTTCATAGGAACTAACGGGTCCGGAATATCATCGTGGATCACATCATTCCTCCTGGGTTGGGAAGGATCATGCCCTCAGATCAAAAGGGTTGTCGAAGGGCATCAATCAGCAACATTGACTGTAGGTGACACGCCCCAAGCGTCAGGAATATCAATTTTGTAAGCATTGTTGTTGATCCGCTCCAAAACTTCAAATGGACCATTACCTCATGGATGTAAATTTGACTTACGTTGCTTTGTGAACCTATCTTTATGGAAATGCTGCCATACCCAATCTCCTGGCTGGAAAATGACTTCTTTACGGCCCTTGTTTGCTTGCTTCACGTACCTCTCTGTCGCCTTCTCCACATGTTGTCTGGCCTTAGCATGCAATTCTTTCACCAACTCGGCCTTATGCTCACCATCCAAGCTAGATTGAGCACCTACAGGCAAAGGAACCAAAGAAAAAGGCGTATCTGGGTTGAACCCATACACCAACTCAAAAGGAGTATAGCGAGTAGCAGAATGTTTACAACGGTTATAAGCAAACTCCACAAAAGGCAAGCAAGTTTCCCAATTTTTCAGATTCTTGTCAATAACACAACGCAACAATTGACCCAAAACTCGATTAACCACTTCAGTTTGACCGTTGGGGGTGATACGCAGTAGAGTAGAAAAGCTTAGTTCCCAAACGCATCCACAACACACGCCCAAAAGTGGCTAATAAACTTAACATCACGGTCACTCATATTAGTTCTAGGCACTCCATGTAAACGAACAATTTCTTTAAAGAACAAATCAGCAATACGAGAAGCATCATTCATTTTATTACAAGGTAGAAAGTGTGCCATTTTAGAAAAACGATCAACTACTACAAACACCGAATCATTGCCATTCCTAGAACGAGGTAATCCCAACACAAAATCCATAGATAAATCAGTCCAAGGGGATGTAAGGATAGGCAATGGTGTATACAAACCATGGGAGGCAGATTTGGACTTAGCAGATTTGCACACTAGACAAGCATCACACACGCGAGAAACAGCAGTTTCATTTTAGGCCAATAAAAGTGTGATTTAAGCATGTCCAAAGTTTTTGTGATTCCAAAATGACCCATAAGACCCCTACAATGTGCTTCACGAACAAGCAATTCACGCATAGAACAACGAGGAATGCACAAAACAGCCTCACGAAATAAGAATCCATCGTGCCTATAATATTTCCCGTGACCTGAGTGCTCAGTAGCGGCATAAGGTTCAACAAAAGCAACATCCATAGCATACAATTCCTTTATAAATTCAAATCCAAGGATTCTAGATTGCATAGTAGTGATTAAAGTATACCGACGAGATAATGCATCAGCTACAACGTTCTCCTTACCCTTTTTATATTTAATAACATAAGGAAAAGATTCTATGCACTCTAACCAACGAACATGCCTCTTACTCAATTTACCTTGGCCTTTTAAGTACTTTAGGGACTCATGATCAGTGTGAATAATAAATTCCCTAGGTCTCAAGTAATGCTGCCAAGTTTGAAGGGATCTAACTAAGACATAAAGTTCCTTAGCATAGGTAGCATAGTTCAATTAGGCACCTATTAATTTCTCACTAAAATATGCTATGGGTTTACCCTCCTGAATTAACACACCACCAATTCCCACACCCGTAGCATCACATTCAAGCTCAAAAGTTTTATCAAAATTAGGTAAAGTAATTGTTAGGAACATTTTATTATGTTTTGATGATGGCCATACTAGCTGTTATAGCAAGCCTGAAATAAGTTAGAACTCTCTGTATAAGTCTTTACTTAGAGTCTGACATGTTGTATAAGTTAGGTCAGACAAGTATTGTACTAGTTGGTAGGACGGCAAAGCAAAAACAGATATTCGGCAAAGTGAAGCCAGCAAAGCACCAGCAGAGAAGTAATGAAGACATTATGGTCTGACTTATAACCAAGGAAATCTGTGATGACCTTGGATAAGTCTAAGTTATGTTTTTAAGTGATGAAACTCAATGTTCAAATATGGTGTACACTGGTCTCACCCAAATCAAGGATCAGTGAAGTACAAAGACTCTCCTAATACTAGAACAAAGAAGGAAACAGTGAATCGGCTGAGTAGACTGACCTTCGGCAAAGTGAAAACAAAACAGCGAAGAAAGAACTAACGGCTAAGTCAGAAGGCTCACTCGACCGTTCTAAAAACGGCAAAGTAACACTTACCTAATCAGATTCAATCACTACAAGAAACTTGCCGTTTAATGAGGAGAATTTAATGAAGAGCTAAAACTTTGTCATCAATTGATACATATAATGAGGAGATCTAAATAGTTTTGTTGATTGATGACCAAATCAAAATTCTCCTCCTTAATTGTCCTACTTCTCCTCATAAAATATACTATATAATAAAATCTCCTCATTATTCATAATTTATTTTTTTATTATTAAATTTCCTTAATTTTTTACATCTCCTCACTATTTTTTTATTCATAACTCGGTCTACTTCTCCTAACTCCGCCGTCTCTACTGCCCTAATCACACCCGAATTAAATCTTCATTGTAAGAGAGTTGTATCCATCTGAATTAAACGCTTCTTTTCGTTTTCAGCTCAAATTTCAGCCTCGAGGTTCATCCGACCACCAACGCCCTCCAGATTCAGCTCTCCGCCGTTGTACTCATTTCCAGCCGACAAAGTTCTTTACTCGCTTTCCTACCGCCTCCAGCAGCTTCCTATTGTATGTCCATCACAGTCGGAAAGCATTAAGTTCGACCTACAATTACGCAAATTCGCTTTCAGTCTTTTCCCCAAATTAGTTTGCAGGATGAAAATGTTTATTGTCCAATTTAGGTCAAGTATTTTGTGTTTTTGACTCAAGACAGATGGAAAAAGGCAGAGGAGAGAATCACAGAGCATATTGGTTTCATTCAACCAAACGAACCTTCTAAAGAGAGGCAAAACACGGTTGCTAATTATGTGCAGCGACTTATCATGAAATGTTCTCCTTGTCAGGTTGTTTTTTTCTTTATGTATGTTGGTTCTATTGGAAGGGATTGTTTTTGCTTCTCTTGATTGCTAAAGGTTTGTGTTTGCTTGTTAAAAAATGAAATGGGGGTGTGTTATGATAGTGCTGATCAGTAGGGATTAAATTACAAATTTTGTGCTGCTTTGCTTTTACATTTACTCTGCAGTTGAAGGAGAAAGAGTGTAAGTATGAATTGTTTTCTTAACTACTGATAAATGTTGATGCTAAGCCATGACCTTATCGTTGTTAGGCATGCCGTCAGACTGTGATGTTTATGCAAATGATTTGGTTGACGTTTTGAAGAAGAAACATGCGTCTGGGACATATAAAATCTTGGTACTCCCTTTAACTATCCCTTCTAGATCTGTTTGCACCATTGAAAATTGATCAGTGTGATCTGAAGGTTTCCTATGAATAATATGAATAGGTAGGTCTTCTACTTGGAGGCTTGCGAATCCGGACCATCTTTGAAGGACTCTTACCAGAAGGCGTAAACATCTATGCTACCACTGCTTCAAATTTAGACGAAAGTAGCTGGGAACTTATTGGCCTGACTTCATTCCTAGACCGCCTGAAGAATACACGACCTGCTTAGGTGATTTGTATAGTGTTGCCTGGATGGAATATTGGTAATTAATTACCACTCAAATACTTATGTTATACATGGACATATGTGTTATTTCTGTTATTTTATCGAATAGTGACTGACCGTTTTTGAATTCTGCCTCATCCCATTGATGGGTCATAGATGTTTTAATGTTTTTTTTGTGGCCATTTACAGTGATGTGCAGAATTTGCGGACTGAGACCCTTAAACAACAGTATGAGCTAGTAAGGTTATGTTTCGAGAACTTTAGGTTTATGTCTAGTAGATATAATCTTACGTTCTAACTTGGAAGATGCTAAGCGAAAAGAAACCAATATTTTAGATGATTTAAAAAATATACATATCAGAGTTTGGTATTTCTAAATGCTGAATTTGTAACATTTCTTATTTAATGTAGTGTTAATGTGGGGTGTCTCTTTATGTGAATTATAGATTTGATTCAGTGTGCTTACAGGGGTTCTTTCAATTCAAACGACGTCCACATTGTTGGCTACGGAAGATCTAAGCTTTCTGATGATGAGCTAAGAGATCGTATCAGGGAGTAAGATATCGATTTTCCAAATTAAAGCTCTACAACATATATTACTTGTTCATGTTCCAGTTCCAATTTTTCTAACTTTTTGAAGCATATGCGTCCACAACTAAATGGCATTGCACTTTGGAGTCCACTAATGTATGAATAAACATTTCAGGTGTTTGTCTCAAGGAAATCATAATTCTGACGACATATCAAATTTTTTGCAATTGATTAGTGTCCAATTTGTTATATTTATTCTTGAACTTTGGATGCTATGTTCATTCTGCTGATAATTGCTTCTTTAGATTAAATATATAAGCGGATCTTGCTTCTGCTGAACTTTTGACTGCAGTGGTGGTTGTTGCCCTCACCTTGTTCTCCTTCTAGGCTGCAAGAAATGGCTATGATTTCAATTTCCTTGGTCCATTCCTTTTTGCTTTTGTTCTTGTTCTCATGCTATTTGCACTTATCCAGGTACTACTATTCTTTGCTTCATTTTACTCTTTCTCTTTCTTTCTTTCTTTCTTTTGTTTAACTTCTTTAGAGGCCGACTGAGTTTGTTCTTGTTTATGTTGTGCATTTTTTTTCTCAGATATTTTTCCTGCTTGGAAGGTTATTGGTGATGATTTACGGAGGTCTAGCATCATTGATATTCTCAGGGTAATATGAAACACATTTTTTTAATGGATTCATTTCAGTGAGTTCTTCATTTCCTACAAAACTATGAAGAATATCACTTCAATGTTCTAAGCTAATATATTTAAGTCTGTAATTTGATTATTTGCTTGTTTAGATGTCTTTATTTATTTTATTGAAGTGCTTTTTCAATAAATTTCTTGAGCGAAAATATATAGTTTTTCATTTTCCTTGAATGTGTATATCCCAAACCTTTCCCTCGTTTATGTCACGGGAAATGATATTGTCCTTGAAAAGAAGAAACTTATATAGTTATATTAGGTAAGTGAACAGATTCAGCATGCTGTTTTGCTTTTAGCATTTGGAATTCAATGAACTATTGTTGCAATGGACTAAACTAACAGTGCATTCTTTGCTTATTTGACTCGACGCTGATATATAAATCTGTGTGTATGTGCGTGTGCATGGTTTTAGGATCTAATGGGCATAATATGCTTCCCTACTTGGAGTATAACTTGCTATGTAGCCTTACCATCATGTCGTGAAAAGTCCTTTTTCATTTTGATAATGAGCCAGCGTGTTATGTTCCAGTACTACGAGGGCCCATGTCAATTTATTCTATAATCATAACCTACCTTCAGAGTTTGTCTTCTGTTATCCATTTTTGTGCCAATATGGTTTCAGATTTAATTATTGTCACAATTGAAGATACGATTTAATTCCCACAGTTGTGTTCTGCATTCGTATTTTTTGAATATGTTAGGCTCTTTGCATATACAACAAAGGAAATCTTGGTAAAGTTGGGAAATCTTGCTTTTATTTTTCTTCTTGCAGGCATTTGTTGTCATTCGTGGAAAGAATTATCCAATGCCGATGGATTCATGCTTGGTGTGGTTGGCCTCTCTCCGTTTCCAGTTCTAAGCTCGTGAGAGGCCAAATGTTGTGTCCTTTGTTACTGTTTTGTCAAGTCTTCAGAAATAAACAAAAAGACTTTCACGTAAGTTATTCATATATTACTTGTTTTATAATATATTATTATTAGTTCCAGATATTCATATAGGGTTTTAGAGTGGTCGTAATTGTGTCATAAAGGGTTTTAGAGTGGTCGTAATTGCCATTCGTGATGTTTTATTAGGTCAAAAGAATCAGGGAAGTAATGACTCTGATTCTTTGGTGAATTAACGGCTCTGTAATCAACAAAACATGTGCAAGATCTGAAGCTGTTGATTCTGCATTAAAACGAGGATTGCAGTCATTGGTTTCCAATTCAGGCTAGGCTCCTCATTTCAGACCCTACGAATCGAACCGGTGAGTTGCAACCCACTGATATCCGGTTTAATCATCTGATTAATAGCTGGTTTAGGTCACTGAGCCCTATTAACCTTTGATTAAGGGTCAGTCCACTGAGAGTAAGATTGGTCAAGGTTAAGTTGTTGTGTTAACCCCTGTTTTACTCCTTTGTCTAGTTGGCTGAATCAGTTGAGAAATCCTCTGATTCAGTGTCTTGTTTGAATCTGTGCTTGGCTGTTTTAGTGTGTACTAATCCTGATTCGGCTTCTGTGTTTGCCAGTATTGGCTGTTCTTTTGATTTGCTAATCCTGCTATACACACTGCTGTTGCCTTGCACTGATTGCACTTTGCACTTCTATATGTTTCAACTATTTTTTATGCATAGGGTTCATTAACCTATTTATGTTTCTTAAAATTACCTTTCATATAAATTTTAGCTGCTTAGAAGACTATGGATGGTCCATAAAGCAAGGCTGTATAGGTGGACATGCTACATCATTTCCAAAGAAGACCGGAGCTACTAAGGTACTCTCACCAGTACTCTGGTGTATCATGAAATATTGAAATATGGCTATCAAACTTCCAACTTCCAACTAAGGTTGATTCAAAAATGCTGAAGGCTGGGGCACTTATGATGATTCTATTGTTGTTTTTGTTATGCATTATGGTAAACATTCCATCTTGCAACATTGTAGGATTGATTCCTCAAGTGCGGAGGATATGGTTTTAGTTTGTTCGTACTTGATGTAATTTTACATGCTTTTGGAATAATGGATAAAGTTCTTTTGTCCTCTGGTGATGTGATCTGCCCGGCCTTTTTTGCTTGCTTGATTGGTGGTTATATCCCGTCAGCCGTTTTCTTGTTTTCTGAACATTTGTATTCTTATAATGAGGCTAAAATTCTGTATAATGGGAGGATATGTTGTCAATAATTCATGATTTAATGAGGAGCAAATAACCCTATAATGAGGAGTTATGTTGTCGCATGATCTTTATTTAATGAGGAGTAAATGACCTGATAATGAGGAGATTAGTCATCATAAAAAATATTTTAATGAGGAGAAATTCTGTCATTAAAATAATTTTAATGAGGAGAATATATTCTCATTAAATGTATGATATAATTAATGAGGAGATTCAATTCTCCTCATTATATACCTTTAACTAGAGAAGCTGCAATGAGGAGTGGTTTCTCCTCATTAAACGTCTTTAATGAGGAGAAATGGACAATTAATGAGGAGAATTCTCCTCATTAAAAACCGAATTTCTTGTAGTGAATATACGTTGAAGATACAGAAGATCATGCATTAAATGCACAATCAATAGAGGATCAATCAAGGACGGATTTTCTGGTATACGTTTGAAGAAAGAATCCGATCATTGAAATCAAGGAGAATACAATTAAGGGGGAATCAAGAATAAAATCAAGGATTATTCCCTCATTAATATAGCCAACGGACGGAATTTCAAAACCAAAGTTACTCAAGGCTATAAATAGAAGGCATTGACAGAAAAACAAACAATGATTGAAAAAAGAGAAATCAAGCAGAAACTCTGTCAATTTGAAAAGCCCTCTCTCTGAACTTACAAGGATACATCTAGTGATCAACTCAAATATCAGAACTACAAAGTCATACTCAGAACTGAGATTGATCAAGCAAGTGTGTGAATCACATTCACATCAAATCAAGCAAATCAATCGAATCGAGGCAATCTGAGAAGGAGTTGAATATGTGATAGCTGTTGAAGGATCTTGATCTTAAGGAGCAGCAAAGGGAAGACTGAATCACTGAAGCTGTTGCAGTCAAGGAGTGATAGTCTTGAAGATTGTGAAGCTTGGGAATCCAAGGACAATCATACTATTGTATCAGTGAAAACAATAGTGAATTCCTCCAATCATCACAGGAGAAGAGTGGATTAAGGGATTACACCACCGTGAACCACTATAAGCCTTGTGTCAATTTAATTTTCGCAATTTACTTTACTGACATTCATTTAATTTGCATACATCAAAATTTACATCTCGTGGATTGTCTAAACAGTTTGAAAACAATATAGTAAGAAGGGACTTATCCACGCCCAAAAGCTTTTAAACAAAAGAAAAGTTTTTGAAACTCCACTATAGTCATTCACCCCCCCCCCCCCCATCTGACTATAGTTTCACCCTTCTCTGGGACCAACAATTGGTATCGGAGCAGTGTTCCTAGTATCGAACTCATTCGGATCTAATTTACAGTAACAAAGAGATCACATATTTTCAAAGTAGTTTTCAAATCTGAGTTTTTCATACACTTACATTTATATCTTCAATTGCAATCGATGGATTCCTCAACCTTCTTGTCAAAAGTACTGTGTTTAATGTTAACAATTTTGATGAATATAAAATAAGAATGCTATCTCATCTTGCAAAGAACTCATAAAGAGATCTTTGAATGTAATCAATGATGGACCAATCAAAATCACTACGGTGGTAAGCACAGGAGCGAGATCAAGGAAAGGAAATTGACAAACCTAAAAAGGATTGGACCAAAGATGACAGTGAGAAGAGCAAATCTGGACTTTGTTGCAAAAGACATGATATTGAAGACCCTAGACAGCAACATGTTCATGAGAATCAAAGACTGCAAAACAGCAAATGAGACGTGGGACAAGCTATCATTGATAAATGAAGGATCTCAAGCGATTAAAGAAAACAAATTATCTCATTGCAAAGCAGTAAATTTGAGAACTTTAAAATGAAGGTGGTGAATCCATTGATCAAATGGACAATGATTCTCAAGCATCATCAGTGAATTACAACAACTTGGACACATATATCCCCAGAAAGAAGTATGCTTGAAGATCTTGAGAGGACTACCTGAAAGATGGAAGATCATAACATCAGTAATCAGAGGAACAACAAATCTTGCAAGCACTGACACTCGACAATCGATGTCCCAATTAAAAGCTCATGAATTCGAATTGAACGGCGAAGATGGTGCTCCGGCAGAGACACACAAAATCACTGCATTAGCTGCATCTCAGCAAAGTAACTTTGCCGAATGCATCAGCAAAGAGACACATGAACTAAAAGAACATGTAGCTTTATTAGTTAAACGTTTTGACAGGTTTAAAAAGAAACCATTCAAAGTAAATCCTTCGTCAAACAAAAAGTCAAGCTCAAACAGAGACATGAAGAAGAAAGATGAAGAATACAGATGGTTCAACTGCAACAAGAAAGGTCACTTCAAGGCTGATTGTCCTGAAGAGAATAACAAAGATGATGAAAAGAAGAAATATAGAGCATCTGAAAAGAAAAAGAGCAAGAAGGCACTTAAAGCGTAATCCAAAGCAGGTGAAAAGCACGAAGAATCATCGATAATGACTGCAGACGACAAAGATGATGAAGAAGACAAATTTGGAAAATGAAAAAGCATGCCTATGCCTCATGACCAAAGAATTGGATGAAGATAAAAGTGATAGCTCGGATCGAGGAAACAAGCCTATGTTTAATGGCTAAAGAATCGATGAAATCGAGGTAACATCTAGTTCATGTTCTTCATCTAATGCATCCACATCTAACACTGCACAATCCTCTAGTCTCCCATTAGATACAGCAGACCTAGTCCAAAATCTCATGACTAAATTTGATGAAATTGAAAAGAATCATGAAATTTTGGAAAAGGAATGCAAGGATCTAAGAAAAGAGAATAAGAGGTTAAAGAAAGAACTGGATAAAGCAAAAGCTGAATTAACTAGTAAGGAGACCTACTTAAATGATCAACAAAATGCAGATGATCATACATCTGTTACTAACAGATCAGTTAAGAAAATCTCTCACCAGTGAAGGTATCCACTGCACCACTAAAAGCACCAGCTTACAAACCCTCAAAAAGGTTTGGATCCAGATCTTTGGCTACAACAGTCAGGATGAAAGTAGGAATAATGGTCAACACCATTCTAAATTCAGAACCACTAGTGGACCAAAATTTAGAAAGGGATGGACCATGATTCCAACAGATCATCTGTTCGTGAAGTCAAAACCCGGTGTAGTGAAACAAACAAATCAAATCCTCATTCCAATCAATCAAGAACAACAACCATCCGAAAGGTAAAGCGGACTTTACCCCTCGAGAGGATGATTGGAATGTTGCACCTTCAAAATAAAAGAGAAACCATTTCACAAAATGCATCATATGTTTAAGAAAAACCAACTGTTTCTAGACACATGAAGCAAGAAAGGTTTTCTAATGCATATTGGAAAGTGAAGAAGGATGTAAATGCACCAAAAGGTGGAGAAAAGTATCGAGAATACCTTCAAGTAAAAATACTAGGAGTTATTCGCGCTTACACATATGAAGTTGATGACTTCAATTATCCAAAAGAAGATCTTTTGGATACACCTTTGGTATGGGAGGCATGATTGCTAATGGTATGGACCCAAACGGTGTTGGGTACCTAAACTTAATTAATCTGTTTTTGTAGGATGTCCGGTACATAGGCGGTGGATGTTCCAGACACATGACAGAAACCAAAATGGCTCAACGATTTCAAAGCTTTTGATGGACCCAAAGTCACATTTGGAGGTAAAGAAAACCCTGGCAAGATTAAGGGGGAAGGCACAATACTCAAGAACAATCTAAAGATTCAAAATGTGGCATATGTCAAGGGACTTAACTTCAATCTGATGAGCATCAGTCAATTCTGTGACAAAGGCTACAATGTGCACTTCAAAAAAGAAGGATGCAAAGTGATTCACAGTCAAACCAACACAGTAGTTCTTGTAGGTAGAAGACAAGACAAAATGTATGTGAGCCAAGGCAGAAACATGTCTACTTGTCAAAAATAAACAATCAACAAGCTGGATTTGGCACAGAAGATTAAATCACTTAAATTTCAAGACCATCAACAAACTATCCAGGAGCAAGTTAGTTGAAGGCCTTCCAGAGATCACATTCAAGAAAGAAAGTCTATGTGATGCTTGTCAGAAAGGAAAACAAGTAAAAAGTTCATTCAAGTCAAAGCCTCATCAATCTACAACAAGAGTCCTACATCTGTTACACATGGACCTGTTTGGACCAGTTACACCAGTAAGTTTGAGTGGTAAGAAATATACTCTTGTAGTGGTGGATGACTTCTCAAAGTTCACTGGACCATTTTCATGAACAAGAAGAAAGAAACACTCAAGAAGTCGCAGATTTCTTTGAGAAGACTCGAGAATGAAAAGAGCTAAAGATTATCAAGATCGGATCGATCTGAGTAATTGAATTTCTAAATGAAATTATCGAACCTATTGTGAAGAAAATGGAGTGTTACATCAACTATCTGCAGCAGAGAACTCCACAACAAAATGGTGTAGAGAAAGAAGAAAACAGAACCATCAAGGAAGCAGTCAGGACAATGATAGCAGAAGCATGCTTACCAAAGAGATTCTGGGCTGAAGCAGCAAACACAGCATGCCATACACAAAACAGATCAATCATCAACAAACATCATGGAAAGACTCCATATGAAATATGGAATGGTAGAAAACCTAATATCTCATATTTTCATATGTTTGGATCAAAATGTTTTGTCTTAAACATGAATCAGCTGCATACCTTTGATGAGAAGGCTGATGAAGCAATCTTCATGGGATACTCAGACACCAGCAAAGCATTTAGAGTACTCAATAAAAGAACCTTGGTGATTGAAGAATCAATACATGTAGTTTTTGATGAACCAAATACAAATGGTGAAGATCTTCAAGATCAAGAAGAGAAAGCAACACAAAGGGAAATCTATACAAATGCAACCATACCAGCTACCATCCTAAATCATCATTTTGAAAATCAAGAAGAACCACTTACCAATACAACATATGAAGCAACTGAAGTTGAAGTTCATGCTCAACATGAAGGTATGGAAGCACCAAGTGAAGAACAACTTCAACCAGATCTAAATTGGCTAAGAGACCATCCTGAAGAACAAGTCATTGGAGATATTCACACACAGAGTCGAGAACGAAGACAACTGGAGCACATGCTAACTTGCTTTCTATCACAAGTGGAACCCAAGACCATAAATGATGCAATCCAAGATGCAGATTGGATCACGGCCATGCAAGAAGAACTAAATGAATTTGAAAGAAATGAAGTCTGGGAACTTGTTGACAGACCTGAAATGGCCAACATCATTGGTGCAAAATGGGTATTCAGGAACAAGATGGATGAGCAAGAAACTGTTGTCAGAAACAAAGCAATGCTAGTTGCAATAGGCTATTCCCAAGCTGAAGGAATAGATTATGATGAAACATTTGCACCAGTAGCAAGATTGGAAGCAATCAGACTCTTTCTAGCATTTGTTGCACACAAAGACTTCAAAGTCTATCAAATGGATGTAAAGAGTGCATTCCTAAATGGACTTTTGGAAGAAGAAGTTTATGTAGAACAACCTCCTGGATTTCAAATTAAAGGAAAAGAAGACAAAGTATACAAACTCAAGAAGGCCATCTATGGCCTCAAACAAGCACCAAGAGCCTGGTATGAAACACTATCACAATTTCTGATCAAGAATGGATTCAACAAAGGAACTATTGACAAGACTCTATTCAAACTAGAGGAAGGAGCAAGCACTTTGCTAGTACAAATCTATGTTGATGATATAATCTTTGGATCCGAAGATGAAAAGTCAGGTGAGAAATTTGAAAACTCGATGAAGAGCAAATTTAGGATGAGCATGATGGGAGAATTAAACTACTTCCTTGGCCTTCAAGTAAATCAAATGAAGGATGGCATCTTCATTAGTCAAGCCAAGTATACAAGAGACTTGATACACAAATATGGGATGGATACAAGTGGCACAGCAGACACACCAATGTGTGCCAGAGTCATACTTGGAAAAGATGAAGGAGGAAAAGATGTTGATCAGAAAATGTATAGAGGAATTATTGGATCATTATTGTACTTAACTGCTAGCAGACCTGACATAGCATTTGCAGTAGGAGTGTGTGCAAGATTTCAAGCTCAACCAAAAGAATCACATCTTCTAGCAGCTAAAAGGATAATCAAATACTTGAAAAACACTATAAATGTTGGTATTTGGTATCCAAAAGATGGAGGATTTAAATTAATATCATATTCAGACTCTGACTATGCTGGATGCAAAATAGATAGAAAAAGCACCTCTGGAACATGCCAAATGCTAGGAACCAGACTAGTTTCTTGGTTCAGTAAAAAGCAAAACTCCATATCTACATCAACAACCAAGAGAATATAGTACAGACAGTAGTGTTGTGCACAAATACTTTGGATAAGACAACAGCTAAGGGATTATGGAGTGGAAGAGAAAACAATTCCAATCATGTGTGATAACACAAGTGCAATATCTATTACAGAAAATACAGTATTGCATTCAAGAACAAAGCACATTGATGTGAGGCATCATTTTATCAGAGACCATGTTGAAAAGGAAGATGTCATCCTAAAACACATACCCACTGAAGATCAATTGGCCGACATCTTCACTAAACCACTCAGTTATGAAAGATTCAGTAAGCTAAGAACTGAGTTAGGAATGATTGAAATTGAATAAGTATCAAATAGCGGCTAATTGGAGTAATCGGCTAAGTTACTTCATTAACTGGTACGACCTTTGCCGTTACAGGAGATGCAGCAAGTAAGGCACTGGTATCCAGCGAAGGTAACTTAACTGATTGTTAGGAACAGTTAAATGGAGCAGCTCAGTGAAGAACTTATCGGATCGGCTAAGTGACCAGCCAAGGCACTTCACCGAAATAAAGACTTAGATAAATTAAAAGTGTGAACAAAATCAATTCTGATTACACGTGGAGAATAAGGAAATTATGGATGATTATTCTCAGACACACGTGGCGATCAACTTATGATCATGGAGGTAATTATATTATTTTTGAATTATAAACTCCTCGATTCCGGGCTCTATCATTACTTACCTCAAACCACTCCCCCATTCCACTCGAATATCGCGATTTGCATACACAAAATCACGCCATTATGTCACAAAATCCTTCTATTTTCAAAACCATGTTCACACTACCCAAATCACACTATTTAAACAAGACTTAGAGTTTTTCAGAATTCTATACGCTCTCTTGCAAATTACAAACCCAATCTCTGATTTTCCCTAAAAACTTGAAGAACTCCTTCCTAAACATCTATCTAGTATCAATGGCTTCATCTTCCACAATTTCTCCCACTGAAAAATACTATGAAAATTCAATCATCACTGGTTCGTTTTTCAAACCTGAACACTATCTATCGTTTTGTGATAATGATGCAAAAGCTCAACGCTTGGTTGATTGTTGTTCAAATTAGGGGCTGATGACTTTTCTAAATCCCCCAATTACGGGAATTTGCTATGAAAACCTGATCGCATTCTGAAAAAATGCCAAGTTTGTGCCCAGCACAAAGAAAACTGAGGTCGACTGCATAAAAAGTTCAATTTTTGGGAAAGAGATAGTCATACCGCCTGGACTTCTCAATAGGTTCCTACAATTACCAATGATAGGCCCGCACAATGTCAAGTTTGTACAGATTGACATCACAAAATTCTGGGCTGAGATAGCCAAAAGTCCGAGGAAAAACAGCAAAACATACAATCTACCTAGATCAACACTCAAACTTCCGTTTGCCGAGTTTGCACCAGTCATCACCAAGAATATTGAAGGCAAAAAAGGATCCATGGAAAACCTGACTGAGGTTCGGATCAGATTGATGGCCATCATCTACGAACGCATCAAATTCGACTTGGCAACTTTTGTATTGAATAGACTAAAGGATCAGATACAAAAGGAATTTGACCTTTCAATTACGGCACCAAACAAGGGTTTGCAGAAGAAAGGTGATTTCTGGGAAAAGAAATCATATGGGTTCCCTCTTCAACACCTGTTCAACGCATTGAACGTGAAACCCACAAATCTGCAGTCCCCACACAAGTCAAAGACGATGTTCACTTACATCAAGGCTTCCATGAAGCCCAAACCCATAGCTTGGGAGCAAAGAAAAAGCAGCCAAGGCGTAGATCGAGTGGGACGAAGAACCAGATCCTGCATAAAGCGCATGAAAACATCTCTCCGCTGGAACCAAAGAACTTAATTGACTCTGTGACAATCGGTGATGACACGAAATGTAAGAAGAAAAGCAACAGAGGAAATCACCTACCTAGAGGAAGGTGAAGAAGGATATAGAATCACCTCATCTCAAGAGGAGGAGATACATGAGGAAGATGATGAGTCAGAGGATGAACGTTCAGAAGGAGGAAATCTTGAAGCAATTCAAGAAGATTTGGGGATTTCTGATGATGAACTGACTCTCCAAGAAGTGCTTTTCAAAAGCACAGGCAAAGTTGACAACCAGCTAAGTGAGCCAGCTGATAAAGCTCACTCAGCCGAACATGTCAACTCCCCCACAATTGCACAAGGGGGAACAGTGGTAGATGAAGCAGTCCACACTCAACAAGAACAGATGGAAGAAAAAGAAGAAGAAGCACAAAATGAGAAGGAAGAGGAAGATGAAGAAAAAGAAGAAATTGAAGTGGAAAATGAGAAGAAGCAAGGTAAAGATGCTGAGGATGAAACTGATGGGGATGAAGAGGATGTCCATGTGGCACCAGAAGAAATTGATCCAGAGAGAGTCTTCAATCTGGACATTCAACCCCTCATTGTGGACATGGAAAGACAATATTACAGCAGGCAACACCTGAAGAATGCCTTAAGGAGTGAAGCAACCTCCTTCAATCACAAGATTGAGGCTCTCATCTGCCATATCAAGATCCAAGATGAGGTCATGCAGAGACAAGGAAATTTACTTTGCAACTTACAGCAACTCATCCCTCATGATGTCCAAACCAATCTTGAGTTCCTTGCTGAAACAACTGACAATAATCTCAAACCATTTGTGGACACTCTAAATGCTCACACTCAACAAATTCAGCGTCTGGATGAGATAATGGAGCATTCTGGCAAGCAGCTGGACTTTCTAATCAAAGTTGGTGAGGCCAACAACAAAATACTGGAGAAAAAGTATGGCCCTCTCCCCGAGTGCAAGCGAGCAATTGCGCACCTTGAAGCACGTTTTGATGTCGCCACAAAGGGGAAGGAAACTCAAAGCCCGAGAGCTCCAAAGGAAAGGAAAAAGGCAAAGCAAAGGCAAGGACAAAGAAAGGCAAAGCATCAGTTTGAAGAAATAAAGAAGTAAACCAAGAACTGTTGCTTAATTCAATTAATTTTATCATTTGCCTTTGTCGTTTAAATAAAAAGATGCAATATCTTATTGCCCTGAGATGGATGAATAAAATTGTTGAGTTTTTATTCAGTTGTTTATTATGAAAAATTTTGATTACTTATGTTCAGGCTTATGAGGGTTTTGGCATCATCAAAAGGGGGGAAATTGTTAGGAACATTTTATTATATTTTGATGATGGCCATACTAGCTGTTATAGCAAGCCTGAAATAAGTTAGAACTCTCTATATAAGTCTTTACTTAGAGTCTGACATGTTGTATAAGTTAGGTCAGACAAGTATTGTACTAGTTGGTAGGACGGCAAAGCAAAAACAGATATTCGGCAAAGTGAAGCCAGCAAAGCACCAGCAGAGAAGTAATGAAGACATTATGGTCTGACTTATAACCAAGGAAGTCTGTGATGACCTTGGATAAGTCTAAGTTATGTTTTTAAGTGATGAAACTCAATGTTCAAATATGGTGTACACTGGTCTCACCCAAATCAAGGATCAGTGAAGTACAAAGACTCTCCTAATACTAGAACAAAGAAGGAAACAGTGAATCGGCTGAGTAGACTGACCTTCGTCAAAGTGAAAACAAAACAGCGAAGAAAGAACTAACGGCTAAGTCAGAAGGCTCACTCGACCGTTCTAAAAACGGCGAAGTAACACTTACCTAATCAGATTCAATATACGTTGAAGATACAGAAGATCATGCATTAAATGCACAATCAATAGAGGATCAATCAGGACGGATTTTTCGCTATACGCTTGAAGAAAGAATCCGATCATCGAAATCAAGGAGAATACAATTAAGGGGAATCAAGAATAAAATCAAGGATTATTCCTCATTAATATAGCCAACGGACGGAATTTCAAAACCAAAGTTACTCAAGGCTATAAATAGAATGCATTGACAGAAAAACAAACAATGATTGAAAAAAGAGAAATCAAGCAGAAACTCTGTCAATTTGAAAAGCCCTCTCTCTGAACTTACAAGGATACATCTAGTGATCAACTCAAATATCGTAACTACAAAGTCATACTCGTAATCGAGATTGATCAAGCAAGTGTGTGAATCACATTCACATCAAATCAAGCAAATGAATCGAGGCAATCGAGAAGGAGTTGAATCTGTGATAGCCGTTGAAGGATCTTGATCTTAAGGAGCAAACAAAGGAAAGATCGAATCATCAAGTCATTGCAGTCAAGGAGTGATAGTCTTGTAGATTGTGAAGCTTGGGAAGCCAAGGACAATCATACTATTGTATCAGTGAAAACAATAGTGAATTCCTCCAATCATCACAGGAGAAGAGTGGATTAAGGGATTACACCACCCTGAACCACTATAAGCCTTGTGTCAATTTAATTTCTGCAATTTCTTTTACAGCATTCATTTAATTTGCATACATCAAAATTTACATCTGTGGATTGTCTAAACATATTTGAAAACAATATAGTAAGAAGGGACTTATCCGCTGCCCAAAAGCTTTTAAACAAAAGAAAAGTTTTTGAAACTCCACTATAGTCATTCACCCCCCCTCTGACTATAGTTTCACCCTTCTCTGGGACCAACAGTAAGTATGGGTGCAGAAATTAAACGAGCCTTAAGAGTTTCAAAGGACTCCCTTTGCTTTGGTCCCTAATGGAAAGGAACATTCTTCTTCTCCAACTCGTTGAGGGGTGCGGCTATACTGCTGAAATCCCTCACAAATCACCTATAAAAGCTCGCAAGGCCGTGGAAACTACGAACTTCTGCTGCAGTTGTTGGTTCAGACCATTCTGCCACAACTTTGACCTTCTCTTTATCAACCTCCACAACCTGTGCACTCACAACAAAACCAAGAAACACGACTCTATCCATGCAAAAAGTACACTTTTTGAGGTTGGCATATAACTTAGCATCTCTAAGTGTCTCCAAAACAGCGCGTAAGTGACTAAGGTGTGACTTTAAATCTGTTAAGGGTCGAATTGTCTGATTTTTAAGGATATATTTTATATCAATTTCCTCCATATTCTTATGTTTTTCATAGAAATCGAGTTTTATATTGAATTATTGAGTAAATGATGTTTTCAATAGTTAAATTTCAAAACGTAACGAATTATGTGCTTAAATGATGATTTTATATGATTTTGGAATTGTGTTACGCTTTGGTATGTTTTCCCTTAATTGTAGATACTCATTGATGATGGAAAAAAGGATTTTAGAGAGCCAAATTCGAAGTTGGAAAGGAATCAATCACATTTATGGAAGAATAGAAGATTTAAGGAAAGAAATCAAGTTGATTGATCCAAATTAACCGGCATCCGTAAGATCGAACGAAAGCGCCCATGGTGGACGAGCGTTTGAAAAGCTGGACGAGCGTCCAGAAGAGGAAAAGTGATTCGTAGAGTTTGGACGTTGTTTGACGAAGGCGTCGCTCTAGAAGGTCAAAGATGTTGGACGGGCGTCCACCCAAAACGGACGGGCGTCCACCGCCGACTTAGCCTGGCCGACCTAAAAATCTATATAAAGCAGCAGCGCCCAAACCCTAAATCATACCTTTTCATACCATAATTTCTCATACACTAAAACCTAGAGGAGCAGCCGCACTTTGGGAGTCTCAAGGCCGGTCACCCGAGCCTTGTGCTCGGGTGATCCGGGTTAGATTAGGATCGTTTATTTTCGTTTGTTGATTCATGGAGATCAACCGTTGTATAAACTATGTGAGTTCATCTTTTTGATTTATTCAATCTTCGTTTATTTTCATGATCTTGATTTACTTTGTATTTTTCTATGCAATTTAAGATGCCATGTGAATTAGATCGAAAGATTAGTTTGCTATTGATGTTTTACAATACGAGAGTTGCGTAAACGCTAGATCACCATAGAAAGATAGGATCTTTAATCGTTAATTCGTGACAGATTAATTGGTTAATTATCTAGGTTGCTAGATTCTAAAATACGGGAGTTAACTTGAATCTACACCTTCATTTTGTATGAAAATTGGTCTCAACATTCGGAAGATGAGAGATCGATAATTGAATTCACTAAGGGATTAGGAATTCATAGCTTGAGAAACGGATTCACTAAGGGATTAGGAGTTTGTATCTCGTGTAAAGGTGAAACCACAATATTGAATTAAAATCATGAGATGAACTAGGAATGAAATCACTTGGTTTGCATTATGTTTGATCCCATGTATCTTTAGTTTAGGTTGTTTTTATTGTTTGTTATAGGTTAGATTTATTTTAGTTGTTCTATCTTCGTTTATATGTTTTTCTTTCGTTTATTTGTTTTCATGAGTAGCAATTGAGAGAGTTAATAAGACTAGATTCAACATCCCAATTCCCTGTGGATCGACCCCTTACTTATCTCGCTCTACTATCAACAACCCGGCATTCGGCCGGTTAGGAGTTAGTTTTGCATATAGGTTAGGGTTTATAAATTTTCTTTTTGTTTAGTGATGCAAAATCCTCCGAACAAAATCATGGCTATAAATTAAGATATCATCAAAGTAGAAAACCACAAATTTATGAATAAAGTCCCTAAGAACCTCATTCATCAAGCGCATAAAAGTGCTAGGTGCATTGGTGAGACCAAAAGGCATAACAAGCCACTCATATAAACCAAATTTAGTTTTAAACGCAGTTTTCCATTCATCACCCTCTCGCATCCTCACTAGATGATAGCCGCTTTTAAGATCAATTTTAGAAAAGATTTTAGCACCACATAATTCATCTATCATATCATCTAAGCGTGGAATAGGATAACGATACCGTTTAGTAATTTGGTTGATGGCCCTGCAATCCACGCACATCCTTCATCCGCCATCTTTCTTTGGAACCACAATTACCGGCACCGCGCATGGACTCATGGATTCTTGCACCTTGCCCTTTGCAATCAATTCTTCTACTTGCCTCTGAATTGCCTTAGTCTCCTCCGGATTTGCACGATAGGCTGGTCGGTTTGGCAATGTGGAGCCCGGAATAAAGTTAATTTGATGCTCCACGCTGCGTAATGGTGGCAACCTGCTTGGCTCCTCCTTGGGAAAAATGTCAGCAAATTCCTGCAATAAAGACACCACAACACTAGGAAGAGAATCCATTACGTCAGAAAGAAGCATAAAACAGGGGGAGGGGTGGGGAGGGGTGGGGAGGGGAGGGGTTGGCCTCTTTATAGAGAAAGAGGAGGGGTGTAGTGCCATCTTCAATGGCATTAATAACCGCACCAGCCTTAGCATAGAAAGTTCCTAACACTCTTTCTCCCTTTTTTTTCACCATCTTTTTTTCTCCCACGCTAGTAATGGCGCCCTCCCTTACCTTTGACTTTTCTACTTTAGTTCCTCCGTAGAATGGTACTATGTCGCCCTCCCTTACCATTTCATTTTCAACTTTTATTTTACCCTCATCTCGAGTTCGCACACCCTCTTTCTTTTTCTCTCCCATCACAATTTTGGCTTTTTCAGTTTTCGACTTAGCTCCCTCTTTTTTTGCATTTTCCTCATGAGATTTTGAGAGTTGGAGCTGGTCGTTGTGAGCCTCCTCGGGTGATAAGGAAAGGAGTGTAATCTTGGAGCAGCGTGTACCTATTTAAATAACCATCATACGTCACCCTCCTATCAAATTGCCACGGTCTCCCATGTAAGATATGGCTAACATGCATCGGTACTACATCGCAAAGAACCTTGTCATCAAGTTTACCAATGTTAAATGCTACCAAGGCCTGTTTGGTTACTCGAACTTCACCAACATCATTGAGCCACTGAAGCTTATAGGGTTGCGGATGGGGAAAAGTGAGAATAGATAAGCGGCTGGTCACATCCATACTAACCACATTGTTACAACTCCCAGGCTCAATAATCATGGAACACACTTTTCCACTAATCATACAATGTGTGTGGAAAATGTTCTCCCTTTGCAAGTCATCCGCTACCTTCACCATACTACTTAAAGCCCTCTTAATCACCATAACAGCACCATTCACAGGTGCCTGTTCATAGTCATCATCCTCGTCTTCGTCATCCTCTCTCCCTTCCTCAGAGTCGGTCCTATACATTCTGACACCCTCAGATTCTTCTACAAAAGCATCCGTCGCTTGGTGGGACATTGGGAAGCAATATGACCCACTCCCTGACATTGGAAGCACTTAATGTCATGTGTTGGCTTGGGCTTTGTGGCCATGCCCTTGCCTTTATCAATCCCCTTAACTTTGGAAACATCATTGGAGTTGAAAGGGTGTTTCCTAGGGGCTGTTGGGGTGGGTTTAGGGTCATCTCCTCTTGGCTGAAAAGAACGAAAAGTAGAAGTATTACCTCCGACAGGCCTCGTGGTGCCTGATTTCTGCCGCTTTTGTTGCTTCTCCAGTGTCAAAGCAGTATGCAACATCTCATCCATCGTTGCACAACCTCTCAGTTCTAATGGATTGGCAATCTCTAAACGCAAACCACCCAAAAAAACGTTGCATTGTCACTTCCTCATCCTCCTCAATCTGAGCCTTCCCTAGAAGTGTAACCAACTCTTGATAAAAATCATCTACAGACCTCTCCCCTTGGGTAAGCGTTTGTAACTTATGATATTGCTCACGAAAGTATGTAAGTGGTACAAAATGCTTCTTCATCTCTCGTTTCAGGACCGTCCAAGTACGAACCAACGTTTCCCCGTGCTTCCGCCTCAAAAGATTCAACTGTTTCCACAAAATCATTGCATACCCCGTAAACTCAAGTTGTGCAAGATTGCACTTCTTCTCATCCGAGTAATTGTTGCAAGCAAAAATTTGGTCTAACTTTGATTCCCATTCAAGATATGCATCCGCGTCACTAGAACCGGAAAAAGGAGGCAATTTCATCTTAACTTGCCTCATATTATTGTCAACTCGGTCAGTATCATCAACACCATCATCACCGGAACCGGTTGTATCCTCCTCATCCTGAGGTACTACAGCTCTCCTACGCCTATTACCTCTACCACCTCGTTCGTCTCCACCTCCTCGAACAACTCTATTATCCCGGAAAGGTTGTTGAGCTTGCCTTTCGGGACGATCTGCTAACATTGCCCGAAACTCAGCCAAAAGTGTGGCATTGTTGGCATTTAGCTCCACCCTGAACTTCTCATCCACTATCTCTTGTATCTCTTGAGACGCCTTCTCTATTTCCTTGCGAATCAATGCCACGTTTGACTCGCCTTGTAGTTTCAGGCGAGCATCCAGCAACCTAGTAACTTCATCATGATCCATCGGTCTCGACATCCTTTCCTCACCTCTCTCGTGTTTGCACTCACACTCTCTCTAAGTTGTAAAGTGACACCTTTTTCAAACAAATCAGAGAATCGAGCAACGTGTAACAATCAAAACCAACGATATAGACTAGACAACTAAGAGGTAGGTTTGGGGATTGTGGGTAAAAGGTATGGGATTGTGTGGGAAAATGGGCAAAGAGACAATTGATGCAAAACTAAAAGCAAGAAAGAAGGAACAAGGAAAAAAAAAACAAGGAGATTGGTTGTCAGCAAAATTTCACGGGTGTGAAAAATTTCACACCAGGGTGTGAAATTCTCGTCCGAATAAAGGAGGATTTTTTTTTTAGACTACAGAATTTTCCCAGGTGTGAAAAATATCACACCAAGGTGTGATAACCTCGTATTTTCTGAGTCCTTTTTTTTTTTTTTTTTGGGGCTGAACTTTTATTAAATAAAACAAAACAAATTCAGCACAAAGAAATTAGGTCAACTTGTTTTCTTTTTTGTCTTATACGGAAATTGTAGACAAGAAAACCTTAGCAACAATTATGCAACTGGTAATTAACAAGAAATACTACAGACGGAAAGCTGGGATCATTTGTGATCTCTTTTTTTTATTTTTATTTTTTCACACGCAGGAACAAAAAAAAACAAAGGGCTGGAATTTTGTTTTTTCTTTTTGTGAAGAATACGCAGCAAGACAAGAATAACAAGACTGAATTTTTTTTTATTTTTTTTTCGATCAAGGAAGAATACGCAAGAAAACTATGGCTGATTTTTTCTTTTTTAGAATACGGAACGTAAGAAATGAATAAACGACAGCAAAACAATAAACGAAAAGGGATATTTGATTACCTTTAGTCAACCGAAGGCTCCGATACCAAATGATACGATTCTAGAACGAGATTTGCCCTAGGACCTTCTAAAGGGAATCAATAGACGAGCTCGAAACAACGATAATCCAATCTAAGAACGTTGGCAAGAACGCCACAACGCTTGCTTAAGGCACTGATAAGTTATCTAAGGGGTGAAACTCTACAACGAAGAGATCCTCACTCGCAAGTGATAAACAAGTCAATAGACTCAATAATAAATTCACTCAAAATATGTCTGTTTGTAAAAGAACAACCTAAGTGCCTTATATAGGCTACAATATTAATGAAACTAATGTAGCTAACCAATGTGGGATAAATTACGTTGTAATTTTCGCCACTTTATTTCCTAGTGGACATAACTTGACCCTAATAAGCCCAAATGGCTTTTATTTGCTAAAAACAAACACTTGACTCAATATACTAGCATATATACACCTTTTCTGATGGGTCATACTCGCATCTAGGCCCAATAATGCCTTCGTCAAGTCCAATAGCATAAATGGTGCACTTAGTGGGCTGATCTTCGGTCTTCTCGTGCGGTTCTTGCTCCAAATGGGCTTCTAAGACCAAAGTATTCAAGGCCTCTCTAACTTTCTTCTTTTGGAGCCTTGTCGTCGGCCCATCTTGAATCACAAGCGGGTCCTCGGTCTTCATAGGAGCTAACGGGTCCGGAATATCATCGTGGATCACATCAGTTTTGCAGGAGGACAATACATTACTAAAGCAAATTTCATGGTGCCCAAAATCCTTCACGTACATTCATATGCAATATATTGATTATATCAAAGTATCAAACTTCTCTACTTCTTCAAGTCTATTAATGAGCAAAACCTACACTCATATGGATACCTTTGGTAGCTTGCTGGAATCCCTGGTCGACGAAAGTACTGGAACACCGACGAACGGGTACATTACATGGTTACCATTTGTTCATGATTTCTTTTCTTCAAATTATTTGTTGACTGTTATTTTCCAACTTTTCAAACAGTGCATTTTGCCGGTTAGTATTACACTGGTGGATTATGATGCAGGTTATTTTCCAAGTGGTGATGCAGGTTATTTCCCAAGTGTTTTTTCTTTTTTGTTATGTAGAGAGTGTACTATTTGGTTTTGCTGTAAATATTTGATATTCATTTACATTCATATGCTTCATGTGTTACTTTTGTGCTTTTGCAAATCTGAATTGAATAAATTTTGGTTGGATTCATTAGATTCAACAATCTGCATAACCAAATTTAATCTTTAAAAATCAATTCAAATTGTACAACGGTGACGGATTTCATTGTTTTTACTGCTTTTACCGGTCTGTAATTTAAAGGTTTAGACCTGTTATAAATGTAAAATGTTTTATTATTCAATGACTTATATACCCTAACATCCATTTGTATTTGTTTGGTGCAGAGGGTTTGTGCGTGTTGTGGGGAGGCAGGGAAGAAGAAAGGGAAATGGGCGCAAGAGAGGCCATCTTATTGGGTAATGAGGGTTGTGGTACCTTTTAATCTTTCATTTTGTCATGTAGTTCTACATGACTTCTCTTTTGCTCCAACTTTGTAAATAATCACTATTGTCCGGTGCGCTTTCATTTTTATGATTTATTGTGCAGGCTGCAATCAATTTAAGAGATCATTAATTAAGCTTTTTGTAAGGATCCATACACTACATGTAAAATTTATACATTTTCGGGCCAAAAAGTTGATTTAAGGTATTTGTTTTTATAACCTGTTAGCTTGCTCAAAATTGCTATATGTTTGTATGCCTTATGTTCATGTTGAGTTGTATAAAAGAAAATGTATGATGTGGTAGCCAGTCAATGATTTATCATTGATGGTTCATGTCCCATTTGTTCTTCTACATGGCGAGTGATTAATTACTGTTTGTAGGTAGATCTGGCATTGTTGTTTTATCTTATCAAGTTTCGTTTTCTGCATTGAAGAATGACTATATGGGGTTCTGTTGCCTGGTGCGATATTTTGGTATGTTTTGGGATGCAATGTGTTCTGTTAATTTTCATTGTTATTTGACGCAATGTGTTTTGTTCATTTTTCATGCGATATGTTTAGGCATGTGACAAACACTTTTTATGCAGGTTATCATCTTTTTTTTCTTTCTTCAGCCCGAAAACAAAATCAAAATTTATATCAGATGTTCATTTTATATTAACTTATCATGGCAAAATGATTGTAAAGTGGCACATATGTTGATAATTTATTTTATTGTATGCTGTATTATCGGAGTTCTTCCTTATTGTCTGCTGAGAATTTCTAGCTTTGATCTCGATCTTTTTGTTTCGTATGCTATTTACATTCATTGAGCAGTTATGATATCAAAGAATTCACCTTGCATTGTGGGATTATAGTGAGGGATTGTGGATCCACTCACTAAGGGATAATCATCCAAGAAGTTCTTGAGCATATTGCTCATATGGGTGTCATGTCAATTAATGATGCTTAGGTTTAGAGGGAGTTTGTAATTGATAATGTTTGTTTCATTATAGAAACATTTTTCTGTAGTTTCAGTTCAAGGTTAAAGTTAAAGTCAAAGTTACAGTTGTTTCTGCAGAAATTAAAGTTTCGGTTATTTCACAATTTGATCTCGATATATGGTTTGATCTCGTTAAAGTTTAAGGTGGACCAATTGGAAATATACATGTTAAGATCACATGTCATGTTATTTTCCATGCTACGTATCCACATCATGATCCATGTCGTTTAGTTTTATTAGCATATGTGATCATTGATGGGTCCCGTTACGATAGATGTGACGAAGGCCGCTTTGGTCCTATGTTGATGGGATTGATGGATGGGATTGTTATTGATACGTTTTTATGATGACAGCAAAGTTGAGAGCTCATTCGGTTATCTTTTGATAAATAATTATAAAGTTGCACATATAGCCCAAGTGGGAGATTGTTGGATCGTTAATCCAATGTTGGGCTTATATGTGAAATAATTATTCATTATGGACTGTCAGTAAAGATTAGCTCGATATAAAAGTGATCAAAGACGGTTTACGGTTATTGGGGTATAATGTATCGTTAGGGTGTGGGCCTTTTATGTGTAGAGACTAAGGGGTAATTTATGTTTCGTGGATGTGTAGAATCGGAAATACCTCTAATGTAATTAACTATATGAAGAGGTCATAGTCCCTAGGTCACACACTATTCTCAACTCTTTCGTCTCCTATCATCAGAGAGATTACATAGGATTTCTAAAAGGGTTCTCTAAATGGCTCCAGATAGTGTGTAGATCTAGAAGACCTGATCCTATAAGAGATTTGCAGCACTACGGATTGAGGTACGCTTCCACTTTATCTTTCTATACACTCTTGATAGTCTAGCATAAACGGTCCTGGATGAAAGTGATTCATCACATACGGTTAGATCCAACAGTTGGAACTTATTTTTTTTATGATGAACAAAGTTATGTTGGACTTGCTGAGAATTTTCTCTATGAGGCACCTTAGACTATAAATTCTTCTATATGGTCATTGAAGAATTAATTGTCATTTTGTTAACAGTAACTCATTATAAATTGGTTTATTAAGCAATTATAGTGTTTATCATTTGAGTGGCAAACCATATAAATGTACACAACATATGTTGAAGAATATGTGTACTGAATATTTTGTTTTTGGTTTGCAAGTTTGTATATGGATTTTTGTAAGTTTCTGATAACTGTATATTGGTTCACATTGTAATGATGCGTAAGACCAGTGGGAGCATTAACCATACTTTAGTATTGTACACTTGCATTTTGTGTTGAGATATTTATTTGATATATGAGTTTCCTTTGAAGATTATGTTGCAAGATAATGATGAATCTCATAATGCTTAAGAGAATCTCATTAACCTTGCATTTAGTGTCCTTTGAAGGTAAGCTTGAGTTTTGATTGACGTAGCTCATATGTCGAATAGCCGAAAGTTTTGTGTTGTTAAGTGCATACAATATATTGAAGTTAATTATTAGAGTTCTGCTAACCTAACTATCGGGCCAAGTGGGAGAATGTTGGAATTATCTCTAATTTTATCTAATAAATATAGATAATATTTTGTGGCCTTTATAGTTATCACGTTATGGTTATTTTGTATATATCTGGTTTATTAAATAGCATTATTAGAGAGTCTTATGATGGCTAGGATTCTTTGATATCATTATCTAATAATGCACTAGGTTCCTCGTCTTGCCTATATAAAGACTGCCTATGTACCATCGGTGGGTAATCATTCAGATATTAGGCATAGAGCAGAAGACCTAGAAGCACCGTATACCATCACTGTGTATATGGAGTTCTTCTTTATTCTAGAGCTTGGATCGCGTTGGCTAAACGGAAACGGAGTTTAATAACTATGGATGTAGGGAAACGATCCTGATGACCTATTCTGCTTCCGCTTATTTAAGTATTCTAGATCTATTGTTTTCCTATCAAACACTCCATGGCCTCTATGAACCATGTGATCATCTACATACGTTCTCTTCAGAAATTCCTATATCCCTGAACCTTTTACGGACAAAACCAAATTCACATTCTTCTAAAAGATTAAGAATGCAGCAAGTGAACAATTTAGTCAATCATGATGACAAATTTCGGTTAATGTATTTTGTATCCCTTTAATCAATCAATGAGTACAATATTTATAGCCACTAGTAGGTCTTCTACATTACACAATATACCAAAATTACCCTTATTAAAACAATACACAAATCAATATTTTCCATAATCATAATATATCATAATACCCCCCTCAAGTGGGAGCGTGAAGATCTCGAACGCCTAACTTGCGTAATAAAAACTCAAAATGTTGTCTTCCCAATGACTTGGTAAAAATGTCCGCCAATTGATGTTTCGTAGGAACATAGGAAGGAAGAATCAAACCATCAGTAATGACATCACGTACGAAGTGACAGTCAACTTTGATATGCTTCGTACGTTCATGGAATACTGGGTTCTGAGTAATATATATAGCAGACTGACTGCCATAAAAAATTCGAATGCCGGGAGGGTACCGAACCCTAAGGTCACCCAATAATTGCTTCATCCACTTCAGCTCACATGTCAATGAAGCCATAGATCGATACTCCACTTAAGCCGAAAACCAAGACACTATTGCCTGTTTCTTGGACTTTCAGGAGATAGGAGAAAGACCAAGAAATACGAACCATCCACTCAAGGATCTATGATTGATTGGGCAACTAGCACAGTCAGAGTCACACCAACCCTTTAGAATAAGGGAACTGTCGGAGCGCAGCAAAATACCCTGGCTAGGATGTTTCTTCAAATAGCGGACTAGTCGTAACGCGGCCTCCTAATGCTCAATCCGGGGGGCCGCATAAACTGTGATAAGACGTGAACAGAATATGCTAGATCGGGTAGAGTGACCCCGAGATTGATAATCCATCCAATAAGATGTTGGTATGACACCAGATCATCCAATAGAGGTCCGGTGGCCAGTGCCAGCTTATGATTCTGCTCAATGGGAAAGTCAGTTGGTTTGCTCCCAAGTAACCCGGCCTCATGTATAATATCCAATGCATATTTCTGCTGACTCAAAAAAAAATCCCATCCACGTTCCTCACAACCTCAATGCCAAGAAAATATTTGAGAGCCTTGAGATCCTTCATTTTAAAACACTTGCCCAAATAAGATTTAAAAATCTTCATCGCCACTTTGATATTGCCTGCAATGATCATATCGTCAACATACACAAGCACCACAAGCTTAATTCCATCACGAGTCAAAGTATACAACGAATTGTCAGAGTAACACTGATGAAATCCATAATCACGCAAAGCGGAGGCAAGCTTCACAAACCAACAACGTGACGGGACCGCGTTACGATTTGCCTATTTTAACCTATATAACAATTTGTGCATCTTGCAAACCAATTTGGACCCCGTCTTCTCAAATCCTGGAGGTATCTTCATATAGATCTCCTCGTCCAAGTCCTTATGCAAAAATGCATTATGGATGTCCATCTGATGAATGTCCCATCGTTTCACTGTGCCGACACTGAGAACGGTCCAAACAGTAACCATTTTCACCACAGGGGCAAAAGTCTCTATATAATCAATACCTTCTTCGTGGTGATGCCCAAAAGCCACAAACCGGGCTTTAAGTCGTTGTAGGGTGCCGTGCTCATCATATTTCTCTGTATACACCCACTTACTCCTCAATGCCTTTTTCCCGGGGGGAAAGGGTTGCAAAAAACAAGTACCCTGATCTTCAAGTGCCTGAATTTCTTCTGACATGGCCTTACGCAACCCCTCATGTTTCCTAGCCTTCTTAAAATATTTATGAGGATTACCCACCGTAATAGCTGCAAGATACTTCCGATATTTATCAAAAAAATTATCATAATTAATGTAATGTATAAGAGGATACGGAGTACCTGTGGAAACTAACGGACCGGAAGAGCGTGGAGTGGTACTTTTCTGAACAATCAATGTATGTGTTTCAAAATCTTGGAAGCGCGAATTCGAAATCTTCTGTTGTCTACCCTTACCCAACTCTTCACTACCATCACCTGGATGTCGCGGTTTGAAGGCACTATATTACCCTCAGTATCACCCGTGTCAACTGTCAAGTCCGCCCCTCTCAACCGGAGGATCTGGCAAGGGTGGATCCCCGGTAGGAGATGATAGGAAATCTACGCGGAAACGCAGTAGAATTCAAAAATTTATTTCCTTTTAACCAGGATCGACTTCGTTTAAGCAACATGCATAAAAGAAGTAGACAAGAGAATACCTTGGTTGATCCAATTGGATCGACACTTTGTCTACGGTTGTAGTTTCTGCACGAAGCCGCCCAACCTTTCGGCCTCTACCGGTGATCCACACGAACAACCCGCCGGATTCCCATTATGGATTGCTACCAGAAAAACTCGGTTGCTAGACCGACCTTTTCTCTCTCTCAAAATATCTCTACGAAGCTCTCTTATTTTTCACAAGAACTATTAGTCTCTTGGAATTGTGATGATCAAAAGAGCTAGCCAACCCCTCTCTTATATAGAGGGTGGTGTGCCCCATCATAGCTCCTAATTTGATTAGGAGAAGCTTCTAGTATATTAATGATAAAGAAAACCTTTTACTAGTAGAACAAGGAAAATATAATTGATTAATTTATCTCATTTAATTTAAAATATCATATTAAATATTTCCAAAATATTGTCAATATCTAATATTGACTATATTTATCTTATTACCATAAATCTATTTTTCCATGAATCAATTACTATCCAATATTAATATATGGTAATATCATTAATTAAATTGCACAATCCAAGTGTATTTTAATACACTAAAACTTGCGCCCCAAAGAGCCTAATATTTGCATCCGGAATATTAATTAATATAATACTATGATTAATTAATTTACAAAATACATGTATAACATATATACATATTTTCGACACACATATACATCATATGTATAATTAATTAATCAATATAATTTATAGGTTTTTGTCCAAAAGGACAAACTAATACATTTATTAGGCTACAAGTACATAGATGATTAGAAAGGACAAAACATAATTAACATTACCAATATACCCTTTGGATAATTAAACCTAATTAACCCAATTAATCTTTCCCTCATCCATCATCTGTCAAAAATGCATCCATCAGCGTTCAAAAATGCAGAAGGACTTTCAAAAACAAAAATGATGGCCGCCGGAATTGCAGACAAAAACCTAGCCGGACGATTAGGAGAAACGAGAGGAGACCGGAGAGAGTTGAGGACTGGGGCGGTAGGGAGGAGAGTGCGGCGGCGGCGGCGTGGTGATTGGGGAATGGAAGATGGGTGACTCGACGGAGATTTGACGTCGATTGGTGACTCACCGCAGCAACTCTGATCGTCCGTCCCACCAGCCACAACAAGGCCTATGTTCACGACGCCAAGGCAATATGCGTCCTCCTCTTGCTCCTCGAAGAAGAAGGAGTTTTGATTGGAGGATGGAAACAGAAGGGAGATGGAGTTTTGATTGCTGTGATAGAAACAATCCAATGAATTCCAACTCCGCTGCGTTGTCGCCGGATTTTGGCCTCCGGTGGCTGCTTTGAAGAAGAACGAACCCAGCAGCAAGTTTTTTTTTTTTTTGGGCTGTTACTATTTGTTAATTATCCGTTACTACATTTTACGGGGCTGTTTACCATTTGTTTTTAGTCTGTTACTACATGTTTTTAGGATGTTACGACATTTTATGTGATTGTTACGACTTTTATGGACATTTTATGGACGGTTACTACTTGTTTTCGTGGCTGTTACTATATTTTATCTAGTGTTTAGTGGCTGTTACTATTTTAATGCCCCTTTACTACTGTTTAGTGGCTGTTACTATTTTTCCATTGAATGTTACGATTTTTTATGGGCTGTTACTATTTGTTTCTTTGGTCAGAACGACATTTTATGGTCACATTATTACTTTTTTTTAGACCGTTACTACTTTTTCATTTGATGTTACGACATTTTATGGGCTGTTACTACTTGTTTCTTGACTGTTACTATTTGTAGAAGGGTAAAAAGTAACAAGGGGTATTTTTGTCCAAAGATTTTATTTTTGTCCTTTATAACAGCTGAAAAATAAGAATGTCCTTGCAGACCCATTTATGTGTTTTTTTTGTCCTTGTAGCCCCTTCCCCCTATAATTTATTTCTTGTAATTAATTTATTCACAATAAATAAATACAACCATATTTATTTATGACTATAACACTTTATAGTCGAGAGAAAACTTTCCTTATTTGGTTATCACCATAACCGCATTTTAATCCGGCTAGATGTTCTTATGTGGGTGTTACCCGATAGGCTTCCGAATACGTTGGCCGTAGACACAAAGTGCAAATTACAAAAATGCCCTTCATACCTAACGATCACGGAATAACATCTAGCAACACACCGTGACTCCAATCATCGGAAGAGTCAAATGCAACGACTACTAACTTTCATGTGAAACAGTTACCGTGTAAATATAATCCTATCGCTGTTACAATATCCATACGGTCGTACGTCGAGTGTCAAACATTAATGACCGTATCTTATAATCTGGATATCCAACTCTCTTGAAGTAACTCATTTACTTCCACTTTGCAAAGATTCACGAGAGTATGATATTCCTTATCAGAAGGCCCTTTCGGATATTTACTCCTAATCAAAGGATACGCGATTACTGGATGAGGAACGTGAATCCTACACATGCTTCAGTATCACACCCAATCACTACCGTATGATCGCCCCATGGCCAGGGGAAACCTCAATTATATCAAAGCATGACAATCCACACCATGATGCTGAAGACTCCGGTCTCAGGATAATTACACAACCGCCACATAGTGTGACACTTAATAAAGTAAGTGGGTCGGTCTAACGTACGTATTCTCTACTAAATGTCCACAAATAGTCCAAGTGTCTCAACACTTTGATAGACGAGATCTATACCTATCTTCAATAAGATAGAAGACATCCAATACGTGCTAGTCTAATCGTACTATTAATGTCCCATCTAATAGCACATACGACTAGAGACATTTAAGCATCAAACCTTATAAAGTGAGTCGAGATCTCATCAACCATAATCACTATCATGGTTTCTCTCTCACAGTTTGACGCTAGGGATGTTATCATATAACAATATCGTAATTGGTTCTTTAAACAAACAAATATATAATAACAGAAAAGCCATTTATCATATGTATAAACATAAAGAAATAGTAGAAATGATCCGACCCGGTCGGATCTGGTCCAACCCGATTTAGTTTAGGACACTATTTGAATAGGTGATGCAACGAACCCATGATCTACCATGCCAACATCGTCAATCAAAGGGTAAGGAACTATAGAGGCTTCAGAATCTTTCGGTTGGGAAAAAGGAAACACATGTTCACAAAATTTAACATCCTTAGAAACAAAGATCTCCACCGTATCTAGGTCATACAAGGTCCATCCCTTCTTCATGAATGGGTAACCAAGGAAAACACACTTACGACTCCGGCTAGCAAATTTTTTAGTGTGACGATGGTCGTGGGCGAAACTTAAACATCCTAAAATCCGGATTTTCCCCAAAAAGAGTCTCATAAGGCGTCTTAAAATTCAAAACACTAGATGTTGTTAGGTTAATTATACATGCCGCAGCCTTAACACATTCCCCCCAAAACTTAAGCGGCAAATGTCCATCAAAACGTAATGCACGTGCAACATTCAAAATGTGTTGATGTTTCCGTTCTACCCGCCCGTTCTATTGAGGAGTACTTGTTAGGTGTAGTGCCCGAAAGACAATTTGTGTATTTGTTTTTGATATTGGATAACATAATGTATCTCACCTTATTACTTGCTTTGTGATTGTAAGTAATACACTGCTGCAAACCCTAAGTATATCAGCATGTAACCGCTTAACTCAGTGTATGGCATGCACGTGAGGATTGAGTTAGTGGTGATATAATTAAACTGTTAGTCGTGGTGAACTTAATCAGAGTTTAGGGTGTCATGATTAAAACACCAATAATGCGCTAGAACACCTTATGGTGTGATAGTCTTATCCGGACTGTCGGTAGAGGGTACCTAAGTGGGGCATTTATATATGATGTCATTCATTTAGGACTGTAGTGATTTAATCTGGGTTTCTCGATATAATCGAGAAAACTTATTAAATCATTAGATGATCATATATGGATTGACCTTAATCCTGAGGTGATCACAGGGTAATGCTTGTCTCGGGGTAGTGTTTGATGTGTTAGCTAAAGATCACTTTGATATGTGATCTGAGTCAGTTCTTGTTGGCACTATTCCCTGATGAGTGAGTAGTTCTGTGTTTCACAGACACGGAATCCGTTCCTTCCTGTGGGAAATAGAGAGACAGTCCCCTTATTTGTTAGCCCTAAGAAAATGATCGATCCCGGGAGTTCATATTAGACTAATTAGCTACTAGTCCGGTATGTGAACTAATTGATCACTAGGGGGTTAATGGTAAATAAGGATAAGATATTCTGAGTCGGGTTTACGGAGACTTCCCACTCAGAATGCACAGTCTATGGAGGGTTAGTCCGTATGTAATGATTATATCAATGGACGCTTATTTACTCATAGGATTGAGTGTAAGTATATATCTATAATTGGTAGAGTTTAGTTTCGGGTTTATGGTGGCGTAATCCCGGAATTAATAATTTAAGTGTGAATATTTTGTTCGATGAATATTTTACTTAATTTATTGGAGCTACTGGTTATAGGTCCATGGTCCCCAACGTGGCTCCTATAATACGAGTATTTTCTTGTTATTGGACCTCAGTGATAATTAGTTGGCTGGGCCAATTAATTGATATGTGAAATACTATTTAGTTGGGCTAAATAATATAATACACAGAAAAGACATTTTCTGTGGGCCTAAAATCCTAAGGTGTGGCGCCTCCCTCTCATAAAATTCAAGAATTGATTTTCTTGTGTGATTAATTATTTACTTGGTAAGTAATCAATTAATAAAAGGTAATTTATTTGTAATTGATTGATTGATTAATCGCAATATTTTATAAATGGAATTATCTTTTTTTGTGATTTCTTTTTAATTATTTATTTAATTAATTAGAAACTTGGAGACCAAGCATTTACTCTCCTATATAAAGAGAGTTCTTCCAAGACATATGGGAGATGAAATTTTCGACATACACACATAAAATAGAGAGAAAAACTTGTTTCTTGTCTTGGGTTTCTGGTTGAAGATAAACTTGTAGTTTTTCTTGATGGATATCAAGGAGGTTTCAATTCCAAGGATCGGTGTCCACCAACCTCCGTTTGGAGAACACGTTGAAAGATTATGTCTACTCATCCAACTATTGGTAAGTAGATCTAAACCCCCTTGTGGGAAGTTTTCCTATATTTATGATGTTTATAGATCGTGATCTATCCCCTGCACAAATATCTGTTTTGTACAGTTCTGAGCTCCTACATCCTTCATGTGGTAGCAGAGCCAGGTTCCACGATCTATGAATTATATTCATAGATAAACGATTTAAAAGGAGTGGAATTGCATGCATATATTTTTTTTAAATATGCATATGTGATTGGTTGTTGTGGTTGAAGAGATGGATTGGGGTTGACACTGTTTACCCGTTAGATCTATTGTAAATTCATAAAAATTCGTTATATGAGTATAGTAAATTTTGTAATTTATTTGTTGTGTAATTTTAAATTTCCTAGAAATAGATCTGTTTTGTTTCTGTTCGGTTTTTCTATTTTTCCCGTTGATTGAGCCGTTGAAACGACAATCCCTCCGATTAGAATAAAGATTAAAAGTTTATGAACAAGCACTCAAAATTTGGTGTCGATTGGAGTCCGTCTCAATACCTGATCTCTACAATAAAGTTGCTGCTGTAACAGAAAAGTACAGCAGCCATAAGAACCCTAGCTGTGAGTTTGTCGAATTTCTAGAAGAGTTTGGAGCGTTGAGACAAAGATCCGACCGTTCAGATTGACTAAAATGAAGTTATGAACAATCCCTAAAAATTTCAGGTCGATCAAGTTTTGTCTCGATGCCTGATCGGCTCCGGGTAGACACTGCTGCGCTGCAGTTATAAATGGATGCAGCAGTTGGATCGACGGATTGCTGGAGATAATTGGGCCATTGAAACTCAGATCTAACAGTCCATATTGAACCAGGAGGAGTGAAGAACAGGCCCACAAAGTTTCGTGATAATCAGAGTTCGTTTGGATGCCCGATCATCGATGAAACGGATCAGCAGCAGATTGTATTAGAAACTAGTAAACCCTAGTTAGGGTTTATTTATTTATTTTCTAATAGGTTAGATACGGGGGTGCCAAGGTCCATCGTGATGTTTATTTTCCGCACTAGTATTCATGCATAGAACCGGAAACTTGCCATGACATGCATCATAACATGAATTCCACTCCATATGCATATACATGTAGAAATTAATTCAAAGAATTAGTTAGGCATGTATACAACACGCGATTAGTTTTAATTAATTGTATGATATTAATTAGAAACTAATTAGGGAAACCGAGGATTCCGGGTTTTGTCAATCGTCATGGTTAGGTGATGGACTCTCGGTGAATCCCACCTTGCGAAAGCATAGGGAGTAAAATCCCGAAACCTCGACGGGATTGCGTTTTTTGTCCGTAGTGTCTACGTGAAAGTTTGATGTTAAGGGATTGAACAATTATGGGCGAATATGGTTCGAAAGTGGTCAAACCATGGATGGGTGGTCAACTGAGGCACGGCTCGATCGACTTAACCCTCCACGTATGGCGTTTGCACAGGGGTCCGGTAAGGCTGAACTATCCGACGAGCGACTACGGCTCAACGGAGCTCCCCTAGCCCTGATCCGTTCGACGGCCACATATGTTCCAACGAATAGGTCGGGTGGGCTAACCCACATAACCGACACCATTCGGGCCCATGACTTATTGTTCCTTAAAGATACATCAAGTCCAAAAACGAAATCAGTAAACCCACCACTTTTTCAAAATATTAAGTGGGAGCGGGGAAGGTGACAGCCGACCCCACGGCCTCTACTCTTGACAGATGTGGCTGTCAAGATACTGCTTTGAGGTTGAACACATCGCAGGAGATAAAAATATATTTGCTGATTTTGTAACCCATGAATTTACAGGTTAAAAACAGGATTGACGCAATCAAAAGCAATGGAGAAATTACAAAAATTAAAGTAGCAGGAAGCAACAATGGACTTAGAACTAAAGTTCTAAGGTATCGTATAAGCCTATTGGAAAATTCCAATAAGCAACAAAAGGAAATTGATATTCCTTGCACTAGCAATAGTAGCAAAATATCAGCTATTCCGGGTCAAACGGTAACCGGTAAAGAATCATCAAATCCGTTTATTCCTAGCATCTTGGAAAAATATGTAAATGATGTACAAACATCAACAACATTGGTTAGACCCTCTGATTTAATCACTGGATTTAGACCCAATACAAAGGATATTCAATGTCCTAATAAATCTGAAGGTCACACTTCAGTATCAACACCAGTTGATTCGGTCATTTCACGACCAAAATATTATTATGTGGTTTTTAATGGACCATATGCAAGTATATACACCGTATGGGAAGCTGCAAAACATGCAGTGGAAGGAGTTTCAGGAGTGCAACATAAAAGATATAGCACCCTCACTGAAGCAAAAGTTGCAAGAGAAATCTTTGCACGAGAAAACTTGACAACACCTCCAAAGTTGCTGTCAAGCACAGATTGCTTGAAGGCAACCTTCAAGGAAATTCTATGAAAAGTAAAGAAGCCTACACAAATGGTTTCACTCGGAAGAATCTCAATCATTAAACCAGTTGAGAAACAACAACAGTTTACACCGACCGAAGAAAGGTTCAAAGAACTTTTCAAGCATGCTAGAAGAGCTAGTAAAGATCATTTCCTAAAAGAAAAGTTTTTCACAACAGATAGACATGATTTAAGTCTATACAACTTCATCGAAGGGGCTGAACCCAGTCTAGTCAATGAGGTATTCAGATATGGGATGGCACGTTTAATTTATCCCACCAAAAATCTTCTGGAAATAGGTTCATTACCAGAAAGATGATTGGGAAGGTAAAATTCTTCTAGTGAATTTTAATTGTGTAGTGACTAGACGAGAAATTTTCTAATAGAAAAATTGGAGAATCATAAATTAAAGTGTTGCTAGTTAGACGGTATTTGGAACCGATAAACTAGTGGGAGCTTTAATCTTATGTTTTTCTGATTTATTAGAAAATTAGTCCCACTGGGTAACGCTTTCACTAGACATCCCACAGTCCACGAGAAGTGTCTACTCAAACGAACTGCTAGTTCAAGACTATTTCCTTTTAAGGAAAGTCAAGAATGGGAAATAATCTAAACTAAGTTTTGGCTAAACCGAAATATTAATTAAAGAAAGTAGAGGATAAGGAAAGCGATTTCAGATCACAAACCAATGAATCCTTAGCGACTTTCTTAACCGAGTAACTCGACTCGGGAGCTAAGTTCTTTGGAAGAACAAGGAAGTTTTGCATTAACAATTAATAGAGTAGACAACGGGCAGTAATTTCTGCTAGAGTAGTGGGAGTGGTATGAGGAAATGAACTTTGGATTCGATCCTTGAATATCATGGAAAATTTATTTTTCTGTTTTCAGATCGTTGGAACAAATGCATTCACTTTCAACTCGACACATTGTTGTCTCATAGAAAGTGAATATGACATTTGTACTATGAATCTGAGACTCGGACTTTTGTTTGATAAATTTAGAACCACTAAGAAATGCTGAAAATGTATATGTAACACGTCTTAACCTAATATCAGCGAACGGTTTCCACATTAAGAAAAACGATTCATCAAAATCTATTAATTAGTGCATATATCCTAGAGATAAGACCTAACGACTGGATAAGGGTGATTCCTATCTCCCAGTCTCGGAACACTGTCTCAAAGGAACAATGACTAAGCTTCCTTTCAATTCGGAAAGGGTAATAGATCTGAAGAAGTAACGTAGCTTGTTCATAATGACCTTCGAGGTCTAGTGAGAGATAGAAGCTAATGAGAGCTTTTGAGTGATGACATTTTGTCTGATAACTACTCGAAACACGGTTTAGTTTATCTAAATAATACGAGGAGTCTCTGATTTTAGCAGAGAATAGAGTATTCCATGCTCAGAAATTGGCTATCATATAGTCCTGGGAGTGATGTTCGGCATGCCTCATAGTGGAATGTTTTCACTGAGAAAGAAACCGTAGACTTGCCCTATATAGTTATTGATGTGCAACAATACACTGCTAAACTCGATTAAGATAATTGGTTTCAAAATAATGGTTAACATTATTATGTAAACCGAAAAGTCTATATAGAAGATGCTAGTGAATTTATGGATAAGGAATGAATTCGGTTCACACCACTTCCGTAAATGTAGGCATTTAGCACTTAATGCTTGAAGGTAGGACTGGAGATTTTGCGCATATGTTCAGATTGTGACTGTTCGTGAAATGTCTTAATCTGACGAGTGAAGGTTGGTTATAAGATTCATGAGATCAGAAAGTGACGGTTGAAATGTCACAAGCCTTCCGATAGAATCTATGAGTAACAGCCTTAAACCTTGGAGTATGGTTACCCAATGGTAGTTACTATCTGATTTAATCAGACCACATCCGTCATCGGTTGTTGGTGATTACACTGATAAATACTTCTAGATCAGAATGTCAATCCACCCAAAATATAGTGGGAGTATGGTTTAACCGTTGACCCTTTGTGGTTTTGTGGACTTTACAGTCTGCTGGGGTGATTGATAACCTATGGCTCTTGGTGGGCTGTATAGGATTCTGATCATGGAGGTTGGTTTGAAAGCCTTAACCCTATGAATGGAGTTTTGGTACTATAGTTCTGTTCAGCCTCTTGTAGAACCACCTGAGTGTCTCAGGCCCAGTGGGAGCAATTGGATCTACACAGAAAAGAGTCGAATGAATAGAAAAGTTAAAACTTTCGGCGCAAAGCTGAGTGGTCTAGGGGTGGTTCCCTGACAAGTAGAGAGTTAACCAGACCATGAAGTCTCTCACCACTCTGTCTTGCTAGATTTAGTTAGAAAACGAAAAATAGGGGTGTTTCCCTGAGACTTTCTTGCCAAAAATGGAGCCAGGATTCATTCAGAACAAAAGGGTCTTGGTTAGAACAAATGGCATGATACCTGTCAGGGCTTATATCCTTTATGAATTTAAGAGAACCTCTCGGTCATTTAAAGTCACATGTTTTAAAATATGTGGACTTGACCAGAATATTGATAAGTCTTTCGTAGACTGGATATCAATATTTGTAAATTAGTAGTATTAGTGTTCATGAATGATAACACTCCAACGGTTGGAAACAACATGGTTGTGCTATCTGAAGTCAGAAACTGACACGCCAAGATTCTCTGGATGAGAGAATTGGACTATATTCTAAGAATTTGATTCGATCAAATTCACAAGAATGAGTCATTGGCTATCCCATCCGTCTTATTGGTTAAGATGATCTTGCATATACGTTTGCAACATTGAACGAGAGTAGTCCTACACTACCTCTCAGGAATTATTCTCTAAATCTTCGGATAAAGAGAAAATAGGATAGAGTCTCCCTTGGGTAATGGCAAGTCAGGTTATCACAAGTCAAAAGTAGTCGAATCTCAGATTTGAGCATTAAATAGCGGTTTAGTACATCCTCAAGTATCTTTGAAGAACGAGGAATAATGTGCTTGTATATTCGGGTGCAAACTTGAATATGGTTGACTACACTAATTCCAACTTATAGTCAGATTAAGGATGATCGTTGGGACGATCTCAGGCTCAGTGTTTACTCATTGTGATGGGGCTATAGTCTGGAGAAATCCTGCACCGCCAATTCGACTTTAATTAATCGGATACATAGCAGCTTTCGGAGCAGCTAGAGTGGCGATATAGCTTAGGAATTTCCTTCCTGATCTGGGACTAATTCCAGGTCTGGTGAGCCGATATCACTTCATTGTGAAAACAGTGAAAAGATAGCTTAGAAGGATCTTCTCAGTCACTAGAGGTCAAAAGCATATTGAGAGAGAGTACCGCCTGATTAGATGGACCGGTGATGTTTCGATCCTAAAGATCGTCTCGAGCTGACAACCTAACTAAACAGTGTACCAAGTCAAGTGCTTGGTACGGTATTGAGGGATATGTCTCATCTGCTTTTACAGCATGTGGGAGAGTGTTGTGAATAAGATGAGAAAGGGTGTGCTCTAAAAACAATCGTTGCTTGTCATTTCGTACAAGTGGGAGATTGTTAGGTTTAGTGCCCGAAAGACAATTTGTGTAATATTTTTTGATAATGGAAAACAGAATTTTTCTCACCTTATTACTTGCTTTGTGCTTGTAAGTAATACACTGCTGCCAACCCTAAGTATATCAGCGTGTAACCGCTTAACTCAGTGTATGGCATGCACGTGAGGATTGAGTTAGTGGTGATATACTTAAACTGTTAGTCCGTGGTGAACTTAATCAGAGTTTTTGGTCTCATGATTAAAACACCAATAATGCGCCCAGAACTCCTTAGGGTGTGATAGTCTTATCCGGACTGTCGGTAGAGGGTACCTAAGTGGGGCATTTATATATGATGGCATTCATATAGGACTGGACCGATTTAATCTGTGTTTATCGATATAATTCTATAATCGAGAAAACTTATTAAATAATTAGATGATCACATATGAATTGAACTTAATCCTGAGGTGATCACATGAAACTGCTTGTCTCGGGGTAGTGTTTGATGTGTTAGTTAAGGATCACTTTGATATGTGATCTGAGTCACTTCTCGTTGGCACTATTCCCTGATGAGTGAGTAGTTCTGTGTTTCACAGACACGGAATCCATTCCTTCCTGTGGGAAGTAGAGAGACAGTCCCCTTATTTGTTAACCCTAAGAAAATGATCGATCCCGGGAGTTCATATTAGACTAATTAGCTACTAGTCCGGTATGTGAACTAATTGATCACTAGGGGGTTAATGGTAAATAAGGATAAAATATTCTGAGTCGGGTTTATGGAGGCTTCCCACTCAGAATGGACAGTCTATGGATGGGTAGTCTGTATGTAATGATTATATAAATAGACGCTTATTTACTCATAGGATTGAGTGTAAGTATATATCTATAATTGGTAGAGTTCAGTTTCGGGTTTATGGTGGCGTAATCCCGGAATTAATAATTTAATTAAGTGTGAATATTCTGTTCGATGAATATTTTACTTAATTTATTGGAGCTATTGGTTATATGGCCATGGTCCCCAACGTGGCTCCTATAATACGAGTATTTTCTTGTTATTGGGCCTCAGTGATAATTAATTGGCTGGGCCAATTAATTGATATGCAAAATATTATTTAGTTGGGCTAAAAAAAATAATACACAGAAAAGACATTTTCTGTGGGCCTAAAACCCTAAGGTGTGGCGCTTCCCTCTCATAAGAACTGATTTTCTTGTGTGATTAATTATTTACATGGTAAGTAATCAATTAATAAACGATAATTGATTTGTAATTGATTGATTGATTAATCACAATCTTTTATAAATGAAATTATCTTTTATTTTGATTTGTTTTTAATTATTTATTTAATTAATTAGAAACTTGGAGGCCAATGATTTACTCTCCTATATAAAGAGAGTTCTTCCAAGACATATGGGAGATGAAATTTTCGACATACACACATAAAATAGAGATAAAAACTTGTAGTTTTTCTTGATGCATATCAAGGAGGTTTCAATTTCAGGGATCACCGCCGTTTGGAGAACTCGTTGGAAGATTGTGGCTACTCATCCAACTATTGGTAAGTAGATCTAAACCCCATTGTAGGAAGTTTAGATCATTTGTTTTTTATATGTAGTTTATAGATCGTGATCCATCCGCTATGCAATTATCTATTTTGTACAGATCTGAGCTCCTACATCCTTTAGTACTAACACAAGACGTTTCAAAGATGGTACTTTTTTTTTATGAAAATAAGGATGCAAAGGTCTAAATTCTGTTCCATTATCACTACGAACCCGTTTAATGGTAACCTCGAACTGACGGGAAACTAAAGCAATGAAATCCAAGAAAGCAAATTCGACTTCCATTTTATTCAATAATAAATAAATCCAAACAGAACAAGAATAGTCATCACCAATAGTAAAAAAACATACATCACACCACATGTCAAGTATACACTATAGGGCCCCCATAAATCACAATGTATCAACTCAAAAACATGACTAGCTTTATTCATACTAATAAAAAAAGGTTCACGAGGCTTCTTAGCTCGAATGCCTATATCACATCCATCTTTATGTAAATTTTTGGAAATAGAATAGTAGTAACCTACCGAAGGACCTTTTCTGATGGGTGCCCCAAACGCCGGTGCACAAATTTGCAGATTTCCTATCATAAATAGCCAAAACCTGAACATCCAAAATGCCCAAGAACAAGAAAAGTCCATCCTCACGCTCTGCCAGTCCAATCAGCGTCCTCGTCACCATGTCCTACATAACACATAATTTTCCCGTAAGTTGCAATACACAATCATTATCATCCTATAATTGGGTAACCGAAACCAAGTTGAAATTCAATTTTGGCACGTATAAGACATTTTTCATGCATAAATTTCCGGGCAAAATAACAGTCCCTTTATGAGTCGCCACCGATGAATTCCCATCGGGTAACCTAATCAGGCACTGAACAATTAGCCATGGATCAACGAGGGAGCTAAAAGAACCAGTGACGTGATGTGTCGATCCCGTGTCAACAATCCATGCTGACTGAGCTGATAGTCGATCTTTCGGTTTGAGCAAATCAATGATAATTTTCCATTGGGCTGGGCTGACATTGGAAAGACCTAATTTCTCAGAAGTATCGATCTTCGTGTTCATGACAGGCATCTTTTCACCAATATAGAAACCTTAGACGTCGATTTCACAAAAAAAAACACCAAAACACAGCAGTTTGGTCTCGGGTTTATTATGAGATATTTAACCGTCTAAAAACAATTTCCACCGTTCAGATTGTACCACATAAAGCGATGAACATGCCCTCAAAATTTCGTCATTATCGGAGACCATTTCAATGCCCGATTGTCGCTGGAAATTCTCCGCTGTAGTAATTAACAGCAGTTCGGTCACGGGCAATTTTAGAGAAATCGAGCCGTTCAATTAGAAATTCCACCGTTCAGATCGCAGAGGTCAAAATTCTGAACAACACTTTCAAATTTCATCACAATCGGACTCCAATTCAATATCCGATCGTCGCCAGAAATTTTCTTCTGCAGCAGTTAAAAGAGTAGCGATTTTTTTCTTTTTCTTCAACCTGATACCATGAAAAATTTCTGTTAATGTATTTCGTATCCCATTAATCAATCTATCAGTACAATATTTATAGCCACTAGTAGGGCTTCTACATTAGACAATACACCAAAACAACCCTTACTAAATCAATACACAAATTGATATTTTCCATAATTGTAATATATCATGATACATGCTAACAAAACTATACATGTCGCGAGCCCCTCAATCACGGAACTTTGGCGCACTTGCACATACTGCAGTTTTCAAATCTGTGAGAAAAATAAAAAATATACTTCATTATCCGGCCAAAAGTAATAATATGAAAACTGCATGTCTAACTAAACTTGTTTTTGTCCAACTTGGTTTTTTTTCAAACAATACCAATAATTTGACTCACCATATGAAGATTCCTCTATTGAATATGAAATCATTGGCCACGTTCTATTTTAGTTGGCCACATTTCTAACAGTATGAAAATCAAAGATTAAAACAACGAAAAGAAATGATCTAAGAAATACATATGCAAGGGCAAAAGACAAACTGCCAAACTAAGACCAGCAACTAATGCAGATGAAAATTTGATACAAACATCAGCAAATATGAGTGTTAATTAAGAGTTTAAAGCATAGAAGAAACGTAGGATGAGTAACGAATTTCATGACACTAATAGCCACAGACCATGAACTCAACCATGTTGATGTAAAGCTTAAGTCAACATTGGTCCCACCAGACAACAGCTCCACATCTTCCCAACATTACATCAACCAAACAAAATTCAAAATAATTCAACAAAACCCGAGACATGAGATAAATCACCTTGCCACAGAAGCCTTGCAGGACAAAAACCAAAGACAAATGAATACAACTCAATCGTAAATGTTGATACATGGATGTTCTGAAATGGTTGAATAACCCATTCTTCAAAAAAAATTCCAAATCACTCTCACAACAAATTGTACAGAGATGCAAAATAAAAACATCAAATTTTAAAGATAAATAAGTAATCCCAAGTACAATTGAAATGAGTAAATAAAATCCTATAAGTGGCATTAACATCACCTCAGAAAAACATAACTGACGGAGATCGGGTTAGTCTTGGCCACGTGTCATCCCGTATAGAGCCAAGTCATAAAGGAGGTGTTGGAAATAATATTTTAGTTTTGATGATGATTCATCTTATTTAGTTACTTATTTGTTTACACCCCATTGATTAAGTGCTGAAACTAGCTGTTATAGTGAAAAGTTAAAAGATGTCTAGAACTGAATGTGTAGGTTTTATTTGAGTCTGATAATTGTATTGGTTATATCAGACATGCACTGTAATAGATAGAAGTGTCGTAAAACAAAAAAACTCGAAATCATCTAGGAAACTGAAACATGACATAAACTGAAGATGTACACATAGAAACTGAAGACATACTCAGAACTGAAGAAGGTAAGTTCACTGATGGACACAGACTCGGTTGACTTATCTAAATGAAGAACTGAGGGAACAAAATCAGTATATGAAGAACTGAGGGACACAGACTCAGTTGTAGAAGTTTGAAGAATTGAGGTTCGATCTCGATTATGAAGACTTAAGCCGAGGATCAGTAAAGTTAGAATTGTGTAAGTCTGTGATGACCTGAACTGACTTTATGGATTTTGAAGAAGACCTAAGAATCATAAGGACAATGATATCTTAGATGATTTGTATAAGGAATTGTGTAATCTGATTCAGTCATATAAAATCAGATAAATAGAGTACTAAGTTTTGAAGAAGAGTAAAAACTCAGTTAATGCTCTAAATCAGTTAAAACTGAACAGGACACTCATTTTTATATTCAGCCATCCAAGCAACTGAAAGTACATTCGAACGTTACAAATCAAGGATTTTAATTGGATGAAGAACTGACATGTCAGAACGGTCATTGACACCTGACATTTGAAAATATAGACTTTGACAGATTTCGAATTCAAGCAAGATGAACGTTGGACCTCACTCTATCAGTAGAGGACTTGGCAACAAGAATCAAACACACGAATTAACAAGATTGTAACCGTTTTGGTGCACAAGTCTAGTTCATCCGAATTGCTATCAATATCTGCGCTCAACAAGATCATATCCAAATTTCTTCATGTGTTCAAGCTTTTTCAATCATATCCAGAATTCGACCCTTTGAAGAACCACAAGCAAGAATCAATTTATTGATTCTCAGCCCAAATTTGATTCTTAATCAAAGGTTTAGACTGTGAAGCAATCTTGTCAAGGATTTGCCTAGGACAGTTGTCATTTGCAGTCGGGTAGACTATGGTTGTGGTGGTAGCTGGTGAAGAGGCAATACAACCCTCCAATGACCAGTGGTTCAAGCAGTTGGAGAGCAGCAATCCGACCTGTTCTTTGATTGTTTTGATAGTGACACTAGGGATTAGTCAAGGACTATCGTTTAGGACTTTTTGTAATAGCATATCTCAAAGAGTTCAAGTGGAATTTTCCTCCTACATCATAGGGGAAGAGTGGACTGACATGATTACACCACCTGGAACAACTATAATTCTTGCTCTTCTTACTTTACGCATTTACATTCAGTCATTTACTTACACAACATTTATTATTGTTTTTACCGCATACTGAATCTGATTGTTATACTTCCTCACAGTTCACAAACTGACATTCACCAGAACTCAGTTTTGCATACTTAGCTTTTTCATATAGAATCAACAAGATCTAGATAAAGGCTTAAACTTAAATCCGCTGCCGGTTTACTCAGTTTTGTTATAAGTTGTTTGACTTAAACTCAGCTTAGTTAGCTCAACTCCACACAAGTTAAAACTAAACCTTAATCGTGATAAATCTAGTTTTTGGTGACAATTTTATTCATCCCCCCTCTAAACTTGTGTAGCCTTTCCAAGGGACCAATAATTGGTATCGGAGCAGTGTTCTTTAACAAGTCATTGTTGAAAACTCACTTGCTCTAGTTATTTCCTCTAGTTGTTCTCCTGAAAAAGCTCAGTTTTTCAGTTTCCAGTCTTTGCATAATCCAGTTTTCATTCATTCACACAATGGATAACAATCAGTATGCCAGACAGATGCTAATATGCAACATTGACAGATTTGATGAATATAAACGAAGTTTGCAGGCCTTTTTAGCAGCCTCTCATGATGATATGATAGTCGTACTTACTAATGGACCTATTCAACTGACTCACATGCAAACTGTTAATGGTGAACAAGTTAGAGTTCCCAAGCCCAAAAGCGAGTGGACCAGTGATGATCGAAAAAGGGATAACGTGAACAATGTCGCCATGGATATCATACTCAGAACTCTTGACAACAACATGTATCTGAAGGTCAAGGATTGCACTACTGCAAAAGAAATATGGGAGAAACTCCAATTGGTTTGTGAAGGAACTAACTCCATCAAAGAAAACAAGATCTCAGTTGCAAAACAAAAATTTGAGAATTTCAAGATAAAGCCAGGTGAGAATATTGATCAGTTGGAAACAAGATTCAGCGCCATCATGGACGTACTAGTATTACTGAAGATCGAGTACACAAAGAAAAATATCAACACAAGAATCTTGAAGGCTTTACCCATGTGCTGGAAGATGAAGGTCACAGTAATGGAAGAATCGAGAAGATTTGATATAGAAGATTCCTTCAAAATCTTCTCAAACCTGAAGGCTTATGAATTCAACGAGGATTTGACAAGTACAGCTACAATAATCAAGGCTCTGAAGGAACCTAAGACAACGGCTCTCGCAGCAGCTTTAAATGACAATCAAGAAACCTCATCAAGCAATCTTCAGCAATTGGATGAGATGAAGGAACAAAAGGCTCTAATGATGAATAGAATTCGAAGAATGAAGAGTGGACATCCAGGCACTCAGAAGTTTATCAAGAAGACTCCTGAAAAGAGAAAAAATGATGGATATCTCTGCTTCAACTGCAAGAAGCCTGGACACTACAAAGCTGAATGTCTAGAACTGACCAGTAAGAAGAATCATCAATGAAGAACGGGTAGAAGAGCTCTATTAGCCGGAGATGAGTCCGACTATGAAGCTGGCACTAAAAGATTATCAGAAGAAATAGCTCTTATAGACCACATGGAAGAATCAAATGAGGTATGTGAATCTAACTCAAAGTATTTTTCAGCTCAGATTTCCCTGCAAAATGCGTGTTCTTTGACTGCTGACTCCAATCCAAAAAATCTAGAATTAGAAGAAACACTTGACGAATTGATGAATCAGCTAGTATCCATCCAAGATGGTTAGGAATCAATTAAAGTTGAAAAAGAAGCTCTAATTCTTGAAGTTGAAAGATTGAAGTCTGAACGGAACATATTGAAGTTGACTAGAACTGATAATGGGAAGAGTCAGTATTAGCCTACTGAATGAGCAGCAACAACTGAATCCTTTGCTGAATCAAGTTTAGCTACTGATTCAAGTCCGGAAAGCCATATGGAGACAGAACTAGCTTATGATTTGATACGTAGCAATCTTCTAAGGAAGGAACTAGCAAAGCTGCTGATCCTAGTATCAAAACAAGTATTAGGTTTGTAGCCGAGCAACTTCTACAAACTGAGAAAATTGCTGAACCAGTAAATTCAGCATCACATAAGTCAACTCAGTTTTCTAAGAGAACATATGTACCTACTAATAAAGGTAAGACAAAAGTTAGAACAACTGTATCACAAGGAAACAGAAATGGTAGACCAACTGTCAGATCTACAAAAGCTGGTTAAGTCAAGAACCAATGAAATTTCAATCAGAGTAAATCTAAGAATGTTAATCATTCAAGGATTCACACAGTCAAGGGAAACGACAGATTATTTCCCACTGATGAAGATTGGAATTTTACTGAAACTATTGATAAAACTGATAGAAACAATCATTCTAGACAGAAGACTTATCAGAAGTCTCAGTTCAAGGCTCAGTAGAGAACTTATCCCAGTTCCCAACAAAAGCCTCAGTACAGAAGTCAGCCAAGACCTCAGTACAAGAAGAATGATGGTTATTATTCAGCGTTTAACAATAAAAGGCATTTTGGAAATCAATTTCAGCCGAAAGACTTGAGAGAACATATAAATAAGACACAGTCCAAAAAAAGATACTATAGGAGTGTGGCTTATATATATGAGAATAAGTGCAACAATTTCCAGAGAAGACCGTATGGAAATGTCCCTCGAGTTGTACTGGCAACTGACCACTATGGACCCAAACAGAGTTGGGTACCTAAAACATTTAATTTGTTTTGTAGGATATATGGTATTTTGGTAGTGGATGCTCTAGGCATATGACAAAGGGCAAGGACTGTCTAGTTGATTTTGTGGCCAAAAAGGGACCTAGAGTCAATTTTTTTGGAAGTAAGGATAAACCAGGATTCACAAAAGGTTATGGAACCTTAGTCTGAAATGGACTTACTATCAAGAACGTATCTTATGTGGAAGGACTTCACTACAATCTACTTAGCACGAGTCAATTCTACGACATGGGATACAAAGTAACATTTGACAAGGAATTTTGCATTGTCGTCAGCGAAACATCATTCCAAGTAGGTCTTGCCAGACGAAGGGAAAAGAATATGTATGTTGTAGATTGGACTACATCAGTTTCTGAAACTTGTTTGATTGTGCATACCAAGTCAGAACTCAGTTGGCTATGACATTGAAACTAAGTCACCTCAATTTTGATGAAATCAACTTACTTGTCAAAAAGAACTTGGTGATCTGACTACCAGAAACATCATACAAGAAGGATAGCCTGTGATGCATGTCAACAAGGAAAGCTAACCAAAGCAAGTTTCAAGATAAAGTCTCAGCACTCAACAACCAGAGTGTTAGAATTGATGCATATGGAGTTATTTGGAACAATTACACCATTCAGTGTTAGTGGAAAGAAATACACCTTAGTGGTAGTTGATGACTTTTCAAGATATACTTGGGTTATCTTCATGTCCAAGAAAAGAGAAACAAAGCAACAACTTACTGAGTTACTGAAGAGACTCCAAAATTAGAAAGGAGTTACAGTGATCAAGATCAGATCTGATAAAGGAACATAATTTCTCAACAATATAATCATTGAGTATTGTGGAGAAAATGGAGTACTACATTAGCTTGCATCTACAACAACACCTCAACAGAATGGAGTAGCTGAAAGGAGGAATAGAACACTCAAAGAAGCTGGATGGACAATGATATGCGAATCTAAACTGCCAGAAAGATATTGGGCAGAAGCCGTGAATACAACTTCCTACACTCAGAATATAGCTCTCATGAACAAGAAACATGAAAAGACACCTTATGAGATTTGGAATGGAAGAAAACCAAATGTCTCATATTTTCATGCCTTTGGAAGCAAATGCTTTGTTCACAATAATGGAAAGGACCAGCTCAAGGATTTTCAGCCCAAAGCTGATGAAAGAATATTTATGGGGTACTCAAGTGTCAGTAAATATTTTAGAGTATTAAACACACGGACACTTAAGCATGCAGAATCAATACATATAGTTTTTGATGAGCCAAAGTTCACTGGAGATACAATTGAAGACAAGGAAGAACCAGTTTTTCAGCCTCAATCAGAAAAGACTCTAGAACTAGTTTTCATTGATATTGTAAGGTTAAGGATCTCAGAAACCATAGATTTGGATCAGCCTCAGTTGCCAGTGACAGAACCTACAACTGAACAACAACAAGAAACTAATCCAACTGAAAATGATTAAGCTCAAGAAGAACCAGTTCAACAAAATGAAGCCCCTTTGATGGAACTCCCAGTACATCAATGGTTGAGAGATCACCCTGAGGAACATGTGATATGTGATTTTCAAGCAGGAGTTCGGACAAGACATCAGCTAGATGCTTTGATAGCATGTTTTCTATCTCAGTCTGAACCAAAAGAAATTGAAGAAGCTCTAAATGATCCAGATGGGATTTTGGCTATGCAAGAAGAACTCAATGAGTTTGAGAGAAATCAAGTTTGGGAATTGGTGGACAAACCCAATCATGTCAACATAATAGGCACTAAATGGGGTTTCAGAAACAAGCTTGATGAAGAAGGAAATATTGTCAGAAATAAAGCCAGACTTGTAGCAAAAGGTTACTCACAAGCAGAAGGGATAGACTTTGATGAGACTTTTGCCCCAGTTGCAAGGTTGGAGGCAATCAGACTATTTTTTGCCTTTACAGCTCACAAGAATTTCAAAGTGTACCAGACAGATGTTAAAAGTGAATTTTTGAATGGGATACTCGAAGAAGAAGTCTATGTACAGCAACCCCCAGGATTTGAAATCAAAGACCAAGCAGACAAAGTCTTTAAATTGAGAAAAGATCTTTATGCACTGAAGCAGGCACCAAGAGCTTGGTATGAAACTCTATCTCAGTTTTTGGTGGGTAATGGTTTTTACAAAAAGGAACTATTGACAAAACCTTATTCAGGATGAAAGTAGAAGAAAGCACTCTTCTAGTTCAAATCTATGTTGATGACATCGTTTTTGGATCCGAAAATGAAGTACTCTGTGAGAAATTTGCATGTTTAATGAAGAGCAAATTTCAAGTGAGTATGATTGGAGAACTGAATTACTTTCTCGGTTTACAAGTCAAACAAATGGATGATGGGATTTTTATTCACCAAACCAAGTATACCAGAGAACTGATCAAGAAGTTTGGGATGGAAAAATCAGCTGGCAATGCAACACAAATCGAAACTAACTTCAGATTAGATGAAGACAAAGAAGGAAAGGATGTGGATCAAACTCTCTATAGAAGAATGATTGGAAGTCTACTTTACCTAACAGCAAGTAGACCAGACATATCCTTTGCAGTTGGTGTCTATGCAAGATTTCAAACAAGACCTAAGGAAAGCCATCTTACTGTTGTTAAATGAACCTTGAAGTATCTGAAAGACACATAAGAAGTTGGGATATGGTACTCAAAGGAAGGAAAATTCAAACATATATCCTACTCAGATTCAGACTATACTGGATGCAACGTGGAGAGAAAGAGTACTTCAGGCACATGTTAGTTGCTAGGAAATAGACTTTTGTCATGGTTCATCAAGAAGCAAGACTCAATCTCTACATCAACAGCTGAAGCTGAATATATAGCATCTGGAAGCTGTTGTGCTCAAGTTTTAAGGATCTGACAATAGTTGAGAGATTATGGGATAGAAGAAGGACTGATTCCTATAATGTGTGACAATACAAGTGCAATCCAGATTTACACTCAAGGACTAAGCACATTGATGTGAGACATCATTTCATAAGAGATCATGTGGAGAAGAAGGACGTTACAGTTCTCTATGTCCCAACTGAAGATCAGCTGGCTGACATTTTTACCAAACCATTGGACAAAGAAAGGTTTGCTAAACTGAGAACTGATTTGGGGATTATCAAAGTCAGTTAAGTCAGTTTAAACTCTGAGATTCGTCAAGAGGATTGATCTTTGTAATGCTGGGTGCACTCACTTGACAGATCAGTCATTGACATCAACAATCTCAAACTGTCCCACTGAACTTAAGAATTGACGGAAATGAACAAACCTTAGAACTGATCTTAGTCAGTTTTTATCCAGTCAAAGAAAGTCAAAAGTTGAAAGGATAATACGGATAACAGTTACATCGCATTTAATTACCGCCGGTTATGTCAGATCTGTTGCTTGTACACCCCACTTGTCAGATAGTACATGCATTGGTTATACAAACCATCATGGAATTTGAAAAGTTGGTACAAAATCTTCAGAGATCATGTCCTCAAATTAACAACCGTCAGTCTCCTTGTCCCTCTATATAATTTATCTTTACCCTTTTTCTTCCTCATCCAAAATTTCAAACACTCTCTCTCGAAAATTCAAAAAGCCCAGAATTTTTTTTATTCTACAATGGCTGCATCCAAACAAATACAAGAAGAAAGACTTATTACTGAGTTGTATAGTTTATCTTTTGACGAATTCACAGAGATGTGTAACGGCACTCTTCTCGCAAGTTATATTTGCGAAAAGATGAAAAAACTTTAGGGATTGCAGAACCCCCTAGAAGTAAAAGAACAAAAAGATCAATACTTGGAAGGAATTCTGCTATTTTAGGGGAAGATGAGACTGATAAAAAACTCCCTGGTGACTGAAGTTCGAGGAGAAAGCATAATAGTTAATGAAGAAATCATAAGGCATGTATTTGATTTCAAGAAACCACTTGTGAAATCAATAGACTTGGCTTATTTGCCGCTTAAAAGAGAAGCCTTTCTTACTCAAATCTCAAAAACAAAGGAACCAGCGACTGTTGATACACCTATTCTCAGTCTTAAACCTGAGTTTGCACTCCTCAGTAGATGGTTAAACAGACAAGTTATTGGTTGATATAAAGGACTTAAAAGATTGTCTGATGATGGGATTTATCTGATGAACATCATATAGGATGAACTTAAGTTCAACTGGGCAGGTTATGTGTTCAATCAGATCAAGCAGCAACACTTGGATGAAATAGCAAGTGCCAGCAAAGCCTAAGCCGAAGGAAAATTTCGTCTAAAGAAGACACTTAGCGGAATTGTTCAACATTATTTGGAGAGGCTCAGCAATGGGAAGAAAGAAAAAAAAAACTGTTGGTGCATCTACAAGAAGTGTACCACCAGTCCTTTCTAGGAAAGAAACCTCAAACACTTCCCAACCTGAAGCCAATAAGAAAATTGTGTCTTAGCAGATTGCTCAACAAAAAGGAATCAAAAGGAAAGCTGACTCACAGAAAGAAAAGTCAGTTGGAAAGTGTTTGTTCCTAGATAATTCAAATCAGTTAGCACCAACTAGGGGAACATCAGCCGACAACTAAAGTCAGACAGAACACCAGTATGGTTACTAAAATTGTTTCTCACCTACAACAGAACATATCAGAGAAACAAGTTTCTGCTATGCAAATTAGTGAAGATCAACAACAATCTCAGCAACAGCCAATTCAGCAACAACAGGCCCAGCAATCAGTATCAACTTACACTTTTGATGCTGAAAGGATTATCAAAATGATGAAGTTAAAGATCAAGACTGAAGACTCTCATGAAGCTATTGTTAGGTGTGATGCCCGAAAGACAATTTTGTAATTGTTTTATTTAATAAATGAAATGATATTGTTATTCATATTTATTATTCTCATATTCACCGATGTGACAATAATAATTACACTACAGAAAACCCTAAAGTATATCGTTTATGTAATCACTTAACTCAGTGTATGGTATATACACGGGAGGATTGAGTTAGTGAAGATGTACTTAAAATACAATTAGCCCGTAGTGAAGTTAATCGAGAGTATCGGGTCTCTCCCTTAACGTGCTATTAATGCGCCCAGAACACAAAAGGTGTGATAGTCCTATCCGGACTTTCGGTTAAGAGAACCTAATGGGGCATTTATATATGATAGATATATCATATAAATTGGACCGATTTGATTAGAGTTCACGATATAATTCCGTAATCGAGAAGTCTTATCGAATCAATGGATGATCATATTTATGGATATATCTTAATCTCGAGGCGATCACGATCCAACCGCTTCAATCGGTATGAAGTTTGACTTGACGGTTAAGGATTACACTGAGTCTGTGGTCTGAATTACCCCATCTTGGCGTTGTACTGGGTTGAGTGAGTAGTCTGTGTTATCACAGATACGGAATCCATTCCTTCCATTTATGGAAGTAGATAGACAGTTCCCTTATTTGTTAATCCTAGAAACCGATCGATCGCGCGAGTTCATATCACACTGATTGATCACCAGTGAGTTGTATGAATTAATTGATCACTAGGGGGTTAATGGTAAATAAGGATAAGAGGTTCTAAAAAGGGTTAACGGTAACTTCCCGATTTAGAATGAACAGTCTATGGAGGATTAATCCATATGTAATGATTGTATCAATGGACGCTTATTATCATTCTCATGAGGAGATAAATATAATCTTTTAATCGGAGGAGTGCAGTCACGGGATTATGGTGGCATATTCCTGTGATTGATTTATCGAATATAATTATTTCGTTCGTAAGATAATTATTTATTTGATTTATCGGAGCCACGATTATTAGTCCATGGTCCCCGACGTGCCTCCTAATATAGCATAGCTATTCTCGGACGTCGAATCCTAATAATATTAATTTAGTTCTCGTTGGACTTTATTAAAACGATATGTGAATTAATTGTTTAGTGGACTATTAAATTAGTTGGGCTAAATAATTAAATATATATGGAAAAGACATTTTTCATAATCTCTACCAAAATTAGTGTGTTGGTTTAATTTTGTGACTAGGTCACAAGAATGATAATTTTGACCCAAGCATATATTAGTCTACAAGAAATTAGTTTTCTTTTGATTAATAAGACATGTGCATAAAATATTTATTGGATAAATATTTATGGTAAGAAATAAAGATAAAGATTATTCTAGATTTGTTCTAGAATATTTTGGGATTATCTTTTATTTAATAGGATTATCATAATTGATTTTGTATTAATTATAAAATCCTTGGGGCTTAAGTTTTACTCTCCTATATATAAAGAGAGTTTCTCCAAGCCAAATACTACACTACATATTTCGACTTCACCTCTTAGAGAGGAGAAGAAAATATTTTTTCGGCCAAGGGGTATTAGGGGGAAAATCTTGGAGATTTTTCCGGGTAGCATATCGGAAGGGTTCGAGTCGAGAATTCCTTCCACCGGGAATTGCTTGGATCACACGTGCGGAAGATCGTGGTGCTCTTCACATCTTCTTGCAATCTTTCTCTTGCGGTTCTTCAACTTGGATTTAGAGATCCAAGAGGTATGATCTACAACCCCCTTGTAGATATAGATTTAATGTTTTATTGCGTATATTCATAGATCTAGATCCTTAAATCGCTTCCGCTGCGGATGATATTACTAACAGTGGTATCAGTCGCCATGGTGATCTATATTTATACGTATAAAATATTAGATCTAGGAGTGGTAAAACATGTAGATTTTTTGTCCCAATTTTTTTTGGGGGCCGATGCATATGTTTAATTTTTATGCTTATGAATGTCGTGGTTGAAGAGATGGATTGGGGTTGGCACTGTTTACCCGTTAGATCTATTGTAAACTCATATAAACGATGAAAATTCGTTCATATGAGTATATGAAATTATGTAATTTATCTTTATTGCAAGTTTAATTTCCAGCAAATAGATCTAGTTAGTAGCTGTTTAGTATTTTTTCTTTTCCCGTTGATCGAACCGTTGAAACGAAGATCCCTCCAGTCAGAATCAAGATTAGAAGATGTTGATCAACTCCACAAATTTTGGCGTCGATCAGAGTCCGTTTCGATATCCGTTTGATGCTTCGAAGAGGCTGCTGTAACAGAAAAACGCAGGATTCACAGAAACACTATCTGTGACTTCCTCGATTTTCTGGGAGAGTTTGGACCGTTGAAAAGCAAATCCGACCATTCAGATTGATCAAATTTTAGTTTTGGACGTACCATAAAAATTTCAGGTCGATCGGGATTCATATCGATTCCCGATCTGCCTCAGGAAGTCCTTGATGCAGTGCAGTTAAAGTCAGATTCAGCAGCAAGTTTGGCGGTTTACTGGAGAAAATTGGTAAGTCAAAGCACCGATCCAACCGTCCATATTGAAGTTCAAGGAGTGAAGATAAGATCTGGAAAGTTTCGTCCCGATCCGAGTTCGTTTGTATGCCGATCGTCGAAGAGTTCGAACAGCTGCAGATTTAGTTAGAAAGTAGTAAACCCTAGTTAGGGTTTTGGTTATTTATTTTCTAATAGGTTAAATTCGGGGGTGCCAACGGTCCATCTCGGTGTTTAAATTTTCCGCATTTATTTTTTATGTGTTTGATCATAAAATAGATATAAAACCGAAATTGCCATGACATGCATCATATCATAAATCCACTCCATGCATACATGTAGAATTTTAATTTTGGTAATTAAAATAGGCATGTATACAAACTCGTGTAATTAGTTGAGATTTAATTAATACGTGGTAATTAATTAATTTAGTAACTAATTAAAGATCCGAGGACGGGTTATGAAATCGTTGGCCTTTCGGTGTGTGTTCTCGGTGAACCGCCTTAAAGCCCAAACGAGATCACGTTTTTCGATTCGTAGTGTCTACGAGATTGAATGATGGTCAAAGAACAATAAATCTTGGATAAAAACGGTTCGCCTATAGGTTGGGTGGTCAATCGAGCTCGGCTCGACCGACTTAACCTCCTAGTGTGATGTATGCACGGGGTCCGGCAAGACTAAGCTACACCGGAGAGAGAGGGGGTGATTCCTTCTTATCTCAATGGGGCCGTCTTGACCCGACTTCGTCCGACTGTCACATATGTTCCAACGAATAGGACGGGTAGGCTTGCCTACGTTACCGACACCATTCGAATCCTTGATTTGATGTGCTTTTATGTTAACATCAAAAGACGTGGTTAGTTAACCCACCACCACTTCCAAAATATTGAGTGGGAGCGGGGAGGCGGCAACCAACCCCACGGCCTCTACTATAGATACAAGTAAGTGAGAGAAGGGTGACGCCGCGGGCGCTTTGATTTCGCCCCTACGGATGGTGTTCACTCCTATCAACATTCATGGCTTGGTCTCCGAAAGGATAGGATTTCTGGGTACTCGTCGGGTCACTGACCTATCCTACGACGGCACACTCGGGGCGTACCTAAGAGATCCGATATAGTAGGTCACACTCATAAAGGATATTTTTGGAAATATCTAGGCTAAAAAAGGAAGGTAGTCAATGAATAAAGGGATGTTCGATTCTCGTGCGATGTTTGATTCTCACAAGTTATTCATTGATGAGATTGTCTCGATTTAACCGTCATCTCTTTGACCTACCCTTCGGCGGCACTGAGATGCGAGGTTAAAACCTTGGAATTGTAGAGTAGACTTAATTTTAGTTTACAATTCCTAAAATAAAATATAGTAGTGTTAAACTTGAATTAATACATGTCATTTTATTTACAGCATTATATCCCTTACTAAATTGCTTAAAATTTATAATTGACTAGTATTGACTTCGTTAAAAAATGGAAAGTAACTAGGACGTTGAACTAGTTAATCGATAATGCAATTATTTTTGAAAGAGATATTTTCTCTTAAGCCTTTTAAAACCAGAGTGACATATAGGTATGTCACTAGTGTCATTCGTGTCAAACGGAGACAAACTTAGGTGATTTCGGACTTTGAAATTCTTAGTGAATTTTGAGTGTGTAGTGATTACACGAGTAATTTTCTAATTGAAAATCGGAAAATCATGAAGTGTTACTAGTTGGACGATATTTGGAATCGATGAACTAGTGGGAGCTTTATGATTTGTTGTTTTTCTAGAACATTAGAAAAGTGTAATCGACTACACACACGTAATCGTTCTAATTGAAAACCGGAAAGTCATGAAATGTTGCTAGTTAGACGATATTTGGAATCGATGAACTAGTGGGAGTTTCTATGATTTGTTGTTTTTCCGGAAACAATAGAACTATGTACGAAAGATTTTCTAATCGAAAAATCGGAAAATCATAAAAATAAAGCATTGCTCGTTAGGCGGTATTTGGAACCGAAAAACTAGTGGGAGCTTTAATGTTATGACTTGTTGTTTTTTCGGTATATTAAAAAATCCGAGTAGTCTCGACGAGTAACACTCGAAATAGACATCCCACGGTTCAAGAGTAGTGTCTACTCAAACGAACATTGGTTCAAGACTATTTCCATTCATTGAAAGTCAAGAATGGGAGAATATGTCTAAAAGTGTTAGTCACCTAAATCGAGAAAATTTTAAGGTGAACGAAAATTAATTAACTGAAAATCATAGGATAAGGACAGTGATTTTGGATCACCAACCTATGAATCCTTGGTGATTTTCTCGAGCTAAGTTCTTTGGAAGAACAATGTAGCAGTGCATTTAACGATTAAAGGAGTAAACAACGGGCAGTTAATTTTAGCTATAATAGTGGGAGTGATATAAGGAAATGAATCTCGGATTCAATCCTTGGATATCGACCAAAATTTATTTTCTGTTTAAGATTCGTTGGAACGAATGGATTTACCTTCTATCCGATAATTTGTTTGTCGTATAGAAAGTGAATATACCATTTGTAGTACGAATCCAAGACTCGGACTTTTGTTTGATAAAGTCAAAACCACTTACAACCGCTGAAATATGTATATAAAACACATCTTAAGAACTATTAAAAGCAATTGGTTTCTATATTTAGATAAACGCTTCTTCATATTCCATAGTTAGTGCATAGTCCCTAAAAGACAAGACACAAGAGGCGGCTCAGGGTGATTCCTTTCTCGATCTGGTTATATTGTCTCAAAGGTTCAATGACTAAGTTTCCTTTCAATCGGGAAAGGATAATGGATATAAAGAAGTAACATAGCTTGTTCATGACGACCTTCGGGGTCTGATGAAAGATACGAGCTAGTAGGAGCTTCCGAGTAGTGACTTCTTGTCTGATAACTATTCAAACACTCCGGTAAGTTTATCCAAAATATTTTGAGGTTTCTCTGTTTTCAACAGAGATAGAGTATTCTATACTCGGAATAGGCCATTCATAGTCCTCGAGACTGATGCTCAGCCTGCCTCATTGTGACATGTTCTCACTAAGTGAGAAACCGTAAAATTGCCTTATATATGTTTTTAGATGTGCTACAATACACTGCTTAACTCAATAAAGATATTGGAAGCGAAATAACGGTTTACGTTGAAATGTAAGACCGAGAAGTCTACCTAGAATATGCTTTGGAATTTACGGATAAGGTGTGGATTCGGTTCACCCCACTTCCATAAATATAAGCATTTAGCACATGGTGCTTGAAGGTAGGTCTGGAAATTTCGCGAACATGTTCGGTCAGTGACCAATCGTTCTATATCTTGTAGCATTGAGAAATAGGTTTGTTATAAGATTCTTGAAATCGGGAAGGGACAGTTATACTGTTGCGTCCTTTCTGATAGAGTCTATGAACAGTAAAACCTTAAACCTTGAAGTACGTTTACTCAAGGTAGTTACTAACTGATTAAAATCAGACCACATCCAACATCGGTTGTTGGTGATAACACTAAATACTACTAAACTATATCAGAATTTCGATCCACCCAGAATGTAGTGGGAGTATGGTTTACCCATTACCCATTACGGGTTCTCATGGACTTTGTAGTCCGAGGATCGATTGATGACCTATGGCTCTTTTTGTGCAGATATAGGATTACGATAATAGAGGTTGGTTTAATAGCCATATAACCCGTGAATGGAGTTCGGTACTCCAATTCTCATTCATACTCTTGTAGAACCACCCGAGTGTCTCAGCCCAAAGTGGGAGTAATTGGATCTACAAGAAAAGAGTAGAATGAATAGGAAAGTTTATCTTTCGTGAGCAAAGCTTGAGTGGTCTAGGGGTAATTCCCTAATAAGTAGAGAGTTAATCAGACCTTGAACTCTCTTACCACTTATTATTGCATGATTTCGTTCAAAAGCAGAAAGAAGGGGTGATTCCCTGAGACTTTCTTGCCAAACAAACGGAGTCTGGATTCATTCGAAACAGAAGGGTATTGACTTATGAACTTATGACAGGATGACTGTCAAGGCTTATGTCCTTTGTGGATAAAAAGCAAACCTCTCGGTCATTGGAAGTCATATATTTCTACAATATGTGGATTTGACCAGAATATTGATAAGTCTTTTGTAGACTGGATATCAATTTTAGTACCAAGAGTGAATATATAAATTAGTGTTTGTGAAGGATAACACCGCACCGATTGGAATCAACATGGGTGTGTTATCCAAGTCGAATCGACAATACCACAATTCTCGCAATGAGTTTTGGACAACATTCTTAAGAGTTTGACTCGGTCGAATTCATTAGAATCGATCTTTGGTTTCCCATCCATCTTATTGGTTAAGATGATGCATCTGTGTATGCAACATTCAACGAGGAAGTTCTACCCTATGCCTCAGGAATGACTCTCTAAATCTTCGGATCAAGAGAAATGGGATAGATTCTCTTTCTAGTAAGAGATGGTCAGGTTATTGAACGTCAACTTTGATCGAATCTTAGATTCGGCGGTTAACAAAGCAAGTTTAGTATGTCCTTTAGTATCTTGAGAGAACGAGGAACAATATGCGGACATATTCATGTGTGAACCTGGATATGTGTGTACACTGATTTTGACTTTAAGTCAGATTGAGGATGATCGTTAAGTCGATCTCGGCTCCTGTTTACTCGGTACCACATGATTAGATGGACCGGTAACGCTTTCGATTCTATGGATCGTCTCGAGCCGACAACCTGACTAATCATTAAGACCCATGACATTTAGATGTAGGTGCTCCCCGAGTCACTGACCTATCCTACGACGGCATACTCGGAGTGTACTTTGGAATCTGAAATGGTTATGATATGCTTAGTGGGTACTAGAATACGGGATGAGTCTCCATTGCTTTAGAGCAAGTGGGAGATGTAGTTTGTTGTATTTTAAATAATAGGGTGTGCTCTAAAACAATTAATCACATGCTTTCGTGCAAGTGGGAGATTGTAAGGTGTGATGCCCGAAAGACAATTTTGTAATTGTTTTATTTAATAAATGAAATGATATTGTTATTCATATTTATTATTCTCATATTCACCGATGTGACAATAGTAATTACACTACAGAAAACCCTAAAGTATATCGTTTATGTAATCACTTAACTCAGTGTATGGTATATACACGGGAGGATTGAGTTAGTGAAGATGTACTTAAAATACAATTAGCCCGTAGTGAAGTTAATCGAGAGTATTGGGTCTCTCCTTAACGTGCTATTAATGCCTGAGAACACAAAGGTGTGATAGTCCTATCGGACTTTCGGTTAAGAGAACCTAATGGGGCATTTATATATGATAGATATATCATATAGTATTTGGACCGATTTGATTAGAGTTCACGATATAATTCCGTAATCGAGAAGTCTTATCGAATCAATGGATGATCATATTTATGGATATATCTTAATCTCCGAGGCGATCACGATCAATCGCTTCAATCGGTATGAAGTTTGACTTGACGGTTAAGGATTACACCGAAGTCTGTGGTCCGAATTACCCCATCTTGGCGTTGTCTTCGGGTTGAGTGAGTAGTCCGTGTTATCACAGATACGGAATCCATTCCTTCCATTTATGGAAGTAGATAGACGAGCTCTCTTATTTGTTAATCCTAGAAACCGATCGATCGCGAGTTCATATCACAATCGATTGATCACCAAAGTGAGTTGTATGAATTAATTGATCACTAGGGGGTTAATGGTAAATAAGGATAAGAGGTTATAAAAAGGGTTAACGGTAACTTCCCGATTTAGAATGAACAGTCTATGGAGGATTAATCCATATGTAATGATTGTATCAATGGACGCTTATTATCATTCTCATGAGGAGATAAATATAATCTTTTAATCGGAGGAGTGCAGTCACGGGATTATGGTGGCATATTCCTGTGATTGATTTATCGAATATAATTATTCTGTTCGTAAGATAATTATTTATTTGATTTATCGGAGCCGCTGATTATTAGTCCATGGTCCCCGACGTGCCTCCTAATATAGCATAGCTATTCTCGGACGTCGAATCCTAATAATATTAATTTAGTTCTCGTTGGACTTTATTAAAACGATATGTGAATTAATTGTTTAGTGAACTATTAAATTAGTTGGGCTAAATAATTAAATATATGTGGAAAAGACATTTTTCATAATCTTGGCCCAAAATTAGTGTGTTGGTCGAATTTTGTGACTAGGTCACAAGAATGATAATTTTGACCCAAGCATATATTAGTCTACAAGAAATTAGTTTTCTTTTGATTAATAAGACATGTGCATAAAATATTTATTGGATAAATATTTATGGTAAGAAATAAAGATAAAGATTATTCTAGATTTGTTCTAGAATATTTTGGGATTATCTTTTATTTAATAGGATTATCATAATTGATTTTGTATTAATTATAAAATCCTTGGGGCTTAAGTTTTACTCTCCTATATAAAGAGAGTTCTCCCAAGCCAAATACTACACTACATATTTCGACTTCACCTCTTACAGAGGAGAAGAAAATATTTTTTCGGCCAAGGGGTATTAGGGGGAAAATCTTGGAGATTTTTCCGGGTAGCATATCGGAAGGGTTCGAGTCGAGAATTCCTTCCACCGGGAATTGCTTGGATCACACGTGCGGAAGATCGTGGTGCTCTTCACATCTTCTTGCAATCTTTCTCTTGCGGTTCTTCAACTTGGATTTAGAGATCCAAGAGGTATGATCTACAACCCCCTTGTAGATATAGATTTAATGTTTTATTGCGTATATTCATAGATCTAGATCCTTAAATCGCTTCCGCTGCGGATGATATTACTAACAGCTATCAAGGATACTTTACAAACTGAAGAAAAGCTATTGTTGGAGAAACTTGAAGTCAATGACTTTTTATGCCTTATTCCCTATGGATGAGTTTCTCACCAACTACTACAACAGATTCAAAGAGATAGCTCAGAGAACTGAATCGATCACATCATCTATACCGGAGGAATTTTTAAAGAAGAAAGATGATGACGAAGATGATGATTCAAGGAATAAAGCTGAAAAGAGTACAGTTTTGCAGTCTAAAAATCAACCAAAAGGACAAGCAGAGCAAACTGTCACTCAGCAGGAAGAATTGCCAGTTGAGAACCAGACAACTGACAATCAGCAAGCAGCTGAAGGAAATGATAATCAACAACTGATGATAATTGAAGATGTAACTCAGTCTAAAATCCAAGATGCAGAAGAAGAAGATCCATCCGAGAAGCTTACAACATAAGAATTAAGAAGGGTACAAGAAAATTTGAAGATTATGCTCAACCAAAAGGACGAGTATAATGGTCTCTTGTCACAAATTTCCAGTTACATGGATTACAAAAAGAAGACTGACGTCTCAGTTCACACTAAGTTGGATACTATCAAGAAATCCACTTCAAACTCAATTCCAAAAATTCTCAGTATAAAAGAGAAACTTGAGACTACAACGATGGAAGATAGAGAAATTCATGCTCAAGCAGAATGGCACCTAAATAAGAAAATCTATGGGTTAGAAACTCAGCTCAAAGAAGTTCTTACTTCTCAGAAAGATATCTCAACAGACCAAAAGGCAACTCAACAATTGATTACTCAATTGTATGATGCCAAAAAGGGAGAAGTTGAAGAAGAAAAGCTGAGGTTACTAGAAGAAAAGCTGAAGCTTGAAGCTGAATTGAAGTTATGCAAATGAGTAGCAGATCCTTATGTTCGAAATGTGAAAGAACTATCTGAAGAGAAGCTCATTGAAAAGAATAGTAAACCTGGTGATAGAAGAGCTACTCTGACACACGATCTGTGGATGAAGTTTGTTGTTGATCATAACAATGTCAAGGAAAAATACAGAGATAAAACTTATGAAGAATCTCTTGTGTACTTCCTATCTGGTCTCTATCATAATCAGAAAATGGCCAATTACAAGAATTTGAAGAGGATTGAAGAGAAGCTTCAAATCAAAGATAAGAGAGAACAGATGAAGGCTGATATTGCAGAATTTGAAGACTACTATAAGGATGAAAGACATCTTTCTAAGTTAGCTGTACGGAGAAGGTGGAAGCGAACAAACTTTGTGGATTTTCTCAAAACATTTCACAATGAAGACTCTAAGCTAGTAAATGATTTTCATCTTCATGATAAGGAAAGAAAATTTATCTTAGTTACACAGAAAGCTGTTTAGCTTTCATTTCAGTTTATTATCGAATATGTAACTAGTTCTATTTTTTGCAATCTTAATGAAATCCAGTTTCCAGTTTTACCTTGTTTTGAATTCTCAATATCTTTAAGCTTTCCTTTTAAGGAGGGTTTTGGCATCATCAAAAAGGTAAATTATAGGAAATAAAATTTTAGTTTTGATGATGATTCATCTTATTTAGTTACTTATTTGTTATAGTGAAAAGCTAAAAGATGTCTAGACCTTAATGTATAGGTTTTACTAGAGTCTGATAATTGTATAGGTTATATCAGACAAGCACTGTAATAGATAGAAGTGTCGTAAAACTAAAAAACTAGAAATCATTGAGAAAACTGGAACATGACATAAAACTGAAGATGTACACCTAAAAATTGAAGTCATACTCAAAACTGAAGAAGGTAAGTTCGCTGAGGGATACAGACTCGGTTGTCTTATCTAAATGAAGAACTAAGGGAACAAACTCAGTATATGAAGAACTGAGGGACACAGACTTAGTTGTAGAAGTTTGAAGAACTGAGGGTTCAGACTCGGTTATGAAGACTTAAGCTGAGACTGTAAAGTTAGAATTCAGGTAAGTCTGTGATGACCTGAACTGACTTTATGGATTTTGAAGAAGACCTAAGAATCATTAGGACAATGATATCTTAGATGATTTGTATAAGGAATGGTGTAATCTGATTCAGTCATATAAAATCAGATAAATAGAGTAGTATGTTTTGAAGAAGTGTAAAAACTCAGTTAATACTCTAAATCAGTTAACAAACTGAAAACTGACACTCTCTGTATAAAATTGAACATGAGACTCAGTTTTATAGTTAGCCATCCAAGCAACTGAAAGTACATTCGAACGTTACAAATGAAGGATTTTAATTGGATGAAGAACTGACATGTGAGAATGGTCACTGACACCTGACATATGAAAATATAGACATTGATAGAATTCAAATTCAAGCAAGATGAACATTGGACCTCACTCTATAAATAGAGGACTTGGCATCAAGAATCAAACACCCGAATTAACAAGATTGCAAGCATTTTTGTGCACAAGTCTAGTTCATCGGAATTGCTATCAATATCTGCGCTCAACAAGATCATATCCAGATTTCTTCAAGTGTTCAAGCTTTATCGGTCATATCCAGAATTCGACACTTTGAAGAACCACAAGCAAGAATGAATTTATTGATTCTTAGCCCAACTTTGCTTCTTAATCAAAGGTTTAGACTGTGAAGCAATCCGGTCAAGGATTTGCCCAGGACATAATGAATTTATTGATTCTTAGCCCAACTTTGATTCTTAATCAAAGGTTTAGACTGTGAAGCAATCCGGTCAGGGATTTGCCCAGGACATTTGCAGTCGGGTAGACTGTGGTTGTGGTGGTAGCTGGTGAAGAGGGAATACAACCCTCCAAGGACCAGTGATTCAAGCAGTTGGAGAGCAGCAATCCGACCTGTTCTTTGATTGTTTAGATAGTGACACTAGGGATTAGACAAGGACTATCATTTAGGACTTTTTGTAACAGCGTATCTCAAAGAGTTTTAGTGGAATTTTCCTCCTACATCACAGGGGAAGAGTGGACTAACAGGATTACACCACCTGGAACCACTATGATTCTTGCTTTAATAACTTTAAGCATTTACATTCAGTCATTTACTTATACAGCATTTATTATTGTTTATACAACATACTGAATCTGATTGTTATACTTACTCACAGTTAACAAACTGACATTCACCAGAACTCAGTTTTGTATACTTAGCTTTTTCATATAGATTAAACAAGATCCAAATAAAGGCTTAAACTTAAATCCACTGCCGGTTAACTCAGTTTTGTTATAAGTCAGTTTGACTTAGACTCGGCTGAGTCAGCTCAACTCCACATAAGTTAAAACTAAACCTTAATCGTGATAAATCTAGTTTTTGGTGACAAGTTTATTCACCCCCCTCTAACTTATGTTATTCTTTCCAATGGACCATCAGGAGAAGAGAGAAGATGGATGACTAATGGCTCGGAGCCCTACCTAGAATTCAGTATAAAGACCTTTATTCCTAGGAGGGAGGCCTGCCTAGTCTGCCGAGCATAATCCATAGCCCACCGCAGGTCGGTCAGGGCCCATTGAAGTCGGAGCTGCATAGCTCGGACCTCAGCATCATTTGTAGCTCTCTGTAGGTCGAATAGAGCCGACCTTGGTTTATGCTAGGTCCTAATACACTAGATGTTTTGATGATGCCAATATAGTTGGTTCAGAAATCAAGTATAAGTTTGCTTAGTAGTCTAACATGCGAATTGTATAAGATTAGTCAGACTTTTCCTTTGCTTCTAATAGACTATTAGGAAATCTATGCGGGAACGCAACGGAATTCAAAATTTTCATTTCCTTTTCCCAAGATCGACTTCGTTTAAGCAACAGGCCTAAAAAATGTAGACTAAGAAATACCTTGAATGATCTAAAATTGATCGTCGCTTTCTCTACAGTTGTAGTTTCTGCATGAAGCCGCCCAAGTGTTCGGCCTCTACCACTAGTCCACACAAACAGCCCGCCAGAATCTCATCATGCATTTGCTACTAGAAAAAATCTGTTGCTAGACCGATCTTTTCTCACTCTCCAAACTCTCTCTAGAAAGCTCTCAATTTTTTAGTAAATTTGAACTCTTCTAATTGTGGTTGTACAAAAGAGCTTGACACACACTACATATATATAGTAGATGGTGCGCCCCCTTTGTTCCTATTCCTAATAGGAAAAGCTTCTTGCGTGGAGTAAGGAGAAAGATAACCTTTTACAAGTAAAATTAGGAATATAGATAATTTAGATTTATCTCATTAAATACTCAGTATCTTATAATAAATATTTCCAAGATATATGTCAATATCTAATATTGAATATATCTTAAATGTATTAGCATAAATCAATTTACACATGTGTGCAAATCTATATTCATTAATATATAATATTAATATATGATAATACTATTAATTAATTTGCACAATCCAAGTGTATCTTATACACTTCAAACTTGCACCTCATATTGCCATTTATTGGCTTCCGGAATATTCTTCATTAATTAGTATAATACTATGATTAATTAATTTGCAAGGTACATTTATATCATCTATACATATATATTTCGACATACATATATAATATATGTATATTTAATTAATCAAAACAATTAATATCTTGTATTGTATTTATTCATAACAAATAATACCACCATATTAATTTAACACTATAACACTTTATAGTCGAGATAAACTTTCCTTATTTGGTTACCACTATAACCGCATCTTAATCCGGCTAGATGTTGTTATGTGTGTGACCCGATAGGCTTCTGAATTTGTTGGCCGTAGGCATAAAGTGCAAATACGAAAATGCCCTTCATACTTAATGATCTTGGATAGCGTCTAGCAACACGTCCAGGACCCCTAATCATCGGAAGAGTCAAATGCAATGACTACTACCTTTCATGTGAAATGGTTACCGTGTAAATAGAATCCTATCGTCGTAATAATATTCATACGTTCGTATCTCGAGTGTCAAAAATTAACGACCGTATCTTATAATCTGGATATCCTACTCTCTGAAAGTAACATATTACTTCCGCTTTGCAAAGACTTTCGTGAATATGACATTGCTTATAAGAAGGGCCTTTCGGATATTTACTCCTAATCATAGGATACACGATTTCTGAAAGAGCAACATGAATCCTATGCATGCTTCCGTATCACACCGAATCACCACCGCATAATCACCCCATGGATAGGGGAAAACCTCAATAGTGTCAAAGTATGACAATCCACACCGTGATGCCATGAAGAATCCGGTCTTAGGATAATTACACAACCGCCACATAGTGTGACACTTAATAAAGTAAGTAGGTCTGTCTAACGTAAGAATTCTCTAATACACGTCCTTGTACAATCCAAGTGTCTCTACACTATGGTAGATGAGATCTATTTCTATCTTCATAAGATAGAAGACATCAAATACGTGCTAGTCTAATCGTATCATTAATTTCCCATTTAATAGCACATTCGACTAGAGACATTTAAGTATAAAACCAATTAAAGTGATTCGAGATCTCATCAACCATAAACACTATTTTGATTTCTCTATCACAGTTTAACACTAGGGACATTGTCATATAACAAAATCGTAATTGGTCTGTCATACGAATAAATATATAATAACAGATAAGCCATTTATCATATGTATAAACATAAAGAAATAGTAGAAATGATCCGACCCGGTTTGATCCGTTCCAACCCAATTAGGTTTAGGACACTATTTCAATGATGTCTCACTTGACCTAAAGCCACTCACTCGTACACATGAGTATAAGTTGAAGCACAAGAATCTCATGCAATACTCGTAACCAACCCCAAGCATGAATGGATCACTATCCATGGGGACTCAGACTATTCTCATATCATGCAAAAATGACCAAGTCAAAGGAACCGCCTCAACACACATGAATCTCTGGCGAGACCCTGGTCCTTGCTTCCAGCAATGAATCCACAACTATATCAGCTGTACAGCAAAGGTGGAAAAACCATAAAAGGTTCAAGAATGAACTTCTTAGATCCATGTACTGCTCCTGCTGCACATCTAAGGCAATACACTGTTTTGGCCCAGTTATAGAATCCACAGTGATCACTAGCTAAGAACATTTCTGATGAAGTTTGTATAATAACAAACAAACAAAATAAAATGCGGAATTATTATTGATCAAGTAAAAGTTACAAGTTAATTGCAATGCAGCTGATCACTGGGTATTTATAGCTTCATAGACCTCATGGATCTGTCAGAAGTAAGTTACAAATGGTTATAACAAACTATAACGGAATAACCTCTTTTTAGTTTACATCATACTAAAAGTGATCAGCGGGCAGCTGAGGCTTCTACACTGTCCGCGGGCTTCAATACTATCAGCAGGCTACTAGTTTGTCATATCATCAGCAGCTTGTGCACTCAAAATTCCTTTCCACCTATATACTATAACACCACCCTCAAGCTGAGAGTGGTACATGAACAGCTTGCACTCAGCATTCCTTTCAGGTACTTGAATTCTGGAAGATCATTGAAACTCCCAATTTTTCTAGTAAATAAGAGAAAATAGGTGCATCCAAGGCCTTGGTGAGGATGTCAGTTATTTGTTCTTTGGTATTGACTGGAGGATGTTTGATGAGCCCTGATTTGACTTTTTCTCTCACAACATGGCAGTCAATTTCAATATGTTTGGTTCTTTCATAAAAGACAAGATTGTGTGCAATGTGCATTGCATTAGCATTGTCATAAAATAACACATCAGGCAACTGAACTGGAAGTGCTGTGAGTCCTCAAGAAGATTAATCGATCGGCTTCCTTAATCACCTTTGGTCTAAAGGTCCTGATGGCCTTTTTTATTGTCTCTGGTAAATTATTTATTTCCAGAATGTTCTTACTGGGGGAAATCAGTTTTGTCATACCATATCTGAATGCTTCGTTGACTAAACTAGCTTCAGATCCTTCAATGAAGTTATATAGACTAAAATCTTGTCTATCAGTTGTGAAGAACTTCTCTTTTATGAAATGATCTTCATTTGCTGCTCTGGCATATCTGAAGAGTTGATTAAATCTTTCTTCATTAAGCTAAAAATGCTGTTCTTTCTCTATAGGTTTTACGGTAGAGATTCTTCCAAGTGAAACCATTTTTGTAGGCTACTTTTCTTTTCGTAAAATTTCCTTGAAGGTTGCCTTCAAGCAATCTGCACTTGACATCAATTTTGGAGGTGTTGTCAAATGTTGTCGCGCAAAGATGTCTCCTGCAACGTGAGCTTCAATGAGTGTATTAAAACGTTTATGTTGCACTCCTGAGATGCCTTCTACTGCATGCTTTGCAGCTTCCCATACAGTGTATATACCTGCATATGGTCCATTAAAAACCACATAATAATATTTTGGTCTTGAAATGGCCGAATCAATGGGTGTTGATACTGAAGTTTGACCTTCAGATTTATTAGGATGTTGAATATCCTTTGTATTGGGTCTAAATCCAGTGACTAAGTCAGAGGGTTTAACCAATTTATTAGATGTTTGTACATCTGTTACATCTTTTTCCAAGATGCTAGGAATCAACGGATTTGATGACTCTTTACCGGTTACCGTTTGACCCGGAGTAGCTGATATTTTGTCACTATTGCTAGTACAAGGAATATCAATTTCCTTTTGTTGCTTATTGGAATTTTCCAATAGGCTTATGTGATATCTTAGAACTTTTAGTTCTAAGTCCATGGTTGTTTCCTTCAGCTTTAATTGTTGCAATTCATCCATTGCTTTTGACTGCATCAATCTTCTAGTTTTAACCTGTATACTCACGGGTTAGAAAATCAACAAATATGTTTTTGTTACCTGCGATGTGCTCAATATCGAAGCAATATCTTGACAGCCACATTTGCCATCTCACAAGTCTTCCTTGTTTATTATCACCTTGTATTTAGGTGTTTAGAAAGTATGTAAAGTTTTTGTTGTCTGTCCTAATAAGAAATTTAACAGGAGTAAGATAAGCACTAAACTTTTTAATGACTCGAATTATGGCTAATAATTCTTTTTCATTACTATGATAATTTCTTTCAGCGTTTTTAAAGCTGCCTGAAGTATATATACAAATTAACTCTTGCTCAGAGTTATTTGCTTTGAGGATTCCTCCCCAATAATCATCAGAAGCATCTGTTTCTATGATTAAATTATCATCGAGTAAAGGATGATAAAGCTTTGGAAAGCTAGTTAAATTATTCTTAATCTTTTTAACATAGGTTGTATCAACCTCTGTCCAGTTCCAAAGTGTATTCTCTTTGAGTTTAACTTGTAAAGGTTTTCTTATTTCAGCTAGTTTAGGGATATAACTTTTAGCGTAAGTTAAAATACCTAAAAATCTCTGTAATTTTTTTTAATTTTCAATTTTATCTGGAAACTTATGTATGTGTTCCAGTATATGATTCTGAGGTCTGTGTAGACCTTGATCAATCTCTAGTCCTAAGAAATTAATCTTGGTTTTAAAGAGTTGAGTCTTTTTTAAAGAAAGGATTATTCCTAATTCTTCACATTTCTTAAGTACTAATGCAACATGCATAAAATGTTCTTTGTCAGTGTTGCTGAAGACTAATATGTCGTCAATATAAACACATAGGAATTTTTCAAAAGTTCTAAATGCATTTTGCATATGTCTTTGAAATATAGATGGGGCTTGTTTTAACCCAAAAGGTAAAACATTCCATTGATAATGTCCTTGAGGACAAGTGAAAGCAGTTAGTAATTGTGATTCTTCATCTAGCAGAACTTGCCAGAATCCAGATTTACAATCAAGACTACTAAAGATTTTCTTCCCTCGTATAAGAGTCAGAAGCTCATCTTTATTAGGAAGATTATGACTATCACCTATTGTGGCCGTGTTAATGGCTTTATAGTTGACAACCAACCTCTTTTTCCTATTCTCTTCTCTGCTTCATTCTCAACTAAGAATGCTGGAGACATGTGAGGTGATTTACTAGGCTTAATAATTTTTATGTCTAAAAGCTCTTGAATTTGTTTACCAAATTCTTCTCTATCCAATGGACTATAAATCATAGGCTTAACCTTGACTATTGTCTTTGGATCAATAAGTTTTATGGTTGCAGTCATCCATTTTTTAGACTTTAATGGGTCTATAGGATTTTCACCACGAACTTTTTCTAACAAGTCGTTAATCTTTTTGAACTTTATGTTCTCATGATTAAATTCTTGTTCTGTTTTGCATACTTCTATCTCCCCCCGCTCTAAAAATTTGATTTTTTCAGAGCTTACTGGGATAGGTGCGGGTGTAAGTTTTTTAGAATTCTTTTTCATAGAGTCTAAAAACCCGTGTTGTGCATTGTGAAGGCCTTTCTTATTTTTCCAATAATCACTGGTTGATTATCAAGAGTAAAAATAATTCTATCTGTGAATTGTGTGAAAGGTCCTTACAATTGACAGAAGTTATTACCAAGAATAATGTCCATGCCGTTTTCTTGTTGATAAATCGTAGGTATGTGAAATATTTCACCTGCGATTCGTATGTTTAGATTTTTACAAACTTTAGAAACATGTAGTTTTTCTTTATTTGCAATCGTTAAAGGAATGGTATTGGGTGCATTTTCTCAATGTTCAGTTGGTATAACGAATTTTGATGCTAGACAAAGACTAGTGCCAGTATCTACATAACAATGTAAGTTTATTTGTTTATATCCGGAAAATTTTAATTGACCTTTGATATAAATAGAATTTGGATTAGTAATATTTCTTGTTATTACCAATTCTTCGTCATTCCAGGATTCTTCCTGAATGCCTAAGTTAGTCTGTATCTGCTGAATCGTATTCATAAGGAGAATAACTATTGGAAATAAAATTTATGTTTTGATGATAATTCATCTTATTTGTTATAATATTATCTTAACCCCATTGATGAAGTGCTGAAGCCAGCTGTTATAGTGGAAAGCTAAAAGATGTCTAGAACTGAATGTATAAGTTTTATTAGAGTCTGATATTTGTATAAGTTACATGAGACAATTACTGTAATTGATAGTGTGTCGTAAAACTGAAAACTGGAAATCAATTAGAAAACTGGAAATCATCAAGACAAGCAAACTGACTCAGAATACACCTACTTGGAACTGAAGAAGGTAAGTTCACCGAGAGTTTACAGACTCGGTTGGCTTATCTAGAAGAATGAAGAAGCGAGGTTCAAACTCGGTTATTGAAGAATGAAGAACCGAGGCTCAAACTCGATTATGAAGATTACAAGTCGAGATCAGTAAAGTTGGACTTCAGGCAATATTGTGGTGACCTGAACTGACTTTATGGATCTTGTATGAAGACGTAAGAATCATAAGGACAATGAATTCTTAGATGATAAATGTATCATGGTGTACTCTGATTAAGTCAATTATAATCAGATGAAAACTGGAGTACTGATTTTTGAAGAAGAATAAAATCTCAGTTAATGCTCCAAGTCAGTTAGGAAACTGACAAATGAAAAACTCAGTTTTATAAGGCAGCCATCCAAAAACTGAAAGTACAATCGAACGTTGTAAAGAAAGCAATTTCATTGGATGAGTTACTGACACAGCAGGAACGGTCAGAAAATATAGCCGTTGCAAGATATACGTTGAGACAATTCAAATCGAAGTCAGATGAACGTTGGACTTCACACTATAAATAGAAGACTTTGCACAAACAACAAAGATACAGAGAACAGAGCATATACAAGAATCAACAAGCAATTTGTGCACTCTATTTGAATTGCTATCATCTCTGAACTATAACAAGATCATATCTAGTATTTCTTCAAGTGTTCAAAGTACAAAGAATTTATCAGGAATTCAACACTCTGAAGAACCACAAACAAGAATCAACTTATTGATTCTCAGCCCAACCTTGATTCTAATTCAAAGGTTTTAGACTGTGAAGCAAACCGGGAAGGTTTCGCCAAGGACAATTGTGACAAGCAGTCGGGTAGATTGTGTTTGTGGTGGTAGCTGGTGAAGAGGCAATCCTACCCTCTAAGGACCAGTGGTTCAAGCATTTGAAGAGCAGCAATTCTACTTGTTCTACAATTGTTTAGATAGTGAAGCTAGGGATTAGCCAAGGACTATTGTTTAGGACTTTTTGTAACAGTTCACCTCAAGAAGTTCTAGTCGAATTTTCCTCCGCACTTTGTGCAGGGAAGAGGGCGTACATGATTACACCACACGGAACCTCTATAACATCCGCCTTATTTACTTTACGCATTTACTTATTTATTTAGCATTTACTTACAAAGATTGTGATACTTGATTGTTATACATTTCACAATACAATCGATATTCACGTAATTCGATTCACAACACTCGATTTTCACTCTGAGAATAACAAGATCAATAAAAAGGCTAAAATCATATCCGCTGCCGGTTGACTCAGTTTCAGCTTAAGTCAGTTTGACTTAGTCTCAGCTTTGTCAGTTCAACTCCACACAAGTTTTATCTGAACCTTAATCTGTTTTAAATTTAGTTTTTGGTGACAAGTTTATTCACCCCCCCTCTAAACTTGTGTCAGCCTTTCCAAGGGACCAACAATTGGTATCGGAGCAGTGTTTCTTTAACAAGATATCATTTGCTCGTTATCTCCTCTAGTTGTTCTTATTTGAAAGCTCAGTTTTCAATTAATCTACTGTCAGTCTTCACTCACTCACAATGGATAACAATCAATATGCAAGACAAATGCTTATGTGCAACATGGGACATGATTTGACGAATACGAACGTCGTATCACAGGCATTTCTAGCACTACTCATGATGAAATGATGGATGTGCTCACTGATGGACCAATCCAGATCACCTACATGCAAACTGAAGGTGACAGACAAGTTCGAGTTCCAAAACCCAAATCTGAATGGACTAGTGATGATCGCAAGCGAAACAATCTCAACAATGTTGCCATGGACTTTATCCTCAGAACCCTTGACAGCAACATGTACTTGAAGGTGAAAGAATGCACAAGTGCCAAAGAAATGTGGGACAAACTGCAGTTAGTTTGTGAAGGAACAGATTCAATCAAGGAAAATAAAATTTCCGTTGCAAAACAAAAGTTTGAGAATTTCAAGATGAAATCTGGAGAAACCATTGACCAAATAGAGACAAGATTCAGTGCTATCATGGATGAACTAGATCTACTTAAGATTGAATACTCAAAGAAAGTCATCAACACAAGAATATTGAAGGCATTACCAATGTGCTGGAAAATGAAGGTCACTGCTATGGAAGAATCCAGGAGACTGGATGTGGAAGATTCATTCAAGATCTTTTCAGATCTAAAAGCATATGAATTCAGTGAAGATTTCACAACCACAGCTGCAATAATCAAAGCTCTGGAAGAACCAAAGACCACAGCGCTTGCAGCAGCATCAAATGAAACTCAAGATAACTCATCCAACAATCTTCATGATTTGGATGAAATGGAAGAACAAATGGCTCTAATGATGAACAGAATTCGAAGAATGAAAAGTGGACACCCAGTCACTCAAAAGTTCATCAAAAGGACTCCTGAGAAAAGAAAAGACGATGAATACCTCTGTTTCAACTGCAAGAAACCAGGACATTATAAAGCTGAATGTCCAGAACTGATCAAGAAGACACCACCAAGAAGAGTTGGTAGAAGAGCACTCCTTTCTAGAGATGAATCAGATTATGAAGCCGGTACTGAAAGATTATCAGACGACACAGCTTTAATGGCACACATGGAAGATCTAAATGAGGTATGTGAATCAAACTCTAAATACTCTTCAGGTCATATTTCCATGATGAATGCATGTTCTTCGACTGCTGACTCCAATCCAAAAAATCTAGAATTAGAAGAAACTCTTGTCGAATTGATGAATCAGCTAGCAACCATACAAGCTGGCTATGAATCAATCAAAGCTGAGAAAGAAAGTCTAATTCTTGAAGTTGAAAGATTGAAGTCTGAACTAAAAATGTTGAAGCCCGACTAAAATCGATAAAGAAAAGATTCAAAGATCGATCATGCATCGCGACAGACAAGAATCGAATCGTTTGCTCAATCAAGTTCAATTACTGGATTCAAATCAGGAAAACCATATGGAGACAAAACTGGGTTAGGATTTGATACACGGCAATCTTCGAAGAATGGAACTAGCAAAGCCGCTGGGCTGAGTACCAAAACTGGTATTAAGTTTGTAGTTGGGAAACTTCCACAAACTGAGAAAATTGCTGAACCAGTAAAGCCAGTATCACACAGGATAAATCAGTTTTCTAAGAAGACAACTGTATCTACATACAAAGCTAAATCAAATGGTAGATCAGCTGTACTCAATGGAAACCGACACGGCAAATCAACTGCCAGATCCACAAAAACCAATGAAGTCAGGAACTAGAGAAATTACAATCAAAACAAATCCAAGAATGTCAATCATTCAAAGATTCACACATTCAGGAGGAAAGGAAGGTTATGTCCCACTGATGATGATTGGAATTTTACTGAATTTGTTATTAAAACTGATAATGACAATCATTCCAGACCGAAAACTTATCACAAGTTTCACCCAAAACTCGTGAGAGGACAAATCTCGGTTCAAAGATAAGTCACGATACAAAGGTCAATCCGGACCTCGATGATGAAGGAATGATGGTTATCACTCCAGCTTTAATAACAGAAATCAACATGGAAACAAATTTCAGTCAGAAGATATGAGAAATCATATAAATAAGACACAGTCCAAACATAGATGATATGGGAGTGTGGCTTACATATATGAAAACAAGTGCAACAACATCCGAAGAATTCCAAAAGGATATATTCCCAGAGTTGTACTGACAACTGACCCTCATGGACCCAAACTGAGTTGGGTACCTAAAAATTTCTAATTTTCATTGCAGGATATATGGTAATTTGACAGTGGTTGCTCTAGACACATCACAAAGAGCAAGGACTGTCTCAGTAATTTCATTGAAAAGAATGGACCAAAAGTCAATTTTGGAAGTAAAGATAAACCAGGTTACACCAGAGGCTTTGGCACCTTAATTAGAAATGGACTTACAATCAAGAATGTATCCTATGTAGAAGGACTACACTACAATCTACTCAGCACAAGTCAATTTTGTGATACGGGATACAAAGTTATTTTTGATAAAGAATTCTGTGTTGTCATCAGCGAATCAGCTTATCAAGTTGTCCTAGCCGGAAGAAGGAAGGAAAACATGTATGTGGTAGATTGGACAACTGCCGTCGCTGAAACTTGTTTGCTCGTTCATACCAAATCAGAAATCAGTTGGCTATGGCACAAGAAACTGAGTCATCTCAATTTTGATGACATCAATACACTTGTTAAGAAGCAGCTAGTCATTGGACTACCAGAGATATCATATAAGAAGGACAGCTTATGTGATGCATGTCAACAAGGAATACAAACAAAAGCAAGTTTCAAGACTAAGTCTCAGCATTCAACAACCAGACATCTAGAATTGCTACATATGGATTTATTTGGACCTATTACACCAATTAGTATCAGTGGAAAGAAGTATACATTGGTGGTAGTAGATGAATTTTCAAGATATACTTGGGTAATCTTTCTAACCAAGAAAAGTGAAACCAAGCAAAAGCTCACAGAACTTCTCAAGAGACTTCAGAATCAGAAAGGAGTTTCAGTTGTGAAGATAAGATCTGATAAAGGAACTAAATTCCTCAACAGTGTGATTATTGAATATTGTGAAGAAAATGGTGTCTTACACCAACTTTAACATACAGAACACCCCAACAAAATGGTGTAGCTGAAAGATGAAACAGAACACTCAAAGAAGCTGGGAGAACTATGATTTGTGAAGCTAAACTACCTGAAAGATATTGGGCAGAAGCAGTAAACACAGCTTGTTACACTCAGAACAGAGCTCTCATGAACAAGAGACATGAGAAGACTCCTTATGAAATTTGGAATGGAAGAAAACCAAATTTTTCATACTTTCATGCGTTTGGAAGCAAATGTTTCATACACAATAATGGAAAAGATCAACTTCACGTTTTTCAACCCAAAGCTGATGAAGGAATTTTCCTAGGATATTCAAGTGTCAGCAAAGCATTTAGAGTACTGAATAAAAGGACACTCAAGCATGAAGAATCAATACATGTAGTATTTGATGAACCAAATTTTCTGGTCAAACAATCAAGACCGACTGCAACCAGTTTTCGCCTCTCGATTACCAATCACACGTAACTGTTTGATTGATGTTGGAAGACTACAAATTTCAGAATGTTCAGATCAAGATCAGCCTCAGTTTCCAACTACTCAACAATTTGAACAACCTCAATCAGATTCAGTTGAACAAATTCAAGAACCAGTTTTTGGAGAATCAGTTGAACAAAATGCAAATCAGCTGATACAAACTCACACACATCAATGGATGAGAGATCATCCTGAAGAACAAGTTATTGGTGATACTCAAGCTGGAGTTCGAACAAGACATCAACTAGATGCAATGATTGCATGCTTTCTATCTCAATCAGAACCTAAAGAACTTGAAAAAGCTTTGAAAGATCCAGACTGGATATTAGCTATGCAAGAAGAACTCAATGAATTTGAGAGGAATCAAGTATGGGAACTGGTAGATAAACCAGTTCATGTCAATATCATTGGAACCAAATGGGTTTTCAGAAATAAACTTGATGAAGATGGGAATGTCATCAGAAACAAAGCCAGACTAGTAGCCAAAGGATACTCTCAAGCAGAAGGCATAGACTTTGATGAAACTTACGCTTTTGATTGCAAGACTAGAAGCAATCGACTATTTCTTGCCTATACAGCTCACAAGAAATTCAAAGTCTATCAGATGGATGTTAAAAGTGCGTTTCTAAATGGAATTCTTGAAGAAGAAGTGTATGTTCAACAACCACCTGGATTTGAAATCAAAGATCAAGCAGATAAAGTTTTCAGACTAAGGAAAGCACTTTATGGACTTAAACAAGCACCAAGAGCTTGGTACGAAACTCTATCTCAATTTCTAGTAGATAACGGATTTATCAAAGGAACAATCGATAAAACTTTATTCAGGATGAAGAATGGAGAAGATACTCTACTTGTTCAAATTTATGTTGATGATATCATCTTTGGATCAGAAAATGAACAGCTATGTGAGAAATTTGCAAGTTTGATGAAAAGCAAATTTCAAATGAGTATGATGGGAGAATTAAATTATTTCCTAGGATTGCAAGTTAAACAATTAGCCGATGGAATTTTAATTCACCAAACCAAATATACAAGAGAACTTATCAAAAAGTTTGGTATGGAGAAATCTACTGGAATTTCTACACCAATGGGGACCAACATCAGATTAGATGAAGACAAAGAAGGTAAAAAAAAGAAAATACTCTACAGAAGAATGATTGGAAGCATACTCTATCTTACAGCAAGTAGGCCAGACATATCTTTTACTGTCGGTGTATGTGCAAGATTTCAGTCAAGACCAAAGGAAAGCCATCTCACAGTTGTGAAAAGAACTTTGAAATATTTGAAAGACACAGATGGAGTTGGTATTTGGTATTCGAAAGAAGGAGAATTCAAGCTGATTTCTTATTCTGATTCAGACTATGCTGGATGCAAATTGGACAGAAAAAGCACATCAGGCACATGTCAGTTATTAGGAAATAGACTTGTGTCATGGTATAGCAAGAAGCAAAACTCAATCTCAACTTCAACAGCTGAAGCTGAATATATAGCAGCTGGAAGTTGTTGTGCTCAAGTTTTATGGATCAGACAACAATTAAGAGACTATGGGAAAGAAGAAGGAACAATTCCCATAATGTGTGATAACACAAGTGCAATTGCAATTACTGATAATCCAGTTTTACATTCAAGTACAAAGCACATTGATGTTCGTCACCACTTCATAAGAGATCATGCAGAGAAGAAAGGATATATGAGCTTTATGTACCTACTGAAGATCAGTTGGCAGATATCTTTACTAAGCCATTGGACAAAGAGAGATTTGCAAAATTAAGAACTGAGTTGGGGATAATCAAAGTCAGTTAAGCCAGAGATTCGTCAAGGGGATTAATCTTTGTTATGTTGGGTGCGCTCACTTAACAGATTAGTCATTGACATCAACAATCTCAAACTGACAAATTGAAGAATTTGACAAAACCGAATAATTTGATGGAACTCGAATTATCTATAAATCGACCTCGGATCGAGTTTCACTTTATTCAAATTTAGTCAAAGGTTGATAAGATAGAATCAACAGCGGTTATATCGAATTAAATTGCCACAGTTCTTTTTGTCAGAATTTCGTGTGTACACCCCACGATTGTCAGAAAGCAGTACATGTATCGGTTATCAAAACCATCTTGGAATTTGAAAATTTGTACCATTCAACCGCCAGAATATCCTACCTATTTATTCAATCTCCGTTCACATTATTCTCTATTAAAATTCAAATTATTATCAGAAAGCAAACAGACTCTTTTCAAACCTACCCTTCAAATCAATTTTTTGTGTGTTCACACTCAAATATGGCCACTTCAAATGACTCGAAAGACAGACGATTGATCACAGAGCTGGATGAACTAACACTTGAAATGTATGAAGCTATGTGTCAAAACACTCTGTTAGCCAGCTGTATACGAGATAAACTCGAAAAGCAACCAGGATTGAACAACATCCTCGAAGTTCGCTTCAAAGAAAAACGAGATGTGGAAGGCATTTTGCAATTTTGGCAAAATATGCGATTAATCAGAGACTCCTTGATAACTACAGTTCGTGGAGATCGCATTGTGTTCAATGAAAGAGTCATGAGGTCACTCTTTGGGTTCGCAAATACAATAGCAACTTCAACAGAGTTAGCAACCGTACCATTGGAGAAAGAAGCCTTTCTCGCAATGATTGCTTCGTCTACAGAACCAATCGAACCTGGTGTTCATGTCGACAAAATCAAGCCGGAATTTGGACATCTCAGCAGATGGCTCAGCAAACACGTCATTGGAAAATCCAAAGGGATTAATATACTTTCGGAAGAAAATATTTTGCTGATGAACATAATCTGGGATAACATAGAATTTAATTGGGCAGGTTATATAGTCAATCAATTCAAGAAGCAACACTTAGCTGAATTAGAAAGTATGACAAAAGCTCTAGCTGAAGGACAAGTAACTGATGGCAGATTCCGACTGAAGAAAACTCTTAGTGGAATCATTTAGTTTTATTTAGAAAGAATTAAGGAAGGGAAGCAAGCAAGGAGATCAGAACATCGAAGGAAATCGCAGAAACAACTTCCCAACTCAAGCAAGATACCAATCGTGTCTCAAAGAGAAATCGAACACAAAGGGACCAAGCTAAAAGAGAATCCATAGAAGGAAGATCAGTTGTAAGATGTTTGTACCTCAAATCTCAAGTGAGAAAGCACCTGCGAGGGGAACAACAATTGACAAATCAAGATACTCAAGAGAATATCACTTCTTGACCTTACTTCGAGATACAAAGCAATGATCGGTTCAACAATCAGCACTGATCTTGAAAGTCGACAAAATCATCAAGATGATGAAAATGAAACTTCAACCGAGAAGATTCTCGTGATGCCGATTCTGATCAAGAAAAATTACTCTTAGAAAAATTGGAAGTAAGAGATCTTTACTCTCTGTTTCCTATTAAGGAATTTCTTGACAACTGTTTCAAAAGGTTTACTGAATTAGCAAACAGAAGAGAATCAGGCACATCATCTAAAAACAGTTCTCCGAAAAAGGATGATGATGATCATGATAAGTCAAGAAAAGAAGCTGATGATACTATAGTTTTGCAAACAATCACTCAATCTCAACATCTAGCAACGCAAACTGTACCACATTAAGAAGCATTGCCAGTTGAAAACCAGACAACTGTCAATCAGCAAGCAGATGATGAAATCAGACAACTGATGGTTATTGATACTCAAGTTAAGGATCAAATAGAGGCTACATATGATCCCTCTGATTTTCTATCTAAGGAGGAATTGGCCAAGGTTCATGAAAACTTGAAAATAGTACTCAGTCAAAGAGATACACAGAATGGCCTTTTATCAAACATCTCTGGATATCTTGATTATAGAACTAGAACTGATGTTTCGGTTCATGCAAGACTAGAGATGATTCACAAATCAAGTTCAAGTTCTGCTTCAGAGATTGTATTACTCAAACAACAACTTGAAGATTCAACCGCAGTGGATAGAGAAACTCATGCTCAAGCTCATTGGCATATTAATCAGCATACCTACGGGTTAGAAACTCAACTTAAGGAAGTACTTGCTTCTCAACGACAAATTTCAGAAGATCAAAAAGCAACCCATGCCCTGGTAGATCAGTTATATGATGCCAAAAAGGGGGAAGCTGAAGAAGAAAAGCTGAAATTACTTAGAGAAATGAAGCGACTTGAAGAAGAACTACAAAGATACAGATCAGACCCTAAATTTTTGAAGAAAGAGTTAACTGATGATCAACTTATTGCAAAATACAATCAACCTGGAGACAGAAGAGTTACTCTTACAAAGGATCTGTGGACACAGTTTATCAAAGATTACAATCCTATTAAAGCCAAGTACAAGGACAGAACATTTGAGGAATCCTTGAACTATTTTTGTGTGATATTTACTCAAAGCAAAAAATTTCACAACATAAGAAGAATCGAAGGATTGAAGATAAACAGAAGATTAAAGACAAGGTTGAACAAATGAAAACCGATCTAACAGAATTTGAAAATTACTATTTGGAAGACTCAAGCTTACCCAAGCTAATTCAATGGAGAAGATGGAAAGAAAGTAGTCAAGTTGACTACAACAAGACCTTCTCAAAGGAAGACTCCAAACTTGAAGAAGATTTTAGCTTGTATGACAAAGCAAAAAGATATGAATTAGTCATGCAAAAAGCTAAGAAGAAGCTTAGTCTTTAATCATAGATATTTGAACAAAATGCATGTATCCAGTTTTTGCTCATTCTATTGAAAACCAGTTTTCCAGTTTTACATTGTTTCTCATTGTTTTGATCTTTAAGCTTTTCTTTTAGGAGAGTTTTGGCATCATCAAAAGGGGAAATTGTTGGAAATAAAATTTATGTTTTGATGATAATTCATCTTATTTGTTATAATATTATCTTAACCCCATTGATGAAGTCTTTGAAAGCAATTTGTTATAGTGGAAAGCTAAAAGATGTCTAGAATCGAATGTATAAGTTTTATTAGAGTCGATATTTGTATAAGTTACATGAGACAAGCAATCGTAATTGATAGTGTGTCGAAATCAAAAGCTCGGAAATCAATTAGAAAATCGGAAATCATCAAGACAAGCAAAGCGACTCGTAGAATACACCTACTTGGAATCGAAGAAGGTAAGTTCACGAGAGATTCTGAGACTCAGTTGGCTTATCTAGTAGAATGAAGAACTGAGGGTTCAAACTCAGTTATTGAAGAATGAAGAACTGAGGGCTCAAACTCAGTTATGAAGATTACAAATCGAGACTGTAAAGTTGGACTTCAGGCAAGATTGTGGTGACCTGAACAGACTTTATGGATCTTGTATGAAGACGTAAGAATCATAAGGACAATGAATTCTTAGATGATAAATGTATCATGGTGTACTACGATTAAGTCAATTATAATCGATGAAAACCGAGTATCTTGATTTTTGAAGAAGAATAAAATCTCAGTTAATGCTCCAAGTCAGTTAGGAAACTGACAAATGAAAAACTCAGTTTTATAAGGCAGCCATCCAAAAACTGAAAGTACAATCGAACGTTGTAAAGAAAGCAATTTCATTGGATGAGTTACTGACATAGCAGGAACGGTCAGAAAATATAGCCGTTGCAAGATATACGTTGATACAATTAAAATCGAAGTCAGATGAACGTTGGACTTCACACTATAAATAGAAGACTTTGCACAAACAACAAAGATACAGAGAACAGAGCATATACAAGAATCAACAAGCAATTTGTGCACTCTATTTGAATTGCTATCATCTCTGAACTATAACAAGATCATATCTAGTATTTCTTCAAGTGTTCAAACTACAAAGAATTTATCAAGAATTCAACACTCTGAAGAACCGCAAACAAGAATCAACTTATTGATTCTCAGCCCAACCTTGATTCTAATTCAAAGGTTTTAGACTGTGAAGCAAACCGGGAATGTTTCGCCAAGGACAGTTGTGACAAGCTGTCGGGTAGATTGTGTTTGTGGTGGTAGCTGGTGAAGAGGCAATCCTACCCTCTAAGGACCAGTGGTTCAAGCATTTGAAGAGCAGCAATTATACCTGTTCTACAATTGTTTAGATAGTGAAGCTAGGGATTAGCCAAGGACTATTGTTTAGGACTTTTTGTAACAGTTCACCTCAAGAAGTTCTAGTGGAATTTTCCTCCGCACCACAGGGGAATAGAGGACATACAAGATTACACCACCTGGAACCTCTATAACATCCGCCTTATTTACTTTACGCATTTACTTATTTATTTAGCATTTACTTACAGCATTGTGATACTTGATTGTTATACATTTCACAGTCTACAATCGATATTCACGTAATTCGATTCACAACACTCGATTTCTAGCAGAATAACAAGATCAATAAAAGGCTAAAATCATATCATTTGCGCCGGTTGACTCGGCCAAACTTAAGTCAGTTTGATCTCAGCTTTGTCAGCTCAACTCCACACAAGTTTTATCTGAACCTTAATCTGTTTTAAATTTAGTTTTTGGTGACAAGTTTATTCACCCCCCCTCTAAACTTGTTTCAGCCTTTCCAAGGGACCAACAATAACGATATTCATCGGAGGAATAGTCAGAGATATCAGAGAATTCTTCATCTAAGATTTCTCTAAAGATATAGACTTCTTCATATGAGTCGTACATATATTCTATCGGTTCGAAACCTAAATCAATAATTTCCTCAATTCTATTAACCTTGTGAGGATATTGTTGTTTGTTGGGACATTCATTAGCATAATGACCTTCAACATTGCAGATCCAACATCTACAATTCTTCTTGCCTTTGGGGCAGAATTTCTTTTTATCTATATTTTTATTTCCTCTGTCAGTCTTCTGACGGGATTTGAAATACTTACCAGGTTTAAACTGTTTATTTTTCTTTTTATAAGAGAATTTATTTTTCTTATAATGTTTCTTAAACTTATCTTTAGTATAAGTCTTCTGTGGTATGCAGTCGTACTCTGTAGGTGCATCCATAACATTTGAACAACAACGCTTATTGAATTTCTTTAATTTTTTCTGTTGTTTAGATAAATCACAGATTTTTGTGAGTTCTTCCTTAACAACTCTATTGGCGAAGCCAAGACTGTTAATAGCCACTCCCTTGGATTCTATTTCAAATCTTTGAAGAGATTTTTCTCCTACAATAGGGATTTTAGATAAATATTGTTTTATAAATCCACCGAGTTCATTGGTTGGAAGTTTATAAAGATTAGTCTCAAAATCATTTGTGAAAATATCAAAAAGACAAATATCACATAACTGTAAGTTTATAAGGCGATTTCTAGCCTTTTCTTGTTGTCTAAGAATCTCATTGGTTTAATCCGTTGTATAATTGATTCCTAGAAACATAGTATAAAACTATGAATGATAGTTCTAAACATGTTATCTGCGGTAACATCCGTCCAAATTGTATTTTTAACAAATGTTTGAACTATTCCAGCAGTTCTATGTTCTACTAAGAGGAGTATGCTATTAATTGTTTCATAAGCCTCTTTATTAGTTTGAATAATCAAACTTATTTCAGTTGCCCAACTATCTATGAGCTCTTTCCTATCTGTCCTTCCATCAATATTAAGGATAGGAGTCCTAGAATCCTTGTGTTCGCTAGGAATTTTAGGATAATTAGTAGTAAAAAAGGTTCCTTCGTTACCTTTTCTCTTCTTAAAAGATGATTCTTCATCTTTAGTACCAGAAGCCCCAACTTCACATTGTTTTTCTGAAGTTTCTTTCTTAGGAATAGCTTCAGGTTGTTCCTCTATAGGGTATAGAGTTTCAATGCCAAGAATTAAACTTAATTCTGGTCTTGACTCCATTTCTTTTTCAATTTCTAACTCATCTAGAGTCATTTAAAGAATCCTCTACTGGATTCAATGCTAACATAATGATTCAGCAAGAATTATTATCTAAAATTAAAGCTTCTAAATTAGAACTTAAAAAAGAAAAAATCTTTAAAATACCTAGCTTTATAAGCAGTGTTTTTAAACGAGAAAACAAAATTTATTATTTTGTCAGCACAAAAGAATTCTCAGTAGACATTAAAGATGTCAAAGGAGAAGTATATTTACCTCTTATTACTCAACAAGAGATAAATAAAAATCTTCTTAAAATTAAAGAAGAACGTAGATGTACGATCAGTATGGTTCATCTTGGAGCCATAAAGATTTGTATAAAATTTCAATTTCAAGAAGGTATTAACACACCTATTAAACTAGCGTTAATTGATAATAGAATTAACAATAGAAAAGATTGCGTACTAGGTGCAGCTAAAGGTAACCTAGCTTACAATAAATTTATATTTGCAGTTTATCCTAAGTTTGGTCTTAGTATACACGGTAAAAATTTAGATAAAGCTTTATCACTCATACATCACTTCGAAAGAGAAGATTTGATGAATGAAGGTGATAAACCTTTTAGTGTAACTTAATTATTAAGTTATGCTTTAACTAATAGTCATCATAGTATTGACTATAAGAAAACTGAATACATCGAATTAGACGATGTTTTCTCAGAAATAGGAACTATAAAAGAAAAGAATTTTTCTAATATAGATTCTAATACGGATTCTTGGGCAATTGATATCGCTAAAGAAAAAAGTATTTTAGGTGTCAATAACACACCAACAATTAATGATAGATTCTCTATTGGAGCATCTTCATCACGAAGGAGCTTTGTAAAGACTCCTACAACAAGAAGTAACTTGTTAGAAAGATCTGTATCCATGAGATCAGATACAGAACTACTCTTAGATATATCTGCAAGAGTAGATAATGCCACCCAAACGCTTAAAAAGCTTTGTGGATAAATGGAGGTTATTAAAAAACCAATTTGTTTCCAGAAATTGTCGAAAGAAATGTATGTTAACTTCCATAGCAAAAGATGTAAAGTTCAGAAAGATATCTTTCAAAGAGAAATATCTGGAAAACCTTTGAAGGTTTCATTACCAACAAAATGGGAATGTTGGGATTGCTGGAACAAAAACCATTAACATGGATCCAGTATTTAAAAAAGAAAAACTTCTTAAAGAAACAAAACCTTTAAGAGTTAGATATATTTTCAAACCAGTAGACTGGCAAACCTTAAAAAGTGAAGCACATATATTTCCTACGAGAAGAGTTCAAATTCTCACAAACAGAAATGGATTTCATGAAGAAATCTATCTTAGGGAAATTTCTGGTAATAAGAAATTTCTTGATTTTGTTTAGCTTGTGTTAAACTATCATATTCCCCCCTTTCTAAAAGAAATTTGCTTATTACCAGAAATTTCCCTAAGATAGATTTCTTCATGAAATCCATTTCTGTTTGTGAGAATTTGAACTCTTCTCGTAGGAAATATAAGTGCTTCACTTTTTAAGGTTTGCCAGTCTACTGGATTGAAAATATATCTAACTCTTAAAGGTTTTGTTTCTTTAAGAAGTTTTTCTTTTTTAAATACTGGATCCATGTTAATGGTTTTTGTTCCAGCAATCCCAACATTCCCATTTTGTTGGTAATGAAACCTTCAAAGTCTTTCCAGATATTTCTCTTTGAAAGATATCTTTCTGTACTTTACTTCTTTTGCTATGGAAGTTAACATACATTTCTTTCCATAATTTCTGGAAACAAATTGGTTTTTTAATAACCTCCATTTATCCACAAAGCTTTTTAAGCGTTTGGGTGTCATTATCTACTCTTGCAGATATATCTAAGAGTAGTTCTGTATCTGATCTCATGGATACAGATCTTTCTAACAAGTTACTTCTTGTTGTAGGAGTCTTTACAAAGCTCCTTCGTGATGAAGATGCTCCAATAAAGAATCTATCATTAATTGTTGGTGTGTTATTGACACCTAAAATACTTTTTTCTTTAATAATATCAATTGCCCAAGAATCCGTATTAGAATCTATATTAGAAAAATTCTTTTCTTTTATAGTTCCTATTTCTGAGAAAACATCGTCTAATTCGATGTATTCAGTTTTCTTATAGTCAATACTATGATGACTATTAGTTAAAGCATAACTTAATAAATAAGTTACACTAAAAGGTTTATCACCTTCATTCATCAAATCTTCTCTTTCGAAGTGATGTATGAGTGATAAAGCTTTATCTAATTTTTTACTGTGTATACTAAGACCAAACTTAGGATAAACTGCAAATATAAATTTATTGTAAGCTATGTTACCTTTAGCTGCACCTAGTACGCAATCTTTTCTATTGTTAATTCTATTATCAATTAACGCTAGTTTAATAGGTGTGTTAATACCTACTTGAAATTGAGATTTTATACAAATCTTTATGGCTCCAAGATGAACCATACTGATCGTAGATCTATGTTCTTCTTTAATTTTAAGAAGATTTTTATTTATCTCTTGTTGAGTAACAGGAGGTAAATATACTTCTCCTTTGACATCTTTAATGTCTACTGAGAATTCTTTTGTAATGCTAGGTATTTTAAAGATTTTTTCTTTTTTAAGTTCTAATTTAGAAGCTTTAATTTTAGATAATAATTCTTGCTGAATCATTATGTTAGCATTGAATCCAGTAGAGGATTCTTTACGAACGAGTTGACTCTCGTGATTTTCTGATTCTTCATCAGAATTATTGTTGTGATTCAAAGGATCACTATCCATTTTTATTGGATTTTTACTGTTTAAGAACCTTTAACAAGGCTCCGATACCAGGTTTCGGGGCATACTTAAGGGTATTTTTATGCGGAAATATAACAAGGGTGTACCTTTGATTTTATAAATCTATAATGAAGATGGCACCATCTAATGCATAGCTTCTCCATGTGTATGATCATTGCCTTTGAATTGTCTAAATTCTATCTGAACAATTCCTTAATCATCATATCCCCTGGACTTTCCCCTGCTCCCTCACCAATAGCAACGTCTGTGGACACTTTCCCTATCGGCCTCCTGCCTGGCGGTACTCTTCCGACGACGCTCCAGCTACTTCAGGTTCTCAGAACAATTGAATCATGGGATATGTAGAAATTGGATTTGTAAAGACATATTTTATTCAAGACAAATATATTTACATACACACTTAGAAATACTACTACATAACAGATGGTGTTGCCATCTCCATTATAGGAGAGGACTACTCACTCATCATTTAGGTGAAAGCTTTAAAAGTATGAAAAATGCGGAAAGGATATTGTGCAAGCGATATCTTACCAATGAAATAACTTCTCCATTTTATAGATGAATGAGAGAAGGATCCGAATAATTCATATGCGAATATTCGTTTACATAATCGTCATGGCTGACGTTTTATTGCATTATAGAAAAAGTTTTCTTGCCTTCAAGCGTTGTTGGCCGGCAAGCTTTTTTCTTTTTATTTCACTTTTATTCTCCACCGAGAATACTTTATCTTCCACTGAGATAATTTTTGTCTTCATGACTTTATTATTATTTCACCCTGACGTAAGTGCTTACATATTATCCACATGCTGCTGATGTAGTATCTGACGTGGATTTTTCTGACGTTGGTGCTGACATTTCATCTTCGTATGCAGATGTTGATCCTATTTTGTGATCTTCATCAATAATTTTTTCCTGTCGTACCTTCTTATTGCAATAATTACAAAGATACTCAGTTTTTACCCTATCGAAGGCTCTTTTTAATGTAGAGCAAATTTCCACATTATGGATTGTCATTACTTGTCCATTACGGAATGACTTTTCAAACTGAAGAAGAGTTTTGATGTCTTCGGCAGTGATTTGCTTCAGTGTCTTTGAGATTACCAAAGTATGTTGATCTTGATAATTAACTTTGATATGCGAATCATCACGTATTTTTAATAATTGATCAATTAATTGACCAAATCTTTGAACGTTCATTTGTTCAAAATTGTTGGATGTGAGTTCCATAACACTTGATGGTGTATAATCGAGTTTATCTTTAGAAATCCCGATTTCAATTAAATGATATGCTGGTTGGAACATACAGTCTTTCCAGATTGGAAGTGTGCTGTGAGTCTTCAGGAAGATTAATCGATCGGCTTCCTTAATCACCTTTGTTCTAAAGGTCCTGATGGCCTTTTTTATTGTCTCTGGTAAATTATTTATTTCCAGAATGTTCTTACTAGGGTAAATTAGTTTTGTCATACCATATCTGAATGCTTCGATGACTGAACTAGCTTCAGATCCTTCAATGAAGTTATATAGACTAATATCTTGTCTATCAATTGTGAAGAACTTCTCTTTTATGAAATGATCTTCATTTGCTGCTCTGGCATATCTGAAGAGTTGATTAAATCTTTCTTCATTAAGCTCAACATGCTGTTCTTTCTCTATAGGTTTTACGGTAGAGATTCTTCCAAGTGAAACCATTTTTGTAGGCTTCTTTTCTTTTCGTAAAATTTCCTTGAAGGTTGCCTTCAAGAAATCTGCACTTGACATCAATTTTGGAGGTGTTGTCAAATGTTGTCGCGCAAAGATTTCTCCTGCAACGTGAGCTTCAATGAGTGTATTAAAACGTTTATGTTGCACTCCTGATATGCCTTCTACTGCATGCTTTGCAGCTTCCCATACGGTGTATATACCTGCATATGGTCCATTAAAAACCACATAATAATATTTTGGTCTTGAAATGACCGAATCAACGGGTGTTGATACTGAAGTTTGACCTTCAGATTTATTAGGATGTTGAATATCCTTTGTATTGGGTCTAAATCCAGTGACTAAGTCAGAGGGTTTAACCAATTTACTAGATGTTTGTACATATGTTACATCTTTTTCCAAGATTCTAGGAATCAACGGATTTGATGACTCTTTACCGGTTACCGTTTGACCCGGAGTAGCTGATATTTTGTCACTATTGCTAGTACAAGGAATATCAATTTCCTTTTGTTGCTTATTGGAATTTTCCAATAGGCTTATGTGATATCTTAGAACTTTTAGTTCTAAGTCCATGGTTGTTTCCTTCAGCTTTAATTTTTGCAATTCATCCATTGCTTTTGACTGCATCAATCTTCTGGTTTTAACCTGTATACTCACGGGTTAGAAAATCAGCAAATATATTTTTGTTACCTGCGATGTGCTCAATATCGAAGCAATATCTTGACAGCAACATTTGCCATCTCACAAGTCTTCCTTGTTTATTATCACCTTGTATTTTGGTGTTTAGAAAGTATGTAAAGTTTTTGTTATCTGTCCTAATTAGAAATTTAACAGGAATAAGATAAGCACTAAACTTTTTAATGATTAGAATTATGGCTAATAATTCTTTTTCATTACTATGATAATTTCTTTCAGCGTTTTTAAAGCTGCCTGAAGTATATCTACAAATTAACTCTTGCTCAGAGTTCATTGCTTTGAGGATTCCTACCCAATAATCATCAGAAGCATCTGTTTCTATGATTAAATTATCATCGGGTAAATGATGATAAAGCTTTGGAAAGTGATGTCGCGTGGAACACCAGATTTGCGGTAACAGTGTTTATCTTAAGGATATTAGGCTGATATGAATGATTTCTCCGGTGTGGTTATGGTGGCGAGTAAAAACAAGACTGCCGGATCAGTTTATAAGATAAGCAAGTTGATCAGTCGACAAATTGGCAGAGTTTCTGCTTGTATTAGATTTATAGCTAAAAGCTCGAGATATCTTTATCCCCTTTTTATTACAATGTGATCCCATATTTATAGGCTAAAAAAGTAAGTCGGTCTCCTGTTCATTGACAAGACGACTGAGAGTATATAGCTAAGTTAACTCTGTATGCAATACAAGTGTCCTAGCCAGCTGTCATGATTGGCCAGCTGTTTTGTCCAGCTGGATTGATAAGGATGGCGGGCAGCGATCAGCGGCCATCGGTCTGTGCGGCGATCAGCGGACTCATTTGTGCCTTGTCATAAGATGAATTTGCCTATCTGGGTAGAAATCACATGGAGAAGATGGATCCGGCTTACTGTTGGCGGACAGGACCCGGCTTGCAGCTAGCGGGTAAGAGGTGATGGTGGCAGCGGCCAGAGGAGATGGAAACCCATTTAACTATGCAGATGGGCCATAAATGTAGGCCCAATATGGATGAACAGGACCCATTCGAGATCCGGGTATATCAATGGCCCCCTACTGCGTGCTGGCGTGTCCGCCAAGGCGAGAGTAGATCTCAAGAACTTTTGGTGAAGCTCCTTTGTGGTCGCTCGTGACAGAGGTATGCCGATAATGTTCTAGCGGGCTTGGACCAGTGTTGGTGAAAACCACCGGTTGTATCTTTGTGCATTGCGGTGAAACGAGCTTGATCGCCGATCATCGTTCTATCGGGCTTGGACCAGTGTTGGTGAAAACCACCGTTGTATGTTGTGCATTGCGCGAAACGAGCTTGATTGCCGACAACGCTCTGTCGGGCTTAGTCAGAATAAGCCATAGCGGACACTGATTGATGTTAGCCGCTTGAGTAATGTCGGGAGATAATGATGTGCTGAGGCCACTTATTCTGCGGACAAGTTGATGGCTGTCAGAAAAGGTGTGAACGGTTGGAAAGTATAAACGGATGTATCGGTACACGAAACGTCACATCAGTCACGCGCTCTGACACGGCGGTTGGAACTGAACCGTCTCTTGCTCTGATTGGCGGAGAAAAAATCGGTAACCGTTCCCACCATCATTACGTTTGAATTTTGAATCCCAAACGTCGTTTCCCCTCTTTTTTCCCTCTATAAATAGAGGAATTACCCCCAACTCTTACACTTTTCTCTTTTTTCATCTCTGATAATTTTTCCGGCAACTGAAGAAGAGAAGATCCGGCAATTGCAAGCAGGTTTCCGGCAAGCGCTATTTCAGTCCAAGATCAACACTTTTCCTCTCTTTTCATCAATCAGGTACGAAATTACACATTCCCTTTGCTCTCTTATCCGATTTTGCTTTGATGTCATCTATTTCTTGTTGGAAGATTACAATGCCCTGATCTGTGCCTCCGTGATTTATATTGTTTTTCCTTTGATGAATGCCATGGGCCCAGTCGTTCGTGCCCTCTTGTGATTTCAGCCTCTTTTTCCCAGAAATGACCTTGTATGTATGTACTTTGATTGCGGTTTTTTGCCAATGCTAGAGTATTTGTGTTTGCGCTTTTGAATGTGTGATGTATTAGGGTTTTTCTGGGTAGTTTATTGTAAAATTTGATTGTGTTTTGGGGGTTTTTCTGGGGAGATGTTTGGGGTTTTAGGAAGATGGAAGGGCGAGGTGTCGGGGTGTGATTGCTTTCACCTCGACCCGATTTCCATGTCCGGGTGATAAACTGATCCACCTTGCCCTTTTTCTTTTCCAGAATGTCATCAGAGCACACACAATCAGACGAAGAGGCTAGGGCCGCAGCGGGTTATGGATCAGAGGAGGTGAGCATGGAGGATGCTAGCTCTAGCGGTGACGAGGAGGAGATGGAAGAAAATCCAAACCCTGGACCCATTAACATAGAATCGACCCCCAGGTCGCGAGTCATTTGTGAGGGCGTGGAGGCGAGGTCGAAGATGACGACCAAACGGCACTAAGCAATCTCCTCACCAGGATGGAGAGAGTTTTAAAACCTGGAGCCGCTAAGCGTAGCGGCAAGATCAGGCGAAGCCGTGGAAACATTTGTGGTACGGAGAAGCCCAAAAAGTCTCCAAAGATTGTTGTAAAAAGAAAACCGCGCCGAGGAGCCCGCAAAAAGAAGAGGCGCCCAAGAGAAGGTCCGCTGCGGTTGAAAATGAGCTTGCGAGAGCAAAAGCGGGCGAGACGGTGATCTTATAGCCCGATGGAGGAGTTTAAAGATCGAAGGAAGATTATACTTGCCGTCTTTGGGGCGTATGATGTCTCGGCGGACTATCGCTTTGTCGGCATGGGCGCGACCAACGTGTCATGGACTCCGTGGCGAGATCGGCAAGATTATCTGTGGTTGCATTATGATCATTTTGCGCCGGACTCGGACCTCCTTCGATCCATTTTTGTTAAGTTTATGGAGGAGCTGGAGGTGATGCCTTGCGACCTGAGTTTGGGAGTTGTTCGCGTGGTTATGTCCTTTATCATAATCAGTAGGTTGAGCGGGCGTGAACCGTCGATGCCGGTGCTTTTATATTTTTATAGTTTTTCCCGGAAGGACGGCGCCGGCCAAATCCAACCGCGTAGTCGATCGAGTCATGGTAGACCCCGCTTGTTATTTGATCTTCCAGACAAGGTAGCGGACTGGGATAAGAGATGTATGAAGGTTGAATCCCGGGTAGGATGGCCGTTTCCGAAGTTGCCGGTGAACTCGGTTAAAACCGAACACTTGGTAAAAATAAAGACTCAATTCGATGATGACACCTTTATATCCGAGCTGAAAGATGATCTGGGCTATACCCGCAAAGATGAACCTCAGGCTAGGGCATTTAACTGGAGGTTGTTGCTTGACGTCGCTCAGCCCTATCTCATACAGGCCGGACTTCCTGGAGCCGGTGTCGGCGAACCTTTAGTTGTAGTCGGCTTGTTGCCAACCCATCCTGATTGGTACGGCGAATGTCACCACGGGAGGTTCATGCCTTCTCAGTGCGAAATCTGCGGCGGTTACCCTAATATGCGAGCACCGAGTAGGATTTTTACTTGCATTCTTCTTGCTTCTTTTCATATCTTCTGGTCACTAATAAATATTTGTTCCCCGTAGGTACCATGGATAGATTAGTTCGTCGCAGCCAATTGTCAAAGCAAAAGACCGTCGGCGAGGTGAAAAGGGCCACTGAACTAAAAGGGATTAAGACAGCCCTTCCCATGGTCGATTTGCAGACGTCGGCGGCCGGAGCCTCTGGAGCTAAGGTCGCAAAATCATCCCAGCCGCCAGTAGTAGAGAAAGCCGCGGTGGGCAAGACTATGAAACAGACCACTCTTACAAAGCCGCCTGCTGGTGATAAGAAGAAGAGGGCTGCTGTTGGAGAGATTGAGCCCGCGGGAGATGAAAGTGGCTTGCAGGAGGTCCCTCCCTTTAAAAAATCCAGAACGGATAAGGGTAAGGAAAAAGCTGTAGATCAAGGCAAACCTGTGGCCGATGAGGTTGTGTCTGCGGCTACGAAGACAGTGGTGCCCTTTGCTGGAGTTCCTATTGGGCCTAGATGTTGCCCCGCCGCCTGGTTGGATAAAGAGTTTATGCGGCAACAACCTCTCGACCTGCCCAAGGCACGCACAATTGCAAGGGGTATCGCTGATGTGCCCCCGTTGAGGCATTTTAGATGGGGTATCCTAGCGACATCCGGTGGAGATAGGCGCGGGATAGCAGATAGGGTTGTTATGGCGGATCAGACTGATCCCCGCCGTGCCCTTCTCGGGAGTATTGATGATTTGTGGGGCTTATATGGCGCCACGGTGAGCATGGTAAGCCTTCTTCTTGCTTTTGTTTTTATTCTTTTTGCTGTTATTTTTCTCAAGTCAATATTGACTCCGCTGTTTAATTTTCCTCTATTAGGTGAGTGCGGCTTGGCGTGATTCGTCAATGATTATAGAAATACCATAGTTGAGAGCGCCGATGTCGAGAAAAGAGCTGGCCGAAACCCAGAAAGCTCTTGGTGCCGCAAATGCGGTGTCCGCCGGTCTTCGTGGGCGGTTAAACGCGGCTGAGGCGGAGAATGAGAAGCTGAGAGCACAGCTTGCTGAGGCAAATAAGGTTAATTCTGACCTCGTGGAGCAGAGTAAATCCGTTGATCGCACTATGGAAGAGATGAAGCTGAAAGTGGCGAGGCTCAAGCTCATTGGGAATTTGAGCAAAAAAGCGTGTGCGGATCTGCAGAAACAAGCCCGAAGGATCTAGGCGCAAGTGTTGAAGGCCGACTCAAGATCGCCACCGATGACGGCTTTATGATGGGATATGACCAAGGGTTTTATCACATCGCGAGGTGCGTCCTGGCTCATGAAGATGGTACCCCTGACCTTGATGTTTTAGAGGAATGGATTCTCACCCATCCCTTCTCTGATTATCTAAGAGAATTTCATGACCGCATACCCTTCTCGATGTTGAGCTTCAGCGCTATGTCCCAGAGTGTGATCTGACCGGGTGGCTCTGTTTGTGATAGAGACGAATCTAAGGGAGCATGTTCGGCAGCCCTGAAGCGAGAGAGAGAGGCGAAGAAGGCGAGATCGAGCGACCTGGTGAGAAATCGGCAGAGCTTCTTGAGTCGGAGACCAATCTCGATCGAGATCTTTGCACCATTCTCTCCGTGAAGAGAATGTCCATAATGAGGAGATGCGGCCCGAGGGTTCTTAGATTTCTGGCTCTGTTTTGTAAAACATTATTCTGTGTTCGTATATGTATAACTCTTTTCCTTTTCCGCACTTTTGTCCGCACATTTGTCTCTGTAATAGCTAGTATGTACTTTGTCCAGCTTATAATTTTATGTATGCTTGCTTTTTGCTCGAATTTATTGTCTAAATTGAGTCCGATGATAACAACATCCGTCCCCCTTGTTTTAGATAAGATTCTAGGTCGATCTTGTGCGGACTCCTGTATGAGATATGCCCCTCTTGAATCTTATCTGAAATAACTTGTTCGCTAGGAAGTTGTGCCCGCGTTAAATTTTCCCAAATATTGCCCCTATTTTTAACAACTCTGAAGTCCAGCCGAAGTTTTGTTGAAAATTCTTCGAGCACAATTCTTTCTTACCCATGCATACTTGTAATAATTTGCATATAAAAAAGAGAATGTAAAGTCGGGCTTTATTAATTTCGACTCATCCCGCTAGATGAGTAAAGATTACAAGCAAAATAAGAAAGCCTAACCACTCACGTCGTAAAACGAGAGGATAGCCATATCCCTAGCCGATTTATTACATGTAGTACCTTTTGAGGTTGTCCGCATGCCAAGGTCTATTGAGCTCGTAGCCTTGATGATTTCTGAGGACATAAGTCCCTTTCTTGATCTCTCTCGCGACTTGATAAGGGCCTTCCCAATTTGCTGTTAGCTTCCCTTTATCAGGCTCCATACCCGTGGCCTTTCTGTTCCGAAGAACAAAATCCCCGACTTTAAATGAGTGGTCGCGGATTCGCTTGTCATGTTGTTGTTTAGCGATTTGCTTGTAGTTCGCTAATCGATGATAAGTCGCTATTCTTTTTTCCTCCACTAGATCCAAGTCGATCTGTCTGTTTAAAAGATTATCCGTTGGGTCATACAATGCGACCCTGATGTTGGGTAGAGCCATTTCAACTGGAGTCATAGCCTCTGATCCATAAGTAAGAGCAAAAGGAGTTTCTCCTGTGGGTGTTTTGATAGTGGTGCGGAGTGCCCAAAGTATATCGGGTAACTCATCAACCCACCCTCCTGCTTTCACTTTGTCGTCCACGCTTTTCTTCAACATTTTGATTATTTGTTTGTTGCCGGCCTCAGCTTGGCCGTTTCCTTGAGGATAAGCTACTGATGACTGCTAGTGTTTGACTTTGAATTCGTCGCAAAGATCTGAGAAGTCCTTCCTAAATTGCGGGCCGTGATCCGATACTACTGCCCGCGGGATGCCAAACCGTGAAAAAATCTGATCGTGTAAGAAGTATCCTGCTGCTTTTGCGTTTATCTTAACCATAGGTTTTGCCTCAATCCACTTTGTAAAATAATCCACGGCTACTATGATAACTTTGCATCCGCCTCTTCCTGGTGGAAAAGGTCCGATGAGATCGAGTCCCCACATGTCGAAAGGCCAAGGTGCGACCACAACGCTTTGTTCGACAGATGGTATTCGGGGGATGTCTGCGTGTTTTTGACACTCCGGACATTCTCTTACCAGCTTTTCTGAGTCTTTAAGGATGGTTGGCCAATAATACCCGCGGTTATGACCCTTACGTGCTAAAGAACGACTAGCGGGGTGGCCCCACACACCCTTGGTGAAGTTCGATAAGGATTGTCTTGCTTTCTTCCTTTCGAACACATCGTAAAAGAGGCCTAGTTGCGGACCTTCGCAGAGAGTATTCCATTGTTTATAATATATCCGGCTGCTCTTTTTTTAAGAGCGTGAGCTTTGTCCGTCCCCTCGGGTAGTAGGCCTGTTTCTATGTAAGCTTGAACTTCATCAATCCAACATGTAGTTGGTCTTTGGTATGTCAATTTCCATGATTTGTGCTTCCTCATAGCGGGTACGGCTAGATACTCAATCATTATCGAGGATCTGCAATTTCTTCTTTAAGTGATAGCTTGGAGAGATAGTCCGCTTCGCTCGTTGTCCTCTCTTCCACTCGATGAACTCGCAATAGTTAAAGTTGCTTTTTAGTTGTCGAACAATCTCACCATACTTCTCTAGAATACCACGGTCGTGTCATAATCCTCGAGATTTGGTTGACAATGAGTTGGGAATCACAAAATACTTCAACATTTTCCACTTTTAACTCTTTGGCCAATTTGAGCCCGGCAATTCATTGCTTCATACTCGGCTTGATTATTCATGGCGGAAATTCGAACCTCAAAGCTTTTTCGATTTCCTCCGTTGTTCGGGCTCCATCAAGATTACTCCGCCCCACAACCATTTTCGACTAGATGCCCCATCCACATACAAATGCCAACATTGATTGGGCTTATTCCTGGCCGCAACGGGCTCGTGTGATAAGGCGAACTTGGTGGTGCGCGGTGAAACTCGTCTCTACAATAAAATCCGGTAATGCTTGACCTTTGATAGCTTTTCTTGGTTGATATTGTATGTCGAATTCAGTAATTTCTATAGCCCATCTGAGGAGACGGCCTGAAAGGTCCGGTTTATGAAGTATTTGGCGCATTGGGCTATCCGTTAAGACAATAATTGTATGTGAAGTAAAGTAAGCCCTGAGTTTGCGGGCAGCAATGACAAGTGAGTAGGCTAATTTTTCAATATTAAAATTGCGGCTCTCCACCGGACTGAGAGCCTTGCTTACATAATAGACGGGAGTTTGGAGGGTTCCGGCCTCCTTGACAAGAACGGCGGCAACAGCCCGGTCTGAAGCCGCTAAGTACAAAAACAAAACATCTCCCTCTATGGGGCTAACCAAAAGAGGTGGTTTTCCTAGATATTCCTTCAGAGCTTGGAATGCCTGCGAACAATCTGCGTTCCATGAGAAAGTTTTATCGCCTCTGAGAATCTTGAAGAAAGGAAGACACTTCTCCGCTGATTTTGATATGAACCGACCCAACGCGATGATGCGGCCATTAAGCCTCTGAACTTCTTTGATAGTTGTAGGCTCTTGCATATCGATTAAATCTTGAATCGTTTCTGGGTTAGCCTCGATGCCACGACGACTAACCATGAATCCCAAAAACTTGCCCGCCTGGACACCAAAAGTACATTTGGCCGGATTGAGCTTCATCGAGTGTTTTCTGACATTGTTGAATGTTTCCTGAAGGTCAGCGGCGTGACCGTCCCTAGTGGACTTAACAACCATGTCGTCTATATAAGCTTCCATATTTCTGCCTATCTGCGAACTGAAGACCTTGTTGACCATTCGCTGATAGGTCGAACCCGCGTTCTTCAGCCCAAATGGCATCATTTCATAATAATACAATCCTCCAGCGGCTCTGAAAGCCGTTTTTTCTTTGTCGGGCTCAGCCATCCGTACTTGATGATACCCAGAATATGCGTCTAAGAAAATTAAAACCTCAAAGCCAGAAATAGAGTCAACTAACCAGTCAATTCGTGGCAGCTGATAAGGATCCTTCGGGCATGCTTTGTTGATGTCCGTGAAGTCGACGCACATTCTCCACTTGCCGTTGTGTTTCTTTACCATAACCACATTTGCCAACCAAGTAGGGTAGGCAAGCTCTTTTATGATTCCAGCCTGCAAGAGTTTTCCGACCTCTACCTTTATCGCCGCTTCCTTCTCAGTTGAGAATTGTGCGCCTTTGTTATATCGGCTTGAAAGTAGAGTCGACGTTGAGATGATGCAGGGTGACGTCTGGCTCGACTCCTCGCATGTCGGTAACCACCCAAGCAAAGGCACTCAAATTATCTTTGAGTAGTTGTATTAATTTTTCCCTTTCGACAGGACTCAGCCGAGCTCCTATCTTAACCTTTTGTTCGGGATATTCATCGTTGATGACCACCTCGACCAACTCATCTTCTGCTGTAAAATCGGGTTCATCTCTGACTTGCAACGTTTCACACTCCACTTTGACTGGCTCAGGATCAATAGCGACCCTGATCATGTCGATGTTTTCCATGTTGAGTGGCTGTTCGATTCGAACTCTCTTACTCCCCGTTCTCATTTCATGTATGTATGTTAGGACAGCGGCAGGCTCGCTGATCGACGTTCCGATCCTGTCCCCAACATAAAACTTTGTCCGCTGATGCGGAATGGAAGCTACCATCTGAAACTGTTTTAAAGCTGGTGTCCCCATTATCATGTTATAATTGGACTGAAGATCGACCACTAAAAACGTCACCTTTTCAGTTCGAAAGGGTGCATAATCTCCCATCTGTACATCCAGGTCGATGGCCCCCTTGACCTGTATCTTATGATTGGTGAAGCCCTCAAGGGTGCCATTATGCGGCCTTAAATTAGAATCGCTGAACCCCAACTCTTTGAAGCAGTTGTAGTATAAGATATCGCGGCAGGCCCCTGTATCGACCATCACTCTATTGACACAGGCCCGATTGACGACCACTGAGATGCAAAGGCACATGTCCTCTGTATTGGTTGAAGTTACTAGCTCACTTCGAGTAAAGGCAAGGGGCTGTTCACTCCCTCGCAAAACTATAGGCTTCTCTACATGTTTGTTGATGGACCCAATGCGATTCTTAATCTGATTGTTACTGGGAGGAGGCTCAGTTATTATTCTAATGTTTCTATCGGTAGACGAGCTTGTCGATTCCTCCTATCTGGACCACCGGTATCAAGTTTGAGATGATCATGATGTCCATGAGCGAGCAACCTCTCTATTGCTCTTTTGAATTGGATACACTCGTCGGTAGTGTGACCCTTATCCTGTGATAGCCACAAAATTTGGATGCATCATGGCGAGTATCGGGAACCATCGGGTATGGTTCGGGTATTTCATCTCTGATTTCATTCAATACTTGAGAATAGGAAATTCTGAGCGGCGTGAAATGCTCTTCCTTAAATCTTTCAGGTTTCTTGATTTCCCTATCTGCCCCTCTGCGGGTGTCTCTTGGCGGGCTACGCTCAGCCCTCTGTTTGCCTTTGTTGGACGAAGACGTTCCTCGTTTCTCGCAGATTTGCAATGTACTTCCGGTCGAGCTCAACATCTCTTGTAGGTTATTTGGTGGCGATAAAGCGAAGTAAGACTTCAAGTACCCGGCTTCAACCCCTGTTTGAAACTACTCATGACAACGTTGTCTCGCTATACCCCTGGTTAGCTCATACACTTTGTAAAATCGCTCATAATAAGCTGGGTACCCTCATTGTCGCCTTGTCGTACTTCATGTAGGTCGATATGCGTCTTTTTAGGTCCTCCCACTGACTTAAATTCTGCTATAAACTTGTTGATCAGGTCATCCCATGATAAAATCGATCCAGGAGGAAGGATGCGGATCCATGATTCTGCCCGATCTTGCATCGATCCCACAAATGCTATACACCACGCCTCGTCGCTAGAGGTACATAAGCTGATTCTGCTCTGGAAAGCGGATAGCCAATCCAGAGGATCTGTTGCTCTGTGGTAATTTATGAAATTAGGATAGTGAGTTCCTCCCCTTGGAGCCGCTTTCAGTATGCTGGGATGAAGCACACTTGTTCCCCATGTCGGAACCGTTTTAACACCCTTTGTACCTTTCTGTAATTCCTCTATTTGTTTTTTCATTATGCCTATTTCTTCCTGATTTGGGGGTTGAGGTAGGAGCGCAACATAACTTTCTTCAATTTCTGAGTCCCCCTGTCCTTCCAAACGGGTGCGAACTCGCCGAGTGTTCTTTGGTAAATCTTGGGGCTGCACCGCTGATCGTCGATCGCGGGCCCCAATCTACCAGTAGCAGATTTCCTACCCTCTTTGGGATGTGAAGTTGCATGACTACTCTCCTCTATTTCGATCGTGGTCGAACCGTTTTGGAGGAATGAATGTGAAATTTGAACCTCTGTTTGTGCGGGTTCAGGAGGGTTGAATTTACGGATTGACCGAGGTGGTAATCCTTCTGCAATGAGTAGTGCATTTCCTTCCCGCATTTCTTCAACGTATTCCATGTGCGCTTGCAAAGCTATTTTATATGTATCTTGTTGTGGGGGAGCTCCTCCGGCTGAAATAGTCTCTCGTTCATTATTTGGGCTAGATGTTCCCGCGATTCCCTTTCCTTTGCTTTTTCTAACCGCTTCCTCGTGTATTTCACGGGCTTTAGTCCTTTCCCGTATGTATGCTCGCATGTCGGTTGTGAGGGCAGGGTTGACATCTGCCCCATCTGACATAACCCTTCGACTAGCTTCTCCACGGGGTGTGTTCGCTCCACGTGGCAGTCCCTGATTGGCTGCTTTAGCTGGTGTTGCAGGGTTCATGTTTTTCCCGCCGGCCATGACTTATGATTTCTGGGTGGGTGTTTTTCCTGACTCAGGAATTTTAAGGTGACAAGTGTTTGTATTTCCCAGGCGGTTTGCAACGAAAAGATGACCAAACTTTCCTTACTTGAAGATCTGAAACCGATGAAAAGATGTATAAACCAACCTGGGTATTTTAGATGGACTCAAGTGTGAGTTTGCAATGAAGTTGACGATCTCCTCTGCGTAAGTTGGTGAGAGGAAGTGAGCAGCGGTTTCTGGGCTGTATTATCCCAAAAAGTTCAAAGCTTTGGTGACCGACAGACTGATGATGATAACTTCGCCTGAGACACCGTGAAATCGTCTTTGTGGTGGAGTAAGTGGCCTCCAAATGCTGAATGAAAATGAAAGGTTTCCCGGTAACGGAGCCAACTGATGTCGCGTGGAACACCAGATTTGCGGTAACAGTGTTTATCTTAAGGATATTAGGCTGATATGAATGATTTCTCCGGTGTGGTTATGGTGGCGAGTAAAAACAAGACTGCCGGATCAGTTTATAAGATAAGCAAGTTGATCAGTCGACAAATTGGCAGAGTTTCTGCTTGTATTAGATTTATAGCTAAAAGCTCGAGATATCTTTATCCCCTTTTTATTACAATGTGATCCCATATTTATAGGCTAAAAAAGTAAGTCGGTCTCCTGTTCATTGACAAGACGACTGAGAGTATATAGCTAAGTTAACTCTGTATGCAATACAAGTGTCCTAGCCAGCTGTCATGATTGGCCAGCTGTTTTGTCCAGCTGGATTGATAAGGATGGCGGGCAGCGATCAGCGGCCATCGGTCTGTGCGGCGATCAGCGGACTCATTTGTGCCTTGTCATAAGATGAATTTGCCTATCTGGGTAGAAATCACATGGAGAAGATGGATTCGGCTTACTGTTGGCGGACAGGACCCGGCTTGCAGCTAGCGGGTAAGAGGTGATGGTGGCAGCGGCCAGAGGAGATGGAAACCCATTTAACTATGCAGATGGGCCATAAATGTAGGCCCAATATGGATGAACAGGACCCCATTCAGATCCGGGTATATCAGAAAGCTAGTTAAATTCTTCTTAATCTTTTTAACATAGGTTGTATCAACCTCTGTCCAGTTCCAAAGTGTATTCTCTTTGAGTTTAATTTGTAAAGGTTTTCTTATTTCAGCTAGTTTAGGGATATAACTTTCAGCGTAAGCTAAAATACCTAAAAATCTCTGTAATTATTTTTTATTTTCAATTTTATCTGGAAACTTATGTATGTGTTCCAATATATGATTCTGAGGTCTGTGTTGACCTTGATCAATCTCTAGTCCTAAGAAATTAATCTTGGTTTTAAAGAGTTGAGTCTTTTTTAAAGAAAGGATTATTCCTAATTCTTCACATTTCTTAAGTACTAATGCAACATGCATAAAATGTTCTTTTTCTGTGTTGCTAAAGACTAATATGTCGTCAATATAAACACATAGGAATTTTTCAAAAGTTCTAAATGCATTTTGCATATGTCTTTGAAATATAGATGGGGCTTGTTTTAACCCAAAAGGTAAAACATTCCATTGATAATGTCCTTGAGGACAAGTGAAAGCAGTTAGTAATTGTGATTCTTCATCTAGCAGAACTTGCCAGAATCCAGATTTACAATCAAAACTACTAAAGATTTTCTTCCCTCGTATAAGAGTCAGAAGCTCATCTTTATTAGGAAGATTATGACTATCACCTATTGTGGCCATGTTAATGGCTTTATAGTTGACAACCATCCTCTTTTTTCCTCTTCTCTTCTCTGCTTCATTATCAACTAAGAATGCTGGATCAGCACTTGAACCAAGCTCTTTCTTTCCCACATTGTGGTTTGGATAACTATATTTTCCATCTTCCGGAAATGCAGAAGTAGAAATAGGTATTTCAGTATAGGATACTTTATGAATTTCCTCTTTAACTTCTTTTATAATTTTTGCTGCTAGGTATTCGACTTCGGTTCTAGTAGAAAATTTAGCTATTGATTTCTCAATATCTCTTTGTTGTTTTAATATGACTTTTAAATCTTCACGAAGAATATTAAGAGTCGTATTAATAGTTATCATGCTTATATCTGTCATGATACTATGGTTGACCTAAAATTATCTTGAGAAACTTCTCAAGTTTGTCAATCTTACAACAAAGTATTTGAACATCTTGTTCAGCTAACTTGTCGATTTTACAACCTAGAGATTGAATCTCAGTATTGGTTTTTTCTATTAAAATTATTAATTCTTGATTTTGTTCAGCTTGTGCTAAACTATCATATTCCCTCCTTTCTAAAAGAGTGGAAAATCTATTCCAGTTTGTTGGATTTTTCGATAAATCTTGACTAGGGTCTTTACTAATTCCAAAAAAGCTATCCTTCTTATATGAGATTTCTGGTAGTCCAATGACTAACTGTTTCTTGACGAGGGTGTTGATGTCATCAAAATTTAGATGACTCAGTTTCTTGTGCCATAACCAGCTGATTTCTGATTTGGTATACACAAGTAAACAGGTTTCCGCAACAGCTGTAGTCCAATCTACAACATACATATTCTCTTTTCTTCTTCCGGCTAAAACTACTTGAAATGTTGTTTCGCTGACGACAATGCAAAAATATTTGTCAAAAGTAACTTTATATCCCATATCACAGAATTGACTGGTGCTGAGTAGATTGTAATGCAATCCTTCTACATAAGAAACATTCTTCATTGTGAGTCCATTTCTAATCAAGGTACCATAACCTTTGGTGAATCCAGGTTTGTCTTTACTTCCAAAATTAACTTTTGGTCCATCTCTGGTAATAAAATCATTTAGACAGTCCTTGCTCATTGTCATGTGCCTTGAGCAGCCACTGTCAAAGTACCATATATCCTGCAAAACAAATTAAAATGTTTTAGGTACCCAACTCTGTTTGGGTCCATAGTGGTCAGTTGTCAGTACAACTCTGGGTATATTTCCATAGGGTCTTCTCTGGAAATTGTTGCACTTGTTTTCATATATATAGGCCACACTTCCAAAATATCTTTCTCTAGATTTTGTCTTATGTATTTAATTTCTCAGGTCTTCTGATTCACTTTGATTTCCAAAATATTTTCTATTATTAAAATTTGAATCATAACCATCATTCCTTTTGTACTGAGGTTTGGACTGACCTTGGTACTGGGCCTTTTGCTGAGAACTGAGATTAGCTCTCTGTTGAGTTTTGGACTGAAACTTGTGATAAGTTTTCTGTCTGGAAAGATTGTTCTTATAAGTTAGTAGATGCTGTAAAATTCCAATCATCATTAGTGGGATATAGTCTTCCTTTCCCCCTGGATGTGTGAATCTTTGAATGGTTGACATTCTTAGATCTACCCTGATTATAATTTTTCTGGTTCTTGACTTGATCAGTTTTTGTGGATCTGGCAGTTGATTTACCATTTCGGTTTCCTTGAGATACAACTGATCTACCATTTGTTTTACCTTTGTTGGTAGATACAGTTGTCTTCTTAGAAAACTGGTTTATCCTATGTGATACTGACTTTACTAGTTCAGCAATTTTCTCAGTTTGTGGAAGTTGCTCATCTACAAACTTAATACCAGTTTTGATACTAGGTTCAGCAGCTTCGCTAGTTCTATCCTTAAAAGATTGGTGTGTATCAAATCCCAAGCCTATTTTGTCTCCATATGGCTTTCCTGATTTGAATCCAGTAGCTGAACTTGATTGAGCAAATGATTCGATTCTTTCACATCGATGCGAAGATGGTCGACATCGATTCTTTTCTTTATCAGTTCTAGTCAGTTTCAACATATTCAGTTCGGACTTCAATCTTTCAACTTCAAGAATTAGAGTTTATTTCTCAGCTTTAATTGATTCATTACCAGCTTGAATAGTTACTAGCTGATTCATCAATTCGTCAAGTGTTTCTTCTAATTTTGGATTTTTTGGATTGGAGTCAGCAGTCGAAGAACATGCATTTTGTATGGAAATCTGAGCTGATGAGTATTTAGAGTTGGATTCACATACGTCATTTGGACTTTCCATGTGAGCCATTAAAGCTGTGTCGTCTGATAATCTTTTAGTACCAGCTTCATATTCTTACTCATCTCTGGCTAGGAGTGCTCTGCTGCTAGTTCTTCAATGCTGAGTCTTCTTGGTCAGTTCTAGACATTCAGCTTTTTAATGTCCAGGCTTCTTACAGTTGAAGCAAAGATATTCATCGTCTTTCTTTTTTTCAGGAGTCCTCTTGATGAACTTCTGAGTGACTGGATGTCCACTCTTCATCCTTCGAGTTCTGTTCATCATTAGAGCCATCTGTTCTTCCATATCATCCAATTGCTGAAGATTGCTAGATGAGGTTTCTTGGTTATCATTTGATGCTGCTGCTGCAAGAGCTGTTGTTTTAGGTTCCTCCATGGCTTTTATTAGAGCCGTTGTCATTGTGAAATCTTCACTGAATTCGTAAGCTTTGAGATCTTAGAAGATTTTGAAGGAATCTTCTATGTCAAGTCTTCTTGATTCTTCCATTGCTGTAACCTTCATCTTCCAGCACATTGGTAAAGCCTTTAAGATTCTAGTGTTGATTTCTTTCTTGGTATACTCAATTTTGAGTAGAGCCAATTCATCCATGATAGCGCTGAATCTTGTTTCCATCTGATCAATATTTTCGCCTGACTTCATCTTGAAATTTTCAAACTTCTGTTTTGCTACAAAGATCTTATTCTCTTTAATCAAATCAGTTCTTTCGCAAACTAACTGAAGTTTTTCCCACATCTCTTTTGCAGTAGTACAATCCTTGACTTTCAGGTACCTGTTGCTATCAAGAGTTCTGAGTATGATATCCATGGTGACATTGTTCAGGTTGTTTCTCTTCCGATCATCACTGGTCCATTCAGATTTAGGCTTGGGAACTCTAACTTGATTTCCATCAACAGTTTGCATGTGAGTGATCTGGATGGGTCCATCAGTGAGTACATCAAACATCTCATCATGAGAAGCCGCTAGAAAAGCCTGCAAACTACGTATATATTCATCAAATATGTCCATGTTGCACATCAGCATTTGTCTGGCATACTGATTGTTATCCATTGCGAGAGAGTGAAAACTGATTATGTAAAAACTAAAAACTGAGCTTTCTAAAAAGAACAACTGGAGGTGATTTAGAGCAAATGAGATTTTAACAATGACTTGTCAAAGAAAAACTGATCCGATAACAATTGTTGGTCCCTTGGAAAGGCTAACACAAGTTCAGAGGGAGGGGGTGAATAAACTTGTCCCTAAAAGCTGGATTTTAACAAATTAATGTTCAGTTGCAACTTGTGTGGAGTTAACCTGACTGAGCTGAGTTTAAGTCAAACCGACTTAAGCAAAACTGAGTCAACCGGGAGCGGATTAAATTCTATCCTTTTTCTTGATCTTGTTATTCTATAAGAAAGCTAAGTGTGCTAAACTGAATTCTGATGAATGTCAGTCTGTGATCTGTGAGGTGTATAACAATCAATTCTCAGAATGCTGTAGATAAATGCTATGTAAATAAATAAATGCATAAAGTAAATAAGGCAAATATTATAGAGGTTCCAGGTGGTGTAATCCTGTCAGTCCTCTCTTCCCCTGTGGTGTAGGAGGAAAATTCCACTAGAACTTCTTGAGGTGAGCTGTTACAAAAAGTCCTAAACAATTGTCCTTGGCTAATCCTAGCTTCACTATCTAAACAGTTGTAGAACAGGTAGAATTGCTGCTCCTCAATTGCTTGAACACTGGTCCTTGAAGAGGTTACGTATGCCTCTTCACCAGCTACCACTACAAACACAGTCTACCCGACGGCTTTGACAACTGTCCTTGGCAAAAGCTTCCCGGTTTGCTTCACAGTCTGAACCTTTGATGTAGAATCAAAGTTGGGCTGAGAATCAATGAATTGATTCTTGTTTGTGGTTATTCAAAGTGTCTGAATCTGGATAAATTCTGTGTAGCTTGAACACTTGAAGAAATTCTTGATATGATCTTGTTATAGTGTAGAGATGATAGCAATTCGAATAAATAAGACTAGTGAACAAAATGCTTGTTAATCTTGATAACTCTGTTTTTGTTTCTTGGTGCAAAGTCCTCTATTTATAGTGTGAGGTCCAACGTTCATCTTGCTTGAATTCGAATTCTATCAACGTCTATCTTGTAACGACTATATTTTGTGACCGTTCTGATGTGTCAGTATTTCATCCAATAAAATTGCTTCCTTTATAACGTTCGACTGTACTATCAGTTTGTTGGATGACTGACTTATAAAACTGAGTTTCCTGATCAGTTTTATACTGTGTTTATCAGTTGTCAGTTTCTTGACTGACTTGGAGCATTAACTAAGATTTTACTCTTCTTTAAATATCAGTACTCCAGTTTTCATCTGATTATAATTGACTTAATCAGAGTACACCATAAACAAATATCTTCTAATAATTCATTGTCCTTATGATTCTTAGGTCTTCATACAAGATCCATAAAGTCAGTTCAGGTCACCACAAACTTGCCTGAAGTCTACTAGTTTCGACTTGTGATCTTCATAACTGCGTTTGAACCCTCAGTTCTTCAATAACTGAGTCTATGACCCTCAGCTCTTCATAAACTGAGTTTGAACCCTCAGTTCTTCAATCTTCTAGATAAGCCAACTGAGTTTGTGTCCCTCAGCGAACTTATCTTCTTCAGTTTTATATTGGTGTAGTCTGAGTCAGCTTGTTTATCTTGACGATTTCCAGTTTTCTAAATGACTTCCAATTTTCAGTTTCACGACACACTAACTATTACAATGCCTGTCTGATGTAACCCATACAAATATCAGACTCTAGTAAGACCTATATATTCAGTTCTAGACATCTTTTAGCTTTTCACTATAACAGCTAGCTTCAACACTTCATCAATGAGGTTAAGATAATACTCTGAGTAAATGTGATGAATTATCATCAAAACATAAATTTTATTTCCAACAATTACGAGGAGAAAAGTCTGATTCAAAAGGTTAGGGAAAGTAATGGGGTTTATTTTTCCTTAATAGAAAAAATCCCAATAATTACATAATCTCTTAATTTCCTTAATTACCCCATTTACTAAAAATCAGATTTCATTAATATATATATATATATATACAACTCGACATATATATATTTTTTCCCCGTAAAAACTTAACTCCAATAAAAGAAGTCAGAATAACAATATTTCGTTTTCGCAAAATGACACGTCTGCCCTTTCCCGAAAATCAGAATATTACATTCCTCCCCCCTTAAGAAGAGTTTCATCCTCGAAGCTAGGACATACCTGGTAAGTCCATAAAATCTGGGAACTCGCTAATCATATCGTCTTCAACATCCCAAGTTGCCTCTTCTGTTGAATGATTGCTCCATTGCACCAAAACCAAAGGGATCAACCGTCTCTTAATCATCTTTTCCTTCCGGTCCTAAATTCTGATTGGTTTCTCATCATACGCCAGGTTATCTTGAAGAACTTCCGGATCAACTGTGGTTTCAACATCACTCTTCGACAAACACTTCTTCAACTTCGATACACGAAAAACATTATGGACTCCTGTAACTTAAGCATATAAGCCAACGGTCCAACTCTTTCCAGAATCTCAAATGGTCCAACATACCTTGGACTTTGCTTTCCCTTTTGTCCAAAACGTTTCACTCCCTTCATCGGTGAAGCTCGCAAATAAACATTTTCACCAACTTCAAACTCAAGAGGTCTTTTTCTAACATCCACCCATCTTGTCTGTCTATCATGAGCTGCCTTCACTTTCTTCTTAACCAACTGAACTCTATCTTTAGCTTGTTCAACCAACTCCGGCCCGGTGACTTGTCTTTCCCCGACTTCATCCCAAAACAGCGGCGTTCTACATCTTCTTCCATACAAAGCTTCAAATGGTGGCATGCCTATACTTCTGTGGTAACTGTTGTTATAGGCAAACTCCGCTACATGTAGGTAATCATCCCATGATCCGCCTACTTCCAAAACACAGGCTCTCAACATGTCTTCAGGTGTTTGGATGGTTCTTTCTGACTGCCCATCTGTCTGAGGATGAAAGGCCGTACTCATATCCAACCTCGTACCAAAGCTTGCTGCAAACCTTTCCAAAACCAACTAATGAACCGACTATCTCGATCCGAGACTATAGAGATAGGTACTCCGTGTAACTCACTATATTATCCAAGTATAGTGTGGTCATCTTCTTCAAGGGCATATCAACCTTAAACAGTAAGAAATGAGCGGATTTGGTCAATATATCCATGATCACCAAAATCGCATCATGTCCGCCTCTTGTCTTAGGTAAACCGGTGATGAAATCCATCGTGATCTTATCCTATTTCCATTTAGGATATCCAATGGCTTAAGTATTCCTCCTGGTCTTCTGTGCTCTGCTTTAAAATTCTAGCAAGTATCACATTCTGCTACAAACTTGGCTATTTCCACCTTCATCGAGGGCCACCAAAACTTATCTTTCAAGTCTCTGTACATTTTAGTAGCTCCTGGATGAACTGCAAAAGCAATCCTATGTGCCTCTTCCATAACTCTTTGCCTTAAATCACCTACATTAGGCACACACAACCGATCCTGGTACCAAAGATTTCCATTCTTATCTAGCTCATAACCTAGAATGGGCTTTTCTCTTGCAACTCGCTTCAAAGCAACGAAAACTGGATCCTCATCTTGCTTTTCCTGAATATCATCAATCAACTCAAATCTTGTTAACAACGGTGCCACAAACTGTCGATCTTGAATCTGGTCAAAACCCCAGATTTTCAGCCCATCTAACTTTTCTACCACATCTTCAACACTTGAAACCGCAAACACTGGTTTTCTACTCAAAGCATCTGCAGCCATATTTGCTTTACCCGGATGGTACTGAATATCAAAGTCGTAATCCTTTACAAACTCTAACCATCTCCTTTGCCTCACATTCAGATTTTCTTGAGTGAAGAAATATTTCGAACTCTTGTGGTCGGTGAAGATCCTAGCCTTAACTCCATACAAGTAGTGCCTCCAAATCTTTAGGGCAAACTCTACCACGGCCAACTCTAGATCATGTGTTGGGTAATTATTTTCATGCACTTTCAATTGTCTAGATGCATAGGCAATGACTTTTCCTCCTTGCATCAACATGATTGGGGTCAATCAGGTTATAATATACTTGACCACCATAAACCAATACTAGCAAGAGGACTAGGCCCATCGTAGTATAGCTCTAGTGAATCAAGGTCGATCCCACAGGGAACCAATTGTGGGTAATTTCATATACAAACAATTAATTAAACATGTCAAGGACATAGAGGCGGTCTACGACCAACACAAGACAAGAAAGGTAAAGACACGACTCGACACAACGTAATTAACCTCCCCAATCATAGTCTTTATCGTTTGGACCTAGATAATTTATATAATAAACTGAACTTATTAACTGTCAATCCATTTGTATCTATCTTAGATTGGCTACGGGAGTCATCCTCTTTAACTTGACGTAGCACCGGTAGGTCACTAGATCACTGTGGTATTGTTACGTGACTTCGCCTTTTGGTGCCTCCATCTCATATAACTCACACGCTTACGACTCTAAGGATGCCAATATTAACCGTACACCTCGTCCAGGCAACATTCCTATGGTTAGGCATACTTCCTAAACGATCGCATCAGTCTTTGTCCTATTAACAATTACCTGCACGGTATCATGTTAATCTACGATTTACGTATAACTAGGTGAGCTCAATTCCCAAATACAAAACCTACCTAGATCTCGCTGAAAGTCCCGTAAGATCATTCATGAGCCAACCTAGGAGCCCTATATTGGTATTTCCTAATCATACGCTAATTAAAACAGACGAGCAACGTAGCCGTAGCCATACCTACTGAGATGATAAATTCTATTAAGTTAACCTAACCATAAAGAGGCGTGGTCGTTTAACGGATAAAATAGGGCTCGGTCGACCGAATAGGTGGGCTCGGTCGACCGAGTGAACTCATTCGGTCACCCGAATCAATTTCGATCCCAGATTACATCCCTGAACATATCTCTCGGCGTTTCATCATACATAACAGATTAAGCGAGAATTGCATGATATTCATATAAACTAACATAGATACGCATTAATTAAATCAAGTAGATTCATGAATAAATACTAAGTGTATGACGTAGGTTATGGGATCCCCATAGACAAGGAGTCGCCACATCCCTAATGTCATAGCCTAGATCTACATCATCTAGCTGTGAATAACTAATTCAAACGATAAAGCATAATTGGGAGGGATTAATTACTTAAAAGAAAGAAACAGAAAATAAGAGCTTACATATTTGCATCCCTTAAATTGCTGGAAACCCTCAAATTATTCTACATTGTATCAAAGCTATAATATTGAAGAAAGAATGAAGGGATGTGTTGGTGTATGTTGGTGTCTAAGGTGTGTATTACAATTCTCGTAGCTGCTTGCTTATATAGAGGTTTTTGCCGACTTAGGGTGGTTCTAGAAGATAAGCACGATATAAGCCGGAAACCGACCCAAACCTAAGGCTCGGTCAATCAAGAGCTGCACTCGGTCGATCGAAGCTATAGGCTCGATCGACCGAACCTAAGTCTGCGCATGTTTAACACGTTTTCTTCGTCTAGCTTGTCCCCATTGCACGCTTGCATGTTGATCCGATTAATCTTCCACTTAATGCTCCGATTTTCTTCCTTCCTTATCTTGAGATAATTGATTGAATGACATTAATCCTCTCGATTTGTTGTGATCTGCAAAATCAATAATTATCGCATAATAAATCGGCTTTAAATAATAAAAACAGCTAAATACCAAATATCATATTAATAATCACTTAACATTAAATAATAAATATAAACGAGTGATTTAATATGAAATATACATTATTAATCTCGATTTAAGGTCAACGTTGATGACTTTCACGGGTATAATTTGACCGTCATCAACTACCCCCCACTTAGACTTTGATCGTCCAGAACAAAGCATCAATAAGTCATTCCTCAAGACAACATTTTCCATGGTCAAATCATACTTACACAAGAAACTCAAGTCAACTCATACTAGTCATGCTCATAAGATATCCATTATTCACTACTGACTATGAATCGAAGTGATGTGTGCATGTGCATTTAGTTTTATATATTCGTGGCAAGATTAGAGTTTATGCAGACCTCATATCAAAATTCACCAACATCGGCATTCATACTTCTTAAGCCTCGCAATGGTTAAAGCACTAGAACAATAAGCAAGAGCGTATCTATAGGGTTTTTGGAATTGGAGACCGAGTACTACTCAAAGCCTCTTAAAGAGTTGAATATTCTTTTCATATCTTCATATTTTTCAAATACTATCAATCTCAAGGAAGAAAACTTTTTAGAGTATCCCCCTATCTTTGAACATGTATAGCATCGAATATTACCACAAGCGCGGGGCTACTTTGGTAATGTTACTACAAGCCCAGTGTTTTAACGCATTGTCAAACATAGGTACGTCTCAAGCTTATTACTCCGCTTTTGTTGGCAAGAAGATAAGAATACATCAGCCAATAAGTATCGACACTAAGTCTACATAACCAATCATTTATGCAATGTACATATTATTTCTTCAGTTATTATGATTTGTGCGGTATACTCGATTCACAGATTGAGTAATCGAATAATAAATAACTACTTGCAAAAACGGGCATGAATATCCTTAAATCTACTTAACATAAGTATAATATGATCACGTACTCATGCAACTTGGTTTATTTCCTATCAATTCTTAGCTAGGAACTCACAATTCTAAAGGTACGAGATGCATAATATGGTATTTATTCAATTTTTTCAATCATGTGCCGTTTCATTCAATTTTCAATTATAACATAACATGGCTAAGTCTCCTACCCCCCACTTAAACATGGCATTGTCCTCAATGACAAAAATAAATGAGAATTGAAGAAAAAGACTTAGCTCTGGAAACGGCTCTTAAGTAAAAGCAGAACATCGGAGTAAATTGCAGCACGTCGTGGAGAAGCAAGTGAAAACCTGTATAAGCAGACAAACTCCACGAAACCGTTAATAACACCATGTCTATGGAAGTTATAGAATAATGTGGCAGTAATTAGGTATGAATACCTAAAAACAATTTAAGCCACTTTATTTTATACAACCAATGACAAGGGAAACCAAAAAGAAAAAAAAATACTAAATAGAAAGAAAAATAAACAAGCAACTAAAGATGGTAGTCGTCATCTAAAACCTCCACCGCCTAAATATTCTTAAAACCGGGTGGAGAAGACAAATATAAAAAATCATTACCCGACTTGGGAAAACACGAGGGTGACTCGATCGAATAAGTATTCAATCCAAAAAGAGAAACTTGGTAAGGTATAACAGATTCAATGCGACCTATAGGCTAAAGATAAAATTGAATACTTAGCTCAGAAACTTCTCGCTTGCATTGGATATCAACAACTTAGGGAGATGTAGCTACTCCTCGAAATTACTAATAACCCAATGTATCACGTAAAAGTCATAACCGTCATCAACAAGGTCGGATCGGTGTGATAGTTCAGAACAAAGCTTATCATCTAGAAATGCCGGAATAGACGGAAAAAATGTGAAATTTAAAACTTCCGGTAGACAGATAAGTTGTACTATTGATCGAACCAAAAACCTTTAAAAACTAGCTAGGGTCAGAGCTAGACTTACCCCAACTAGTATCATGAAAATCAAAATGATAAAAGATAATCATTAAAGCTTAGCAATATTTCAAATTCCGCAACACATAGGTATTGTGTAAACAAAATGGAGGTTGAGACTATGATGGGTCTAGAAAAAGATATATAAGGATGGAAAGAAAGAGAGGCGATGAAAGAATGGTTAGAAATGTGAACTGTTGGGGCAGATTGGTGAGAGGATCGAAAAGTTTGAAGGTGAAAAAGTGTAAAGGGAAAGATAAGGATAGTTGCAGAATGAATTGCACACCACTTTGGATTTTCACTTGGATCACCATTCTAAAAGGTTTTGGAAGTTGACCAAAATTGTTCTTGTTCGCACCAATCATTCTCTGTTACATTTTCATTAATTCTCAAGCTCTCTTAATGCTTCCATCTTAAGGTTGATTGCTAAATTTCCTTTTCTTTAGCAATTTTTTGACTCTCCTACGGAACTCTATTTCACGTGGCCTATATTGAGTAAAAAAGTTTTGCACATCCTTAGCCCAATGGCCATCAGAACACGGCAAAATAAAAAACCTCAACATATGTCACGTTACTCTTATTAGACTCAAAGAAAGAAAAACCTAAAATCCTAAAAAGAAATCCTAAGGGTTTTAAAGAAGTAGTTCTGAGTTTAAAGTCCTCAGCTCGACTTTCCAAAAAGTATCCTTGTCAGTTATCATTCTTGGATCGCCAGACTTTGACCCTTCGCGCACTATAAGAGGTGGGCTTGTTTCTTTTGCGGATTAATACCCTTCCCTTGGCTGTGAGACCTAGGAAACGACATTTATCCATACCATTTATCCAAAGCTCTTACCTCGGCTCTCGTTTTAGGAATTAGTGAATTCTAAGAAACTCGGTTAAAATTACGGTTTTGGCCTTGACAATAAGAAACAATGAATCTAAGTACTCCGAATAAGGTCGGTTATGTAGGCAAGCCTACGCTGTCTTATTCTTTGGAACATATGTGATAGTTCAGGCCAATCCCTCAAGATTAAGCCCCGTTTAGCCCAAAGGCTTATCGGCTATGCTAAATCTTGTTGAACTGCTGTAATGTACATCACACGTGGAGGGGAGTAGATTGAGCCGAGGCTCGGTTAAACTCGCCCAGCCATGGTTAGACCATTTCCGAACCCATGTACTAAGAGTCTCCAATTTCTAAATTGTCATCCAAAGCGTAATCTCGTTTCTGTTTAAGGTGGGTTCACCGAGAAGCCATCACCATAAAACTCAACGAAAGCAGAAGATTGTGTTCTCTCAAAACTCAACGTCTTCTTTAGATTTTGAATGCTTAAACTACACAATTTGTTGCTCCCCTGGCCAGTAGAAGCAATCTCATGCATAGGACAATGAGATTTTGATAGAACTACGAGGAACTCTTTATTCACTGCTTCCTTTCAACGACTACATGTTTCCTTACACCCTCTAGATGAGACAGATTTGGGGCAGAACCTTCCACACTAATAAAATTAATCTTATGAACCAACTCCGGGCTAAGATTCATACTAAGGTTCATGTATCGGCTAACTTATGCTCAAAAAACCAAAAGATAGTAAAACATAAGCAAAAAAAAAGGTAGTACCTTGCCTTCAACATTTTACCATGAAGAATTTAAGCCTTTAAAATTTTTTCGGAGCCATCTTGGTGCTTTAAAGGTATTGCTTCCATCGCTTTTCCCATCTTAGATTCGTAGCTCCACATGTTTGCTGGGTTATTCTCTCAGCGCCCACGAAAAATTATTGACTTGGATTATTGCTTCCTGGTTTCGCAAATGTAAGAAAAACAAAGCGGACCGTAGATCGATTTTAACATGGTTTCCCATGTCGCTATCAGACTCTACGGATTAAACATACGGGGATAAACAGACACGCGAAATTCCAGACTCGAAAAACACAAATCAGAAACCGTGTAAACAGAACAGAACAAGAACAAAACAAAAAATTATAAATTCTCGGTCGACCGAATGAGGTCTCTCGGTCGACCGAATAAATTTTTATTTTTTTTTATTTTTTATTTTTTTATTTTTTATTTTTAATTTAAGAATCTGGAATTTTCAGACAAAGCAGATAACCAGAGGGACTCAAAAACGTAAAAACAGACTCTAAAACAGAAAACTTGACATGAATAAGAAAATTATTTATATATAAAATTGACCGTTGGTTCCCCGGCAACGGCGCCAAAAACTTGATCGGGGTCAATCAGGTTATAATATACTTGACCACCATAAACCAATACTAGCAAGAGGACTAGGCCCATCGTAGTATAGCTCTAGTGAATCAAGGTCGATCCCACAGGGAACCAATTGTGGGTAATTTCATATACAAACAATTAATTAAACATGTCAAGGACATAGAGGCGGTCTACGACCAACATAAGACAAGAAAGGTAAAGACACGACTCGACACAACGTAATTAACCTCCCCAATCATAGTCTTTATCGTTTGGACCTAGATAATTTATATAATAAACTGAACTTATTAACTGTCAATCCGTTTGTATCTATCTTAGATTGGCTACGGGAGTCATCCTCTTTAACTTGACGTAGCACCGGTAGGTCACTAGATCACTGTGGTATTGTTACGTGACTTCGCCTTTTGGTGCCTCCATCTCATATAACTCACACGCTTACGACTCTAAGGATGCCGATATTAACCGTACACCTCATCCAGGCAACATTCCTATGGTTAGGCGTACTTCCTAAACGATCGCATCAGTCTCTGTCCTATTAACAATTACTCAGACGGTATCATGTTAATCTACGACGATTTACGATAACTAGGTGAGCTCAATTCCCAAATACAAAACCTACCTAGATCTCATTTGAAAGTCCCGGAAGATCATTCATGAGCCAACCTAGGAGCCCTATATTGGTATTTCCTAATCATACGCTAATTAAAACAGACGAGCAACGTAGCCGTAGCCATACCTACTGAGATGATAAATTCTATTAAGTTAACCTAACCATAAAGACGTGGCTGTTTAACGGATAAAATAGGGCTCGGTCGACCGAATAGGTGGGCTCGGTCGACCGAGTGAACTCATTCGGTCACCCGAATCAATTTCGTCCCCAGATTACATCCCTGAACATATCTCTCAGCGTTTCATCATACATAACAGATTAAACAGTAATTCGCACAGTATTCATATAAACTAACATAGATACGCATTAATTAAATCAAGTAGATTCATGAATAAATACTAAGTGTATGACGTAGGTTATGGGATCCCCATAGACAAGGAGTCGCCACATCCCTAATGTCATAGCCTAGATCTACATCATCTAGCTATTAATAACTAATTCAAACGATAATGCATAATTGGGAGGGATTAATTACTTAAAAGAAAGAAACAGAAAATAAGAGCTTACATATTTGCAGCCCTTAAATTGCTGGAAACCCTCAAATTATTCTACATTGTATCAAAGCTATAATATTGAAGAAAGAATGAAGGGATGTGTTGGTGTATGTTGGCTAAGGTGTGTATTACAATTCTCGTAGCTGCTTGCTTATATAGATGTTTTTGCCGACTTAGGGTGGTTCTAGAAGATAAGCACGATATAAGCCGGAAACCGACCCAAACCTAAGGCTCGGTCAACCGAAGAGCTGCACTCGGTCGACCGAAGCTATAGGCTCGGTCGACCGAACCTAAGTCTGCATGTTTAACACGTTTTCTTCGTCTAGCTTGTTCCCCACTACACGCTTGCATGTTGATCCGATTAATCTTCCACTTAATGCTCCGATTTTCTTCCTTCCTTATCTTGAGATAATTGATTGAATGACATTAATCCTCTCGATTTGTTGTGATCTGCAAAATCAATAATTATCGCACAATAAATCGGCTTTAAATAATAAAAACAGCTAAATACCAAATATCATATTAATAATCACTTAACATTAAATAATAAATATAAACGAGTGATTTAATATGAAATATACATTATTAATCTCGATTTAAGGTCAACGTTGATGACTTTCACGGGTATAATTTGACCGTCATCACAACACACAACCTAAACCTTGTCCCGAAGCATCAGTATACACATCATAATTATCAAAGATCACCAAAACTGCCAAAACTGGGGCTGTAGTCAACTTTTCTTTCAATGTCTGGAATGCATCTTCGCACTCACTGGTCCACTCGATCTTCGCATTCTTCTGAGTGATCTGGGTAAGTGGTGTAGCTATCTTTGAGAAGTCTTGTACAAACTTCCTATAATAGCCAGCCAAACCGAGAAAACTTCTAACCTCTGAAACAGTTGTCTGTCTGGACCACTTCTCAACTACTTCAATCTTCGATGGATCAACTTTAATTCCATCTCCAGAAATGACATGACCCAAGAAACTAACTTGATCCAACCAAAAGTCACACTTTGAGAACTTAGCATACAACTGGTTCTGCTTCAAAGTATCCAACACTATCCTTATATGTTCTTCATATTCTTTCTCATCCTTAGAGTGTACGAGGATGTCATCTATGAAAACTATCACAAACTTGTCCAAGTATGGCATGAAAACACACTGCATTAAATCCATAAATGGAGATGGAGCATTAGTGAATCCAAACGGCATGACCAAGAACTCATAATGTCCATACCTCGTACTGAAAGCCGTCTTCGGTATATCTGCTACCTTGATCTTCAACTGGTGAAAACCAGACCTAAGATAAATCTTAGAGAACACTCTCTTGCCGTGCAACTGATTAAACAAATCAGCAATCCTTGGTAAGTGATACTTATTCTTGATGGTGAGGTTATTCAATGCTCTGTAGTCTATACCCATCCTCATGCTACCATCCTTCTTCTTAACAAACAACACTGGGACTCCCCAAGGCAAAGTACTCGGCTAAATTATATTCCATTCAAGTATATCCTTAAGTTGAGCCTTCAACTCTTTGAATTCAGCCAGTGCCATTCTATAAGGTGCCTTAGCAACTGGTGCCGCTCCGGGTACCAACTTAATCTCAAACTCTATTTCTCTATCCGGCATGTTTCCCGGTAACTCTTCCGGAAACACTTCTGGGTACTCCTTCACTACAGGGGTTTCCTCTAGCTTAGGCTTCACTTGCTCCACATCCACTACGTACTACAAGTAGCCTTCATAACCCTTCTGACAAGCTCTTATCGCCTTAAATGCTGAAATTATCGGATGATGCTTCTTACTAGGCTTGTAAACATTACCTTGGTAAGTCCTAGCTGATTTCCCAGGTACTTTAAACGTCACTCTTTTTTCCCTACAATCCAGGTGAACATAATTCTCAGATAGCCAATCTATTCCAAGAATTACATCGAAATCCAAAAAGTCAAAAACCGTAAAGTAATTTTTGCATCGGTATGCTCATACTATGACATCCACTCGAGGCATCAACTTGGATACCTTAGTTACCTTTCCTAAAGGGGTTGTTATTTCCAAAGTGTTTCTTAAAGTTTCCATTGGTAAGTTAAGCTTCTTAGCTACCTTAGTTGACACAAAGGTGTTAGATGCTCCCATATCAAACAATGCCATAACTACTATGTTGTCTAATATTATTGTACCTAAAATAACATTGTCATCTGGTTTAGCCATCTCAGCATCCACTGCGAAAACTCGGACAGGCCGACTCGGGCCGCCTTTCCCGCTTCCTTGATTTTGAGTTACGGGTAGCACCATTAACGACTGAAAGCCTATCCTTGAATGTCTCAGCTTCCAAGACCTTGTTCAACATTTCAGCCATGTTCCATGGTGTACTTCCCAACCTTCCCACTTGGATCTCATGAGAAAAACCATTCTTGAAGCACTGAAACTGCACTATTCAACTTCTACTCGGTGCATTCCTCACCGAAAGGTACTTCCTTACGTTTACAATCCATGTAGACAAAATTATTGGATAGCTGACCTATACCAAGAATCATACCATGATTCGTAGAATTCAAAACTATAGGGTCCTTTTCTTCTTCTTCTTTTTCAACGGTAACACCAACACGATCATCTACATCTTCTAGATAAACCACAACTACAAGACCTCCATCTTGAACCAAACCACTCGCTTCTTGCTGGGCCTTAGAACTTCCAATTCCAAACTTATCAACATGAGTATCTGAGGTTACCTAACATTCTGAATGATCAGGAAGGATCAAAATGTTACTATGTGGTCTAAAGAGATCTTATTTTAAAGAAGGAAGCCTAAAGGACGTTTCTCTCTGATACCAACTGTAACGCCCCGTTCCCGGACACCGAGTCCTTATCCGGAAAAGGAACGTTCGGTACGTATAAAACAAAATAAATTTCACATTATACATAAGCCTCTACCATGTCGTATCGAGTTAAGCATAACGGACGCAAAAAGACTCGGGTAATTTTTTTTTTCCAAATAACTAAGAATAGAAACTTAATATCTAAAGATAGAAATGTAACATTTATTAGATTGGGAAAAGAAACCAAACAAAAACCAAACATACGAATACCCCAAAAAGTACTAAAAGAAAGTACAAGGTTCCCAACAAAACTCAAAGTCTAATAAAATAAGTAAAAACATGAATACGTGAACTCTTCAACTTTGGCGTCCTTAAACGTTATCTTGGTTATACATCATTACTCAAGGACACTGTGCATGCGTTCATCAGCCTGAAGATATACTTGCTAACTAATGGTGATTAGCACAGATTAGCTCTGGGGTCTCGCCGGTATGCGTATACGTTCGATGAATTTCCTCCACTACCCTTCAGCCTTTTGAGCCGGTAGCGTTGTTCACATTTTACGAACGTATCACATCTCCGATATGAAATAGTGCCTAGCCGAGAATAGGTGATGTTTTATCTTTTACTACACTTATGTAATTATTATCCTTTGTTATCTAGCCACCTAATCGTTTTCAAAATAAAACTCACCTTATCAACTCTACTCCCTCACTTAGATATCTAGACACTAAAACCTATCAAGTACATAGACATTGATGAAATCTAGTTCATCAAAGCACAAGCCCTTTCATGCCTTTCCGACAATCCCAAACTTCAACTCCCTTTAAGAGTACGTCCGGTGCCGGAACCAAACACATCAGAAACTCAATCGAGGCTTGTTTACGTTTAATTAATGTTATAAGATCAAAGGTTAAAATTTAGAACTTATTATAAAGCTTAAAACCACATTTTTCCTTAAAACAGGGGTCGGTGCGCCCACACTGGGGTTCAGTGCGCACACACTGGGCCTCTGTATGTAAAATCCAAAATCTGCTCGAGCAGTACGCCCACACTGGGCTTTGTAAAATTCAGGTTCAGGGCCTCCAGTGCGCCCGCACTGGGCTTTGTGCACCGCACCACACGCGGGAACTCCCTAAAAAATCAGTTTTTGAACCCTAATCAATCCCTAATCGTTCCCAAACTTATTCTACATCAATATACTCAGAAAATAGTAGAAACACTTGACTTTCATAGGGCCATAACATCCTATGATTCTTAAACAATTCGTAGCACGAATTCTAACCATCAACCCATCAACAAAATCATAACTTAAACCCTATAAACCGTAATTAACGTGTAGGAAGACCTTCTAACCTTATTAGCAACCTAATCGAAGCCACAAACTCAGAAATACTGCAGCAACGATCCTCCTAGACATAGAAAACCTATGTGATCAATTCCAAAAAGGGTTAGGTTCGATCACACGCTTCGATTAACACAACACTATGAAAGATATGTGTTTTGATCTTCAAAACTCATCTAAAACAGCAGCTAGGTCGAAAATATTACCTTGAGAAAAGCTCCAAATTTCTTAGGTTGAAACGACGCTCCTTTCACGACGATTCCAACGCTCTACTCGAATATGAATATGGTTGAGATTCGACCTATAAAACGGAATAAATTATGGGATTCGGAGGAGAAAATTATGATTCAAAAGGTTAGGGAAACAAATGGGGTTTATTTTTCCTTAAATAGGAAAATCCCAATAATTACCTAATCTTTTAATTTCCTTAATTACCCATTTTACTAAAAATCAGATTTCCTTAATATATATATATACAACTCGACATATATATATGTTTTCCCCATAAAAACTTAGCTCCAATAAAAGAAGTCAGAATAACAATATTTCATTTTCGCAAAATCACACGTCTACCCTTTCCCGAAAATCAGAATATTACACTAAGTACTACTCACTCGTTTCAACTATTAATGTTAAAGGTCTCCTGCTTTGGCACATAGTGTTCAACTTCCTCGCGTTTGCTTTGTCCAACATGAGTGAATGCCTTTTGTTTCCGTGCTTGACTTTCAGGTAAAAACCGCTTACCGTGATCCAAAAATTCTGAAAATTTTCCACAATATAGACCAACGTCTTTTCTAAAATTTCTCTGTTTACATCAACTTTACAATCAATATGGATGGTTCGGAAAATCATGTTAATGCTGGACATTCAGTCCAAAAAATCTGCAGCAACACTTTCACCTCTTTTTCTGTTTTAAACAGGTTAAACACCTTCAAACGAACTGAATTTTTTGTATGTTGCATACAACATGTTTATCTACAACATTCCTTTTGGAATTAAGTTCAAATTCCTTTTCATTGGATAACAATCCGCAATTCTAATCAGTGTTTATTAATCTGAAAATTCTGACACCTTGTGTACTCGGCGAAAATAATTGTTTTTGACCAACTTCCTCTCATCCACAAATTCTAATCTTTTGTTGTCGCATGGGAAACTCCAGTATCTAAATCTTTTCTCTTTTTATCAGGCACAAATTCCTTTTGGTTTGGCTGCAAAAGTTGATAATATCAGATCCGGAGTAATTATCCTACACCATAGCCTAAAAGGGCATCCTCACCTATTTGACTTAGGGTTTGGGCTAATAGAGTAATAAGTTAGGATTGTTGTGTATTAGAAGGTTTTCCGAGGTGATCTTTCCCTAGGATAGGTCTCTTTATAGGATGTTTTTAAAATTAACATTGTTGTTTCTTTTGCAGTTATGAACAAGAACCAATATGCTATCCTCCAGTATACCATGTTTGATATTCAGACTCTTTTCTTGCCCTTCTCCAAGTCTCACTTTCTGGTAATTTATTTCCCATTTAATCCCTAACTTTAGATCTTTATTCTCAACAAATCCTCTACACTTGTTGCCACGAATGACCTCAGAACATATCTCAATTGGCCTTTTCCTCTGAACAAGTACACACCTTCTTACTTTTCAAATCAAGAAACAAGTTCTCTCTAACTCTCCACTCCCATTTTTCTTTTTAAATTCAACTTTGACTGACCCTTCTGATATCAGAATATTCTTCTTATTTGTGTTCATTCTCAGCTTCCCTCCTAAGGGTAGTGTTGATTTTGTAAAATTATCATCTAATGCTGCCTAATCTTTCAAGGTATGCACCTCATCTTCTTACCAGTTAAATCTTTAATCCTACCTTGACATCCATCTTCAGTTACTTATCTTTAACATTCTATCAATTTATGCTAAACCAATTTCAAGCAGAAGGTAGTCTTTGCCAATGTGCCCTCTAAACTTATCTAGCCACCCAACATTTGAGCCCTTATTCCTTGGTAGTGTATTATTCCTCTCGAGTAGTGCAACCTTGAACCCTTAAAATCGAAATGCTAGTGATTGTTCAAACTTCCCTTGAAAGTTTGAATTAATTATTTGAAATCAAACATTATCCGACAATTCTTAACTGTCTTTTCCCCTTCACTTAAAGCTTGTTTATCGCACACATTCTTTTCAAACATTTGACCTTCCTTTACAGCACCTTGAGGAAATTTTCTACCCTCTTTAAAACACAAAATAACCTAACCTTCCTTTGACTATTGCAAACTTTGACAATTCTTGACAACTGTTTATTTCATTCTGAGACCTTTTGGGTGTACTCGTTTTGCCTCCATAACTCCTTCATGTTGAGATCCTAGCTCTCTTTTGATTTCTAAATTGTTTAGCCCTTTCAAGTGCTCCACCTTGCACTTTTGATTTTCTATTTTTGAATGATCACTTGCAGCATTCATGCAATCTGAGAATGTTCTTAGTTTGTCAACATCCATTTTGTTTATTCTTGACGATTTAGGTCACTTGCCAAATGATCACAAGTCCAATTTTCTTTTTTCCTTTAGCATTAAATGTTCCTAAGACCATCATGTGATGTTTCTCTTAATGTCCCCACTTCTTAAGGGCATATGTAAAAGCTCAGTATCTTCCTTACAAGCAATCTACGTTGTTTTTTGTGCAGACCACCGTATCTTGTAGAGTTCCACTTTCTCAAAAGAATCCCAACTGCAAGGTGTTCTTTTGTTATTCCTTTTGGTGGCTATCCCTTGTATTATGATACAATGCATTATTATTAAGTTTGGAACCAACTTCAAATCTCCTCAACACGGAATCATCTTGTTTTGTTTGTAACCCATGCAACCTCCCTTGTTTTGAGAACTTATTGCCTCATCTTCGGCTTACCAAGATGACATGCCCCTAGTCCTCATCTTCTCACTTTTCAATTCTAATTATTTTTACAAGCTAACCCTTATTGGCAAATGGATTGAATCAGACCTTCAGAGAGAAAGTTGGCAAGTTTGTGTTTCTCCTTCCCAAGAAGTCTAGAAACACTACAGATGGAATCCTTGCAGTTCTTCATCCAGCTTATGCTGCAGATGGAGGTCAAGATCAAAAGAAGTCAAGTATGAAAGAAGTTGTGGGTCAGTTGAGAAGTTCAAGCCTTCAAGACATAGGTCAGTAGGATCAAGCAAGTACGTTGTACCATTGATTGCAAGATTCGAGGCAATTGTTGAGATTGTGAAGAAACAAGACAAAATCCAGTTGTTTCCGATAACAAGTTAGTGGCAAGAGCCAAACCAGCCATGGTCACGAGTTAGATGCAGATGAAAACCTTTGGCACCAGGATCAACTCTGAGTTCCGAATGTGGAAGATCTGAGGAAGAAAGTGATGAATGAAGCCCACGAGGTAGCGTTGCCGTCCATGCTAGGGCAACCAAGTTAAACAGGGAGCTAGGACAGTACTATTGATGATCTTTCATGAAGATAGAGATATGAGAGCTGCCTAAAACACTAGTTACCACGCCGCGATCCATATTGGAAGATGACAGATTGTAAGACCCGAGTTGATACCCATAGAGAAGATGGATGTGGATCATCGCAACCTCGAGATGGCTCAAGAAAGGTAGAAGAGATGGGAAGATGGAATAAGAAGACTGTTAGAGTTTAAAGCTGAAGATGTAGTGCATCTAAAGACGTCACTTGTGTGTCAGTGATAGGGAAATGCTTAACCGACTTGGATGTGGAAGCAAGCTTTGACCTCAAAATGGTTGAAGATACTTTGGCCTACGCGGAAGAATCAAGAGCACTTTAGAACCGTAAGTAAAGAAAGTTATGAAAGATGACGTACAATTGGTCTCAGTTCAGTAAAGCAGTCACACACAGGCATAGACGACAAGAGAGTTAGAAGATGAAACGCTGTGCAAGTCCCGAGTTCAAGTACCTCCCCGTTACGTTTGAGTTTCGAGGACAAAACTCCTATAAAAGGGGAAGGGATGTAACACCCCGAATTTTCATTAAAGGGTAAAATAGTAATTGGGTATTTTTACTACGAACTAATTATTATTTGTCTTTTTAATTTTTTTGTCCTTTAATTAATTAAAAAGGAGTTACTTAAAAGTTTTGGAAATTAATTATAAGGAATAAAAGGGATTTAGTTATTTAATTAATAGATTTCATTAATAGCTATTAAAGGAAAATAATACCAAAAATCCTCTCATAATACTTCATACGAATATTCTGAAAAAAAAATGAGGACGGCGCAATGCAAAGGGAAAAGCAATGCAAGATGCCAGGAAGCGGAGGAAGGAAATCTTCAATTGCAAGGCCAATCCGTTCATCATTTTAAGATGCCGTAGTAGAGTAAAGTGATCACCGCGACGTAATGAAACTTTGGAATTCAACATCTCCCTATTTATAAGTTTTGAGTTTAACCTAGTTTTTGGTAATCGTCGAGTTTGATCATTCCAAAATTCTTATCTTTCAATCCGTAGCTCTATTTCGCAGCCATGAGTAGTCAAAATGATCGTCTTAGAGAGTAGATGTTCAAATAATGGTTCTACAGAAAATAATCTAGGTAATATTCCGTTTCACACACTTTTCATTCTAATTTTTACAAGAAAAATAGGATTTTTAGGGTTACTTGTTGATCAAGTAGGTTTTGGGTTTGAGGATCAACAGTTTTAGCAGTTGCTTGGGGTTTTTCTTTGAATATTGCTTGTTTTTCTTGGAATCACCAAGTAAGAGGCTCTTCCTTTGAGTAATCATAGTTTTATAATGACATGGTTGAGAGTTGGTGATTTTTAGCGTTGTTTGGTGCTAGAATTCATGCTAAGTTGTAGTTAATGAGATGTGCTATGCTTTGGTATGTTTAAGTTGAGTTTTTCTGCATTTTTTTGAGTATTTTGGATGTTGATTATATGCGGAATGGATTAGAAATCGTTAAGTTGCAGAAAATTGCGTTTAGGGCTTTTCTGCGTTCAATGTGCACGTATTGAGTACAAATGTGCACGCATTGCTAGAGCCGAGGGTCATTTAATTTGATGTAGGCCTCAATGCGTACACATTGGGGTGATGCACACGCATTAGTCGAATAGAAGCATCCAAATGTTTCTCGATGCTCAATGCATACGCATTCCTAAAGATACGCACGCGTTAGCCCTTCTTTTGTGTTTTAGTGAGTTTTATGCTCCGAGTTTAATTTTAAATGTTATTTCTTGATATAATAACACTAAATGAATATGAACAAGCCTTGATTGAGTTTCTAATGTGTTTACTTCCGTCACCGAATGGATTCTTCACAAGAGTTGAAGTTCAGAATTGTCGCAAGAGCATGATAGGCTTGTGCTTTGATGAATTAGTATTCATCAATGTCTGTGTAATTGCTAGGCCTTGTCCGTGTCTAGTGGACAAGGAGAGAGAGTAGTAAGTTGTAAGGGAGCTTATTTGAAACCACTTAGGTGGCTTGTTAACAACTAATAAAATAAAAACTTTAGTAGTAAAAGACTAAACATCATGCCATTCTTGGATAGACACCAGACCATATCGCAATGTGTGGGCGTTCAGTTAAAGTGAATATAACTCTACTGGCCTATAAACGTCTATATGGTAGGGAAACTTCGCCGAACGTGTGTGCTATCGGAGTCTACCAGAATAGGATTCCGTGACTATTGGTGTCATCCACTAATAGGTTGCAACCGATATCTCTTGGTGGATTTTTATCAGGTGTAGATAAGCTAAGCTAGAAACCAATAGGCCCGACATGTTGATGAGCACGAAGTGAACCCTATAGTTGAGTATGTCTCATAAAGATAACCTATTAATAATAAAATGAACTTTTTCGTTTAGAACTTAATTGTTCATTATCATCTCTCTCTTATCTAAGTACCTATGTACTTATCTCCTTTGCATGTTTCTTTGTATGCATTGTGGGGTGAGAAGGTGAACAGGTTGACCAAGAGTGGATGACAACTTTTGATGATGCTTGATGCTGAAGTCGCATTGACGTTTTCTTTCATTTCTGATATATATTGTACTAGGCTAAGTTGTAATTATTTTCAAACTGGTTGTACTTTCTTTTAGGCTCTTTGTTAGACAAGTGTTGTAATTTTTCCTTCGAGACATCGTACGTTGTAAAGTTATTTTCATTGTTATAAGTTACCTATTCCTATCTTTAGAATGTTGTAATCAATTCTTAGTAGCATTTGTGAATTTACCCGAGTCTTATGGGCTTCCGTTTTCTTTATTTGATACGGCGACGTAGAGGACGTATAATGCTAGATTTATTTAATGTTATACGTGCCAAACATTATCTTCTGGATAAGGACACGGTATCTGGAAGTGGGGCATTACACATCCTCTCATTTTTCATTTAAGAAGAACATGAAACTCCTACTCGAAAACTCGATAAACAACAAGACTCGGTCCTAGTTGAAGTGTAGTTGATACTCTTTTCTTCATTATCATCTGTAGTCATAAGTTGTGGATCGATGATTTCAACCACACGATGGCCAAGTGCGGCCTTAACATAGTTATGGAGTGTAAAATATTATGTGTACATTGTGTCCATACGTCTTTCCCTGTGAACATCTCAATAAAAGAATTCCAAAGCCATGCATGTCCCCTTTTGCCATTACATCTCTAATAAAAGAATTCCATATGCCGCATTCTATACAAATGACATGGTGTTTTTTTAATAAACGAAGCCCTTTATTAATAAATCAAAAAAGGATCGTACATTTCCATATCTTGGCCCACCCCTTATACCGAAAGTCGTTTGTGAAACATAGCTTTGCCCCTTTAAAAACTATAAGTGACAAACCCAGTGTGGGAAAATCCATATCATAGGAAAGAGTGCCCCCCCTCAAACAAAAGATTACACAAAGAAACTGTGCAACTGAAAAGCGAAAAAAGCAATACTGGTTCTTGGATCCTTCAGCCTGGGATACGTGTGTTGCAGTTATAGCTTTGGACATCCAATAATGCCAGCTACTGTGTAAATTCTTGAATGGATTGGTAGCTTCACCCTCTTTAATGAGACATGCAGACAAGAAAATGATGGGGTACCAAAGCGAGTTCATATAATAGGCCGGCAAAAGAGTGTGAATCAAAGATGACACAACTTGGTTTGCACCCTTCAAAAAATTATTGAAGGGTGTGTCCAGTTGATGAGTCCCATTAATAAGCCAAGCACATATTCGGTAGTTGCAATTGGTCCGCATGGAGAATGAGCCGTAGTTGAAGTGGTTTTGGGTCGGCATTACATAAGCAGGAACCAATTGCATGCTTGGAAACTTGCTTGGAAAGAAGACAGCCGGATTGTTTGCTTTGTGATATATGTGTTTGGTTGACATGCCATATTTATGAACAAGGTCTTTAATGGCTAAAATATCTTCAGCGATCCTCTAAGGAAAGGCAAGAATGCCATGAATGATATTGACAAGGATCATAGAGTCGGTCTCTATCTCAACTTGATGACACTACTAGAATTTCTCGGATTTGTGACGGCGGTTTTGGTCACAAATTTGTCACTAACGCTCGTTTGTGACGAATCCTCTTTCCGTCACGGAACACCCCGTTGCAAATTTTTGAGTCGAAATTAACCTTGTCACTAAGTTTTGTGACAAAATTGTGCCGAAAGTCATACTTTGTGACATAGTTGTGACAAAAAATTTGGTGATGAATCTGCGACAAAAATTATATTTTGCAACGAATGTGTGACAAAATTTTCCAATAAGTTTGTAATGGAGTGTTGTGTCAAAGTTACTTCATAAAATAGCGACAAATGTGTGACAAAAAAATACGACAATTTTGTAACCAATTTTTTTGATGAAATAGTGATAACCATATCTCACAATTTTGTGATGTGGACAGATATGTCGGTTAGCGTCCGATTAGCAACGAAGACTTTTATGACCAAGCCATTTTGTCACAAAATTCTCAAAATTATGGCGCCCGAATTCGGTGAAAAGATTTGTGACAAAATTGTCACATACATTTTGCCACGTATATATTTCGTCACAATGTTGTCTGAATTTATAAAAAAAAAAGAATTATGCGGTTTGAAGCTAATTCGTAGCAATATTGTCGAAAATTTGTGACGAACATTGTTCGTCACAAAAAATCGTCACAAATCCGGGAAATTTTTATCATTATATTGTCGAAAATATGTGACAATTTTGCGATGTGGACAGATATGTCGGTTGGCGTCAGAGTACCAATGAAGACTTTTATGACCAAGCCAGTTTGTCACATAATTCTCACAAATTATGGCACCCGAATTTGGCGAGAAGATTTGTGACAAAACAGTCACATACATTTTGCCACGTACATATTTTGTCACAATGTTGTCTCAATTTATTGCAAAAAAAAGAATTACGCGGTTTGTTGCAATTCGTAGCAATTTTGTGGAAAATATGTGACAATTTTGCGATGTGGACAGATATGTCGGTTAGCGGCAGATTAGCAACGAAGACTTTTATGACCAAGCCAGTTTGTCCCAGAATTCTCACAAATTATGGCGCCCGAATTTGGCGCAAAGATTTGTGACAAAATAGTCACATACATTTTGCCATGTACATATTTTGTCACAATTTTGTCCCTATTTATTGCCAAAAAAAAGAAATATGTGGTTTGTCGCTAATTCGTCGCAATATTGTCGGAAATTTGTGACGATCAGTTTTCGTCACAAAAATTCGTCACAAATCCGGGAAATTCTAGTAGTGTGATATTCGTTATTAGAACAAAAAATAATACTTGCAAAAAGGGCTTTAGTTCTGGAAATGAGATACAAATGCCTGGTTAATGACAAAAAGGCAGCTATAAAAGAAAGTAATTTAAAGATCTTATAAATTACAAAAAAAAATATTTGAAACACTTGTGCTTATAACTAAAGAACCTAGGGCAACATAGCCAATTGTTCCTCTGATTCTGATGGAGGTACTTTCAGTATCATAAGATATATCATTAGCCATTGGAAGAAATTTTACAAGACTAAAATCACTCATCAAGGCACTTTATCCCCGTAGTAGCGTATGTGAAGGGAAATAAAGAAACACAAAGATGAAGATCTATTTTATTTATATATCTGAGACAAACTATTACAATAATGAACTGTATTGAAAAAAATAAAAGAATAATTTATTATGTATCTGAAACAAACAAAAGGAAACTGTGTGCTTAATACAAATTTGCTCCGGCATGTACCCAAGGTTAATCAATTATCTCCCAGGATTACTCAGTATACCTGTTCAAGAGAGAGGTATTGAACTCCTGAATAACAGCGAACTCTTACAGTGCTTCAGAAACTCTTCGACAATTTTATGCAGAAGTATGATTTGTGTTCTATTTCTTGTGTGTCTTTCCATTGTAGTAGAGGATCATTTATATAGGGAGGAACAACCTTGAAGGCCATCAATTAAAGGAGCTCCCCTAAAACATCAATAAGGCTTGTAACTGCAGCAATAATTTATTAACTCCAACAGTTGATGGGCAGCAATAGTGTAATGTCTTAACTTCATCATTTCAAGGACACTCCACTATGTCAAGGAGATGAACCGAATTTATGACTCAACTCGAATTACACGCTCGAATTACTTATCAGATGGCTGATTAATTATTTGACAAAATCAAAAGTAACAAATGTAACTTTGTCCAAAAAATTAGTACTTGCCTCAGGGTCAATGGTCAAGGGGCAACGGGCCGGGCCACGGCGGCGCGCGCGCGTGTGGGAATTTTAACAGAGTATCAACCCACTAAAAACATTCTGAAATCTCTCCCTTTTCTGAAATCTCTCCCGCTTATATATTGAGAAAATGTGATTATGGAAGTTGAACTCTTCAACTTCCGAATTCCAACTCTTAAAATTCTTCAACTAACCAACTTTATGCCTCAATTTCTTATTCACCTGATATCCGAATTGAATGATTCAAAGACCTAGCTTCATCTACGTCGTACGTAGTTTTTAAAGTCATCATAAACTCTTGATAAATTATACTAGAGTCTAATTGAAACCGGATCGTAAAGTGGTTGTAAAAAATGATTAAAAAATCATTGTAAAATGATAAAAAATCATTTTCCTTTTCCTAAATTTTTCTCCAACAAGCACGAAAATTGTCGCCTAGGAGAACATTGCTTGGCTTAATGTCACGGTTTACGATTGGATTTCAAGATTGATTGTGAAGATAATCCAATTCCGTTGCAATGTCTATTGCAATGTTTAGCATTTTTAACAAGCTTAACTTCTTCTCATTAGCGGTGACTGATGGACTTTGCCTAACTTATAAAAAAACATTTCACAAGTGTTTATTTCCATCCATTTTAAGTGAATATCTGAGACTTCTCTGTAAATATACACTTGACTTTGAACTAAAGGACATATGAAGCTTCCCGGAAATAGACAATGCAATCTACGTTGCTCATCTGGTTTCTCTCGGAACCACATATCTCGATCTTATGATAAAGGCAGACAGATCGAGGGTCTCGATCTCTTATTTCACAAATCTTTATTTTTATTCTGGCTCATTAAAGAGTTGGAGATCACTCACTATTTAAGGCTTCGGTTTTTTTATATAGGATATATAGGCCAACAAAGGCCTCTCTGGCTTCATCTAGGCTCCCATGATGCATGCCTAACTCAAAAAGCATTACCAAAGGATTTCAGATATTTTATTATAAAGGTCGGAAAGGGCCTTGTATGTATCTGGGCTTATCAAGGCCCTTACCATTCAATTCAAATTTATGTAAAGGCCTCAGGGCACTTTCAAAGTCTATAATACACGGAACGAAAGGTATCACGCTTTATTTTCCATCTTAACAAGGCAACACTTTACTAAGTATTTCCTTGATTCACTGATATATCGAACGCAACAACCGCACCCCATACGAAGCCGTCTCAAAGTACTTATTAATAGGACTATATCGTGATATTGGTCATTTGTGGTCATTAAAAAGTGCGTTATGGTAATTTGTTATGAAACTAGCACGGATCTTGGATGCTATATGAATAAGCTCCACAGAAAGATGCTTAAAGGTTTGAATGACTCTGTAAACTCAGCATATTTAGGATCATGGTCAAGATCAGTGAGCATTGGATCCCTAAATTGCACGATATTAGCCCAACAGAGAGACATCGTATATACACTCTACATACTTAATATGTCTAGAAAAAAAATGGAGATACTAAAAAGAAAAAAAAGGGAGCTAACAAACATAAGGCAAAGCTACTGATAAGATGTAAAACACGGCCCCGATTTCATTACTGATCCCTCCAGATGCCTTAATAGTTGATAACTAGACTGGGACAAGTTATGTGCAAGCAGGCAGCATATTGACAAGTTAAATATTGTCTTGAAAAATTGATCATTATTTAAGCTACAACTTATAGCCTCTAATTTTCACACAAAAAAAAGAGGAACAGAAGATTACAACAACCTTATATTCTCCTATTGTAATAAGATGGAATTTTATGAAAGCATTCAGTTGATTCTACATTTTATTCCTAACATGTTGTAGTTCGATAAGTGCATCTTTGATATCCATCCTCTCATTTTTCATTTCAGAAGAACATAAAACTCCTATTCGAAATATCGATAAGCAACAGGACTCGATATTCCTTGTTGATGTGTTGTTTGTAACGCCCCGTCCCAGACACCGAGTCCTTATCCGAAAAATGGAACATTTGGCACGTGACATTTAGAGGAAACTCTAAATCTCACGTAAGCCTTATATCATATCGGAGTAATTAACAATAAATACGGAAGTAAAAACAAACCGAAGACTCGGGAAAAAGTCCCTCAGGATCTTACGATATACCACTGAACCAGAAATAAACTGCCATCAAACTATATCATAAATAACTTAAATAAATGCTAGAATCCCAAATGAACATCCATGTATGAAAAGAAAGGAACGACTGTAACAGCTAGCAACAATGCCTTATTCGAAACTACTAAAACAATGAACTAGAACATAAACTCCATAAGCTCCAATCTTCAGCCTGATCATAGAACTCTTCCTCAGAATCATCACCAACCTGCATATCATCTTATTCCAAAAGAGGAGTAAGCTCAGTCATTAGCTTAGTAAGGAGAAATAAGATCAAAAGTGTGATTCATGGTTGTCAAAAGCCGGAAGACACGACATGAATCTACTTTATCCGCTTAATTTCACAAACAATTTAGAACCATGCTTTTAACATCAGGATAAAACCACGTTGTAGTACATAATCAATGCATAAGAAAACATTCATATTTGGTATATCCGTTTATCTTGCACATACATGTTTAGTTGTATTAACTATTTACTTGCTTACTTACCATATTCATATCCTTGTCTTTTTCCTATCCGTGACTTGTCTGGTAGCCTTTAATGTGCAGGATACAACTCGGCTAGCACAACTAACTACACCTCCAACATGGGACTTACTTGCCCAAGGTACACTTATAAGCACACCGCCTTAAGAACGGCTTGGCTAATATAGCTAGTCACACTCTCCGACATGGGTCTTAACTGTGCCTAAGGTACCCCGTCTATTCGTGCTTACTAACGAATACCCTGCTAAGTAGATTCGATAACATGTAAATCAAATAGGAGCACATAAAGCACGTAAATATATATACTAAAACCAATGTCTAGCCTATGGGAAATATGCAAAGTCCATAACCACATCATACTACCAACCTATCTCCACCACATATGTAAAAACAAAGCCCAAAACCCATTTAGGACTCAAAGAAGACTTTTTGAGATGCCCTGCCAGAGGCCTGACTACCTAGAACAAAGTCTGAGGGTCAGTCCGGAAGCTGTCCCGGGTGGTGGCCAGTGACACCAGCCCAAGCTTTAGTGCAGACATGGGTTTTGGACACAGGACTTACATAATCTAACCCTAGGACTCAGTCTGGATGGTTTCCCGGATGGAGGGACGGGAAGCCGGCCCAAGATTTTACCCCAAACACAGTTTTAAAACCCTAGACACCCATAAACTAATCTTGGGACTCGACCCAGGTGGTTTCCCTGAGATGGGAAACCTGCCTAGTGTTTAGCTCTAAGATCAGATTATGGGCTAACAAGTACCCAGAAAATATTCAACTTAAAACATGAACTTGAAAACACGATGGACCCTTTTGATAAGAAGAACTCCTTACCTCGTAAGCCTAATGAATACAAGCCAAACAACGATCAAACTATGGTCAGTATTCAAACTCTTGCGTATCTACGAAACACGAATAAGCCCTACCATTAAAAATATGAATTCTAACAAATCCAAGAGTAAGACTACGAATAACACAAGCGTTTCATGATTATTACCTTCATGAGGCGAAACAATATTCAAAACTGCCCCTGGACATGAAAACTCTTCGAAACTAGCACTCTGGTCTGCAAACACGATCTCAACTGATCAAAACTAAGCCTAAGGTCCTAAACTGGGCCGCTTTCCTGAGTTACTGCTCGGTTCAGCTTCCTGGTTGATACTGGACATGCTCTGGGACACATCTGGGGTGTCTGGGACATGTCCTAGGCTGTCTGGGACACGTTTTGGGCACCACTGAACCGCTTTCCCAGGAAGGTTCTAGGTTTAGCGTGCCGACTGATCACAGAACCTCAAAAACTCGATTTTATAATGTCTAGGGCTACCTAGGGTCCTATTTATAGCCTTTTATCACTATAGGTCAGTTTTTTCAAAACCTTGTGGGAAAAGAAAACCTAACTATAAAAGGAAAAAGAAGATAAATTTCAAAAAGTGTAAAATACCCTTACAAAGAGGTGAGGGATTTTACATTCTCCCCTCGTTATAAGAAGTTTCGTCCTCGAAACATAACGCACTTTGTAAGGAAGAAAACTCTAGATAGCGGTCTACCATTTCTGCCCCTAGCTCCCAAGTAGCTTGTTGTTCTATATGATTACGCCATTGCACAAGAACTAGAACCGAGAACTTTTGTTTAGACCATTGCCCTTTCCTACCTAAAATCCTTATCCGCCTTTATTCATAAGCCAAATTGTCTTGCAAAAGGTCATGATCATCATCCGCTACTAACCCTGGGTCAACAAAGCATTTATGTAGCATCGACACATCATGCACTCTAGCCAATGATGGTGGCATCTGTAGCCGATAAGCTAAGGGACAAACTCTTTCCACAACTTCAAAAGGTCATTCATATTTTGGACATAGCTTGGCTTTCTCAGGAAAATGTCTAACACATCTCGAGGTGAAGCCTTAAGATACACTTTCTCACCAACTTCGAACTCAAGTGATCTACGGTGTTTATCTGCCCAACTTTTCTAACGATCCTGAGCTTCTTACATACGTTCCCTGATCAACAAGACTTTCTCTTTAGCTTCTTGAACTAACTCCTGACCCGTAACTTGCTTCTCACCGACTTCATCCCAACATACAGGGGATCGGCACTTCCAACCATACAATGCTTCGAAAGGAGCCATCCCAATACTCGAATGATAACTATTATTGTAAGCATACTCCACAAGCAACAAGTACTTAGTCCACTTACCTCCAAACTCAAGAATGCAAGCATGTAGCATATCCTCAAGTGTCTGAATCATCCTTTCAGACTGTCCATCCATCTGTGGATGAAAAGCTGTAATAATATTCAACTCGATACCCAAAGCTTTCTGCAAACTCTTTCAAAACTAAGCCACAAAATGACTATCTCGATCAGATACTATTGAAACTGGGACTCCATGCAAACGAACCACCTGATTAATATATATCAAAGCCATCTGCTCTAATGGCTATACTTCTTCAAGGCTAGGAAATGCGCACTCTTTGTCAAACGATCCATTATAACCCATATCTTATCAACACAGCCAACTAAACGAGGTAACCCTGTAATGAAGTATATAGTAATCTTCTCCCATTAACACTTTGGGATTTCAGGAGGTTTCAGCAAACCTGCAGGTCTTTGATGTTCTACATTAACTCTCTGACAAACATCACATCGAGAAACATAACTTGCTACTTGATTGCTTTCCACCAAAAATGCTGACGTAAGTCTGTACATCTTGGAAGAACCTGGATGCATAGAAAAACCCGACTGATGGTATTCTTCCATGATTTCTTCCTTAACATTCAACACCTCATGAACACACAGACGTCCTCTAAACCAAAGTGAACCATCATCTGTAACCTGAAAACCCATATCCGGCTTATCAACTAACTTTTGCTTCATCTCTTGACGAAAAGCATCATTCAACTGCATCTCTTTAATCCTATCCAACAATGTAGGTCGAACAAAAATTTTCAGAAATGACGCTTCCTTATGGAACTAGATCACAAACCTCCATCTGAAGTCGATCTAATAGCTTGATAATATCTTCTTGGCTAGTTAATATAAAAAATTCCATCATACTTAGAGCACCTGCAACAATGTTTGCCTTCCAGGATGGTACTGAATATTAATATCATAATCCTTGACAAAGTCTAGCCATCTTCTTTGCCTCATGTTCAACTCTTTCTACGTAAAGAAGTACTCAAGACTTTGATGATCACTGAAGATCCGAGTCCATACAACATATAGATAATGTCTCCAAAACTTCACAGCAAATACAACTACAGCAAAGTCCAAATCATGTGTAGGATAATTTTTCTCATGAATATTCATCTGTCTCGAAGCATAAGCAATTAGTTTACCATTTTGCATCAAGACACAACCCAAACCACGACCTGAGGCATCTGTATAGATGTCAAACTCTTTAGAGGAAACTGGCCGGATCTTCAACTGATGATAGCCGGAACGAAGGTCAATCTTCAAAAACACCTTAGACCCTTGCAACTGGTCAAACAAATCGTCTATCCGAGGGAGAGGATACTTGTTCTTAATAGTCAGCTTGTTTAACTCCCTATAGTCTACACACATCCTTATAGTGCCGTCTTTCTTCTTTGTAAACAGCTTTGGCCCACCCTATGGTGAAGAACTTGGTTGAATTATATATCCTCTACCTGTTCTTTCAATTCTTTAAGTTCCGCCGGAGCCATCCTATATGGCTGCTTAGAGACTAGTCTTGCATCTGGAACTAGGTCAATCTGAAACACTATTTCGTGGTTATGAGTATTGCCTGGTAAATCATCTGGGACCACTTCAGGAAAGTCCCCAACCACTGGCACATCTTCTACCTTTAACCCTCTTTTTGGCTTAGGTTCTTCTTTAGAATTCATTGCAAAAACCCAAAACATCTCGCAATCTTCCCTGAACGCATCTGCAACTTCTAATGCTGAGATGATAGGAAATTTAGGCTTGAACACTGAAATATTCCCATGTAGCACAACTTCTGAACGCAAGGGTGAGCGAAAGATCACTTGCTTTGCACTACAATCGAGATGCACACAATGGCGTGTTAACCAATCCATGCCAAGTATAAGATCCAAATCCATGGTATCCAAAAATATGAAATCTGCATCAACTCTCATCTTGCCAACTTCTATCTTACAACCACGAATAACTTCGTCTACTAGCTTGTTGACACCCAAAGGAGTAGAGATAACCAAAGGAGGAGAAAACTTGCTAAGGGAGCACTTAATCTTAAAAACAAGAGACGGAAGACAAAGGAGTTGGATGCTCCCACATCGAACAAGGCAGATGCAGAAAAAGAATTAACATAGATGGAGCCTTCACATAAACTAGATTCAGATAAAGGAAAACAAAGGGAGACACTGTAACAAAGAAAAACTAAGACTGAATCAAAAAGGAAAAGGTTAGAACCACTTTTAGACTAAGATTCAAGATTCACAACTTATGATTAACATCCTAGACAGCAGTTTGACACCCAAGTTTCCCTAACATAGGCTCTGATACCAACTGTAACGCCCCATCCCGGACACCGAGTCCTTATCCGGAAAATGGAACGTTCGGCACGTGACATTTAGAGGAAACCCTAAACCTCACATAAGCCTTAATTCATATCAGAGTAATTAACAATAAATGCGGAAGTAAAAACAAACCAAAGACTCTAGAAAAATACCCTCAGGGTCTTACGATATACCACTTAATCAGAAATTAACCGTTGTCAAGCTATATCATAAATAACTTAAATAAATGCTTGCATACCAAATGAACATCCATGTCTAAAGAGAAAGGAATGACTGAAACAACTGTCAACAATGCCTTATTCAAAGCTTCTAAAACAATGAACTAGAACATACACTCCATAAGCTCCAATCCTAAGCCTGATCTTCGAACTCTTCCTCAGAATCATCAACAACCTGTATATCTTCTTATTCCAAAGGAGGAGTAAGCTCATGCATAAGCTTAGTAAGGAGAAAGAAGATCAAAAGTGAGATTCATGGTTGTCAAAAGCCGGAAGACACGACATAAATCTACTTTATCCGCTTAAATTCACAAACAAATTAGAGCCACGCTTTTAACATCAGGATAAAACCACTTTGTAGTACATAATCAATGCATAAGAAAACATGCCTAGTTGCTATATCCGTTTATATTTCACATACATGCTTAGTTATATTAACTATTTACTTGCTTACTTAACATATTCATGTCCTTGTCTTTTCCCTATCCGTGACTTGTCTACTAGCTTTAAGGTGCAGGATACAACTCCGCTAGCACAACTAACTACACCTCCAACATGGGGCTTACTTTCCTAAGGTACACTTATAAGAACACCACCTTAAGAACGGCTTGGCTAATATAGCTAGTCACACTCTCCGACATGGGTCTTAATTGAGCCCAAGGTACCCCGTCTATTCATGCTTATTAACGAATACCCTGCAAAGTAGATTCGATAACATGTAAATCAAATAGGAGCACATAAAGCACATAAATATATATACTAAAATCCATGTCTAGTCTATGGGAAACATGCAAAGGCCATAACCACATCATACGACAAACCTATCTCCACCACATATGTAAAAACAGAGTCCAAAACCCATCTAGGACATAAAGAAGACTTTCTGGATGCCTTACCGGAGGCCTGGAATGCCCAGAACTAAGTCTGGGGGTCTGTCCGAATGCTGTCCCGGGTGGTGTCCAGGGACACCGGCCTAGGCTTTAGTCCAGACATGGGTTCTGGCCCAGGCTTTTGCCCCGGACACACTTTTAGAACCCTAGACACCTAGAAACTAATCCAGGGACTCGACCAATGCGGTTTCCCGGCTGGAGAGACGGGAAACCGGCCCAGTGTTTCACTCTATGATCAGATTCTGGTGTAACAAGTACCCGGCAAATATACAACACATATTTACATTTGATTTCATTCAATTTAACCATAAAACATATCTAACCCAACTTAAAACATGAACTTGAAAACAAGTTGGATCCTTTTGTTAAGAAGAACTCCTTACCTCATAAACATAATGAAAACAAGTCAAACAACGATCAAACTATGGTCAGTCTTCAAACACTTGTGAATCTACGCAACACAAATAAGCCCTACCATTAAAACTACGAATTCTAACAAATCCATAGTAGGACTACGAATAACACAAGGGTTTCATGATTATCACCTTCTTGAGACAAAAAAATATTCGAAACAACTCCTGGACTTGAAAAGTCTTCGAAACTAGAACTCTGATCAGCAAACACGAACTCAACTGATCAAAACTGAGCCTAAGGTCCTAAACTGGGCCATTTTCCTGAGCTACTACTTGGTTTAGCATCCTGGTTGATCATGGACACGCTTTGGGACACGTCTGGGGTGTCTGGGACATGTCCTAGGATGTCTGGGACACGTCCTGGGCACAACTGAGCCACTTTCCCGTGACGTTTCTTGGTTCAGCGTGCCAACTGATCACATAACCTCAAAAACGCGATTTTATGATCTCTAGGGTTACCTAGCGTCCTACTTATAGCCTTTTATAATTATAGGTTGGTTTTTTCAAAACCTTGAGAGAAAGAAAATCTAAAAATAAAAGGAAAAATAAGATAAATTTCATAAAGTCTAAAATACCCTTATAAAAAGATGAGGTATTTTACACTGTTGCTTCTGTTTTCTTCATTATCCTCTACTGTCAAAAGTTGCGGATTGATGATTTCAGCCACATGGTGTCTGTAGGTCTTTTCCTTGTGAACATCTCTAATAAATGAATTTCATAGTTATACACGTCCCCTTTTGCTGATATGTTGCCTCCCAGCCATATTTTATACATATGAAAGGTTCATACCGAAAAGGAAGTTATTAAAGAATGTAATTTAAAGATGTTAGTATTTATGAAATGCTTATTTCACAACATGAGATACGTCTCCTCCCATGCAATATTCTATGAAAATAAATTGTCAATGACAAATAGACAGCTCTAAAATAATCTAATCTATAAATGTCATAAATTAATGGAAACGGTTAATTCAAAACACTTTTGCATATAAAGGTCGTAACGCCCCGTTTCCGAACACTGAGTCCTTATCCGGAAAAATAACGTTCGGCACGTATAAAATAAAATAAATTTCAATTTACACGTAACCCTCTACTACGTCGTATTGAGTTAAGCAAAACGGAAGCAAAAAGACTCGGGTAATTTTTTTCAAACAACCAAGAATAGAAACTCAATATCTAAAGATATAAATGTAACATTTATTACATTGGGAAAAGAAATCAAACGAAAACCTAACGTACGAAAAACCTCCAAACGTAATCTAAAGGAAATTACGAAAATTCAACCAAACTCCAAGTCTAACATAACGAACAAAACATGAATAAATAAAGCTCTTCAATTTCGGCGTCATCAAACGTGGTCATCAAAGTCCTCCTCAAACTCCAGATTTACCTGTTCGTCTTCTCTCCCCAAACACATAAATAAACATGCATTTGAGGTAAGTACATGGTACATAGTAAGAAGTAGAAGCTACAATTTAATTAGGCTCTTTAACAGTTTTTATTTAAATAATTATCTTTATGAGACCGACTCGATCTAAGGTTCATTCCATGCCCATCGACACTTCATGATCAGACGCGTTTTAACTTAACTTATCTTGGTTACGTCATCATCCAAGGGCACTATGCATGATGTGTATCCATCACGAGATATCATTGCCAACTACGGTGAATAGCACCGATAGTCTCGGGATCTCCCCAGTATGCATATACGTTCGGCGAATTTCCTCCACTGCCATTTAGCCGTTTATAGGCCAGCAGAGTTGTTCGCTTTTACTGACCGTATCACATCGCCGATATGAATCGGTGCCTAACCGAGAATAGGTCACGTTTCATCTTTTACTACACGTATGTAATTATTATCTGTTATTATCTAGCCACCTATGTGTTTTCAAAGCAAAGCTCACCTTATCAACTCTACTCCCTCACTTAGACAGCTAGACATCACACCCTATAAAGTACACAGACATTGATGAACTCTAGTTCATCAAAACACAAGACTTTTCATGCCTTTCCGGCGGTCCCGAACTTCAACTCCCTTGAAGAGTACGTCCGGTTTCGGAACCAAAAGCATCAGAACTCAATTGGGGCTTGTTTACGTTTAATTATTGTTATAAAATCAAAGGATTAACATTTAGAACATATTACAAAGCTTAAACCACATTTTCCCTCAAAACAGGGGCCGGTGCGCCAGCACTGGGGTTCAGTGCACCTGCACTGAGCCTCTGTATGTGAAATTTGAAATCTACTAGTCCAGTGTGCTCGCACTGGGTCTGGTGCGCCCGCAGTGGGCTTCGGTGTGCCCCCACTAACCCTGTAAATGTAAAATTCAGGTTCAGGACCTCCAGTGCGTCCGCACTGGGCTTGGTGCACCGGGACCAAGCACGGTCACTCCCCAAAAACTCAGTTTTTGAACCCTAATCATTCCCAAACTTATTCAACATCAATATACTCAGAAAATAGCATAAAAACTTGACCTTTACAGGGCCATACCATCCCATGATTCGTAAACAACTCGTAGCATGAATACTAACCATCAAAACATCAACAAAATCATAACTTAGATCCTATAAGCCGTAATTAACGTGTAGGAAGACCTTCTTACCTTTACCAAGCTATTCCAAATCCAAAACTCCGAAAGACTGCAACAACGATCCTTCCTCTCATAGATACCTATATGATCAATCCTAAAAACAATTTAGAATCGATCAACGGCTTCTAAAATGATCACACTATGATTATACGAACCAAAGATGATCACGAATGATGAAGAACAACCCTTAGGGTGAAATTCAAACCTTAGCCAAAGCTTCAACTTTCTTGGGTTGAAACGATGCTCTCCTTACGACGATTCCGATGCTTCTCTCGAAACTGAAAATGATTGAAGATTGCTTTAGAAATCAAGAAAAGTCTCTTGGACTCTTTCTCCTTGTTCATATGCGCAGGAAATCGGAGATTAGAAGGTAAAATCTAATTGCTAATAGGTTTTAAGTATAAGGGAAATTATCTTTTCTTAAATTGACTTTTCCCCAAAATACAACCTATTTTCTTAATTACCCCTTTTTACTTAAAATCAGATTTTTCATTTAATACATACATATATAAACTCGAAATATATGTATATATATATTATAAAAATTTGACTCCAATAAAAGAAGTCAGAATAATAATATTTTGTTTTCGGAAAATGACACGTCTGCATTTTCCTGAAAATCGGAATATTACATTCCTCCACTCTTAAATGGAGTTTCGTCCTCGAAACTAGAACATACCTGGTAAGTCCATAAAATCTGTGAACTCACTAATCATGTCGTCTTCAACTTCCCAAGTTGCCTCCTCGGGTAAATGATTTCTCCATTGCACCAAAACCTAAGTAATCATCATTCTCTTAATCGTCTTTTCTTTTCTGTCCAAAATTCTGATCGGTTTCTCATCATATGCAAGATTATCTTGAAGAACTTCTGGATCAACTGTGGTTTCAACATCACTCTTCGACAAGCACTTCTTCAACATCGAAACATGAAAAACATTATGGACTCTTAACATTGATTCCGGTAACTTAAACTTATATGCCAACGGTCCAACTCTTTCTAGAATCTTGAATGGTCCAACATACCTAGGGCTTAGCTTTCCCTTTTGTCCAAAACGTTTCACTCCCTTCATCGTTGAAGCTCGTTGGTAAACTCTTTCACCGACTTCAAACTAAAGAGGTCTTCTCCTAACATCTACCCAACTCTTCTGTAGCTGCCTTCATATTCTTCTTAACCAACTGAACTCTTTCTTTTGCTTGTTCAACCAACTCCGGCCCGGTGACTTGTCTTTCCCCGACTTCATCCTAAAACAGCGGCGTTCTACATCTTCTTCCATACAAATCTTCAAATGGTGGCATGCCTATACTTGCGTTGTAACTGTTGTTGTAGGCAAACTCCGCTACAGGTAGGTAATCATCCCATGATCTGCCTACTTACAAGACACAAGCTCTTTTCATATCTTTAAGTGTTTGGATGGTTCTCTCAGATTCTCCATCTGTTAGATGATGAAAGGCCATACTCAAATCCAACCTTGTACCAAAAGCTTGCTGCAAACCTTTCCAAAACCGACTAATGAACCGACTATCTCGATCCTAGACTATTGAGATAGGTACTCTGTGTAACTTTACTATATTATCCAGGTATAGTGAGGTCTTCTTCTTTAAGGGCATATCAATCTTAATTGGAAATAAATGGGCGGATTTGGTCAATCTATCCACAATCTCCCAAATCGCATCATGTCCACCTTTCGTCTTCGGTAAACCGGTGAGGAAATCCATCATGATCTTATCCCATTTCCATTCATGGATATCCAATGGCTTAAGCATTCCTCCTGGCCTTCTATGTTCTTCTCTAACTTTCTGACAGATATCACATTCCACAACAAACTTAGCTATTTCCCTTTTCATCGAGGGCCACCAAAACTTTTCTTTCAAATCTCTGTACAATTTAGTAGCTCCTGGATGAACTGCAAAAGCAATCCTATGTGCCTCTTCCATAACTCTTTGCCTTAAATCACCGACATTAGGCACACATAACCGATCTTGATACCAAAGGTTTCCATTCTTATCCAGCACATAACCTACAATGGGCTTTTCTCTGGCAACTCGCTTGAAATCAACCAAAACTGGATCCTCATCTTGCTTTTCCCGAATATCATCCATCAACTGTAATCTTGCTAACAACGGTGCTGTAAACTGCCGGTCTTGAATCCAATCAAAACTCTAGATTCTCAGCCCATCTAGCTTTTCTTCCACATCTTCAACACTTGAAATTGCAAACACTGGTTTTCTACTCAACGTATCAGCCACAACATTGGCTTTACCCGGATGGTACTGAATATCCAAGTCGTAATCCTTTACGAACTCTAACCATCTCCTTTGCCTCATATTCAGATTTTCTTGATTGAAGAAGTACTTCAAACTCTTGTGGTCAGTGAAGATCTTAGCCTTAACTCCATACAAGTAGTGCCTCATCTTTAGGGCGAACACTACTGCTGCCAACTCTAAGTCATGTTTTGGGTAATTCTTTTCATGTACTTTCAACTGTCTAGATGCATAGGCAATTACTTTTCCTCCTTGCATCAACACACAACCTAACCCTTGCCCCGAAGCATTAGTGTAGACGTCGTAGTTATCAAAGATCTCCGGAACTGCCAAAACTGGGGCTGTAGTCAACTTTTCCTTCAATGTCTGGAAAGCATCTTCACACTCACTGGTCCACTCTAACTTCACATTCTTTTGAGTGAGCCGGGTAAGTGGTGTAGCTATCTTTGAGAAGTCTTGCACAAACTTCCTATAATAGCCGGCCAAACCGAGAAAACTTCTAACCTCTGAAACTTTAGTCGGCCTGGACCACTTCTCAACTGCTTCAACCTTTGCCGGATCAACCTTAATGCCATCTCCAGAAATGACATGGCCCAAGAAACTGACTTGATCCAACCAAAAGTCACACTTTGAGAACTTAGCATACAACTGTTCTTCTTCAAGGTATCCAACACTATCCTTAGGTGTTCCTCATGTTCTCTCTCATCCTTCGAGTATACTAGGATGTCATCTATGAAAATTATCACAAACTAGTCCAAGTAAGGCATGAAAACACGCTGCATTAAATCCATAAATGCATATGGAGCATTAATGAGTCCAAAAGGCATGACTAGGAACTCATAACGTCCATACCTCGTACTGAAAGCTCTCTTTGGTATGTCCGCTACCTTGATTTTCAACTGATGATAACCTGACCTAAGATCAATCTTAGAAAATACTCTCTTGCCTTGCAACTAATTAAACAAATCATCAATTCTTGGCATGTGTACTTATTCTTGATGATGAGGTTACTCTACGCTCTGTAGTCTATACACATCCTCATTCTACCATCCTTCTTCTTAACAAACAATACTAGGGTTCCCCAAGGTGAAGTACTAGGCTGATGTATATTCCTTTCAAGCATATCTGTTGGGAATAAATATTAGTTTTGATGATGATTCATCTTATTCAATAACATGTTTGTTAACACCCCATTGATGAAGTGCTGAAACTAGCTATTATAGTAGAAAGCTAAAAGATGTCTAGAACTGAATGTATAGGTTTTACTAGAGTCTGATAAATGTATAGGTTATATCAGACAAGCACTGTAATAGATAGAAGTGTCGTAGAACTGAAACTGGAAATCATCTAAGAAAATGGAAAACACTTAGATAACTGGAACTTAATAGAAGACTGAAGATATACACAAGTAACTGAAGTTCACTCAAAACTGAAGAAGGTAAGTTCGCTGAGGGACACAGACTCGGTTGGCCTATCTATAACCGAAGGCTGAGGCAACAAACTCAGTATTTGAAAAACTGAGGGACACAGACCTAGTTAAGGATGATTGAAGAACTGAGAGCTCAAACTCAGTTATGAAGATTTAAAGTCGAGACTATAAGGTTAGAATTCAGGTAAGTCTGTGATGGCCTGAACTGACTTTGTGGATCTTGTAGAAGACCTAAGTATCATAAGGACACTGATATCTTAGATGATCTTTATAAGGAATGGTGTAATCTGATTCGGTCACATATAATCAGATAAATAGAGTACTGAAGTTTTTGAAGAAGATTAAAAACTCAGTTAATGCTCTAAGTCAGTTAAGTACACTAAAAACTGACATACTCAGTATAAAACGGATCAGGTAACTCAGTTTTATAAGTCAGTAATCCAACAAACTCAAAGTACATTCGAACGTTGTAAAGGAAGAAACTCTATTGGATAAAATACTGACAAGTCAGAACTGTCACTAAATATAGCCGTTACAAGATAGACGTTGATACAATTCAAATTCAAATGAAATGAATGTTGGACCTCACACTATAAATAGATGACTTTGCACCAAGGATCAAACACCAAGAATTTTCAAGATTACAAGCATTTTTGTGCAATAGTCTAGTTCATTCGAATTGTTATTTGCGCTCAACAACATCTTATCTAGAATTCTTCAAGTGTTCAAGCTACATCGATCTTATCCAGATTTCTACAAGAATCAGTTTATTGATTCTCAGGCCAACTTTCATTCTAATCAAAGGCATAGACTATGAAGCAATCCGGTCAAGGAGTTACCTAGGACAGTTGTGACATTTGTAGTCAGGTAGACTGTGTTTGTGGTGGTAGCTGGGAAGAGGCAATACAACCATCTAAGGACCAGTGGTTCAAGCAGTTGAAGAGCAGCCATACAACCTGTTCTTTATTTGTTTAGATAGTGACAATAGGGATTAGTCAAGGACTATCATATAGGACCTTTTGTAACAGCGTATCTCAAAGAGTTTTAGTGGAATTTTCCTCCTACATCACATGGGAAGAGTGGACTGACAAGATTACACCACCTGGAACCACTATAAATCTTGCTCTACTTACTTTATGCATTTATTTACTTTACAACATTTATATTTGTTTATACAGCATACTGAAATTGATTGTTATAAGCACACACAGTTCACAAACAGACATCCACCAGAATTCAGTTTTGCATACAGCTTTCTCTTATAGAATAACAAGATCCAGATAAAGGCTAAAATTTATATCCGCTGCCGGTTGACTCTGTTTTGTATAAGTCAGTTTGACTTAAACTCAGCTTTGTTAGCTCAACTCCACACAAGTTAAAACTGAACCATATTGTTAATCAATCTGCACTAGACTCAGTTTCCAGTTAGGTTTTTGGTGTCAAGTTTATTCACCCCCCTCTAAACTTGTGTTAGCCTTTCTAAGGGACCAACAATTGGTATCGGAGTAGTGTTTCTTTAACAAGTCATTGTCAAAAACTCATTTGCTCTATATCTCCTCTAGTTGTTCTCTTGAAAAAGCTCAGTGTTCCAATTCCTAGTTTTTGTATAATACAGCTCTCCCTCACTCTCACAATGGATTACAATCAGTATGCCAGACAGATGCTAATATGCAACATGGACAGATTTGATGAATATAAACGTCGTTTGCAGGCCTTTCTAGCATCTTCTCATGACGAGATGATTGACGTACACACTGATGGACCTATTCAGATCACTCACATGCAAAGTGTTGGTGAAAATCAAGTTAGAGTTCCCAATCCCAAAGCTGAATGGACCAGTGATGATCGAAAGAGAAATAACCTGAACAATGTCGCCATGGACATCATACTCAGAACTCTTGACAGCAACATGTACCTGAAAGTCAAGGATTGCACTACTACAAAAGAGTTGTGGAGAAACTTTAGTTAGTGTGTGAAGGAACTGATTCTATTAAAGAAAACAAGATCACTATAGCTAAACAGAAGTTTGAGAATTTCAAGATGAAGTCAGGCGAGAATATTGATCAGATGGAAACAAGATTCAGCGCTATCATGGATGAACTAGCTCTACTCAAGATTGAGTACACCAAGAAAGAAATCAACACTAGAATCTTGAAGGCTTTACCAATGTGCTGGAAGATGAAGGTCACAACAATGGAAGAATCAAGAAGACTTGACATAGAAGATTCCTTCAAAATCTTCTCTGATCTCAAAGCTTATGAATTCAGTGAAGATTTCACCATGACAACAGCTCTAATCAAAGCCATGGAGGAACCTAAAACAACAGCTCTTGCAGCAACAACATCAAATGATAACCAAGAAACCTCATCTAGAAATCTTCAGCAATTGGATGAGATGGAGAAGCAGATGGCTCTAATGATGAATAGAATTCGAAGAATGAAGAGTGGACACCCAGTCACTCAGAAGTTCATGAAGAGGACTCCTGAAAAGAAGAAAATGATGAATATCTTTGCTTCAACTGTAAGAAGCCTGGACACTTTAAAGCTGCATGTCCAGAGCTGACCAAGAAGACTCAGCAACGAAGAACTGGCAGAAGAGCACTCTTAATCGGAGATGAGTCAGATTATGAAGCTGGCACTGAAAGATTATCAGATGACACAGCTTTAATGGCTCACATGGAAAGTCCAAATGAGGTATGCGAATCTAACTCTAAATGCATGTATGTTCTTCAACTGCTGACTCTAAGAACAAAATGCATGTTCTTCAACTGCTGACTCCAATCCAAAAAATCTAGAATTAGAAGAAACACTTGACGAATTGATGAATCAGCTAGTAACTAGTCAAGCTGGTTATGAATCAATTAAAGATGAGAAAGAAGTTCTAATTCTTCAAGTTGAAAGATTGAAGTCCAAACTAAATATGATGAAACTGACTAGAATTGATAAAAGAAAGAATCAGTATCATCCTACTACATCAGAAGCAACAACTGAATCTTTTGCTCAATCAAGTTCAACCAATGGATTCAAATCAGGAAAGCCTTATGGAGACAGAACTGGCTTAGGATTTGATACACAAAAATCTTTTAAGGAAGGAACTAGCAAAACTGGTATTAAGTTTGTAGCTGAGAAACTTCCACAGACTGAGAATATTGCTGAACCAGTGAAGTCAGCTTCACATAAGACAACTCAATTTTCTAAGAAGACAACTGTACCTACCAATAAAGGTAAACCAAATGGTAGATCAGTTGTACCTCAAAGAAACCGAAATGATAGATCAAATGCCAGATCTACAAAACTGACCAAGTCAAGAACCAGAAAAATTATAATCAGAGTAACTCTAAGAATGTCAAACATTCAAAGATTCACACATCCAGGGGGAAATGCTGACTATACCCCACTGATGATGATTGGAATTTTATTGAACCCACTATTAAAACTGATAAGAAAAATCATTCCAGACAGAAAAATTATCCCAATTTTCAGTCCAAGACTCAAAAAAGAGAGCTTATCCCAGTTCTCAGCAAAAGTCCCAGTACAAAGGTCAGTCCAGACCTCAGTACAAAAGGAATGATGGTTATTATGCAACTTTTAATAATAGAAAACATTTTGGAAATCAGTCTAACCCAGAAGATATGAGAAATCATATAAATAAGACACAATCCAGAAAAAGATATTATGGAAGTGTGGCTTATATATATGAAAACAAGTGCAACAATTTCCAGGGAAGACCTTTTGGAAATGACCCAGAGTTCTACTGACAACTGACAACTATGGACCCAAATAGAGTTGGGTACCTAAAACATATTAATTTGTTTTGCAGGATATTTGGTACTTTGACACTAGATGCACTAGACATATGACAACGGGCAAGGACTGTCTCACTGATTTTGTAGCTAAAGATGGACCAAGAGTCAATTTTGAAAGTAAAGACAAACCTGGATACACAAAAGGTTATGGAAACATAATCAGAAATGGACTCACAATCAAGAGTGTATCTTATGTGGAATGACTACATCAGCACAAGTCAATTCTGCGACATGGGATACAAAGTCACCTTTGATAAGGAGCATTGCATTGTTGTCAGTGAAACAGCTTTCCAAGTAGTTCTTGCTGGTAGAAGAGAAAACAATATGTATGTTGTAGATTGGTCTACTACAGTTTCAAAAACATGTTTGATCGTTCATAGCAAGTTAGAACTCAGTTGGTTGTGGCACAAGAAACTGAGTCAACTAAATTTTGATGATACCAACCTGTTAGTCAAAAAGAATTTGGTGATTGGACAACCAGAGATGACATACAAGAAAGACAGCCTGTGTGATGCATGTCAACAAGGAAAACAAACAAAAGCAAGTTTCAAGACTAAGTCTAAGCATTCAACAAACAGAGTTTTAGAACTGGTACATATGGATTTGTTTGGACAAGTTACACCAATCAGTGTTAGTGGAAATAAATACACTATGGTTGTAGTTGATGAGTTTTTCTAGATACACTTGGGATATTTTATGACCAAGAAAAGTGAGACTAAGCAACAACTGACCGAACTTCTCAAGAGACTCCAAAATCAGAAGAGTGTTACAGTAATCAAGATTAGATCAGACAAAGGAACGGAATTTCTCAACAACATAATCATTGAATATTGTGGAGAAAATTGAGTTCTACACCAGCTTGCAGCTACAGCAACACCTCAACATAATGGAGTAGCTAAAATGAGGAATAGAACACTCAAAGAAGCTGGAAGAACAATGATCTGTGAATCTAAATTGCCAGAAAGATATTGGGCAGAAGCCGTTAACACAGGTTGTTATACTCAGAATTGAGCTTTCATGAACAAGAGACATGAAAAGACACCTTATGAGATTTGGAATGGAAGAAAGCCAAATGTATCATACTTTCATGCCTTTGGAAGCAAATGCTTTGTTCACAATAATGGCACAGATCAGCTCAAAGTTTTTCAACCCAAAGTTGATAAAGGAATATTTCTGGGCTACTCAAGTGTCAGTAAAGCTTTTAGAGTGATAACAAGCTGACACTTATGCAAGAAGAATCGATACATGTGGTTTTTTATGAAGCAAAGTTTAATGGAGACACAATTGAAGACAATGATGAACCATCTTGTCAGCCTCAGTCAGACAAGACTCCAGAACCTATTTTCATTGATATTGGAAGGTTAAATATCTTACATTCTTCAGATCAATATCAAACTCAGTTACCAGTAACTGAACCAGAAATTAAACAAGTTACTGAACCAACAACTGAACAGCAACCAGAAGAAACTAATCCAGTTGAAAATGATCAAAATAGAGAAGAACCAACTCAACAGAATGGAGACCCGTTGATGCAACCACCCGTACATCATGGATGAGAAATCACCCTGAAGAACAAGTGATAGGTGATTTTCAAGCTGGAGTTCGAACGACACACCAATTAGATGCTATGATAGCATGCTTTTTATCTCAGTCTGAACCTAAAGAGATTGAAGAAGCCTTAAAGGATCCAGATTGGATTTTGGCCATGCAAGAAGAACTCAACGAATTTGAGAGAAATTAAGTTTGGGATTTAGTTGACAAACCAGATCATGTCAACATAATTGGAACTAAATGGGTTTTCAGAAACAAGCTTGATGAAGATGGGAATATGTTCGGTAAAAACGAGTTTTACAATTTATAACCGAAACACCCCAAGTATAAGGATCGTAGTATAGGATGTTAACGGGTCGTCCTAAGGGAGTGGAATGTTTATCGGATCAAAGTGCAATAATTAAATCGATTATGTCACGAATTATTAACTAAACTAGGGTTTATGCTAAAAATAAAGCTAATGAACAGTAACTACGATGAACAATAAAAACGATGATGAAGCAAGAACTTGGATGAATAGTAAATTTGCGAAAATTAACAATTAACAACTAGAATTTAAAACAACTAACTTAGCAATCAACGATTTATACTAATGATTCGATTTATCAAGTAATTAAAACAACGGCAAGGCAACGGAATCCACCGATCAACAAACCCAACCCCAACTAGACGGCAAGTAAAAGATATGATTTTTAGTAATGATCTACCACGAATTCGATTAAATTTTCTAAACGAATTCTAGGGTTTCGCTCTCTTTTTCAAGTAAAACAAAACAACATGAAAAACACGATCACGAGATTATTTCTAATACTCTTACTCAATTAACTATAAACGATCTCTCGAATTATAATTAATCGCATCAATTAAAAAGATCACAACTTGAACAATATTTTCATATAAATTCAAAGCATAAAAGATGGTTTCATCGATCTCTCGATTCAAATAAAACATAAGCGATAAATAACAAATTCTAATTGATGAAAAACGATAACTTTACTCACTAAAAGTATGGCTAAAAATCTCTCTAGTTGGTGTTGATGTTGATCGGTTTCATCCGTTGTCCCACCGCGATGTGCTTAGCCAACAATCATGTTGTTAATCATGATCATTGGAATGGAGAGATTCATCTTTGAATCTCCTCTTTGAATGCTGCGGCTGCTGCTTTTTTCTTATGTGCGGCTGCTGCTGCAATTATGCGTATCGATTGGTAATAAATTAGGGTTGCAATTGCCGCTGTATTTATAAGGAAATAGGGCGGCTACCCTCAAAGTCGGTGGTGAACGGGCGTTTTCCATGATGGACGCCCGTCCAGGAGCTTCTGGACGCTACATGGACGTTCGTTTGAGGTCAAGTGAAGGCTCAGATCAAATTGTCTTTGTGAACGCTAGTTTAGCTCTGGACTCAAACTTCTAAAATTCATATCTTGAGTTGTAGACCTCCAAAAATTATGATCCGAATGTCATAATTAAGCTCTCGGAAAACTCTACAACTTTCATTAAGGACTCTTCTTCAGAAAACACCTTTTTGATTAGCCCGTCGACACGAGTATATTACGACATTTTCCGAAGAGTTTCAGCAACAGCATCCAAACTTGTAACGCTCATATATCGGGCCTAATAAGTCGGAATGAAGTGATTCAAAATCCTGTAGAATCCTCTCTTCAAGCCCTACAAATCTTTTCTTGAGGTCGAGAGTCAAATCAGTGTATATCATATCAAGAACTGCATCGGAAGTTCGGCTGCTTGAAAGCTTCATTCCAAGCTTTATCTCCATCTTCCTTCCATTTCACTTCTCTTCCATGCAAAACCTCATCATTTAATCCTCTTGCATGCCAAAATATGTATCTATAACATAGGAAAATATACCAAAGCGTAACACAATCCCAAAATAACATAAAATCACAATTTAAGCACATAAATCGTTACATTTTGCAATTTATTATCTTTAAACATCATTTGCTCAGTTTATCCTTTTGGCGAGTGATTTTCTATAAAAATCACTAAAACACGGGAGATAATGTTACGAAATAACTCGATAAAAACCATAAAATTAGTCGTAAACAACTCCCCCACACTTAAACTTTTGTTCGTCCCGAACAAAACAATCAAAACTAGCTCACTTTATATGTAATCCAAATAGATTCCTAACTCACGTAACAAAATATACAACAACTATAGCAAGTAATACCAACATAGAGATAGATTCGGTGCATGTGTGACAAGCCCTTTTCAATCTCCACAATCCTTTCAAACAAATATCTTTTCAAACAATTTAATGACTATCCTAGGTATAAGCAAGAATTGCTCCACACAAAGTCTTCCCGAGCACTCAGTAGGATAATCCTACAAAGATATCTTTCGATTTATACTAGGTATAAGATTAACGATAACCAAGTCTTTAATTTAATTTTTATACGCAGATTAGAATGAGCTCGTACCCGTCATAGTAGAATAGGATGTTTCGTGATAACACCCTACCTTACTCAAATCATAAGGTAGCTTCTTCTAACTGTCGTGAGCTTTTAGTCATCATAGTGGTATAGGACATTTCGAGATAATACCCTACCTCACTCCAATCATCGACTAGCTTCCGACATACCATTTAATCATGTGATTACTTAGAGATTTCTGGCTGGCAGTGGTAAAAATTATTTTTCTAGTAAACACAGACCACTGAGCATAACACCTCAAGTAAACAATTTATTACTATTTCAAAGACTTAAGTTACGTTTCACTTATCACATTCAAACCGTCAGATATTCACAGTACACGTTCTGAACTTAGGTGTCAATTCACTGTTACTATTAAGAACAAATCTCTCTAAGATAAATCACTAAAATAATGAAAAGATACAGTTCAAAAGTTTTTGCTTCAATATCAAAGGCTTTCGTGAGTGTGAAATGAATACTATCTCAAATCAGTAAAAACATGCTATAATTATCTCTCAAAGTCACATAAAATCATCGTCAGGAAACTACAACTAGCAAGCATTTGTTCCAATTACATGCTCAAGATTTACAATTATCCAAGTGTAAAATTTTTAAAATTTCACCATTTATCAAAGATCACAAATATTTACTCATACTGTCGAAAATAAAGCATGAATTGCACCCCCCCCACACTTAATTCACATTATGTCCTCAGAATGTGCAAATAAAAGAAAAGAGCACTTAGCTGGTTCCAACGATGGTTGTCGGGCTGTAGGTTGGCAGTGGTCAAGCCGGAGCATGAATAAACCGCTGCACTCGTATGAAGAACAGACGACACTAAAAGTAAAAGCTTGCAAACCTGCTCAAAAGTATCTGCAACACTCGACATAACAGAATAATCTCGGGGTAGACGGGGTATATGAGTAAACAGGTATGCACACAAAAATAAGCAAATGAAGAAACCAACAAATAGGACAAGGATAACCAACACAAAACACCCAGGTTTTATTCCTAATAAAATAAAAGCTTAACTAAAAAGAAATACTTAAAAGACTAGCTGCCTCCCAGAGCGCTTCTTTTATGTCATTAGCTTGACACTGATTTCAAAGTCAACCCGGATCGGGCCACTTGGGTTTGAGGCTAGCCACTTCTCCGTCAGAATCAGAATGACTAGAACGGAAATGGTTTTCGCCACAACAAGTCAAGTGCGCGAGAAGATCATGAAATTTTTCTCTCCGCATAACACCGACTCTTTTCTTCTTGTTCTTGTTTTCGATTCACGAGGTATGCAAACACAGCTCGGAGAGGGATCTGCAAGGATAGGGGTAATAATGTCATCATCCACTCCAAAGAAGTCGGATGGAATCTCTTCACAAATAAACGACTCAACCGTGTCATTTCTCTTTTGAAAGTATAGTACTTGTGCTTTTCCTTAGGTTGCCCAAAGTACTTCAGAGTCTTTGACCATTGACCTTAAAAGGTTGATCACCATACCCGCTTAACGTGATCGCTCCACTCGGATGGACATCAAGAATCTCAAAGGGCGGACCATCTAGATTTAAGCTTACCCGCAAAAAGATGGAGCCTGGTGTTATAAAGCAAAGCCATATCACCCACTTTGAATTCTCGATCCTTGATCTTGGCATCGTGGAGTGTCTTAGTTCTCTCTCATCGATTCTTGCATTCTCATATGCTCGAGTCTAAATTCATCGAGCTCGTTTAATTGCAATAATCTCTTCTCCCACACAGAGTGGCTATCGAAATTCAAGAATTTAATAGCCCGAAGAGGCTCTGTGCTCAAGCTCGACCGGTAAATGGCAAGCTTTTCCATAAACCATTTGGAAGGGTGACGACTCCATCGGGTCTTAAACGCAGCGCGATAAGCCCAAAGCGCGTCATCCAACTTTAGACTCAGTTGGATCTATTTGAGTTCACGGTCTTTTCTAAAATCCTTTTAAGGCTCGTTGCTTATCTCGACTTGGCCACTTGTTTGGGGATGATATGGCGTGCCGATTTTGTGTCTAACACCATATTTCTCAAGAACCTTATCAAGCGGCGCGTTGCAAAAATGAGTACCTTCGTCACTAATGAGGGCTCAGGACAGCTAAATCTGGTGAAGATATTCTTTTGCAAGAATTTCTTCACAACTTTGTGATCATTAGTTTGGGTGGCTATTGCCTCCACCCACTTGGAGACGTAGTCTACATGCACGAGAATGTATTTATTTCCACACGACGCGATGGAAAGGGTCCCATGAAATCAATTCCCCACACGTCGAAGACTTCGTGATTCCAGAATGGGTCTAAGTGGCATTTCCATCCTATTACTCGCCTCCCATTCTCTCGGCACCTATCGCAACCTTTACAAAAGGCTTCGTCCTTAAAAGAGTCGGTCAAGAGAATCCGCTTGGAGGATTTTTGCAACTGTCTTGGGTGCTCCGTAGTGTCCTCATGTGGGACCACTATGACATTGCTCCGAATATCCCATTGCTCATGTTCCGAACACACCTTCTAAGCAACCCATCTTTACAAACCCCGAACAAATAAGGATCCTCCCACACGAGATATTTTAGGTCGTAAAAGAACTTCTTCCTCTCCCGACACGTCATTTCCTCTAAATGTCCACTTGCTAAATAGTTGACGTAATCGGCGCATCATGGCCTAACAAAGATCAAGCTTCATCAATTGCTCAGTAGGGAAATCGATGCCTATTTCCTTGTGATTTACGCCACCCTCATTCACTAGGCGAGAAAGATGATCAGCCACAACATTATCACTACCCTTCTTATCTTTGATCTCAAGGTCAAACTCTTGCAAAATTAGAATCCATCTGAGTAACCTTGGTTTTGCATCTGCTTTGTCCATAAGGTAGCGTAGGGCTGCATGGTCGGTCCAAACGACAACTTGAGACCCTAGAAGGTAACTTCTAAACTTGTCAATAGCAAAAACGACGGCTAAGAATTCCTTCTCAGTCGTAGTGTAATTGCATTGAGCCGGGTTCAAGGTGCGGCTCGCATAGTAAATGGGCCTGAACTTTTTATCAATTCTTTGACCTAAAACCGCGCCTAATGCGTAGTTAGAGGCATCGCATAATAATTCAAAAGGCTTAGTCGGTCAAAGCGATTAAGATAGGGCACTTATGAGCTTTTCCTTCAAGCAATTGAAAGCCTTCTTGCATTTCTCATCAAACAAGAACACAACATCATCTTTCGAAGGTTGGACAGGGCTTGGCGATGGTGGAAAAGTCCTTAATAAATAAATCGTCTGTAGAAGCCAACATGACCAAGAAAGCCGCGCACCTCTTTGACAGCTGGTACGACATTTTCTCAATGGCTTCCACTTTGGCCTTATCAACTTGAATATACGGTGCCGGACACCTTGTGTCCCGTAATCGATCCCTCATCAACTAGAAAATGACATTTCTCCCGATTAAGCACTAAATTCTTTTCAACACAAACGTTGAAGTACCATATCTAGATTCGCCAAGATCTCATCGAAGCTATCGCCATAGATCGAGAAGTCATCCATGAAGACTTCCATACATTTCTCCACAAGTCCATAAAATGGCAAGCATACACCTTTGAAAAGTCGCAGTGCATTGCATAAGCCAAAGGGCATTCGCGGAACGCAAAGTGCTCGATGGACACGTAAACGTAGTCTTCTCCTGGTCATTAGGGTCGATGGATATCCGGAAGTAACGGAATATCCATCGAGGAAACAATAATACTTGTGACCACTCGTCTTTCAATAAGTTGGTCAATGAAGGGTATGGGAAATGGTCTTTGGCGGTGACTTCATTCAATCTGCGATAGTCAATGCACTCTATAGCTACCACAAGGCGTAAAGCTATCTCTTCCCCTTTTCATTCTTTTCAACGGTGATACCTCCTTCTTTGGCACAACTTGGGTGGGGCTAACCCACTCACTATCGGCAATTGCATAGATGATTCCCATGTCTAACCACTTTATAACTTCCTTCTTGACAACCTCCTGCATATGCGGATTCAGCCTTCGCTGAGGTTGTCTTACTTTCTTAGCTCCTTCCTCCGTTCGGATTTTATGCATGCACACATCGGGGCTGATTCCTCGGATATCACCCACTTGCCATCCGAACGCGAGGATATTCTTTTCAAGCACTTTTATCAGCAGTGCTTCTTGCTCGGGCTCGAGTTTTGAAGAGATGATCAAGGGTAACTTATCACCATCCTTAAGAAAAATGTACTTAAGGTGTTGAGGAAGCGGTTTAAGCTCCAAGTCAGTAGGTGGTTGCTCAATACTAGATTTTAAAGGGCCACCTTTTTCCTTTTGGGCTTGAAGTGGTTGACAGTAGAACACCTCATCCTCCCGAGGCATAACCCCAGAAAGATACTGGATAACATCATCTATAGGGATTCTTCTGCCAGTACCTGCTTCCTCCTTCTGATGCTTGATCATCTTTCTCAACTCTTCATCTTCTAGCTCCTCTGCTAGCTGTTCCCAATCATCAACCTCCCAATAAGTAGCTTCTCTCCAGAAATCCACTTCATCCCAACTACCCATCAGGGCTTCCTCTTCTCCAGGGTTAAAGTCATTCTGATGCAGCTCTTTTAAATCATCGTTCATTGCTGGGAAATTCCATGTTTCTTTCTCATTGACAAGCTCAGTGTGAGCAAGTCGTGAAGACGACGACTCGCCGAGACTACGGCCTGTAATGAACTAGAAGATGGTCCAGAGTCACCTTGATCTTCAATGTTTATAACCGAAAACACCTATCTCTCGGCTCTTGACTTCCTCTCATTTGGCATCTTCTTCGTCCTCATAAATTGCTTCAATGAAAGAGATTTCTTCACTCAAAGTGTTCTCTAGACTTTTCCCTTGTGTAAAGGTAACAGATGTATCATCAACTCTAAGTGTAATCTGACCCTTACAGAAATCAATGAGGGCGGCAGAGGTGTCTAAAAAGGTCCGGCCTAGAATTAGAGGCATCTCTCTGTCAGGTGGGTAGTCTAAGATAACCCAGTCGGTAGGGAAAACCAAATGTTCAACATAGAGAAGAACATTAGTGACACAACCGGCTGCTGATCGGCTTGATCGGTCTACCATCTGAAGAGAAATAGGGCGTTCCCGCATTCTTTTGTCTAAACCGAGCTTTTTGCAGACGTTCAATGGCATCACATTTATAGAGGCCCCTGAGTCGCATAAGACATTCTGGAACTTGTGGCCTTCAATCTCACAGGAGATTGAAGGTCTTCCGGGGTCACCTCGCTTAATAGCAACTTTTTGTGAGACCATGGAACATTCTTCTCTTAAAACTTCTTCTGCCATCCCTTGAAGCTTCTTCTTGCTTCCACAAACTTCTTTAAGATACTTAGAGCACTTGGGCATTTCAGTCAATACCTCAGCTAGGGGTATACTCACTTTGGTGTCTCTAAGCATCCTCCTCACTCCGTCATATTGTCTGGTCAAGATCGAGGGTATTCTCTTTCCTCTTTTTGGTGGATAAGGAAGGGCTTTATCATTGTCGTGGAACACAGCCACCGACTTTTTATGGCCTCGTCTTCCTTATCCTTCCATCTCACAAACTTTTCCTCTCTCCTCTTTGTCGTGGGAACAACCACATGACTTTTCCTCGAATCGAATCATCCTCATCCTCAAGAACCGTCGCCATTAAGCTCCTCCTCCTCACTGTTGGTTTCTTCAAGATAAGATTTTGATTGCCCTCCTCGAACTTATTGCGTCAGGAGGGGCGCTGCTTCTCGACAACTTTCCGGGTCCCGCCGCTACCACTTCTCAAGGTAACTTCATTCAACTCTTGGTCTCCATACTCCCATTGAGGTGTGATGGCAAAGGCAAACATTGATATCTCGCTTTTGATTTCTCTCGGTATAACTTGGAAGTTTACCGTGGGGTCCGCTTGCTTGTTTGGTCGCGCCATCCGCCCGACTGTCTCTCTATTGCCTTGACACTAGTGGACAAGGTCTTCACCATATCTACTAGCTCATCAAACTTATGTTGAGGGACACGTGAGGTGGTATGATTTTGATGTTGGCTTTGATTCCAACCACCTTGAGGTCTTTGGGAGTTGGGATTATGAGCTTGATTAACCACCCTGTGAGGTGGTCTTTGATAACCTAGGATGAAAGAAGGGTTAGAATTGATGGGGCAGTGTGGTGCATTGGGACGTTGAAATCCAGAATAATTCGGTTCCGATTGGAGTTTCCGAAGGTCTGGTTGAAATTCACTTCCTCAGTAATTTCATCTCCCGCCTGCATTCCCAGGTAGTTCACATCTGGCTGCCCTTGTTGCTGCTGCATTTGTAAAGTGGCTAGCTGCTTGCTAATTGCTTCCATTTGAGCAACTAACACCTTAGTCTCAGAATTGCTTGCAACAGATTCTTTCTTATTAACATTGGTCTTCCTTGGAGTTGACCACATGTTATTCTTGGCTATGGTTTCAGACTACCAGAAGCAAGATCATCACCTCCCCAGGAAGGATCCATGGGCGAGTTGAATCAAGGAAATCTCTATTGGGTTGAGTAACACCTGATAGAATAATTCTAGTAGCTCATGTCTCATCAGATCCATGGTTGGGGCACTTCCTCATCAATGATTTAATCTCTCCCATGCTTTCCCCACACTCTCACCATCAAGTTGTTCAAATGTGGCTATCTCCTTTTCATGTCCATGATTGTCCTCGTGAGACAAACTTTGAGCAAAGGCTCTTTTGACATCATTCCGGGAGCGGAGAGAATGATGGGCTAGAGATTTAAACCAACGGTTCGCTTCACCCTTGAGAGCAAACGGGAAGAGTTTTAACTTGACAATCTCGTAATCAACACCAGGATAATGGCTCGCTTCGCAGATTTGAACGAAAGTGGACAAGAAGTCATGAGGATCTTCGCCAGCGAGCTGCCATGAAAGGAACTATTTCGGACCGGCCCTACCACTCCATTTTTTCGGATCGAAATTAACTTGCCCCATTTCTCGGAGGCGAATAGGTCTATGCCCTTCCAGAAGTCTTGGTCAAGATAGGGAGCATAGGGGTCTTGGTTTAACTGGTTTAGATGGTTTTGACGGAATTGTTGAAACTGATTATTTATGCCAGCTTGTTGATTCTGTTGTTGCTGTATTGCTTGCATCTGTTGAAGGATCGATTCATCCGGGCTTCGAGGGTCTCGATTCGGGACTTCGTTAGCCATGATGTCCGGATTGGGAAAGAGCTTTCTCGATAATAGATCGCCAGGCTCGGGATTAAAGATAAGAGGTCCCTTCTTGCTCCTGGTTTGCATAAACCAGAAGAGCAAAATGGAAAGAAATCAACCTTAGGGTTGATGAGAACGAAATGTAGAGGAAATTAGAGGGTTTAGAAAGAGAGAAGAGAAAAGAAGTGTCAATTGAAGAGAGTGAACTGGCGTTCAGTATGAGTGAACGCTCGTTCAGAGGAAATTCTGGAAGTGGACGCTCGTTCAGATCACTGAACTGGCGTTCAGAAGACAGATTGGGGAGAAACGGGTGTTTAGAGGCTGGACGAGCGTTTGGTAGTTCAGACGCTCGTCTGATCAGCTTAAACGATGCAGAGAAGAAGATTTTTAGAACAGACGGGCGTCTGAAAGGATGGACGCCCGTTTAGAAACTGAAAAACGAAACAGATAAAGAAAAGAATAGCAGGAAAGAAAATAAAAACCTAAAATAGTAATAATTAAGGCAACAAATTTATACGATCTAAAATCTAAGGAAAATCTAAGCTAAATCTAAGGCTGCTAAAATCTAAGATCTAAAGAAAAATCTAAGGCTAAATGTAAAATATGAAAATTAAAATTAACAGGTGAATACGAAAAATAGAAAAATAAAAAGAAGAAAAACTTATGAAAGATCTAAAATCTAAACTATAAAAATTATGATAAAATAAAGGTCTAATAAAAATCTATGGCAAAGTCTAAAGTCATAAAAAATAACATAAAAAAACTAAAAATAAAAATGTAACTATTAGATTATCACCTAAAAGAGATTAGCATCGATACAAAAATTGCACCTAGAAGAATCGACAACCGTTATCGACCCCGCAACGGTGCCAAAACTTGTTCGGTAAAAACGAAGTTTTACAATTTATAACCGAAACACCCCAAGTATAAGGATCGTAGTATAGGATGTTAACGGGTCGCCCTAAGTGGAGTGGAATGTTTATCGGATCAAAGTGCAATAATTAAATCGATTATGTCACTAATTATTAACTAAACTAGGGTTTATGCTAAAAATAAAGCTAATGAACAAGAATTACGATGAACAAGAAAAACGATGATGAAACAAGAACTTGGATGAATAGTAAATTTGCAGAAAATTAACAATTAACAACTAGAATTTAAAACAACTAACTTAGCAATCAACGATTTATACTAATGATTCGATTTATCAAGTAATTAAAACAACGGCAAGGCAACGGAATCCACCGATCAACAAACCCAACCCCAACTAGACGGCAAGTAAAAGATATGATTTTTAGTAATGATCTACCACGAATTCGATTAAATTTCTCTAAACGAATTCTAGGTTTCGCTCTCTTTTCAAGTAAAACAAAACAACATGAAAAACACGATCACGAGATTATTTCTAATACTTTACTCAATTAACTATAAACGATCTCTCGAATTATAATTAATCGCATCAATTAAAAAGATCACAACTTGAACAATATTTTCATATAAATTCAAAGCATAAAAGATGGTTTCATCGATCTCTCGATTCAAATAAAACATAAGCGATAAATAACAAATTCTAATCGATGAAAACGATAACTTTACTCACTAAAAGTATGGCTAAAAATCTCTAGTTGGTGTTGATGTTGATCGGTTTCATCCGTTGTCCCACCGCTGATGTGCTTAGCCAACAATCATGTTGTTAATCATGATCATTGGAATGGAGAGATTCATCTTTGAATCTCCTCTTTGAAATGCCGCGTCGCCGCTTTTTCTTATGTATGGTCAGCTTCTGCGCAATTATGCGATCGATTGGTAATAAATTAGGGTTGCAATTGCCGCTGTATTTATAAGGAAATAAGGCGGCTACCCTCAAAGTCGGTGGTGAACGGGCGCTTGCCATGATGGACGCCCGCCCAGGAGCTTTCGGACGCTACATGGACGTTCGCTTGAGGTCAAGCGGAAGGCTCAGATCAAATTGTCGCCGTGGAACGCTAGTTCACTGACTCAAACTTCTAAAATTCATATCTTGAGTTGTAGACCTCCAAAAATTATGATCCGAATGTCATAATTAAGCTCTCGGAAAGCTCTACAACTTTCATTAAGGACTCTTCTTCGTAAAACACCTTTTGATTAGCCCGTCGTATTACGAGTATATTACGACATTTTCCAAAGAGTTTCAGCAACAGCATCCAAACTTGTAACGCTCATATCTCGGGCCTCATAAGTCGCAATGAAGTGATTCAAAATCCTGTAGAATCCTCTCTTCAATCCCTACAAATCTTCTCTTGAGGTCGAGAGTCAAATCAGTGTATATCATATCAAGAACTGCATCGGAAGTTCGGCTGCTTGAAAGCTTCATTCCAAGCTTTATCTCCATCTTCCTTCCATTTCACTTCTCTTCCATGCAAAACCTCATCATTTAATCCTCTTGCATTCCAAAATATGTATCTATAACATAGGAAAATATACCAAAGCGTAACACAATCCAAAAATAACATAAAATCACAATTTAAGCACATAAATCGTTACATTTTGCAATTTATTATCTTTAAACATCATTTGCTCGCTTTATCCTTTTGGCGAGTGATTTTCTATAAAAATCACTAAAACACGGGAGATAATGTTACTTAAATAACTCGATAAAAACCATAAAATTAGTCGTAAATGTAATATTATAAAACAAAGGCAGACTTGTAGTGATATGAAACAAACTATGATCTAGATTAAGGTATTCAAAACTAAACATGAAGAACACGTATTTTAACTAAGAAAAGAAAGAACTTACATAAAAAAATGATAGAAAAGAGAAGGATAGTTGAGCCAAACTTAGATCTCCCTAAGAATCAGCACTTCGGGATCACCAAGCCGAGAACGGCGCACAAAAGTTGCTCAAACTTTTGATAAGTTCTCAAGTTAAAACATTCACCCAATCAGCAAGGTAAAATATTTAACTCTCAAGTTCCAATCACTAAAACTCAAATTATATATAAAGTTTTTCACTCAAATATTGTCTAAGTTATTACATTAGCAAGACAAAGCCTTATATAGGCAACAAGAAAATGCAACTTCCCACAAACTAGCAATGTGGTAGAAAAACAACTTATAGTTGGGATTTGGAAGTTTGGCTAAGCATATTTTCAATGTGGGATAAAGTGGATAGGCGCCCAAGGTGTGTCTAGGCCAAGTCTTGGACATGTCTTGGGCTTAACAAAAAAATGGAAAGAAAAGTTTCCCAAAGTTAAGGTGAAAAGGTTATTGGCCTTTAGGAAGGGTAAATGGGTAGGATATCAAGAATTAAGGTAAGGTATACCTTAAAAGGATGTAGGACATGTGGATGGTAGGTCAAAATCCAAAAATAGTAAGTGGATGTCGGGTTTGGCCAAAATAGGCTATTTATGGCAAGGTTACTAAAAATAGACAAAACTTCCCAAAAACCCCTTAACCCCAATTACAAGTTATTATTAATAAAATGGACAAGTCTTCATGCTTAAAGCTCCTCAACGATTGTAGAGCTTGCCAAAACGATGTTCTTCAAAGCATCCTCAAATCTTTCTTTCGAGCCTCGTGAATCGACCATCTTGAAGTTGAAGTGGATCCATACTCTCAACGCCTTCAAGGTCATTACTTGAGCCTCCATGATATGTATCACTCCCTCCCGGTTGGAAATGATCTGCCCTCAGATCAGAAACAGCCGTATAAGGTGACAAGTCGGCAATATTGAACGTTGGTGAGATATTCCACTCCGGAGGGATGTCGAGCGTGTAAGCATTGTTGTTGAGGCGTGCCAAGACCTGGAATGGACCATCTCCACGTGGATTGAGCTTGGACTTGCGAAAATGTGGAAATCTATCTTTGCGGAGGTGTAGCCACACCAAATCTCCCGGTTCAAAAATCAGCTCTTTCCGCCCTTTGTTTGCATGCTTTGCGTAGTTCTCCGTTGCTTTTTCAACATTCAGCCTTGCTTTCTCATGAAGCTTCTTCACCAATTCAGCTTTAGCGTCTCCATCCAAACTTAATTGATCACCTGGAGGCAACGGAACATAATCAAAAGGTGCTGAAGGCAGAAAACCGTAAACAAGTTCAAAGGGTGCGTATTTAGTAGCAGAATGCTTAGCACGATTGTATGCGAACTCGACATAAGGTAAACATGACTCCCAATTCTTTAGATTGCTTTTCACAACAGGTCGAAGTAATTGACCCAACACACGATTAACTACTTCTGTTTGACCATCAGTCTGTGGGTGAAATGAAGTCGAAAATAACAAGTACCCAAACGCAGCCATAATACACTCCAAAAATGACTCACAAACTTAGTATCACGATCACTTACAATGGCGAGGTATCCCATGCAATCGGACTATCTCCTTGAAAAACAAATCAGCCACATAAGATGCATCATTAGTCTTAGAACATGGAATGAAATGAGCCATCTTAGAAAATCTATCGACCACCACAAACACGGAGTCTTTCCCACTCTTAGACCTAGGTAAGCCTAACACAAAATCCATCAAAATATCAGTCCAAGGAGATGTAGGAATAGGTAAAGGAGTATACAAGCCATGTGGTTTCAACCTCGATTTAGCATGCTTACACACTGGACATGAATCACAAAACTTAGCCACATCAGATCGCATCCTAGGCCAATAAAAATGAGTGCGTAACATCTCGTAAGTTTTATCAATACCAAAGTGTCCCATTAACCTCCCCATGAGATTCTCGTGAATAACAAACTCACGAAAGACGCCCGAGGAATACATAACTTATCCCCTTTGTATAAAAAACCATCATGTATAGAATACCCGGGAAAAGTAGAAGATGGACACTTAGCATAAACATCACCAAAATCAACATCCTTAGGATATAATTCCTTAATAAGTTCAAACCCAAGTAATTTCGACTGCAAAGATGTGATAAGTGAATGACGTCTACACAAAGCATCCGCAACGACATTGTCTTGCCCTTTCTTAAACTTAATGACATACGGAAAGGATTCGATAAACTCAATATACCGAATGTGTCACTTACTCAGCTTACCTTGACCTTTAAGATACTTCAAAGACTCGTGGTCCGTGTGAATAATAAATTCACGAGGCCTAAGGTAGTGCTGCCACGTTTGCAAACAACGAATTAAAGCATATAACTCCTTATCATACGTGGAATAATTCAAGTGAGCACCTTTTAATTTTTCAGAAAAATATGCAATAGTGCGCTTTTCTTGCAGTAAAACGCCACCCACACCCACACCCGAAGCATCACATTCTAACTCAAATACTTTATCGAAATCGTAATGCAAGTATAAAGTGTAAATAAGTTTAAGTTTCAAAAGTTCAAAAGATTCCTTTGGCGATCTCCCCAAAAGGTGCGTTTTTTATGTTGAGTTCCGTTAATGGAGCAAAGAATGGAGCTGAAATCCTTCACGAAACGTCGGTAGAAACCCGCCAAACCAAGGAAACTTCGCACATCAGCCACGTTTTTTTTTAGTTGTGGCCATTCCTTGATAGCTCGAACCTTTTCGTGATCAACCTCCACTCCATCCGCACTTACTACAAAACCAAGAAATACAACTCGATCCAAACAAAAATCACACTTTTTCAAGTTAGCATACAACTTAGCACGCCTAAGTGTGTCTAAAACGGCTTGTAAGTGTGCAACATGATTATCGAGTGTGGTGCTATAAACCAATATATCATCAAAATATACGACCACAAAATGACCAATAAACTCTCGTAGGACCTCATTCATTAAGCGCATAAATGTAGACGGTGCATTCGTAAGTCCAAAAGGCATGACCAACCACTCATAAAGTCCAAACTTAGTTTTAAAAGCGGGTTTCCACTCATCACCCTCACGGATACGAACTTGATGATAGCCACTACGTAAATCAATTTTCGAAAAATACTTACTACCGTGCAACTCGTCAAGCCTATCATCCAAACACGGAATCGGATAACGATATTTAACCGTGATATTGTTGATGGCACGGCAATCCATGCACATGCACCACTCCCCACTTTTCTTTGGAACAACGATCACCGGCACTGCACAAGGGCTTAAGGACTCGGATCTTGCCTTTTTCCAACAGCTCCGCAACTTGCCGCTGTATTTCCTTCGCTTCTTCGGGATTGGCTCGATAAGGTGTCGGTTGGGAAGTGTAGCTCCCGGAACCAAGTCAATCTGATGTTCCACACCTCGCAAAGGTGGTAATCCATTTGGTTCATCATCCGGGAACACATCAGCATAATCCTGCAGCAAGGAACAAACAACACTCGAAAGGGAAGGTGTTAAGTCGTCAAAAGAAACCAAGCATTTAAAACTTGGAACGACTTCCTTAAAATAGATAAGAAAAACAAAGTTACCACTATTCAACGTGGTAGTGATCAAGTTAGGTTTCTCAAGGAAACTGTGCTTCACACCCTTAGTTTCTTTCTTTTCAACTTTTATTTTACCTCGTGTTTGAAGGATCCCACACCCTTACCAAGTCGCACCAACCTCGTTATCTCCCTCAAAAGTAACGCCTCCTTGCCATTTTGCAATGTTCGACAAGATTTCCTCAAGATGTGATAAACGCCTCATGTCTTTTTCTCTCCAAATTCATGCCATGATTTTCAACTTTACTCCTCATTCACATTTTTTCTCACTTATAGAAACAAATTTTCCTAGAACTAGCCATACGCAATTGTTCGGAATGAACTTATGTGAGTGTCATGGGATGCAAAGTAATCAGATGACCATGCAATGAAAATGACCAAGTATTAAGACGACCATTATACAATGTCGATCTATCAAATTGCCATGGTCTACCTAACAATAAATGAGTGACAAAAATGAACTACATCACATAAAACTTCCTCAACCACTTTACCAACTCGAAATTTAACATATGCTTGATGTGACACACGAATATCAGCCTCGTCATTCATCCATTGCAAGTTATACGGATGTGTGTTAAGGCCATATTTATATGATTATTAAAGGTTTATTTCATTATTATCTTCCACACATTTGCGTAATTTACATGAGAATTAAGGGTTTAAGTGTAATTATTTAATAAAGATGATTTTAAGAGGGTTGTATGCAAAATTGATGATTTTAAGTGTTTAATTTAATGGAATTATTATTATTTGGATTTTATTACGCTTTTTTGCGTTGTTTATTTATCATGTAGAGTTAATTTTCGTGGCATATAATGGGGATAAATGAAGCTCAAGTCGAATTATAAGAGATAGAGTTGGAATTGGCTTGATTTAAATTGGATAAAGATGAAGAGATCCGATCCTCGCTAGCTTCAAACGGGCGCCTCATCGATCTTGAACGAAAGGCCCGTATGAAATCAAGCGCCCATGCAAAGGTCGTAATCGTATTTTACATTCGAGAGTTCAGACGGAGGATGAACGAAGGCTTATTCTCGGCCCAGGCATTCTCGAACGGGCGTCCGGATATTCAGACGAGCGCCCGTTGCCGACTTAGTCATAACCGATCAAAAACTCTATATATAGCAAAGCAGCCTCTTAACCCTAATTCATACCACATAATTGAGATCACAACTTTACACCAAAAAGTGCGCCACAAGCCTTTTACACAGAGATGAATTTCTCCAATCCAAAGAATCTTGTTCACCATGATTGTTGGCTAGAAACTCATGTGTGAGTCGACGGAGGAAGCTTATCAACAACAAAACCAACTAGAGAGTTCGATGCTTATGTGTAGTGAGTTTATTTCGTAGTTTTTCATTACTTTGGATCTGCTTTTGTATTGTTTAAGTTTTATTGAATTAAGATTTGATGAAACGATCTATGTTTAATTTATGCTTGGAATAAATTTATGAAAGTATGTTTATTTAAGTTCTCTTTATTCAAAGTAATGCATCTAATTGTGTTTTAAGAGATTATGCATGATTAGTTGAGTAAGAGCTTGGAAACAATCTCGTGATCCTGCTTTTGATTGCATGTTTAGTTTGTTTGAAAAGATGAACGAAACCTTAGGAATTTGATTAAAGATGTTTGATTGAATTCGTGATAAATCACTACTAAAAACTATGTCTTTTAATCACCGCCTAGTTGGATTGTTGGTTGATAAGTGGAGTCCACGCTTTGCCGTGTTTTCCTTTACTTGTTTGAATCAAATCGCTTGCATAAGTTTAGTTTAAGTTTTAGTTTTTAAACCTTTAGATTTCCCGCAACTTTTCTCGCAATTTTCTGCTCGATCAGAGTCGACGCCGTCTCGCAATAGCATAACGCCCGTCCGTTAGCTTTAGTTTTCAGACGCTGCTCACTTAAGTGAACGTCATCCATCCTTCTATTTTCTTATTTTTCAGCTTGTTTTATTTCTCGTTTTAGTTTTAGTTTTAGGTTCGGTTCTTAGGTTTAGTTTTTAGTTAGTTTCAACCTTAGTTTAGTTAATAATTGTGACATAATCGATATAGATTTATACTAATTCGATAAACATTCCACTCCCTTCAGACGACCCGCTAACATCCTATATTACGATCCTTATACTTGGGGTGTTTCGTTATAAATTGTAAAACTCGCTTTTACCGAACAAGTTTTTGGCGCCGCTGCCGGGAGTCGGTAACGGTTGTCGGATTCTACTTAGGGCGATTTTCGTGTCAAAAAGGGGTCGTTAGGCACGCAGAGTAATTTGACCATAACTTTCGCTCGAGTGTCCGCTTTGGAACGCAGGACCCCAATTCGAAAGCTCGTTCCGACGCCGACGACGTGGTGAACGCCTTAGGCCGTTCAGTGCGCTGAGGTCAAAATCCACTGTTTTCCCTTCATTTTGGCCCTAGAAGATTTCAACACGTTTTTACCGCCTTAGTGTTTTTCTTGTTTTTAAACTTTTCGTAGGTGGGTTTCTTTTCCAGCTGTTTTATATATTTTCTAAAAATAAGAAAATTAAAAAATACTAAAGCCTTTCAACGAGCATTCACCCATACCAACGCCCGCTCCGCCTCATCCGCTCACCGAACGCCCGTCCGCCCTCATCTGCCTTCTCGAACGCTGATTCCGATTGCTCAACGAGCGCTCACTTCCTCGAATCCTCCAATCTTCTCTAAACTGTTCTAATCAACCCCAAAGGGTTGATTTTTTTTTCCTTTCTTTCTTCCGGTTTATGCAAACGAAGTAAGAAGGACTTCGATCTTTGATCCCGAGCCCGAACGATCTATCCTTAGAAGAAGGCTTTTCCCCGATTTGACAAAATGGCGGATCAAGATCCACCAATTCCAAATCCTCGATCCCCAAGCTCGCTTAAATTTACTCCTTCAACAAATGCAAGCTCGAGCAATAAAGAGAATCAAAGAAGTCGGCATAAATCAACAACTTCAACAATTCCGCCTAAAACCCGGCTTAATCGGCTTGAACCAGACCCCTACACTCCATATCTTAATCAAGATTTTCTCGAGGACATAGACCTATTCGTCCACCCGATATGGGGAGTAAATTTCGACCTTAAAAATGGAGTAGTTGCATCGGGTCCAAAATAGCTCTTTCCATGGCATCGCCAAGAAGACCCGCACGACTTCTTGTCCACATTCGCACAAATCTGTGAAGGTGCCATTATCCCTGGTGTTGATTCCGAGATCGTAAAGTTGAAGCTATTTCCTTTTTCTTTAAAAGGTGAAGCAAGCAGATGGTTTAAGTCGTTAGCACATCATTCCCTCCATACATGGAATGATGTCAAAAGAGCCTTCGCTCTTAAGTGGGTTTCACCAGGCAAGATTATGGAGATGAAACGGGAAATAGCTACGTTTGAGCAGATGGAGGATGAGACTGTTGGCAAGGCTTGGGAGAGATTAAATCTGTTGATGAGGAAGTGCCCCAATCACGGATATGATAGACATGAGTTGTTGGAACTGTTTTATAGAGGTGTCTCTCAACCTAATAGAGACTATCTTGACTCCACAGCTCATGGATCCTTCTTAGGGGGAGGAGATGAGATCGCCACAGAGTGGGTGAGACCATCGCCAAGAACAATATGTGGTCGACTCTCTAAGAAGACCAATATTGTTAAGAAAGAAGGCACCGCAAGCAATCTCGATACACAAATCGTTGGTTGCTCGGGATGGAATTGATAAGCAAGCGGTGGCCAATCTTCGACGCAAATTTTCCGATCCGGGAATGCAGTAGGAACGGAGATGACGGAAGAAGTAAATTTAATGGATAATCAAAACCAACCCTTCCGAAACTTCAATCAAAGCCAGAACTACTCAGGATTTCAACGACAAAACTTCAATCAAGCCAAGTTACCACCTGGCCCTTCAAATTCGAATTCTTTCAACTTGAACTATCAAAGGCCGTTCGTAACTCCCAAAGGCCTCAAGGTGGCTGGAATCAAACTCGTAACAACAATCATACCACCTCATGTGTCCTCAACACAAATTCGATGAGGTGGTAGACATGGTGAAGACTCGCTCTACTAGTGTTAAAGCAATTGAGAGACAAGTAGGTCAAATGGCGCATCAAAGAAGCGAGCACCTCACGGTAAACTTCCGAGTTATACCGAGAGAAACCCAAAGTCGATGTGAATGTTTGCACCGCCATTACACCTCAAATGGGAGTATGGGCAAGAAGAGGAGTTGAATGAAGTAACGTTGAGAAGTGGTAAACAGGCTGGACCCGGCAAGATGTCGGGAAACGAGTAGCCCCTCCTGACGCCATGAGTTCAGGAGGGGGAAATCAGAAACCACATGCCGAAGAAAGCAACGATGAGGAGCTTAGTGACAATTCTTCGGAGGACGAAAATAATTCTGATGATGAGGAAAGGAAGGAAAGTCAGAAAGCTGTATCCCTGGCTAAGAAAAAGGAAGAAAAGTTCATAAGATGGAAGGATAAGGAGGATGAGGCGATCAAGAATCAAGCTACTGGGAATGCTAAAGCCCTTCCTTATCCACCAAAAAGGAAGGAGAAAGCCCTCATTAATGACAAGCAGTATGCTGGAGTAAGAAGGATGCTTAGAGACACTCAAGTTAGTATGCCCTTAGCCGAGGTATTAACTGAAATGCCTAAATGCTCTAAGTATCTTAAAGAGTTCTGTGGGAGTAAGAGAAAGCTTCAGGGGATGGCTGAAGAAGTGCTACGCGAGGATTGCGCGATGGTTTCACGTAAAATTGTCGTTAAGTTTAGGTGACTCGCGGACCTTCAATCTCTCGTGAGATCGAAGGCCATTTATTCAAAACGCCTTATGCGACTCAGGGCCTCTATTAATGTGATGCCATTAAACGATGCAAAAGCTCTCGGTTAGATAAAAGGATGCGGAACACCGATTTCTCTTGGATGGTAGATAAATCTAGCCGGATCGCAGCCGGTTGTGTAGCTAATGTTCTCCTTCAAATTGAACATTTAGTCTTCCCTACCGATTGGGTTATTCTAGACTATCCACGATAAGCGAGATGCCTCTAATTCTAGGTCGAACCTTTTTAGACACTTCTAACGCTCTCATCGACTTCGCGCAAAGGATGATTATTTTAGAGTCGGTGACACATCCGTCTACCTTCACACGAGGGACACATCCCGAAAGAGCCGTGAATCGATGAAATATCGTTTGTCGAAGTTATCTATGAGGACTAAAAGATGCCTACTCAAGAAACAGAGGAGTTGACCGAGATAGGTGTTTTTGAAGTCATGGACGCCGAGGATCCGGCCGATCGCGGACCATCTTCTAATTCATTTCAAGCCGTAGGCATTGACGAGTCATCTTCACTCGCCCCACCGAGCCTCGTTATTGAGTTAGAAGCATGGAGATGCCCAAATGACAAACGATAATTTCAAAGAACTAAGTCGGGAAGACTTCATCCTCGTGAAGAAAAAGCTCATGGGTAGTGGGACGAGGTAGAATTTTGGAGAGAAGCTACTCATTGGGAAGTAGATGATCGGGAAGAGTCGGGTAAGAGCTTAAAGACGAAGAGTTAAGAAAATGATCGATCACAAGAAAAAGGAAGCAAGTGTTGACCGGAGGATTCCAATGGATGATTTGATCCAAGACTTCTGCGGGGTTGAGCCTCGGGAAGATGAGTTATTCTTTAGTCAACCACCAAGCTCATAAAGAGAAAGGTGGCCCGTTAAAGTCTAGTATTGAGCAACCACTCATCGATTTAGAGCTCAAACCGCTCCAAACACCTTAAGTATATCTTTCTTAAGGATGGAGATAAATTGCCTTTGATCATTTCTTCAAACTCGACTGAGCAAGAAGCACAAATGATAGAAGTGCTTAAAAAAGAATATCCTCGCTCGATGGCAAGTGGGTGATATCCGAGGAATCACCCCAGTATGTATGCATGCATAAAATCCGAACGGAGGAGGAGCTAAAAGGTTAGACAACCTCGTAGAAGGCTTAATCCGCATACGCAGGAGGTTGTCAAGAAAGAAGTGATAAAGTGGCTTGACATGGGAATCATCTATGCAATCGCCGATAGCGAGTGGGTCAGCCCTACTCAAGTTGTGCCAAAGAAGGGCGGAATCATAGTCGAAAAGAATGAAAAAGGGGAGGAAGTTGCCTTACGACTCGTGACAGGCTATAGAGTCTGTATTGACTATCGTAGACTTAATGAGGTTACTGCCAAGGACCACTTTCCCCTACCCTTCATTGACCAGCTTATTGAACGACTGAGTGGTCATAAGTATTATTGTTTCCTTGATGGCTATTCTAGCTACTTCCAGATAGCCATTGATCCTAATGACCAAGAGAAGACAACTTTTACGTGTCCATCTGGTACTTTTGCTTTTCGCAGAATGCCATTCGGCCTATGCAATGCACCCGCGACTTTTCAACGGTGCATGTTAGCCATTTTTGATGGACTTGTGGAGCAATGCATGGAGGTCTTCATGGATAACTTCTCAGTCTACGGCGATAGCTTTGATGAAATCTTAAAGAATCTAGATATGGTACTCCAACGGTGTGTTGAGAAAAATCTGGTGCTTAACTGGGAAAAATGCCATTTTCTAGTAGACGAAGGAATCGTTTTGGGACATAAGGTGTCCAATGCTGGTATTCAAGTTGATAAGGCTAAGGTCGAAGCCATTGAAAGGATGACGTACCCTAAGATAGTGAAGGAGGTACGAGGTTTTCTAGGACACGTTGGCTTCTACAGGCGGTTTATTCGAGACTTTTCTACCATCGCCAAGCCTTTATCAAATCTTTTGAAAGATGATGTAGATTTCTTGTTCGATGCGAAGTGCAAAGAAGCTTTCAATTGTCTGAAAGACAAGCTTATCAGTGCCCCTATTTTAGTTGCACCCGACCGACCAAGCCTTTCGAGTTGATGTGCGATGCTCTAATTACGCCAGAGGCGCAGCTTTAGGTCAAAGAGTTGATAAAAGGTTCAGCCCATCTATTATGCGAGTCGTATTCTTGAACCCGGCTCAATGCAATTATACTACGATCGAGAAGGAATTCTTAGCCGTCGTCTTTTGCCATTGACAAGTTTAAAGCTATCTTCTAGGGTCTCAAGTGATTGTATGGACAGATCATGCAGCCTTTACGCTACCTTATGGATAAAGCAGATGCCAAACCAAGGTTACTTAGATGGATTTAATTCTACAAGAGTTTGACCTTGTGATTAAAGATAAGAAAGGTAGTGAGAATATTGTGGCTGATCATTTATCTCGCTTAGTAATGAGGGTGCGTAAAATCACAATGATATAGGCATTGATTTTCCGATCGAGCAATTGATGAAGCTTGAAACGGTTAGGCCGTGGTATGTCGACTCACGCCAACTATTTAGCGAGTGGTCATTTAGAGGATATGACGATCAGGAGAAGAAAAAGTTCTTTCTCGATCTTAAATATCTCGTATGGGAAGATCCTTATTTGTTCGTGAGTCCAGAAGACGGGTTGCTTGACGGTGTGTTCCCGAGCATGATCAAGTGGGATATCTTAGAACAATGCCATAAATGGTCCTACCGGAGGTCACTATGGAACACCAAAGACGGTTGCAAAGATCCTTCAAGCTGGATTCTACTCGCCGACTGCTTAAGGACACAGAAGCCTTTTGTAAAGGTTGTGATAGGTGCCAGAGAACAGGAAGGCAGAGTAGTCGGATGGAAATGCCACTTAAGCCCATTCTTGAATGCGAAGTTTTCGATGTATGGGGCATAGATTTTATGGGACCCTTTCCATCCTCATGTGGTAATAAGTATATCCTCGTCTGTGTGGATTATGTTTCAAAGTGGGTCGAGGCCATAGCTACTCAAACTAATGATCACAAGGTTGTAAAGAAATTCTTGCAAAAGAATATCTTTACTAGGTTCGGGTCGTCCGAGAGCACTCATTAGTGATGAAGGTACTCACTTTTGCAATGCGCCGCTTGACAAGATCCTTGAGAAGTATGGTGTCAAACATAAGATTGGTACACCATATCATCCTCAAACTAGTGGCCAAGTCGAGGTAAGCAACCGGAGCCTGAAAAGAATTTTTGAGAAGACCGTGAACAATAATAGATCTAATTGAGTCTTAAGTCGGATGACGATTGTGGGCCTATCGATCGCATTCAAGACCCGACGGGCACGTCACCCTTCCAAATGGTCTATGGCAAAGCTTGTCATTTACCTGTCGAACTTGAACACAGAGCTTTCTGGGCAATTAAATTCTTAAATTTTGATAGCCAACTCTGTGGGGAGAAAAGGTTGTTACAGTTGAACGAGCTCGACGAATTTAGATTCAGAGCATACGAGAATGCTAAACTCAGCAAGGAGAGAACTAAGATACTCCATGACGCTAAGATCAAGGACCGAGAATTCAAAGTTGGTGAAATGGCTTTACTCTATAATACCAGACTTCATTTGTTTCTTGGTAAGCTAAAGTCTAGATGGTCTGGTCCATTTGAAATTCTCGAGGTTAATCCAAGTGGAGTAATTACTTTGAACGTGTATGGTAATCAAGCTTTTAAAGTGAATGGCCATCGACTTAAGAAATATTTTGGGCAACCAAAGGAAAAGCCTGAGATTCTTTATTTCCAAAGAAGAGATGAGAGTACAGATGTCCTGATTTGTGAAGAGATTCCATCTTATTTCTTTGAGTCGATGATGATGACGCTCCTATATCCACCCGTGAAGGTACCTTCACGAGACTTCGATCATACCACTATGTCTATGCCTATCGTGTGCAAGAACAAGAGGAAGAGAGTCAGTGTAGTTTGAGAGAAAAGTTTAATGATCTTATTGCGCACTTGACTTGTTGTTGGGGTGAAAATCATTTCCGCCTAGTAATTCTAATTCGACACGAGGTGGCGGCAGCTTAAACCAAAGTGGCCCGATCCGGGTTGATCTTTTGGAATCTGTGTCAAGCTATTGACATTAAAAGAGCGCTCATAGGAGGCAACCTAGTTATTTGTTTTTTTTTCATTCTTAGGTTGTTTTATTGTTTTAGAAATAATACTTTAGTTGATTTTGTGTTGATGGTTATTCCTCTTACGCTCATTGTGAGTGTTTTGTGTTATGTGTTGCTCATATACCCGTGTACCCCGAGATTATATGGTATGTCGAGTGTTGCGAGATACTTTGAGCAGGTTTTCGAAAGTTACTATCGTCCCAGTGTTGTCTATTCGAGTTGCATCGGTACATCCATGCTCCGCCCGACTCCGCCAACTTTCATCCGACAACCACCGTTGAAACCAATTGAGTTTTCTTTTCTTTTATATTTGCACATTCCGAGGACATAATGTGATTTAGGTGTGGGGGGTGTTTGGGTATGTTTTTATGCTATATCCTTTGAAATATGAGTGAATGTTAAATTTCATGAATTTAAATTTTTTTGTTAATCTCAAGCATATGATTGAAACTAGATGCTTGCTAGTTGTAGTTTTCTAACGATGATAGTATGTGACTTAGTGAGATAATTATAGCATGTCTTTACTTTCATGGAGCTAGTATTCATTCTTCACGCTCACGAGAGCCTTTGATTTTGAAGCAAGATTTTTGAATTATATCCTTTCATTATTTTTAATGATTTATCTTAGGAAGGTCAAGATAGTTACACCTAAGTTAGACCGTGTAATCGTGGAATATCATAAAGTTTGAATGTGATAGGTGAGATGTAACTTATGACTTTGAAAAGTGAATAAATAAAGTGAGTGAGCAATTATTAATAAATACATTTGTCGGAAGTGGTTAATGATTTGAGTGCGGTAGGTATACCTCGTATGTCCTATACCACTATGATGACCAATAGCTCACGATAGTCAGTTTATAGCTACCTTATGATTTGAGTAGGTAGGGATTATCATTTAAATGTCCTATTCTACTATGATGGGTAAGAGCTCATTCTGATATGCGTCAAATTTGAAAATTTTGGAAATGATGAATAAGAATAAAGTAAAGTCTTTGTTATCATGGATCTTATACCCAGTAGAACCGCATGATATGCTGTAGGGATTATCCTACTGAGTGTGTGGGAAGGTTTTGAGTGGAGCTAATATTGTCTGTACCTAGGATAGTCATTGGAATTTTTGAGAGGATATTTCTTTGAAAGGCTTGTTAGATTGAGAATGGCTTGTCACACTTACACTGAATCTATCTCTGTGTTGGTATCATTTGCTATAGTTGTTGTATCTTTTGTTACGTGAGTTAGAGATCTATGTGGATTATTTATAAAGTTGAGCTATAGTTTTGATTGTTTTGTCCGAGGACGTACAAAAAGCTAAGTGTGGGGGTGTTGTTAAGGCCATATTTATATGATTATTAAAGGTTTATTTCATTATTATCTTCCCCACATTTGCGTAATTTACATGAGAATTAAGGGTTTAAGTGTAATTATTTAATAAAGATGATTTTAAGAGGGTTGTATGCAAAATTGATGATTTTAAGTGTTTAATTTAATGGAATTATTATTATTTGGATTTTATTACGCTTTTTTGCGTTGTTTATTTATCATGTAGAGTTAATTTTCGTGCATATAATGGGGATAAATGAAGCTCAAGTTTAATTATAAGAGATAGATTTGGAATTGGCTTGACTAAATTGGATAAAGATGAAGAGATCCGATCCTCGGTAGCTTCAAACGGGCGCTTCATCGATCTTGAACGAAAGCGCCCGAAGTATGAATCAAGCGCCCATGCATGCCATTCGTAATCGTATTTTACATTCGAGAGTTCAGACGGAGGATGAACGAGCGTTGCTTACTCGGGCCCAGCATTCTCGGACGGGCGTCCGGATATTGAGACGAGCGTCGTTGCCGACTTAGTCATAACCGACTCAAAACTCTATATATAGCAAAGCTGACCTCTTAACCCTAATTCATACCACATAATTGAGATCACAACTTTACACCAAAAAGTCGCGCCACAAGCCTTTTACACGTGAGATGAATTTCTCCAATCCAAACAATCTTGTTCACCATGATTGTTGGCTAGAAACTCATGTGAGTCGACGGAGGAAGCTTATCAACAACAAAACCAACTAGAGTTCGATGCTTATGTGTAGTGAGTTTATTTCAGTAGTTTTTCATTACTTTGGATATGTTTTGTATTGTTTAAGTTTTATTGAATTAAGATTTGAGGAAACGATCTATGTTTAATTTATGCTGGAATAAATTTATGAAAGTATGTTTATTTAAGTTCTCTTTTATTCAAAGTAATGCATCTAATTGTGTTTTAAGAGATTATGCATGATTAGTTGAGTAAGAGCTTGGAAACAATCTCGTGATCCTGTTTTGATTGCATGTTTAGTTTGTTTGAAAAGATGAACGAAACCTTAGGAATTTGATTAAAGATGTTTGATTGAATTCGTGATAAATCACTACTAAAAACTATGTCTTTTTAATCACCGTCTAGTTGGATTGTTGGTTGATAAGTGGAGTCCAATCGCCTTTGTTGTGTTTTCCTTTACTTGTTTGAATCAAATCGTTTGCATAAGTTTAGTTTAAGTTTTAGTTTTTAAACCTTTAGATTTCCCGCAACTTTTCTCGCAATTTTCTATTTCGATCGTAGTGACGCCGTCTCGCAATAGCGAACGCCCGTCCGTTAGCTTTAGTTTCAGGACGCTGCTCACTTAAGTGAACGTCATTCATCCTTCTCTTTTCTTATTTTTCAGCTTGTTTTATTTCTCGTTTTAGTTTTAGTTTTAGGTTTCATTCTTAGGTTTAGTTTTTAGTTAGTTTCAACCTTAGTTTAGTTAATAATTGTGACATAATCGATATAGATTTATACTGTAATTCGATAAACATTCCACTTCTTAGACGACCCGTTAACATCCTATATTACGATCCTTATACTTGGGGTGTTTCGTTATAAATTGTAAAACTCGTTTTTACCGAACAATGTGCATGTGGTAATAAAGGAAAATGAAAATCCTTAACCAAAGTATGACTTACCAAATTTGCACAACTCCCGGAATCAATGATGTAGTTGCACGTCCGTCCCGCAATACCACAAGTTGATTGAAATATGTTTTCACGCTGAATAGAATCGTCCAATTTTGCATGAACAGCCAATGTCTTTCTAATGACATAACACGCCCCATAAGTAGAAGAGGCATGTGCATCCAACTAGGCTGCATGATCAGCAAGAACATCATCCTCGGCTTCTTCTTCGGAATGAGACTCATAAGTAATACTTGATGCCGAATGTCCAACCACGGTCATGGTGTGTTTATTCGGGCAATTGGCAACATAACGACCCTTTCCTTTACATTTAAAGCACTCAATATCCCGAGAACGCCCAACTTCATTTCTTGCCTTTATTCGTGTCAAAATCTCGGATAACTTGGATTTATGGTTCGTAGAATCCAGTAGAACTTTCAACTTTGCTTTGGTAGGAAAATGAAATATATGAACTAGCCGAACCTCCTTGTTGAAAAGTAGGCGTAAATGAGTCGCGATAACCAAAAGGACGATTAACTTTTGGCTCTCTCTTCACGCCGGTTCTTAAGCCTATGTTCCACCATCGATGCGCCATTAACCATATCACTTAAAGTTTGATAGTTTTGGAGTTCAACTTGGCCCGCTATATCATCTCAAGACCACATAAAAATGTTTGCATGGTTACATCTTCTGGTTCAATAATATTAGCCCAAGCATTGTAACTTGCATTTCCCGTAAAAATCCTCAACCGATTTCCGATCGTGATAATCAATTGCAACTTAAAACCTTGGTCCCGAAAATAATGATTAGTGGACCCATTTGATACGCATATGTTCGGTCAAAAGAGTCCACTTAATTAATTGATGTTCACCCCGATGTCGACGATTCTCTTGAAAGCTATGCCACCAACTCATCGCATAACCCGTAAACTCCAAGGTAGCAATCCTAACTTTCTTCGCTTCACTATAATCATGAACCGCGAAAAATCTGATTCATCTTCATTTCCCACTCAAGATATCTACCCGGATCGATTTACCATCAAATGAAGGTATCTTATACTTAAGGCCACGATACTATCATCTTGCACACGCTCATAATCCTCATGCTCAAAATTATCGGCTATGTCACTATAGTCATCACCTCCACATGACCTCGACCACCAAAACCACCACGCCCCCAACATCACCATGACCACCATATTACCACGGCCCCTATGACCTCTACCACGCCCACGCACCACCATTACCAATACCATGTCGTTGGAACAATTCAACAATTTGATCCGCAATACCTTGTTGAACTTCCTCAAAACGACGATTCATATCACCATTTATCGCCTCTTGATGAAGGCGTAAATCTACCTTCCCAATTAGTTT